>CM061541.1:10850121-12050121 GCA_030864215.1 Capsicum pubescens | reverse complement strand
GGAGATATTAAATAGGTCTTCAAACAGATTCGGGTTCCCCATCTGTTCCAACCGATAAGTTGTCCGTTGGAGTATTTTTTTTGGTTATGTGGTAAGAATAATTTATTGAAATTTGTCTCACCTTTTTTGAAAAAATTATGCAGACATCAAATGCAATGTATTTTTTATTTTTCTTTTGTTTGTAGTTAAAAGATGTCTCCTAGAAAAAAAGAAACAGAAAGTGGAGAAAGTGGATCAACTTCCGATCACCAAACAAAAAAGGCTAGAGTATAGATAGATTCGGAGGAACTTCCAGAACAATCTCAGTCAGGGCAAAATGAAGCCGAGGAAAGTGATAACTCCTCCTCACTAATGGGATGTGAAATAATATCGAAATTCCAGCATGATTCTGTCAAAATCATTAGTATTGACAAGTTTCGAGTTGCGATGCCGATGAATAACCCTAATGCAGTATTTGGTGATCTTGTACTTAAATGTCAGTTGGGGAAACCTTTTGACGAACTTAGGAGTATTATGAAGAAGGAAAACATAGATGAACTTTTTAAGAAGAACTGCTTTGCACACTTTCTTGAGCTGTCTTGTCCCCGCCCTCTCCGTTTCTCAATGATCATGGTATATGGTCTTCTCAAGCGTAGGATTATGTATGCGGGGTATGATGGAGGTCCAAAGGAGGGCGTAAATAAGATGGATGAAGTCTGGATCAACTACTGTGGCATGCCGGTTTGTTTTGGATTGAAAGAGTTTGCCATTGTGACGGGCTTTAGATGCGATCGTCCAGAAGAACCTGCCATCAAGAAAACACCCCACAAATGGTCCAACAAACGCAAGGTAAAAAAATATGGGTTGTTGGGCATTGTTGGACCTAGCTACAAAGTGAAGGATTTGATAGAGGATCTCAAGAATAAAGACATACCAAAGCACTACAGGGAGAAATTGTGCTTAGTTTGGTTTGTCGATTCCATTTTATTGGCAAGAGACGTCAAGAAAGTCATAGAACGTGATTTGTTGGCGCTTGCTGATGATTTTGGGAGATTCAACGATTATCCCTGGGGCTACGACAGCTACTACTTGACTGCCAAATATTTACTGAAAGAGCTAAAGCCAAAGACGACCACATTATACGGCTTTTCTTGGGCTTTCATGGGAAAATTGATCACTATTTTTACTCATTCATTAATTTATATTGAATATACTTGTGACTTTTTTTTGCTTGCTTCCTGTTTAAAAATTTTAGGCGTGGGCATGTGAAGTCATTCCTCCCCTCCGAAAGCATTTCACAGATTACCCGAATAAGGTTTCTCATCCAAGGATCCTTAGGTGGTTGGCTGCAGTAGAGAGCAGCAAAAAAAATATTAACGAGGCTGATCTCTTTAATCCTCTGGATGATGCAGTACGTCTTCTTTCAACTAAAATAATTTTCCTTAAAGAAAGATATTGAAACAGATGTTCCATCTGTTGCAAGAGATTACCCGTCAACTGCAACTGGTGCAATGGGTAATCTGTTGCAACAAACGATCCATATTTCATAACAGATTAACCATATGTTGCTCTGTTCTCTGAACCCTACTCAACAGATTACCCATCTACTGTAAATTATGCAACAGATGGGTATTCTGATGCAACATATTATCAATCTGTTTCAATATACAGATCAGCTGTTGCGGTAGCTAGATCGTCTGTTGCATAAGTTGGTTGTGTTAACATAACCCGAGCCCCATGTAACCCAACTGACTGCAAATTATTATTATATGATTTAAATTCCTCCTGTCATTTTTTTTATAAGTTGTGCATCCTTGGATCGTGCCTACCATTGTTGAGCTGGGGATGACTTCTTTTCTTACTCTGGATCTTGCTGATATAAAAGAAGACCCAACGGTGGAGTTAATAAAGAATAAATTGGATGGAGCAACATCCATAAGAAGAGCAGTTAGGCAAGGTCAGTCTAATGTTGAAGCTCTTCACGACCTAACTCAAACTGCAACAGATCCGGGTGCTTCTTCTGAGGGTGTTGCTGGTGGAGTTGTTTGTGATGGTGGCAACCATCCTGCTTCTGCATCTGCTGCCAGTCATGATTATGAGCATGTTGGTGCTCAACAAAAAATAAATATATTTGAAAATACCTCTTGCACAGGTCCTCCCTCTCACCCTTACACCGATCCCTCCCACCCTTACAGTGGTCCCTCTCACCCCTTCTCACCCTCATGTTCTCATTGAAAATACAAAGTGTGCAAGGACAAAGAGGATAAACTCCTCGACAAGCTAGAAGTTATTGCTGAAGCTGCCGAAGAGTTGAAATCCAGGAGGGGTGTCATACCATCCAATGAGGTGAGGGAGCCATGCACTCCTACAATGGAGGTTAGGAGGAAGAGAATAAAAATTAGACAAATTCTCTCCGTTCTGAAATTAGCAAAAAATGCAACTCCCCCCGCTCCAATAGTTGTTGAAGTTCAGGGGCCGCCGAAGAAGGTGGACATATTTGCGGTGCTTGGCAAGGAGAAGAATAAGGAACTGGAAGAATTCATCAAGATGAAGGTTTTAAAAGAATACACCATGCATTCATTTGCCGCCAAAGACTTCTCGAATATGAAAAATATGTGCGTGTGGTACGAGGACAAGGTAAGTTTACTTTTGCTAACCTACCCTTCTAGAATCTACGCAGTAGATGTGTAATTTGTTGCAACAGCTTGGTATTTTGTTGCAACATAATACACATCTGTTACATAAGTTGCGTTGGCTGGGTAATCTGTGAATTGATTCAGAGAACCCTCTGCATCGAATTCTTTCCACTGTCTTTTTATTCTTTACAATTACTAACCTATTTAAAAATTATCTTCTTATACCACAGTATGTTGATGAAATTCTCTGCCTCGTGAGGGGCAGGCAATTAGCGTACCCAGATGCTACTGATAGGATAATGGACCTCAACTTCTACAATATTTTCAAGGATAGGTATGTTGATCTTCGTAATCTAGCTGATTCCGGTGGCCTGGGATTTGATCAGTTAGTTTCTACATTCCAATGGGATGAAGAGGCGATTAAATATGTTAGAAGGAAGAGGCCATATCCACACGGTAAGAGCTGAACCAAGGCAAAGAAAATCCTTGCAGTCATGAACGTGGATGTCACCCATTTTCTCACTGTTGAGATACTACTATACGAGGAAAAAATTAAGGTTTATGACTGCAACTTACCTGTGTTCAGCGAGAAGACGTTTTTAACTCACATGCAGCCACTCTTGAAGTTGTTGCCCAAGTTGTTGACGCAGAGTAAGCTGATGGATCATTTGCGGGCTGAAGTCTTGGCGAAGGAATCATGAGTTTTTGAAGGTCGAAATAAGAACATCCAGCTCCCAAAAAATACAATCGGTGCAGCGTGCAGGTTGTACTCGCTTGCATACATAGAGTGTTTGATGATCGGCACACAAATGACCGGTGTGTGGGGCACCGGTGTGGGAAAGATGCAATGGGTCTGGGCATATGGGGTACTAACTAAATGGTTGGATTCCGTGTATAAAAAAGAACATGTACAAAGACAGAGACAAACACGATAACAAATTTTCATTTCAAGCCAATTCACTATACATATAGGGGTAATAATTTTTATGTCTGGCAAAGTTGAATTTTTATAATGCAACAGATTTTATATCTGTCGTAATAGATATAGTACCTGTTGTGATAGATTGATTATCTTTTGGAATAGGTTGGTCATCTGTTGTGTTATACAAATATTCCCCGTCTGTCTGTCGCAACAGATTTACGATCTGTTGCAACATATAACTTATCTGTTGCAACTGATCGGTAATCTGTTGGAGCAAATAAAAAAAGTAGGAAGACCTGTTATATAATTTCCAACAGATAACCTACGTGTTGCATCTCATGTTGCAACATATGTCTAAATCTGTCTGATAAGATATGTCGTCTGTGCAGCAGATGTATTATTTGTTGCGATATTTGAATCTAGTACTCCATTTTAATTAACATGTTCAAAACTCAGAATTAATTATATTCATAGACAGAATAAAATAAATCGAAGCCTTCGAAAATTACATGAAATAAAATAACTCAACAAATAAATGAAATGTAAAAAAAATCATTATGAGTACAAACGATCTACTCTACAAATAAATCAACAAGTTAAACCAAGGAGGATAGGTTATTACATTGACAGACACGAGCTATAAAGATCTAATCAATATGGACAAGTTGTTCTTCATCCAGTGCTATGGAATTTGGTTTTGGTCGTCGTGGATCTTTAACGTCGGTTGCGTACAGCTTTTGAGCTTTCGCTTCTCCATATTTCCATAAAAGAGCAGCATATCTTTTGCGGAGTAATCCGGCATCAAGTCCATCATTTGGTACTTATAATCCATCGCTCAAATACTCGGCATAGGCGGCAACAAAAGGACCGCAATCCCTGCGTTATAAAAAAATAGATAATCCATATCTTGCAGTTCATGCAAGCGTTGTGAAATTTGTGAAATGAAACTAAATCATGACACTTAAACTTACAGGCTACCAATGGTTTGTTGAGCAATTCCATCAACATATTGTACATCAAATGGATTAGCCATTTTATCCCGGTATACTTCAATCGTCGACCAATCAGTACGAACCTTTTGATAAAAAAAACCACTCATATCAAGGTAAGTAGGTAATATTTTGGCCAGCTTTTGTATCTCAGACGATGACCCGGAATGTCACCTTCGCGACATCGAGTCATAAACTCGGATGTGCCTCTCTTTTAAAATGACGACAGCCAACACCCAATGAAATTCATTACCACAATTGATTGGGATGTACACTTCATCGACCAAATGCCAAGGTAAGCCAGCCGGAATGCTAAAACCTTTGATGATGTTGATTAAGCATTCCTCGTTTCGGAAAACTTCCGGCTGCTGTTGACAATACCTATCGTAGGCATTATTGATGTAAACTTTGTACAAATAATTGCCTGTTGTGTATCTGTATTTTTCTTGTGTTTGCAACTTGGCCTTCTTTCGGAGGTAGTAAAAAATGACATCGATGTGTTGCACATATTATCAAACATTTCGGATTACATGATGAAAAAATCAATACGCAGATGCAATTAAATAAAGTATTAATTAATAGTAATATATATGGCCTTTAAACCTCATCATTCCAACAAGTTTGGGGCTGTGACATCAAATAGAACCAAATTTTTGTTCCAAAATGTGCAACAACAAAGTCGAACATATCAAAACCAAGACTCGACTCGTTCACTTTGTAGCGCTCGTCATTTTTTTTTCTACATGATGATTTATATGTGTTAATGTCTGGTTCTTACAACAAGAATTGTATAAACCAATATCCATAAAATTGATTTATGTACCTACCGGCATGATGCTTTAACAGCCCATCGGCAATCCATTCTAAATAGTCGTTGATCAACTGTATTAGTTTTTTTAGAGCCTCGTCCGAGATGTTGAACCCTTCAAACGGATAATTCTTCCGTTCTCCCAAACTGACAGGCTTCACTTTTTCTTCATCTTTGGAAGTAGTTGATGGATTATCAACTGTCATATTATGCTCTTCGGCAGTAGCTGTGACATCCACCTGGAAAGTCAGAATTTTCAATGCTAAGTAGAGATATACAACAGTTTTTTCATCTGTTGCAACAGATGATTCTTATGTTACATCAGATGGATTATCTGTTGGGATAAATTCGAACAGGTAAATTAGAGCAGTACGATAATTTCGAACAAATGACCCATCTGTTTTAACATAAGACTCATCTGTTGAAACAGATAACGAATCTGATGCAACAAGTTAGACAACAGTTGCAACAGATGTATACATCTGTTTGATAATTTTCAGCAGATGTATCATCTGTTGAAACAGATATGTTCTTGTTTATTTTTTGGAACAGATGATGTACATTCACCTTCTTCAGCTCATGATGCTCTTCTGCGGCCCGTGCACACTGAACATCGGTGCAAGACAACGACAGAGGCGTTGCAATCTTGCTTTTTTTTATGATTGATGATGCTTGGAAGTGTCTTTCCTTCTCCTCTTAGCCGCCTTGATCTCTAGTGGAGTGTCTGGATATGAAATCCTCTTTGATGGAATGACACCTCTCTTAGATGTTATTTTCTTTACAGAAGTAGTTAGTGCATTAATAACATTAATCACTCCATCGTGTTTTGCCTTGCAGTCTTGACATTTGCATGAAGAACATTCGCTAGATGCGGTAAAATCTGGAGAAAATCTGTACAACCATTATGATCATAATTATAATGGTTTGTTGTTTCAAAAACTGTAAGAGGAGGATCATTAGCCCCACCTTCCAAAATTATTTTTCTTGTGATAGTTGTTGCTCCAAATAATTTTATTTTTATTCCATCAACGACCTTAGGGTCCGATAAAGTTTGCACAGACCGTAAAGTAAAAAAAAATTGCATCTTCAACTCTCGGTTGGTCGGAACAAGCCACGAATGGACAATCTAAAATAAATCGGTACATATATTAAGAATGATGATGAAATCATTTAATCATTAATTAAAATAAAAACTTGATTAGAATTGGACTTACTGCTTCCTTGGGGGGATTGAAAAGATCAAGAAATTTTGCATTTTTATCGATTTTGGCCGACAACCATCTCAGAATTCTTGGACAGGAAACTTCTTCCTGGTAGTTCACTTGTTGTCTCAAATAAGGAATGACTTCAAATGCCCAAGCCTAAAACATAACGCCAATAAATCAAAAGCATTATTGAATAAAAAATGATGAATCATATCATGATAAAAGAAATATTTACCATGAAGGCCCATGGAAAACCATATAAGTTGACTGTTTTTGGCGTTAACGGAGTCAACAAATATTCGACAGTCATTTTGAAGCTTTAATAACCCCAAAGATAGCTGTTAAATGCCTCAAGATCCTCGAAGAGATTTATTAAACCGAGGCTTATGTTGTTGTTAACGTCTCTCGCCCAAAGAACATTATGTACAAACCAAACCAAGCACAATGATTGTTTGTGCTTCTTTGAAAGTCCTTTACCTTTCAACGCTTCAATCAGATTTTTGTTTTTGAAACTTGGACCAACAATGGACACCAGGTCATCACGATTACTCGACTTGCTTTTTCCTTTTTTGGGTATGCGGGGTGCTTTTTTTTGGGTCAGAGTAGGTATAACTTGAGAAGGAGAAGGAAGATAACATTTTAGTCCGGTAACTATGACAAACTCCTCCCAACCAAAATAAACAGGCATGCCACAGTAATTTATCCACACCCCATCCATCTTATCTTTTTTTTCATACATAAACCTGCGCTTGAGAAGATCATATACCATTTTCATCTGAAAACGAGCATTGTTGTCCTCCGGCAAATCAAGATATTTCCCAAAGCAGCTTTCCCTGAAATAAGAATCCAATTTTTGTTCTCAAAGTATTTTTCTGAAGGCGTCAAAAGATTTTCCCATGACTGACTTAACCACGAGATCACCCGTTATATCTGTGGTACCATCACACTGCATTCTCACAAGGTAACGATCAATGCTGAAGGTTTTGACCAACTCTTCGACGGAAGGGCTATTAGCATTTGGATCATCTCTTTTGAAAGATTCCTCCTCCCCGTGTTCATTATCTTCTGCTCCTGATTGAGATAACGCTTGTAAAGCAAGCTCATAGAGTGGTGGATGTAGCTAAGATGTTGCACTTGTTCCTTTACTTGGACTTGATTCGATTTCTTTTATTTTGGGAGCCATGTTATCTTAAATTAATAGGAACATAACATAGATTATAATTGATTAATGCATAACAGTAATATAACAGTTCCAACAGACAACTAATCTGTTGCACCAGGTATGTTATCTATTGCAACATATAACCGACCTGTTGCAACGGATGAGTAATACGTGGGAACCATTAAAACAACACTATCTGTTGCACCTGGTATTTTATCTGATGCAACACATAACTGACCCGTTGCAACGAATGAGTAATCCATTGGAAACAATAAAAACAGATCACTAATCTGTTGCACCACGTATTTTATCTGTTGCAATATATAACCGACCTGTTGCAACGGATGAGTAAACCGTTGGAAAGAATAAAAATGGATCACTAATCTGTTGCACAAGGTATGTTAAACCGTTGGAAAGAATAAAAATGGATCACTAATCTGTTGCACCAGGTATGTTATCTGTTGCAACAGATAACCGACCTGTATGAGTAAATCGTTGGAAAGAATAAAAACAGTCCTAATCTGTTGTAAAATGAAGAGTAAACCGTTGGAAAAAATAAAAACAGATCACTAATCAGTTATCTGTTCGATCAATATTGTTTAGATTTCTTCCAAACAGAAGAGTCGTCTGCCGCAACAGATGAATGATCTGTTAGATTGTTCACCTGTTGCATTAGATTTTCATAGTTGCATCAGATTTTTAATTTGTTGCATCAGATTTTAAAATGAAGAGTAAACCGTTGGAAAGAATAAAAACAGATCACTAATCAGTTATCTGTTGGATTAATATAGTTTAGATTTCTTTCAAACAGAAGAGTCGTCTGTCGCAACAGATGAATGATCTGTTAGACTGTTCATCTGTTGCATCAGATTTTCATAGTTGCATCAGATTTTTAATTTGTTGCATCAGATTTTCATCTGTTGCATCATATGTTTCATCTATTACATCAGATGTTTCAACTGTTGCAATACCATTTCTACCAAGACAAATAACAAATCAACCCAGCAACACCAACATATCACACACACACATACACACTAAGAACATCAACTGTGATAAAAAATCACCAACAATTTTGAATCAACAGTAAGACAACGAGAAGAAGAAATACAGAAATGACAGAAATTAGGGTTTTATTCAGTCCACATTTCAATACCAGAAGAGTAGTTGGCTCAAGTTCCTCTGTTTCTTCATAATTTTTTACCTGTGAAAAAAGAAATGGGAGGACGAAGAACTCGAAGTTGTTTTCGCCGGAGAAGTATTCACGTCGATTGACGGTTGAAAGTCGAAAAGAAACTCGCCCGACTATTTGTCGTCGGAGGTTGAAGGGAGAAATTTTACAGAACTGTTGGTTGGGAGAAGTTGGAGAGAGAGAGTGGTTGATTAGGATTGAAAAGAGGTGTGGCTGGATTGATTTGTATTTTTGAAAAGATTAGAAAGTTTTAAAATATTAATCAAGTCCACAATTAACTTAATCAAGTTTCCTAATGATGTTTGACCCTATCTGTTGGTCAATGTCACCAATCCTTCATTCAAGACTTAAAAGACACCTTTCCTTCAATTTTCTCAAGTAGCTAACCCTAAAGAAATAAAGTAGACATTCATTATAACACATCAAATATTTTTATTTTCATCAAAAAGTCATGATAGTACTGAACTGTGGAAAACTCATCAAATTTGTTCCGCATGGCGAAATTACTCTACTTCTACTCTATAAATTTTGGTGTTACTATATTTTTTTTCAGATTATAAAAGATTTTTTTTTTTAAAAAAAAAAAACAAACTACGTGAAATGTATTTGAGAAGGAAGATTTTTTTCCTAATTATACAATTTTTATAGGGAAAGAAAAGGGGTCCACTTTTCTATATTTAGGGAAAACTTTTTTTTCTAGATTATAAAAGTTTTTTTTTTTTTTCAAAAAAGAAATCAACGTAAGAAGAAAAAATTGTAAGATTTTTTTTTTTCAATTACACAATTTTAAAGGGATCCACTTTTATCATATTTAGGTAAAGCTAAAGACTCCTAATTACTTTGAAGAACGACTAAAATTATTTAAGATTGTTTTTAACTTTTCATATAGTTAGGAAGATCGAAATTTTTCATATATTTATTATAGTAAATATTCTCTTCTCATATATTTTAGAAGTCCTTAATTTAATAAAATAATAATTTAAAAAATAGCAAAAAATCATTTTGTCTAAATCGAAGACTTCTAATGAAGGAATTTTTTTTTTAAATAATATTTCTAAGGTCCTCTACATTTTTAATATATTAGATTAGATATTAGAGATTAGAGATAACTTAAGCGGTATACCCATATTTTTAATATATTAGAGATTAGAGATAGAGATAACTTTAGCGGTACATGTCCCATAAATCAAAAAGTAAAGTATCTACGTTTCTCTCCCTCTACAACGTTCTATTTCTTATTTTCTCTCCTAAAATCTCTCTAAATATTTTCCTCTCTTATTTCCCCCACCCCCCACCCCTAAAATCTCTCCATCACATGCCTCCTCCATTTTTTTTTCTTTTCAAGATTATTGATAAAGGGGGAATCTTAGTAGTTTAGTTGGTTAGTTACCTGAACTCTCACCTTGTTGGTGAGGGTTCGATTCTCCACATTGTAATCCCCTTCCCCTACCCCATTTTTTTTTTTTTAAAAGATTATTGATAAAGCATAGATTTGATAGTTTACTTATTAAATAAATCAATGTATACATGAAATTTACTATGTATGAATAAATTGGGTGTATCAATATGTTTTATACACATAATGGACTATATGCAACATATACTCACACACATTCAAATTATGTACATTGTTAATTTTTTAAAAAAGTTTCATATACTTATAAAATCATATTTAAGTATATATCAAGAGAGTTGTTGCACTGAATTCCGATTTGTTGCTAATTGAATCTTAATTTAGGGATTTTATGTTAAGTAGGAAAAAAAACATAGAGTACTTTGACTAATAAATTACTTCAAATAAATTGGGATAGTGTTAAGAACTAAATCCCTAGTTTTAGGGATATCCCATTAAAGCAATAAGAAGAAAAAATTGAATCACTAATTTTAAAGGATACCATGAAATATGCTTCTCTGATTTAGAGGAACTAATTTATAATTAAAGTGCAACTCCTCTTATTTTAATGTAGTAAAAAACACTTATTTTACTTGTTTAGCTACGGGTGTCAATATATTTTAGGCTTAAAAATTGCAAAATATTAATGGCTATAAACTTGCCAATTTTATGTGTGTGTTTTTTTGGATGGGAAAATGGTAATTTTGATTTTTTTGAACAAGCTTATTTTAGGTGGAAAAGAATTTTTTGTCAATTCATTTAATTTTATATTATTTTTCTTATAGTCAATATTTAATATCATAAAAATAATAGCAAAAAAATGTAAAGACGATTTTGTCTAAAGCGAATACTTTTAATGAAGGGCAAAAAGTTCAAATAATATTTCTAAGGCCCTTCATACTTTTAATATATTATAGATAAGTTTGTTGAGCTTCTTGAAAGATGACATCTTTCAAGTAACAACTATTGTGTTTCGAAAGGAAAAAAAAAACAAAGATATCCCACCGTATTCAATTTTACTGGATATTTCGAGAAAATGTTTTTTAATATTAACAAATTAATAATTTGAAGAGAAGAAAATAAATTATTAAAATCTTTCAAGGGTTATTTTTTAATAAAAAATTTCTTAGATGCACAAATAAAGCATATTTCAAGTGCTAGCCACTAGCTCTTTCACTTGAATTTTGTTTTCATGTATAACATTTACTTCAAATGCACCTCTTTTGATTTTCAATTTTAAGTTTCTATGTCATATGCTGATTTTCTTTTAAACACTAACCAATTAAAATGGTCTAAACTTCTTTCTTTAGAAAAAAAATAAATCACAACCATGGGCGGAGCTACCCTTTGCCGAGGAGCTCATCCGAACCTCTTTCGAAGAAAAATTATACTATATATGCATGATTAAAATTATTTTTTTATGTATATATATTAGATGTTGATGAATATTCTGGTTCCGCCACCGATCACAACAATATTAATACTATACGGGATAGATTACAAATGCAATTTTGTGCAATCAAGTGGCACAGATAATTTTTCCATTAAAATAAACTTTATAATTAAGCGTGACTTGTCTTCAAATGTGAACATTATTTAATTAAAATATTAGGCTAATGAGTCGTTTAATGTACCCCAACAATCAATTGGCATTTATGAAATCATGCCTTTGAAGTCAAGATATTAAAGGTTAAAAAATAGATATTTATACCAAGACAAGATACCATTATTTCAAGGTTTATGAGGTTGGAGGATGACTTCATTATAATTGGTAGATAAATAAGAACAAGAAAAATACTTTAAAAAAAAAATAGGCATCTTTAGTTTTTTTTTTCTTTTTTCTTTTTTTTTTTGGATGGTTTCACCCAGTGTTCGGTGTGGAGTCCAAGGAGAGAAGTTTCACGTTGTGTTGGGTTCAAAATCGAGAAGGCGTCATGCGAAATCTTAAAGTTTGCAAACCAATGATGATAAACAAATAAAATATATATTAAAAAGACATATTATTAATATCATTCGGTCAAACGACCTACATATTAAGAACAATATTAAAAAAAAAAAAAAAAAAACTATGAAAAAACATAAACCTACGAGAGAAATCGCTCCTAAATCAGATTAACGACTACATTGTGGATATTATTGTATTATGGTATGAGAAGGGGTCTTCTATTTATACATGTCCAAAACCTTTCCTCCAAAAAAGAGGTTAGCCAAATATAAAGAAAAAAAAAAAATCCTTTCAGGAAAAGTAAAAGTAATTATTGTAACTTTTATTTTTTTTCTAAGAAAAAATAAAACTTAAATATAGTAAGAAAATCAGGACAAAAATCCTAACACGTTGGAGTAAATTGTTCTCTATTAAAAATGATTTCATACTTAAAATTGGAATCAAAATCTCTAATTAAAAATGAAATAGCACTTATCGTTGTAGCATGTTAACCTTTGGTGGAATCCATGTCTACATTCATACATAATTCTCTATGACTAAACAATTCGATGATTGCAACTGTTTTCAACATAATTTTTTACAGTGACACAAATTTGTTCCTATATCCCATGATTTTGTGAGCTATTGAAGATCCTGATCTTCTTACGAATACTCATGAATTTATGAAATATTCAAGATATTTCTTTAAGTGAGTAAGTCACTTTTTTATAGACATAATTTAAGGTTGATGTAGAATAGCCTCCAACAACTTTAACAGAATTTGGATTCTTCTTGTAGAGTTCTACAAGATTTCGATGTTTATAAATGCCAAGAATTCTAACAGAATTTGAATTCTTCTTGTAGAGTTCTACAAGATTTCGATGTCTACAGGAACTCTCAATCAACTAAGATAAAAAAGAAGAAGATATTGTAAGGTTCAAAATTTAGTGTGATTAAAATATTAGATGAATTTTTTATGCAAGGAGTCGAATCATCTGTTATGCATAGTTTTACCTTATATTTCTGTAAAATGACTGTTTTCACACCTTGAATGCGTTGTTTACTGATCACTCCCATGACAACAACTTTACCGATTTTACGCCGCACTTGAAGGTGTTATTTAATGTGTTATAGCAACTATATAAAGACCCCATCAATGGTGTCATTTGCTTTTAAATAGCTACCACTCTTTCTTCCTTTCTTCCTTCCCATTGGTTTTACCAAAAGCACTTTCTCTATAATCAATTCCTCTCTTTCAAAAAAATGGACACAACCAACCATCTTGAAGTTGTCCATGATGTTTTTCCATACCTAAAAGTGTACAAAAATGGTACCATCAAAAGACTTGTTGGCACTGAATTTGCACCAGCAACATATGACACACAAACTGGTGTTACATCCAAAGATGTTTTGGTAAATCCAAAAACTGGCCTTTCTGCAAGAATTTACCTACCAAATTCAACAACAAAGTCAAAGAAACTTCCTTTAGTAGTTTATTTTCATGGTGGAGCATTTTGTATATCTTCTGTTGGTGATCCTAAGTACCATGATTCACTCAATGTGTTTGTGTCTACTGCTAATGTTGTTCTTGTCTCTGTCAATTATCGATTAGCTCCAGAACATCCTCTTCCAACAGCTTATGATGATTCTTGGTATGCTCTTAAATGGGTGGCTGCACATAACTTCAAACAAGGGACTGATGTTTGGTTGAAAGAGTTTGTTGACTTTGATAGTGTGTTCTTGGCAGGGGACAGTGCAGGTACGAGTTAATTTCACGTATGATTACTGAATTTTATTTATGATAATTAATAGTATCGTCATCAAATTAGTATACGAGTTAATTTCACATACGATCACTAAACTTTATCTACGACAACAACATCACCACCAAATTATTTTTTGTCTAATTCAAGTTTGATGGTAAATTGCGTTGCACCCTCTTTTCGACATGTGATATCTCTAAAGAAGTAGCTAATCCTTTACTTGGAAAAAAAAAAGTAGGGGGGGTAAAGTTTAATCATACAAAAAATAACATTGTAATTTTATTGTACTAGTGGATGAATTTAATAAATTTTCTGCTGTAATGGCTGAAGTATGTGAGTTTACTTTTATAATCGATAAAGTTAAAATAATTTGAGTAAAGCATCTAGTAGTACTGCTGAACTACGATCAAAATTGCTACCTACACACCAATTTCACGAGGATCTTATTACTCCTAACTAAATTTTAACGTATTTTTGTCAATCTTTTTAGCTGACACGACACCTTTGATGTGGGATTTTATGTAATAAAGGTGTCACGTCGGCACAAAAAGATAAAAAAAATATATGCTAAAATTGAGTTAAGGACCTCAGGGGTTGCAACTTTGATCATAGTTCGGGAGGGTACTGGATGTTTATCTCAAATAATTTTGCAGAAGATAATTCAGTGAGATGATTGTTATATAAATGAAGTTTTAGTCATTTATATGGGCCAAAAAAAAGTAGGTTTGTTTCTTGTCACAATGAATATTGGATGAAGTTCATTGACCATATTTGTAATTAATTTTGTGCAGGAGGTAATATCTCACACTTTATGGCAATCAGAGCTGGGAAATCAGATGAAGATTTAGGGATAAAGATTTCTGGGATGCTTATGATTAATCCATATTTTTGGGGAGAAGAGCCAATTGGCATAGAGATTAAAGATCCAGTGAGGAAATCAATGGTGGATAAATGGTGGGAATTTGTTTGTCCATCAAATAAAGGGAATAATGACCCTTTGATTAATCCTTTTGTTGATGAAGCACCAAGTCTTGAAGAATTGGCTTGTGATAGAGTTCTTGTTTGTGTAGCAGAATTGGATATACTGAGAGATAGAGGAATATTGTACTATGAATATTTGGTGGAAAGCCAGTGGAAAGGAAAAGTAGAAATGATTGAAACTAAAGGGGAAGATCATGTTTTTCACATTTTTAATCCCAAGAGTGAAAAAGCACTTGATTTGGTCAAATGTTGGGCTGATTTTATTAATGGAAAATGATGAAGTTGGAAGTTGGAAGTTTCATGTAATCAATAGGTTACGAATCGAGCTGTGGAAATAGTCTTTTTCAGAGTAAAACGACTTGTAATATAAATTCTTATAATTCGATTGCCTCTGAAGTTGATACTATACTTTAGCTGGTTGTTTCCAATGTTAAATTTGTATAAACAGCAATAATAAATAAATTCCATCGTTTTTATTTTGTGTGTAGAATTTACACCACTCCTCAAGTCTGTTAAGTCAAAGGAATATATAGAGATAGAAATATTTGTTCTTTTTATTAAATAAATTCAATCGCTTTCATTCTGCGTGTAGAATTTACAGCACGCCTCACGTCTGTTAAGTCAAAGAAATATATAGAGATAAAAATATTTGTTCTTTTTGTTAAATAAATTCCATCGTTTTCATTTTATTAAATAAATAGAATTTACACCACGCCTCAAGTCTGTTAACATTTTGTTAAATAAATAGAATTTACACCACGCCTCAAGTCTGCTAAATCAAAGAAATACATAGAGATAAAAATATTTGTTCTTTTTGTTAAATAAATTCCATCGTTTTCATTTTGTTAAATAAATAAAATTTACACCACGCCTCAAATCTGTTAACATTTTGTTAAATAAATAGAATTTACACCACGCCTCAAGTCTGTTAAGTCAAAGAAATATACACATATAAAAATATTTGTTCTTTATGACAGGCCTATTACCTATGCATATACCGGTAGAGAAGTCGAAAATGTGGATTCTCTTTGATTTGTATACAACAATAATAATAAATTCCATCGTTTTCATTTGCGTGTAGAGCTTACTCTATGCCTTACGTCATTTAAGTCGAAGGAATATATATAGATAAAAGGGGAAAGAACAGAAACAACACTTCAAATTAAACTATTTCTATGAAAATGACCAAAGAATTTAAATTCCACTTTTTAGCCATTTCAATTTACTGGCTTGTTCTATACCATTTCTACACACCTTCTATACAGTTTCTATACAAATCTATACATATAAATATTTTACACGAAAATTATACAGTTTTGATACACAATTTATACAATAACTGTACATTTTCTTTTTACACGTTTTATACAATAATTATATAATTTTCATACACTTTTTATATATTTTTTATATATATTTTATACATATTTATATTTGATAGAACTATACAATTTCTATACGTATATCTTATATAGATACAAATTCTATTTAACAATTATATCGTTTTTATATAATTTAATTATTATTTCTAAACAATAAAAAAAACAGAATATTTGACAGTTAAAAAATTTATAGCAAAAAAAAATTAAAATATTTTTAAAAGGGTTGAATTGCCCAAATTGAATACTGTATCAGTATTGTATATAGACTGTATCAGTATTGTATATGGACTATATATGGACTATGTAGGCCAAAATGACCCAAATTAAGAATGACTATAAAGCGGAAATAATATATCCGACTGACCATTTTGAAAACTTTTCAAACTTAGGCTATTTGTTTTTAAAAATGCTATAAAGTGTCCTTTTCCTAGATAAAATTATTTGTTCTTTTCGTTAGGCCGGTTACCTAAACATACACAGGGTAGAAAAGGTCCAAAATGTGGATTCTCTTTGATTTATATATTTGTTTATAGGCAATTTGAGTAATTCAAATAAAATATGAACCTCTCATAATATTGAAGAAACTAGTGACTAATGTCCATGATGGGCATATTTAGCATTTTGTGCTAGTAAAAGATTAGAGATGGCCAATGGTCTGTTCGATGTGTTATAGTGGTATTCAATGACATTTATCTTTGAAATAATCGAGATGCATGCAAAGGAGTCTAAACACCCTCAGAAGATGATAAACAAACCCACAATGTTCATCTTAGTTAAGCTCAACTTTGCTAGACTCTACTTGCACTAGGCTGGGGTCCAATCGGGTCATGTCTTTGTTATATGAATGGATGTTGAAGCAAGTCTCAAACCTCATAGCAACAGTTGTAACCATATTCGAACGAAGACAACTTGAAGAGCTCAAAAGAAATTAAAATCCTCCTTCCCACATCCGCCCTTTAATGGTCTTGAAATTGAGAGGCGTTGAATTAGGAAAATGGTTCAGTGGGAAGATGATCACTATATGTCCGAAGTCATCTTAAGATAACATAACCATATTGTGTAACAGCTGCTATCACATAGTAAAACAAAGTACTAGGTCTCATTAGAAAATAAGGCAGAAAAAAAAATGTTTCTATTTCACTTCAAACACGACTATCGCAGACTATTGAGAAACAAACTTCAGAAGACGACAGTGTCAAGCATGGTTCCCAATGTCTGGACAATATTTGAGGACATCAAATTCGAGACATGCTCTTCGAGATGTTTCTTTGCATCTTGCCTTCCTACATTTGCAATAGCTAGCTTTTCTGGGGGCAACTCATCCTCCTCCTGCACTGCTTTATTATACTTGACAGCAAGGTTTAACATCTCCTGCACATGAGAATATTCGAAAAGGTCAACTGACATGTCAAGGACAACATTTCCTAGTTTTTCTCCCTCTACCGTGGAGAGGCAGAGATGAAAAATATATCAGCAACTATATTCTGCACTCCCAGTTCTAACCATCAAAGTTGGAACTCAATGTAAGAGTGCTGCTGTATTTAAATACCCATAGATTACCTGAACTGTCTGCTCATTGGTTTTGGAATGATTATCAAATCTAACCATCAAAGTTGGAACTCAATGTAAGAGTGCTGCTGTATTTAAATACCCATAGATTACCTGAACTGTCTGCTCATTGGTTTTGGAATGATTATCAAAACTCTGGAGTGCGAGTCCATCTGTCCATTTCTTCTTGTGAAGATTCAGTAGCATCTTCTCTTCAAGTTCATTCTTTCTGTAGTTTATGGCTATTGAGTAGTAGTGTCTGTTCAAACCATGGATCAATGCCTGCAAAATGCATCTGTCAGAACCGCAAAAAAACTGAATTGAAAATAGACCATCAACGAGTTTATGCAGCACAATTTGATGTTCTTAACTAAGAATTTACTTATTTTTGAGTATTATATTTGCAGTGGAAGGAAAATATGAAAAAAAAAAAGAAGTTGAAAATTGATTCCCGGACAACAGGCTTTAATTGGAAAAAATGAATCAATTAGACTTCTTGAAATAGTGGAACTTTGTACCACTGAAAAACTTGTGAAAGTCGTGTAAACATTCATACCAAGTAGAAGCATCACCATAAGCGGAAGACCAAATATCACGAAGTAAAATAGGAGGTGTCACACGTACACCAAGTCTGGGTATGTGAGTAGATGGGGGAGGGGAGGGAGTAACATCTTTAACAGAACTATAAAGATCAATAGTGACACTTACTTGAATAGAAGGTTTGTTCAGATGTCCCAGATTTGATGTTGTCTGACGTGGCTCTTGGCCAAGCATCATTGTTTGGGGATTGATCAAGCGAAAGGCATCAATTACCACCTTCCCTTTAACACTCTGAATAGGATCCACCACCACAGCCACTGCTCGTTGATTCAGTGCTTCAAAACTCTGCAAAATAGAACATTCATTAGTTTTTGGCATACTTCACATGAAGACCATGTCAAAACACACCAAATCGACGTTCTGACAGGTAGGGACCAACAACACAAGTTGATAGGCTCATGTGCTTGTCTGCTTTTACCAAAATATGACTGAGCACTCGACAACTCGAGAGGGCAAGGTTGTATAAACTACTTATCTATTTCTCACTATCCCCTTTATTTTGTTATTTAGAGGGAGGAGAGATGGGATGAATCTCTCTTGCCATAATTTTTATTTTCCATCTTTTTAATTCTTGCTGCAAACAGAAGTTTGTTTCAGTTCATTTCTATGATTCTACCATGCTAGTCAATACAGAACGCAATAAAGGTCTGTCCATAGGATTTTGTATATCATAAAGAGTGTTCGACCTATATCTTGCTAACCAGACTTCCTATTTTTATCATATACACCCCAACAAATCATAGCTCTAGAATGAAAAAGACAACCATACCAATGTGGTATCATTTTTTCCTTTTTGGTGCGTGTCGGACTCAGGGTTGTTTTTTTTTTTGGGGGGGGGGGCGGGTTAAGAATAACAATGTGGTCTCATTTTCATGAAAAGTTGATTTCTCCTAAGAAGCAAAAAGATGTTTTCTAGTGAAGCTGGGACAAAAGACAACTAATAAGGGAAGCTTTCAACATCTCCCCATTACCTCTCACACTCTTCTCCTTCTCAACCCTGCCCCTTTAATTCCACCATCGTCACAAAAGTTTCTATAAATTTATTTATATCTAATGATCAAAATGCAGATAAAAAGGCATAATCTCATGGAGCCACTATGTTCAATTAAGGTGGAAACAGCAAGTGTAAGGGACTAGTAAAGGGACGTTAGATTTCTCTTCCTTATCTGGTGATAAGGTAGACGCGAGCGTTACGGAGAGTTCATAAAGAAGTAAATCAGCCTCTCTCTCTCTCCAATCTCTCTCTCCTGCGTTTTCTTTAGCAAATATAGTACTAGACAGTAGACACTACCCCGTATCTAACTCTCTATACATGGATGGGATTGTGATTTTAACTTGGTTGATCATTGTATGAAACGACTATTAAGTGCCTAACTCGAGGGAAGGATGCATTTTAAAATTGAAAGGAACTATTACAATTCAGCACTGAACGCAAAGGATAAAAAGTGCATAAAATCTTTAATAAAAGAACTTCCCAATACTTCTATGCAGGACCCTTCTCTTTGAGAAAATTCTTGATCTCCGTGAATTCAAAAAGTGGGATAACAAAGAGTACAGCTCTGCATGGTATTACCATGCCACATTTCACCACCTTGTCCAAAATTCATAGTACAGAGGATCCAATCTCGCATTTCTTAATTCCATCTTTTTTATAATGTTTTTCTCAATTCCAAATTAATCAAAGAAGATCATTTAACTTGGGGCGGTTGTATTAACTGCTAAAGGACTCACACAGTATCGTAAACGTTTTTTACTCAGTGCCTCGTGATTCACATAGAACATTACAAATGTCAATAGGAACCAGCTAACCATCAAAATGGAAAAGGACAAGAATAACCTGCTGAGTATTGATGTCAACACCAGAAAGCCAGCAGCCAAATCCAGGATGTGAATGATACCAACCAACAACCATCTCAGGTCTATAACATAACGCAAAGAAGCATTTTAGGGCACAGCGTCAGTGTCAAAACACAGAAGATGTATACAAGTTGATTAGGCAATATAACATATAAAGGAGATATGAGATAGTGGCGCATCAGAAAATGAAAGAGCAGATACGAATAAGATTAAAGTAGTAACAATGAACCACCAACTTTTGATTCACTGTTCTCAATAAGCAGCCGAACTTATACTCCGGCTCTTTTTTCATTCTTTATATTTTTTCTGCTCTCATTCTTCCCTATTCTTTCCACAACTAGAAGATAAGAACAAGGAATAGGTTCGTGAAATATCCTAATCTTCTATCTTATGTTGCAAATAATCAAAACTGATTTAGTTTTCAATCATTTACAAGGTTCTCTAGTTTCTGCACACGACTACTAAATTGTACATGATTAATTTAGTGGGCGTTTGGCCATAGGAATTTTTTCACTTTTTTCTGAAAAATTATTTCACTTTAGTGAAAATACTAGCGTTTGGTCATAAGAATTATTTCACTTTAGTGAAAATTGTTTTTGGAATAGTGAAAATAAGTAAAACTTGTTTCACTTTTTTCACTCCTGTTTCTCTCACAAAATTTCAAAAACAACTCCAATTCATATTCATGGCCAAACACAAACTCTGACTCCCAACTCCGAAAAATTATTGTTTTCATGGCCAAACGAGGACTTAGTCTTCTTATCAACTTAGCTGCTATATTCGTCATGCCTAAATTTTTAGACAACAGCCACTTAACTTTGTGATGCCAGCATTCTTGAAGGCTGGTTTTAACAAAAGCTCAAGGAAGTAGGAACCTAACTCCAAATAATCAGCCCCTTGCCAAAATTGATTAAAATAAAGCCTAAACACCGCAATCTCAGCACATACACCAGGACCATTACCATGAAGCTCAAAGAGCACAATTCCCAAATAAAGTCACCACTCTATCCTGAAGATCACATCCTCAAGTTGGTTCTTATGTCACAGAGACCTCAACAACTTATCTTTCCAGGCAAAAATAAGGACTAAAAGATATTCTTGACACAAACACATAAGTCTCACACTTTAGCATAGACATAAAGATTCAACCAGATGTTTCATAATATCTTGTCTTATTATATATATTTAGCTACTTTTATATAAGAGCCATAACTCTTCCACGAACACTTAACGGTTAAAAACAAAGTCTACAACTACAGTCACTCTGAAATTGTATAACCTAATGAGATGCAAACAAAGCGTGTCTTTTTCGAATAATAGGATTCCAAATTAGGTGCCTAACACCGTCTTATTCCTGCAATCCCATTCATAAAGGAAATGGACAGCAGCCAGATAATCCATATCTAGTTTAACCTCGTCAAAAATTGCAGAAAACGCATGAAAATGATCAGTTGTCTAATTTGCTGTCAAGAGCACCTTTGTAGAGTCATACCAATTGACATAAGAAAGGAAAATAAATAAAATGCTAAAAGCCCCCGAATTTACTGAAACTGATATACCTGGAAGAAAGGTTTCACTTTTCAATTAGTTAGGAAACTCTTAGCATATGATAAACCATAGGAAAATAACATATTACCCAGCTAAAGGAAGAAACTTCAAACTATAACTAATCTTGTATGATATGATAGCAAATGGTGATTACCTCCCAGTCTGCTTGAGCATGTCAAGCATATTGGTCTGGAAAACATGATCAACAGCTTCAACACTCACGCCAGTACCACTCTGAGGCATTGCAAACACATCCACAACACGCACTGTATACTCATCGACGAATTCCCCTAACATCAGTCCCATCACTTCCATAGGGACTCCAGCCCTCCCTGCACATTAACATCACAGTAACCATAATTACACAACACCTACACATACAGAGAGACAAAAACAACATACCCAGCGTAATCCCACGAAGTGGGTCTGAGAGCGTAGAGTGTACGCAGACAATACCCTACCTCAGACAATACCCTACCTCAGAGGTAGAGAGGTTGTTTTCAATAGATGCTCGGCTCAATAAAAACAACAACAGATAGTAAATGGAAGTACAAGAATAAATAACAAGTAACAAAAACAACAGATAGGAAAAGAACAATAGTACACCAAAATATACGCCAGTCGAAGTACAAGAAACAACAGATAGTAACTGTAAACACCTAATTTTGTCCCTCCCAAGTCCAATTTTATTCATTTTTACCTCACTTTATCATACACCCTTACCCATGTGATTATACCCCACAAAAATACAAAAAAAAAATAACCCACTAACAAACCTAATCCTCAATTATTCTTTTGGTAACAAAATTAACCACTCCTCCTATCAATTTTGGACAACACATCACCACCCCACACCTTACCCCACCTAACCCCTACCCCTACATACCCTCCCTCTCTCACGGGAATACAACATATACTCATCATCTTCTCCATTTTTCTGTCATATACACAAGAGAAGATACACACACAAAGGAGTGAAAGAAAACAGGGGAGAGAACACTCGATTCTCTTCATTCACATACTCACGCGCACACAGTGAGATCGAGAGGGAAGGGAGAATAGAGAGAGGAGAAAGAGTAACAGAGAGACAAAGTTTAAATCAAGAGGGATACAGAGAAAGAGGAGCGAAAATAAGCATCTCCCACCAGTACTGTTTCAGCGATCGTTCTCTTTGCCGGAAAACGCCGAAATCTCACCGGAAACACCATCTCTACCGGCAAACTAACACCAAAAAGCCACCCGCTCTTCCGCCTCTCCAAAAATCAGTCAAAAACCACACCACATCGAATAAAAGACCCGACCCGTGCTTCTCTGTCGCCATCACTGTCGAGTTCTCCAGTGAAGCTCACCGGAGCTCCGATAAGTAACGAAACCCATGGTCAAAACAGTCCACAAATTTTAGTTTAATCGTCGGTCTTTTGGATTTTGCATTGAATTACCGAGTTGGGTTCGGATTGAGTTCGATGGTTCGAAGCTTGCGGATGGGTTTCCGATCGTTGCTCATCTTCTATGTATTGTTGGATTTACTGAAGGAAATATGGTGGTTTAAAGCCTGATTTGAGGTCCGACTCTATTTCCTTCTCATTTTAATTTCATTATATATGTGTGATTGATTTGTGTGAAGCATGATATGAATATTTGGTGATATCGTTTGTTTGTTTGGTTTCATTGGCAATGATTGAGGATTGTTAAAATGGTGATTGTGAATTGTTGATTTGGGGTCGAGATCGAAAATTGATGAAATGAATATGGATTAGTCTTGATTTATTGTCGTTGGTATATTTCGAGACATATATTGATGTTAAACGTGATAGTATCATGTTTTAGGTCGAGTTGGGTAGGCAAATGCTAAGTCGAGTACGCAAATTTTAGGAATGGTGTTTTGTTGAATGTCTAAATGTGCGTGTGAATGTTTCTTTCTGCTTTATCGCACAAGATTTGAAGATGTATTCATTTAGTCGGAGAATGCCTCAAGACATATTGTATTTATTCACCGGGGAATGCCCCAACGTACTATGTAGGCGGAAGACGTTCGTGATAAAGGCCCGAGGCATCGGGTAAAGCGCAGGAGTGTAGATAGGATTAGAGTAGGTTAGATAATATTTATTTTCACACTTCTTATTTAATTTGGATTGTATAATTGGACTGAAAACTATACTTTGGATTTATTTTGTTTCGTGTGTTTGGATGCTTGTTTATGTGTTTTGGTGTGGTTTACACATTTGTAATGTCAAAATTAGTCGATGCACTCCTCCAAGCGACCGCGGTCAAACACGGGATCGAGGGGTGCCTAGCACCTTCCCCTCGGTCAGCAGAATTCCTTAGCCGGAATCTCTGTTCGCAAACCAGTTTAAAGAGTCAAATCGTTTTGAAAAGGATCTTTCAAAGGCGACTTGACACACCGGATTATGTCAAGTGGCGACTCTGAACAAAAATGTAAATAATTCTTTTTCGAAACAATTTTCAATCATTTTGTCACTTTAATAATAAAACCCTTTCGAAACCATAAAATTTAATCTTTTGGAGTTGAAAGAGGGGTGTGACAGTAACAGAAATCGAAGGACAAAAAATTGCATGAGTAATACTACAATTACTAGTATGGAAGAAACTCCCCAGACCCCACTTTGTAGGAATACACTGGGTTTGTTGTTGTTGTTGTACTAGTATGGAAGAAACAATCGACTCCTACCTACGAACTATCGACTCCTACCCCTATCTTAGGTCATTTCCTCGGTAAGCTAAAACTATGTCATATCCTGTCTAATCACCTCTTCCAAATACTTCTTCCATCTACCTCTACCTCTCCTGAAATCATCCATAGCCAACTTCTCACACCTCCGCATTGCAACATCCATGCATCTCCTCTCACATGCCTGAACCATCTCAGCCTTGCTTTCCGCATCTTGTCCTCCACCAAAGCCGTTCCCACCTTATCTTCAATATCCTCATTTCAAATCCTATTTCTCCTAGTGTGCCCACACATTCCACGTGCATCTTCTATACATAAGAGTTCTTAATTAACCAACGCTCTGCTCCATACAATATAGTTGGTCTAACTCTAACACACACAAAGACTAATCCAAAATTTTAATTCCACACTCGCTAAGGCTAAAACTCGTTTTATACATAACATCCATTTTAAAAATTTCTTCACACATGTATACATAGTTCGAGCTAAAAGAAATAACACAGATAAGTATATATATATACCACTACATCCGTATAACAAGTACATGCCTTGTTAACATTTTAAGTTGTTAATTATTGAAATTCATAAGTACTTTTCCCGCAGTCTTCAAATATCTAATTTATTTCAAAAAACTTAAAACTTCTATATCGGAACTCATAGTCAAAATTTACATGTTCAAATCTCAAAAATCCAACTGCGCCACATAAACTGGAACAGAGCGAGTATACATAGTTCGAGCTAAACGCAGTAACACGTATAATTATATATATACAGCTAGATTTAATATTTCAATTTGCTTTTGTTATAACTTATAGTACTTCGCACGTCATTTTCCAAATACAAAAAAATTATTTCAAAAAACGCAAAGCTTCTATGTTCAAATTCACAGTCAAAATTTACACAAACTGAAACAGAGCGAGTATACATCGTTCAAGCTAAAAAGCAACAACGCGAATAAGTAACTATACAAATACAGCTAGATCCGTACAACAAGTATGTAAAAAGCGAAGACAGCTGAGGGCAAAAAAGTAAATAAAAAAACCTAAATTACCGTGTTTAAGCATTTTGAGGAGAGCAAGAGAAGAGATGTAAACTTGTTCAGAAGAGTCCAGTGTAGGAGAATCTGGTGGCGGGTGGCCTAACGCGCCGCCAGCTCCGGCGAACATCCGCTGTAATCTCTCCATTCCCGACATGCTCGAAGCTCCGGCGATTGGGTTTTTTCTCTTTTTTGCTTTTTGGGATTTCTTTGAGAACAAGACTACTATTGTGGACTGTAAATTTGTTTGATCTATGAGGAGAAAGTGGGGATTTTATATAGTGGGAAATTGTTTGTTATTGCATTGAAACCCCTCTACTTTAGATATTTATATTACTCTTTCTGGGTTTTTTACTTGTTATATTTTGCTTCACAAGATTCGATTTAAGTAATTTTCAAAGTTAAATTGAAGTGAATTTAAAATTTGGATATTCGAAATTTACTTGAAAAATACTATAAGCTGCATTCTTCTTGATTAGTATGATGAAAAAGCACATCTTAAAATGTTAATAAAAGTTTATATAGTTTGACTCTCCAGAAACGAAATATCAAAAAGTACGGCCCGATACATTAAAATTTCTTCTATGCGCAGGTTCCGAGGAAGGACTCCACCACAAGAGTGTATTGTATGCAGTCTTACCTTACATTTTTGCCATAAATTATTTCTACGACTTAAACTCATGACTTTCTAATCACATGACATCAATTTTATTGGTCCAAGACTCCCTTCCAAAAAAGAAACAAAATATAAAGTACTAAAAAGGAACAAAGAAAATACCTATTAGTTAGGTTAATTGTATGTACTACACCTCTATAATAGAACTCAGTATCAAATATGCTCTCCATGTTTTAAAATCACTCACTCACAATCCTTGCATTATAGATATTCTATACTTGCACTCTTATAGATATATCGCTTACTAATTATATTAAAATGTAAGTTTTCAGAGTAATTTAAAAGCTATAGACAAGAAGTTTTTATATATTTATTTTTACGATTTAGTACTTCGAACGTAAGTTCAATGATGTTAACTGTTAAGTATGGGGTCCTTGTGGAAGTGAGACATGGTGCTTGGGCTATCACCAAGAGAGAAATGTTTTGAGTATGAATTAACTACTTGATTGATTATTTTTTAATAAACTATTATTTTTAAACATATTTTTTTGTTTATTATCATTTATAACAATTGCATAATGTACTAAAAGAGAATTATGTATACAATATAGATGTATTATAAATATTTTAAAATGTATTATGCTTGTTAGATGGAAAATTGCATTATGTATTAAAAGTGAATTATGCATGTAATATAGATGTATTATAATTGTTATATCTGAGAAAAAAATTATTGTTATAGATGATAAATATTTTCTTAATATAGGATATCTATGTAATTTTTTCTTTAAGAATTTGGGTCTTTATTTCAAGGTAATAGTTAGATAGACAATGATGTCGTACATTCTATTAGGATGAGATGGATGAAATTAATATAGAGGCTCGCTTCCAGAGTCTTTTGTGACAAGAAAGATACACCCAATGTTATAAGTAAGTTCTACGCAGTGATGGTTAGATTGCCTATGGAGTGTTTTCCAATCAAGAACTCCCATGTGCAGACGATGAAAGTTAGGGAGATAGAATTAATGATGAGGTGAATGTGTGAGCATACTAGGAGAGATTTATTGTAAGAATAAATATATTCCGAACAAGGTAGAAGTGACCATCGCGTTGGATACTAACGGGGAAGTGAGATTGAGATGATTTAAACATCTACAAACGAGAAATGGAAAATTAACATAAACAACCATTCACATAATCACTTAAACAAAAAATAGCCCCAAAAGTATATAATATATACATATAATTTATGTATATCTATAAAAAGTAGACAGTAAATTTAGATGACTATTTATATAGAGATCAGAAATTTATATCGATATAATATATAGAAAATCTCTATCACAAAATAATTTTATTTTGCTAATTATCTAACATAGTTTAAATAGCTAGAAAATGGCATAGCAAAGAACCATATAGCAGATCCAATATATTTGAGATTGAGATATTATCATTACAATTGACTGATCGTAATTTATATCGATTCAATGATAAAGCCATTGACGCAATGATTCTGGACCTATGTTAACAATTTTTTTAAAATAAAATAACTAAAATTCTATTAATAAAATTTTTATTCAACTCCTCGTGTTTTATGAGCCACTTTTGATGATAATTTTAGATGAGACTCTATATAAAAGAAAATTTTAATGTCCCTTAGGATTATACAACCAAGCATGGTGACAATAATTTTACATATTTTCATCTATTATAGTACTAATTTTTTAAGGCTCGTGCTAAGCCCGAGTCCAAACTTAAGAAATTTAATATCTTATACTAACATCATTTAAAATATGGAAAAGACTCAAAAATATCCCTGAACTATTTGAAATAGCTTAAAAATGTCCCTTGTTAGATTTTTGGCTCAAAAATACCCCTCCGTTAAATATTTGGTTAAAAAATACCCCTCTGTTAAATTAACGAAATTAATGAAATATAAATTTTCACTTAAAGAAATTAACGAAATAAAAATTAAATGATGAACTTTATATAAATTAACGAAATAATCGAAATAATTTAATTTCATTAAATACCCCTCTGTTAAATATTTGACTCAAAAATACCCCTCCCCTTAACGAAATTAAATTATTTCAATTGAATTAAACCCTAACTTTAACTTTTTAATCCTAATACTTTAATTTTTTTTTACATAAAAGTATTTTTTTAATTTTAAAATAAGATAATAAAAAAAGTATTTGAATTATAATATAAAGTGGTTGAATTTGATTTGGAAAATAAACATACATTTATTCTAAAAAGGTATTTTCACTTTACATTTTTTTAATCTTTAAAGAAATTAACGAAATATAAATTTTCACTTAAAGAAATTACCGAAATATAAATTAAATGATGAAATTTATATAAATTAACGAAGTAATTTAATTTCGTTAAATACCCTCTGTTAAATATTTGTCTCAAAAATACCCCTCCCCTTAACGAAATTAAATTATGTCGATTGAATTAAACCCTAACTTTAATTTTTTAACCCTAATACTTTAATTTTTTTACATAAAAGTATTTTTTTAATTTTAAAAACAAGATAATGAAAAAAAGTATTTGAATTATAATATAAATTGGTTGAATTTGATTTGGAAAATAAACATACATTTATTCTAAAAGGGTATTTTCACTTTACATCTTTTTAATCTTTAAAGAAATTAACGAAATATAAATTAACGAAATTAACGAAATATAAATTTTCACTTAAAGAAATTAACGAAACATAAATTAAATGATGAACTTTATATAAATTAACGAAATAATTGAAATAATTTAATTTCGTTAAGGGAGGGGTATTTTTTAGCCAAATATTTAACAGAGGGGTATTTTTGATCCTTTTCCGAATTTCGTTAGAGGAAGGGGTATTTTTGAGCCAAATATTTAACGGAGGGGTATTTTTGAGCCAAAAATCTGACGAAGAGCATTTTTGAGTTGTTTCGGATAGTTCAGGGGTATTTTTGAGCCTTTTTCGTTTAAAATATGTAAAATAATTATAATTTGATAAAAAGACATAAATTTATACTAAATAAATGTGATGATTTAAATTTAGATTTATACAAAATTATATTTTGGGGGGGTTAAAATGAACCTCAAGAATCAATTAGTTCTTTTTACAAAACTTATGCTTAAGAATATTAATTTTTAATTAACAAAAAATATATTTTAAAAATAATTTGATAATAACTGATATCACTACCTTCATTTTTAATATTATCAAAATATTTAAATTACACTATTTCAAATATTATATTAATATTTCATAAGCAGTGAATAAAATTATCCACAAACAACTATATTCAATTCATAAAAGCTAATTAGAAAAATCAATTAACATGAAAGTCATAATTGGTTCATCGGAAATAAAATATAAATTTGTATAATCACAAAACTTCAAAATAATTTTCACTATTTTTTTGTTTCTTTTCTTACTTCCCCAAAGTATTTGTACAAACTTATTTCAGAGCATATTATGTAATATAAATAGTAAGAAAAAGAAGAAGAGTTATGAAATGTTCATTCAACGGAAGAAAGTTCTCCATAATCTAATATGTTTTTAAAAAGATCGATTATTATATAAAAAAAAATTATCTCTTTAAATACTTTATTGATAAATTTTTTACTAAACTCAAAAAAGAGTAGGTTTTAATAATAAATAAAAAACAACATAAAAAATAAAGTGCAATGAAAAATAGTAGTAACAAATAAGATAAATTCTTGAAAACACATAAAATAAAATTTTGTGTATAATATTAGTTTTTTAAAGATTATTTTAATTATTTGAAGATAAATCAAGATGCTAGAGGTATATTTTTTTAAAAAAAAACTTTTAAATTTTGTCATCAAATAAGTATTGTCAAAATTGTGTTCAAATAATGTTATTGGAAGATACATTGATAAAGTCATGAAATACAAGTAATTTAATAGATAAAATGAATTATTAGATATTAAATATTTGTACTTCTCAGTTGACTTAATTAAACAACATATAATTTATCTAAAATAGAATATTGTAGTGAGAACTTCTAAGAGAATTTATCGATTAGTTAAACAACTAAAAATACAAAGATAAACTCAATAAATAGAGTAGTTTCTCATATTATGATATACCAGGTGTAAACACCCAAGTAATTAAAAAAGAAATGTGTGGAAAAAAGTAGTTTTTTCAACTACATAGCACAATTTTAGAGGAGAAAAAAGTAATTTTATCAACATGTCACAATTTTATAGGGAAAAAAGTAATTTTTTCAACTATATGTCACAATTTTAGACGAAAAAAGTAATTTACCAACCACATGTCACAATTTTAGAGGTTTAAAAAAAAAAATTACCATAATTTTATCAACTATGTCACAATTTTAAAGGATAAAAGTTATCATCCACATATCTCAATTTTAATGTATTTTAAGAAAGTTAAAATTATCATAATGCCATTGTGAGGACTACCATATTTTGTAAAAATAGTAAGAGAATAGAAGAAGAGTTATGAAATGTTCATGCAACAGAAGAACGTTCTCCACAATCATAATATGATTTTTCTAAAGACCGATTATTATATAAAGAATCTTATCTTTTTAAATACTTTATTAATACATTTTTTACTAAACTCATAAAAGAGTAGGTGTTAATAATATATAAAAAGAACATAAACTAAAGTGTATCAAAAAATAGTAACAAATAAGATAAATTCTTGAAAGCACGTAAAATAGAAATATGTGTATAATGAAATCTTCTGAGAGAATTATCGATTAGTTAAATAATAAAAAATATAAAGACAAACTCAATAAATAAGTTTATCATATTATGATATACCAAGTGCAAACGCCCAAGTGACATGAAATAAAATGTGAGAAAAAATAAATTTTATCATATATGTCACAATTTTAGAGAAAAAAATAATAATTTAATCAACATGTCATAATTTTGAAGGGGAAAAAGTAATTTATCAACTACATGTCATAATTTTAGAAGAAAAAAATAATTTACCAACCACATGTCACAATTTTAGAGGATTTTACAAAATTAAAATTACTATAATCTTATCAATTATATGTCATAATTTTAGAGCAGAAAAATAATTTACCAACACGTGTCTCAATTTTAAAGGATTTTAATAAAACTAAAACTACAATAATGCCATTGTGAGGACTACCAAATTTTGATATCCTCTCTTATATATAAGTATAACTAGCTGCATAAGGCCCGTGCTAAGCCCAACCCAACTTTATGATATAAGAATTAAAATTTAATTTTACAAAAAATATAAATTAAGTCACATTTTTCTATTACATAATTAATTTAATTTATTGATACATTGATTATGTCTTGTTTGGTAAGTCATATATTTATTAATGTTTTTTCGTTATATAATTGAATAACTTTTAAATGGCTTTATTTAAGAGGAAGGAAGTATGAAGGAGAATTAACAAATACGAATCAACGTAGAATTTAACTTAAAACAACTAAATGGTATGTTCAACATGTGTTTAATTTTTTTTTCATATTTGACTGGTTAGATTTTTGGAAAAAATATTTTCTCTGGAGAAATAAATCTTTTTAGATTTATGAAAATGACTTCGTGAAAATAAAAAAATTATATTCCGCATGTTACATTTATTGATCCCTTCGCTATTCAATACACCTTCCCTTCACTCCGAGCAGTAGCTTCCATCTCCATCACTCCTTATCCCACCTCTCATAGTATTTATCTAAATTGTATATAAATAATTTTTAAAAAATACTTTACTACTGAATATAAATCTCTTTTGATTTACTAAAATAATAAGTAAGAAAAAGTCAAGCAAAATGAAAAAAAGAGAGAAAAGAATATTCTCTGAATTCCTTTGTATTTGATTCTTTAACTTGACAAATAACTTAAGAATCAAATATATTGATAGTAAAACATTCAAAATTATTTTTATTATCTATGTTTTAAAAATTAAATTTGGCTTTTAATACTTTCTGTAATTACTTAATGTAGACACGTGATTTTGACCCTCCCCGAGTTTAATAAATATATTTTTCGATATTAAATATTTATATTTGGCCCGTTATTATTTTAATTCTTATTTCATTTTTAAGTATATTTCATTTTAAAAATTGAAAAAAAAAATCAAAAAATAAAGTTACATTTTAGGATATTCTTATTTTTAAATTTAAAATAATATAAAAAAAGTTTCAAAATTATATTTTTCTTTTAATTTTGATTTTATAAATAAGCTAGTAATTTTATTTTTTTTATTTATATTTTTATTTTAGGTTAGTTATATTTTTATATTTTCTTAAGTATAAAAATTAATTAGTTAATATTATTATTATTATTATTATTATTTATTTTATATATAATTTTTTTTTTAACTAAAAAAAAGGGAATCTTATCCTAAAAAAAAAAACCTACCCTAACCAACCCCTAATTTCCCTCAACCCCCTCAACTCCCTTAACTTCCCCTCCTATATCTCTATATAACACACAACAACATACAAGAAAAAAAAAAATCACGGGAGAGAAACAAGAAAAAAAAAAGACTTAGAGGAAAAAAGAGGACAACATTTTGTGGACAAAAACCAGAAAAAAAAAAAAAAAAAGACAACAAAAAAGACTAAGAACAAAAAAAAAAAAAAAAAAAAAAGAGAATCGGAAAAGAGAAGACCAAAAAAGGAGACCCAAAAAAAAAACTAAGTGAAAAAGGAAGAACAACAATCAACATATTCCAAAAAGGAAAACGGAGAAACCAAAAACAAAAAAAAAACATGGAGAATTCTTTGAAAAGTTGAATTTGGGTTCTTGATCGAGTTTTCGGTGACGGCGTTTCGCTTCTTTACTTTGTATAATTCATCATACAGGTTCTTATTCAATTTAATTTATACTATTATAAGTTTTGTTGGGAATTAAAGTATAAATGAAGTTATTTCAATACCTTTTTATATTATTTTGTACATGCAGTTTATTATATATGTTAGTTAGGTTTGTTTGAACTTTAAATGAGATAATTTCAAAATTGTTGGTGTTAAAAATGTAAAGTTACATTTAGTTGATGTGCAATTAGTGTATAATTATGTTATAAACTTTAATTTACGACTCATGCATGCATGCATGTATATTCACGTGAAATGTTTAGTTTTAGATCATATTGTTTGTTTAGTAAAAGATAGAGATATAAAAAGGCGGAAGCAATACATTAGAAACACTTAGAATAAAAAAAAAAAAACTTGACGAAAAAAAAAAATGCTTAAAGAAAACGTGCAGGAGATTTTTTTTGGTAAATATAGGATAATAAAATTGCAATAGAGAAATGTTAGTAAAAGAGTAAAATAGAGATATGAAAGATGTTATAATGCACAAAAATGTGGAGGGCAAATGATGTTTAAAGTTTATAGTTTATAGTACTAGGAATTTTACTTTTATCTTTTTGCATGCTTGTATCTTATAATTTGTTGTCTTATTTTTCATTTTTGTTATTAAATTCTCATGATTCATGCGATGATTAAACGAGTTACTCCATAATTTTATTATACTTCTAACATCTTGTTTCGTTAGAATTTTTTAAAGATTGTAAAATAGAATTATTATTTTTAACGAAGTTAGTAGAGCCATGGAAAGATTTTTCGTTATAGAAAATTTAGTTTTATTTTATAAAATATTAGATTAATATTTTAAAATGATTGGATCAATCCTATCGTCATTAAAATATTTTTCTTAGAATTAAATCAATTTTAAGATCTAAACAGTTATTAACTAGTGTAAGCTTAAGAGAAATGGATTGCAAATTTATCCAAAATCCATCTTAAATGATAAAAGAAAAGAGTAAAAATAGATAAGAAAAAATTATCTCGACTTTACGAAAGATGAAGCAAATGCCTTTAATGCTAGACAAATTTTAGGCACGTTTAAAATTTTCGTTTCAACTAAGAATGCGGCGCACGCATCTTTCTGAGACATTTAAAAATAATTCAAGGATGTAAAAAATACACCTTGGTAAATATTTTTCTAAAATTTACTTGACAAATATTTTTCAACTTGTCACCGATTTATTTAATAATAAACGAGATTTTAGATATATAAAATGAGCGATTTAGGCCTTAACATAATTTATAAAAATAGTTAAAGCTAAATAAGTCAATAAAAGCGACCGTGCTAGAACCACGGGACTCGAGGGGTGCCTCACACCTTCCCCTCGATCAACAGAATTTCTTACCCGGTCTTCTGTTTCGCAGACCAACAAAGAGTCATTTCCTTTTGAATAGGGATTTAAAAAAGTGACTTGGAACACCATAACTCAATTCCAAGTGGCGACTCTATTAATAAACTAATATCTATTCAAAACCATCACTTTAATTGGAAAAAACCTTCGACTTCGATCCTGCAGGCGAAAAAGGGGTGTGACATCTCTAGCGACTCTGCTGGGGATAAATAAGAATTCGAGCTTTTGATATTGACTTTACTTACTTTAATAATGTGTTTATTGGCCTTATGTGCTACTTGTCGCTCATTTATTGCTTTGATATTATTTGAACTGTATTATATATTGTCTTCTCTCGCGTACCTCCTTTGAGTCTCTGAAATAGGATAGAGGAAATGCAGCATATGCATCCTACCTTCTTTTTGAGATAGCTGGAGTGTCAAGGCACCTGGTGAAGGATATAGTCACACATGTTAGGCGGAGTTTGGATCTACAACAAAGGCGGTGTTCCCCTGCTACCGACCAAGTTTTCCCTCCCCGGCTCGAGTATCCGCTCGGGTAAGCCAGTCTAGACACTTATCCCTATTAGGTTTAAGCTTAGAAGAACTAAAAACTCAGAATCTGGTTATCCCTATTAGGTGCCGCTTTATTTGCATCATATGAATTTGACTTAGCGGGACTCGGCACAGGGGACGGGTCTGTCTAGGACAGATAACCTACTTTATAAAGACCAACATGTGCATCCTACGTGCTCTTTGACATTTGTTTGGAAGGCTATTTGTGTGTTGACCGACTTTTAAGAAACATTAAAATGCAAGAGATTAAATTATCGTCACATTTAGTGAATCATTTTTGAAAGAAAAATTTTTATTTTTAAAAGAGAAATTTTTTAGTAACATAGTTTTACGGTTTTCATGAACTACGAGGGTCTTATTCTCACTCTTTAGTGGGATACATAGGAAGTCCTTCCCAGGATACGACCCTATCTTTTGAAAAATTATCCATAGATTTATTGTGGAATATTTTAAAAATTTGATTACTTTCATAATTATTTTTCTTATTCTCAAGTTCAATTTATATATATATATATATATATATATCTTAATAGCCCAGAATCTTTAGGGATCATGAGGCTAAATTTTACAAAATAAAAAAAAATATATAAATCTTAATAGCCCTGAATCTTCAAGGATCATGAGGCTAAGTTTTTACAAAAAAATATAAATCTTAATAGCCCTGAACCTTTAGGGGTCTTGAGGCTAAATTTTGTACAACATAATTTTCAAAAACTACGCACACCTGATTCTCATCTTAATGAGATACGTAGGCAGTCCTTCATGGATTCGGTGGTCTTAAAAAGAAAAATTTTAAACTCTGACACATTAATTTTCTCCAAAATCAAAAGTGTTAAGGTGGTTGGTTTGTGGCTAAGTTGGCATCTCACCAATACAATACCATGTTCAAAGAACAAGTAAGATGATCCACAAAAAATGATACAGGGTCTGAGATGAGTTGGTGTAGATTGTTAGAAATGAGGAATAATAAGAAATGATCTGAAAAGTGAGAAATTTGGAGCAAAATATGAGAAACATGCAAATACTGAGAGAAAAAGAGAGTTCTCACAAGGATTTTACATGTTTCAATGTTCACTTGCCTCTAAACTCCATAACACCAAAGTTGGACATGTACGAGGGTCATGGTGATCCTTTGACTCATATGAAAAAGTTTTGTAATCAGTGAAGAGGAGTAGGGGAAAAGAGAAAATGCTGACGACTTATTTTGGAGAGAGTTTGAGGTGATAAATTCAAAATAATTGAGTTCAAAAAAGAAAAAAGAAAAAAGAAAGATGATGTAGCAATGATTGTGGAGACTCCATTAAGGCCGACGTGCAATTCAATGGCTAAAATATTAAGTTCGGCAATTTAGAAGTCAATTTGCTCTCCACGAGGAAGGATTTTTGGTAGTCTGTTTTGTTTCTCTTTCTACTACCCGAATTATTTTAGGGTTGGAATTTGGGATCTATTTTATCTTATTTTATTATCATTTCTATTCAAATCCTTCAATCTTTATGTCAACAAATGAGTGTCCTTTTATTTTTTTTTATTTTTTTTAATGTATATTTTTTTAGTTGTCTTTCCTTTTTTTTTTAACGAGCTCTTTCTACGGTGATTCTAGTGATGTGATATGCGTGTTGAATTCACAAACTGATCTTCAAATCCAATCTAATCCTGAAACATTTGACCAAGAAGATAGAGTTGAAGGGACAAAACATATAAGAAAATAAGTAAAGTGTTCAGGTATTTGGGGACATAGTTACAACCTCACTTGAAGGTATAGAGACAATCACTTTGTGAATTAGGAAATAACTTGATCATCGATTAGAAGATTCAATTCGAGAATTTTGAATGGGGTCGATCAGAGGATATATACTATCCACTATAAGGAAAAATAAAAGAAAGTTAGCTCCAAAAGGGCATGAGTCACTCATCGAGAAAAAAAGTACAATATAAGTGGACATGTATATTTCACAAGCTTAAAAGAAGTGACGCAAGTGCATGAGCTTAGTAACGATCAATGTTGAAAAAAATGTGTATGATCTTCATGTTCTACTCTCAGATTACATGTTATGTACTTGTGTTTTTAAGGATTGATATGACGAAGACATTTCATTCTACTACCCAAATGTTGTGTCATCCTTTGTTACCCCTTTTGAGCTTTAGTGTTATTTTCTTTCGTACCCCTCTTTTGGAATCAAAATAGAATTTGAAAAAGTCGGAAAAAGAAGTATCAAGAAAAATGGAGTAAAAAAAAAGTTGAAAAAAAAGAATCAATCAAAATCAATCAAAAATCCAAATTCAAGTAAAAAGAAATGGCCTGAACTACGTTTGACCTGATTCTTGCTATGACAAGATACGTAGGCAGCCCTACTCTGGGGTTCTGTCCAACAAAAAAAAAATTCAAATTACCCAGAATGAAATGAAACTGGGGGAAAATTTATTTTCTTAAAAGGGTCGATTCTAAAAGCTGTATGTTTCACCCAATATTATGAAAAAAATTTATCCTCATGCCTCCCTTTCTTTCTAACCTTTTCCAAAAGCCAAGTTACAACCAAAGAAAGACCTTCAGATCGATCTTTGAGAATGTCAAGGATAAACATGTTATGGGTGCATGATGTTTCGTATGTTGGGCCTTATTTTAAAAAAATGGTGAAAAAAAATGATGAAAATGAGAGTCTTATTAGTGAAAACCCTTTGGGCACCATAAGACAACGGTGAGCTAAAAAAAATTATGATGAAAATGAGATCGGCTCGTTGGAAAAAACCCATCGAGGTGTCACTATCCGAAGGAGGATTGTGATCTAAAGGGAGCATGTTCAAGAATGGCTTCATTTTATATTCAATAAGTGGGTAAAATTTAAAAATGATTAGTTTGGGTAGATCAGGTTGTTTAATTCAAAATGCATGTCATAATCACTGGAATCTGCTGCCACACTCATAGAAGTTTTTTTCTCTTTCATTTTTTGAAAAAAAAAAGGATATCTATTATCTTTTTCTTTTCTTTTTGTTATTATTTTTCTTTTTTTATTTTGTGTCTCTGTCGTCAAATGAAAAATCAATATCGTCATCTTTCACGTATTTTGAGTCAAATTTATGTCAAGACAAGTCAGAAAGAACTTCAAAACTTGCTACCAACTCCTTCAGTTGTGCAAAGCAAGACAAAGGGCCGACACACAAAGATGACATTTTCAAAAATAAAGCAAAGTATTTAAGAATGCTTGTCACCCGACGGTTTTTGGACTCATGGAAGTATAAGTGATATATTTGAAGTTAAACCTAGAGGCATCATACAAGAGAAATAAGATTTGAGTCAAACGGTTTTGGTAGTCAGAAATTGAAGTCAATACTACAACAAGTCAATGATACTTATCAATGATTGAAATAGAGCTGAGTATGACAAATACAAGAGTGGTCACCTCAATAGCCAGATTCCACAAATCAACCACCACGTTTTTAAATGATAATTGGTCTTTGTTTGAAATCGAGAGAAATTTGCCTTCAATTCAAATGCTTTAAAGTTTAGCTATCAACAAAATGAAATTTCTCACTTTTGCAGATGCAAGAGGCAATATTTCTACACATATTTAGTAATCACAATCATAGTGAAAACTCATCATCCTATACCCATAGGAGATGCACTTCCTTGTTTGGGTAAGTCAATTTTCATTTGTTAGGTGATGCACTTCCTAACTTGAGCTTTAACTTCTAGAAGATGCACTTTCTAGTTAAGTCATTTCAATTAACCCCTAGGAGACGCACTTCCTAATAAGAGTATGTCTAGTTTCATTTGTTAGGTGAAGCACTTCCTAACTTGAACCATCACTCCTAGAAGACGCACTTTCTAGTCAATTCATTTCATTCAACTCTTAGGAGACGCAATTCTTAGTCTGAATAAGTCAGTTTTCATTTGTTAGGTGAAGCACTTCCTAACTTAAACCTTCACTCCTAGAAGAAACACTTTCTAGTCGAGTCATTTCATTTAACCCTTAGGAGGCGCACTTCCTAGTCTGAATAAGTCAGTTTTCATTTGTTAGGTGAAGCACTTCCTAACTTGAACCTTCACTCTTAGAAGACGCACTTTCTAGTCGAGTCATTTCATTCAACTCTTAGGAGACACATTTCCTTGTCTGAATAAGTCAGTTTTCATTTGTTAGGTAAAACACTTCCTAATTTGAACATTCACTCTTAGAAGACACACTTTCTAGTTGAGTCCTTCAATTTAACTCTTAGGAGACACACTTCCTAATTTTAGTCATCAGTTTTACTCTGATGAGACACATTTTTTTAGTAGGGATTTGGTTCACACTCTTACTGTACTTTTCAAAAGTAGTGATCTGATGACACTCAAAAAATTTAATAGTGCAAACTGGGGCAAAATTTTGTTCGTGTTTACTGAAATTTATTTTGAGCTCAGGACCCTCCTGAAGAATGGGACAAGACCCTCCTGAAGAATGGAAATTTATTTTATGCTCAAGGTCCCTCCCGAAGAATGGGATAGGACCCTCCTGAAGAATGGAAATTTATTTTGTGCTCCGGACCTTTCTGAAGAATGGGACAGGACCCTCCTGAAGAATGGAAATTTATTTTGTGCTCAGGACCCTCTCGAAGAATGGGACAGAACCCTCCTGAAGAATGGGACAGGACTCTCCTGAAGAATGAGAATTTATTTTGTGCTCAGGACCCTTCCGAAGAATGGGATAGGACCCTCCTGAAGAATGGGACATGACCCTCCTGAAGAATGAGAATTTATTTTGTGCTCAGGACCCTCCTGAAGAATGGGACAGGATCCTCCTGAAGAATGAGAATTTATTTTGTGCTCAGGACCCTTCTGAAGAATGAGACAGGACCCTCCTGAAGAATGGGAATTTATTTTGTGCTCATGACCCTCCAGAAGAATAGGACAGGATCCTCCTGAAGAATGGAAATTTATTTGCTCAGGACCCACTTGAAGAATGGGACAGGACCCTCCTGAAGAATGGTGTCATGCCCTGTTTTCGCCAAGGTTAAACAAAACATGACTTATTAGACTCTAGAGAATTAATTTTTTTTATAGAGTCGCTACCTAATTTTTAAGGAAAATAAGAAAACATGTTTATTCATTAACACGTATGATTGATGTTTTTAGTCTGCAAAAAATCAATTGAGACTCTAGGTAAGGGTTCAAATTATCCCGAAGGGAAGGGGTTAGGCACCCTTCAGGATCCACAAATGTGGTACCCAGCTAGACTAAACTTATCAATGAGGGAGGAGGTATAAATATTTAAAATAATGTAAAAGTGTATGTGTATTAAGTATAAAATAATTCTTTTGAAAAAATACAAATGTAAAATTATGTAAAAGTATATGTATATTAAATATACTAATAAAATCTATTGTTATAGAAACATGTAAAAGATATGTATAAAAATGTATAAATTACATGTGAAAAGAAAGTATTTTGTGATGTATGAAAAGAAATATGTAAAAGATATGTATAAAAATGTATAAATTACATGTGAAAAATAAAGTATTTTGTGACATATGAAAAGAAATGTATTTTGATGTGCCATGAAAAGGAAAAATATTTACAAGTAATATTTTTATTTGATTAAAGTTACGGAGAAAAATAAAGATTTATTTGAGAAGAAAAGACTACATAATATGTGAATTATTTGATTAACTTAATTCTTTTATTTAAATATTAAAGGCTTAAGTTTTGCTTAAAAGCGATGAAATTATGTAAATAAAGAATATCCCCGCCCGGCACCCAAAAAATAAAGTTTTCACTATCTTTTATCTTTATGTACAATTATACAAACGAGAAATAAACTGCAAACATAAAGCTTGAGAATTATGTATAAGTGCTTGATAAAGTAATGAAGAAATAATCATTAAAGTAAGTGAAATTATGTGCACACACATGTACATATAGATGTATATATAAAAATAGTGTCTTGTTATAAAATGGGCTCGAATTAAGTTTTAGACTCGCCATGGCTATGAAGTGGTTGCTCGACTAATCGACCGTCCTAAATCGCCTTGCCAAGATACGAATCATAAAACCTTTTGTGGTGTCGTGGTGTTATAAAAGTTTCGTCATTGCCCAAAATCTTTAATTTTTTTATCACGTATTTATATACGTAATATCCGTCTTTTATTTGTGGAGGCCTCAAAAATCGATGGTAATCTTTTCATTGGCCAAGAATATTTATTTTGACATAAAATAGATAAATTTGAGAAAATAAAGTCCGTCTTTTGTAATGGGGCGGCCTCAAAAATCCGACGGAAAGATATTTTCATCGGCCAATTAATTAATGGTATTTAATAACAATGAAAAATGACAAAAAATTAACAAAGTCACTGAATGCATATCAATAGTAATTCAAATGATTATCAAAGATTAAAATAATAAAATGACAAAAAGGTCAAAGTTAATGAATAAAAATGATGTAGCCATGACGAAGTAATTGAAAATAACAAAAAATAGAGTAAAATTCCTAATTGTGTAACAAAGTAATGGAATAAAATAGAAAAAGTTCAAACATGATTGAAAAATGTGAACATTCAATGAGAAGTGACAAAAACCATCATTAATCATCCATAAACAAAGAAATACGAAAATAAATTCACATAAAATATCAACCAACAAAACCCTTAAAAAACATAATGAAGATTGATGGAAATGGATAAAGGAAAGAAAGTCACTGGGACACAAAATTTCAGCCATGAACAGTAAGAAAATATGAATAGCAACAACACTTAAGAAATATATATATATATATATATATATAAAATGTAACCAATATAATCCCTAGTAAAAATGGTGGAATTTCACCAAAATAGGGAGCAAATATTAAATTTATTTTTATGTGTATATGTGTATTTTTTGTGTGTTTGAGAGAGAAAAGGGAGGGAAAATTTGTGTGTATTTGTTTATTCTTGAGAGAGGAGAGAAAGAAGAACATAATGTGTGTGTGATTAAAAAATGTGCATATGCATTTGTGTATTTTTGGGAGAGAAAATGAAAAATGAGGAAGGATTTTTTCTTGTATTTTTTGTGTATGTATTTGAGAGAGAGAAAAAATATGTGTGGGTGTATGAAAATGTGTGTGTAGAGAGAAAAGATGAATAAAATTGTCTTCCACCCTTTCCTATTTGTAATAAAATTGGCACTTCCTATTATCCAATGGATAAAGGGGTGTCCCCTCTTTTTATAATAGCACATCCTTTAGTCTTTAGGATATTGACCAAAGAGTGTTCATCCTTTTGACCAATGGATAGAGTTATTGTCCAAAGGGTAGTGTCATTGAGTTGTCATTATCAAATGTGACAAGACATTATATGTTGTCATTATCGGATGTGACAAGACATTATTGTGTGATCGTTGTCGAATGCGACAAGACATTGAATTATTATACTGTGCAAAAATAATTGATCCGACTTAGCATTTGCGGACCGTAACAATGTACAAAATGCAGGTATTGATTTGTAATTATGAAAAATGTAATGAATGTTGAAAATATTAAAAAAAATATAATTTAATATGAAAAATATTATAAAAATGTGATGTCATGTCGTGTACGTGTGCAGATAATTGTAAAATGTTAAAAATAATAATGAATTGATAGCAATCCTATTATAAGGAGGATTATTAATAAATTATGAAAAGTAAAAATACGACAACATATTGATAAAAATCCTAAAGTAAGGATGATTATCAATAATTTGTCAACAATTATAAAAAAGTTGAAAAAATTATATTTTGTGCCCTTTAATGATCAAGAAGCCTGAAGACGTTAATTTTAGGAAAGGAGAGCAAAAAATGGGTGTCAACAGTTGCCCATTTTCGTTTGAGGAAGATGTAGAAGTCTTCAAACGAAAACGTTGACGTGTAGCCAATTTTGCTCGACAAAAATAATTATTTTTTGTTATAGAAAAATTCGACCGAACTCTAATTTAGAGTTCCCTACATACCTCAAGTTAATGAGGATCAGGTCGGGTGTAGTTCAAAAGAATAGGCAGATTGTCTCTTGCCTTGTTATTAGGGGCGAATGATCATATAAAATGATTATTTAGAGGAGGACTATGTGGGAACAAAAGTATTCACATATTCCCGATGCTCCCTTTGAAATTGCCCCAGTATCGAGTTGTTAGATGTTGGGGATGCAAGATTGTGTACCTGCTGGGAAGAAATAATGATTGTGGGGTTGTAATGACCGAACTCTGCATAGAGCTTCCTACATATCTCGAGTGTCACGAGAATCAGGTCAATGTAGTTCGAAATGAGAAAATAAAATTTTTTGGGGCGATTCTCAAAATTTGCCCCAGTGTATTATGTGGGATTTGAAAAAAAAGTGTTATTGTTCTGAATTGTACCCTTTGTTGAAAAGATGTATGATGTCTCCAATTGTCTACGGGGACTTGAGGATGAATGACAGGTGTCTTCGATTTGTTTGCGAAGACTGATGTTGATGACTGAAAGATGTCTTCGATTGTCTACGAAGACTTAATGCATGACATCTTCAATTGTCTATAGAGACTAATGTTGAATGATGATGTCTTCGATTGTATACGAAGACTTGATGCATGACACCTCCAATTGTCTATGGAGGCTGGTGTTGATTGTTGTCTCCGATTGTTTATGGAGACTATGATAAATGATGATGTCTCCGATTGTCTACGAAGACTTGATGCATGACGTCTCCAATTGCCCATGGAGACAGATGTTGATTGTTGTCTCCGATTATTTATGGAGACTGTGATGAATGATGATGTCTTCGATTGTCTACGAAGACTTGATGACATCTCCAATTGTCTATGGAGACGAATGTTGATTGTCGTCTTCGATTGTCTACAAAGACTGTGTGATGGTCGTCCTCAATTTTCTATGAATACTAAGTGTCACACCCCTTTTTTGACTCCAAAAAAAGATATGTATTTTAAGTTCGAAAGGGTTTTATTATTAAGGTGACAAAAATGAAAAATTTATTTCAAAAAAAAAAAGATTATTTACATTATTTTTTTCTTATTCAGAGTCGCCACTTGGCATAATCCGGTGTGCCAAGTCACCTTTGAAAAATCCTTTTCGAAACGGTTTGACTCTAAAAACTGATCCGCGAACAGAGATTCCGGCTAAGGAATTCTGTTGATCGAGGGGAAGGTGTTAGGCACCCCTCGATCCCATGGTTCAACCACAGTTGCTTGGTGGAGCATATCGGCTAATTTGACATTACAAATGTACAAACCACATAAACACACAAAACAAGCAAACAAACAAATCACACAAAATTCAAGTCAAACCAAAATAATGTTCAGTCCAACTTATACAATCCAAAATAAAAGAGGTGCTGAAATATAAAACTTATTCTATTCTAAACTAATCCTAAACTAAATTCCACCCGACGTTCCGGGCCTTGATCACGAGCCTCCTTTGCGTACATGCTACTTCGGGGCATTCCCCGGATAAATCAATACAAATCCTTCGGGGCATTCCCCAGCTAAATGAGTACAATTTAAAATTTTCGTGAAATAAAGTAGAAAGTACCATTCACGCACATATTCAAACACTCCAACAACTCGTTATTCCTAAATTTGCCTACCAAGCCTACGTTTGCCTACCAAGTTCAACGTATCACAATTCTATCATGTTTAACATTATCAATACATCAAAATTAATCAATATTCTTTTTCCTCCATTTTTAATCCCCACCTTAATTCATTTTTAACCACGTGATTAACCCATTTCAATACACAATCCACCAATCGAGAATAACGAAAATTCACCAATCATGCTTAGCACATCACACACCCAAATGTCACCAATAGTTCACATCAACAAACAAACCACGGTATCGAATCACACGCAATCACAATCACATAAGAATTAAATAAAAGAGAAGAAAGAATTGGACCTTAAATTTGAAGCTTTCAAACTCAATGTTATTCGAGTAAAGAGAGTCCGCACCCGAAAACCTCGAGCCGAACCTTAACACCAATAATCCAACTCGACAAATAATGATCCGTTCACCGTCACTTTTCACGCCGTTACTGTTCACCGGTATTGTTCACCGGTTACTTTTTTTTTTTGTTGTTGTTGTTCTTGTGAGGAAGATTATTTTGTGATTGTTATTATTGTGGAGAAGATGATGATCAAAGAATGAGCCTCCCCTTTTTCCTCTTAGAATTTTTCTTTTATAATGGGCATGGATTTGTTATGATGTGAGAATTTTTGTGGGTCCCCCATATAGTCTTTATTTGTGGACAAGAAAAAAGAGGGGGGGATCACATGGGTAGTTAGGGTAGGTGGAAGCTTTTGATTGGGTAGGTTGTTAGAAAAAGATAAATTAGTTAGAGGTATTTTTTTTTTATTTTTGTATTTATTTGGGATATAATTACATGGGGTTGGACACATGGAAAGGTGAACTAAAAATGAATAAAATTAGACTTCGGGAGGGACAAAATTAGGTGTCTACATCATGCCCCATTTGAATGTAAACACGAAGTGTTTTCAGACAAAGAAGTAGACAGCGAGACCAAATTTTGACCCGACCATTATTCAAAGAAAGAAACAGAAGGAAGAAGGACAACCGGGTCTTGACTTAAGACATCCTACCTACCCAAGTTATGAGAGAATCAAGTCACAGGTATTTCAAAAGATTGGAAAGAGATGGACTATACCGAGTTGGAGAGTCGAGTGAGGTTCCATCGAGGTTCCGGTCCACGGCTCTGTCATTACATTAAAAATGAAAATTACAAGTTAAAGCATAAATGAAATTACAAAAATCCTATCTATACAGCTTCTTTTGGACTTTTGACTTGAGTTTCATCACCCTGTTCTTCAGGCGGGCTCCTGACTTGCTATTTCTTTAACTTGTTGCTTGCCTTTCAATTTCTTCACCTGTTCTCCAGGCGGGTTCCTGACTTGCTATTTCATCAACTTGTTGCTATGCTTTCAACTTCTTCACCCTGTTCTGCAGGTGGGCTCCTGACTTGCTATTTTTCAATCTGTTTAACTTTCAACTTATTTGCCCTGCTGCTTAGTTTTCCATTTATTCGCCCTGTGCTTCGGGCAGGCTCCTGAAATAACATCAAAACTAAAAAGAAAATTATCCCAAACAAATATTATTATAAAGAGAAATTCCGTTTATTTGCTAGAAAAGTAAAGTTTCAAAAACAGAAATTGAATTTTTGCCCCAGTTTATCATCAGAAGACTTTTGGAAAAGTCACATCATACCTACTTGCATGTTGCAATGATGAATCAAGACTCTGACTAAGAAATGCATCTCTTAAGAGTAAAATTAAATAACCAAGACTAGGAAGTGCATCTCCTAAGAATTAAAGTGAGGGATTCTAACTAGAAAGTGCGTCGTCTAGAGATACAAGTTTAAGTTAAAAGTGTGTCACCTGAAAAATGAAAACTAGCAAGGAAGTGCGTCTCCTAATGATTAAGTGCAATAACTCGACTAAAAAGTGCTTCTTCTAGGAATCAAGACTTAAGTTAGAAAGTGCATCACCAATGTTGCTTGAATTATCAAAATAAGGAAGTGCATTTCCTTACCAATGCCTCTTAAATTACTCAAACAAGGAAGTGCGTCTCCTTACAAATGTTTCTTGAATTGCCCAAACCAGGAAGTGCATCTCCTTACAAATGTTGCTTGAATTACCCCAAACAAGGAAGTGCGTCTCCTTATCAAATGTCGTTTGAATTACCCAAACAAGGAAGTGCATCTCCTTACAAATGTTACTTGAATTACCGAACAGGGAAGTGCGTCTCCTTACAAATGTTGCTTGAATTACCAAAATAAGAAAGTGTGTCTCCTTACAAATATTGCTTGAATTGTCAAAACAAAGAAGTGCGTCCCCTTATAAATGTGGTTGAAATTACCCGAAAAAGGAAATGCGTCTCCTTACGAGTGCCAATCGAATTACCAAACAAGGAAGTGCGTCTCCTTACAAATGTTGCTTGAATTATCAAACAAGGAAGTGCATCTCCTTACAAATGTTTGCATGAATTTCCCACACAAGGAAGTGCATCTCCTTACAAATACCGCTTGAATTAACAAACAAGAAAGTGTGTTTCCTCACAAATGTTGTTGGATTTACCAAATAAGGAAGTGTGTCTCCTTACAAATGTTGCTCGAATTTCCCACACAAGGATTAGCATAAGGCAACATTTCATTTTTGAAAGCGTGGTCCCATTTTTCAGGAGGAACCCGAACAAAAAGTAAAATCTCATTTTTCAAAAGGATCATGAACAGAAAGTAAAATCTCATTTTTCAGGAGGGTCCTGAGTAGAAAGTAACTCCCATTTTTCAGGAGGGTCCTGAACAGAAAGCAAAATCCCATTTTTCAGGAGGGTCCTGAACATAAAGCAAAATCCCATTTTTCAGGAGGGTCCTGAACATAAAGTAAAGTCCCATTTTTCAGGAGGGTCCTGAACATAAAGTAAACTCCCATTTTTCAGGAGGGTCCTGAACAGAAAGTAAAATCCCATTTTTTCAGGAGGGTCCTGAACATAAAATAAACTCCCATTTTTCAGGAGGGTCCTGAACATAAAGTAAAGTCCCATTTTTCAGGAGGGTCCTGAACAGAAAGTAAAATCCCATTTTTCAGGAGGGTCATGAACAAAAAGTAAAATTTCATTTTTCAGGAGGGTCCTGAACATAAAGTAAAATCCTATTTTTCAGGAGGGTCCTGAACAGAAAGTAAAATCCCATTTTTTTAGGAGGGTCCTGAACATAAAGTAAAGTCCCATTTTTCAGGAGGGTCCTGAACAGAAAGTAAAATCCCATTTTTCAGGAGGGTCCTGAACAGAAAGTAAATCCCATTTTTCAGGAGGGTCCTGAACTGAAGGTAAAGTCCCATTTTTCAGAAGGGTCCTGAACTGAAAGTAAATTCCCATTCTTCAGGAGGGTCCTGAACAGAAAGTAAAATCCCATTTTTCAGGAGGGTCCTGAATTGAAGGTAAAATCCCATTTTTCAGGAGGGTCCTGAACAGAAAGTAAATTTCCACGGATGTGCATTTTCAATGGTAGCTGAATTAAGTGAAACGAATTTGCCCTGTTTCATCAAAAAAAATTTGTCAGTTAAAAACTTAGTGATGGCTTGCGGCACTTGTCTGTCTCGACACCTGCTCCAGTGTTCATTCCCTTCATTTTATTTCAGATTGTTGGCACTTGCCCCTGCTTTGTCGTTTCATTGACCCAAACTCGGATTATTAAGAGTGACTTTGAAAAAAACACAACATCTCTGCTTTGCCATGCTTCATGAATAAACCCTTTAAACCTTGGTATTTTCATGAGTTCCCAGACTTGTCTATTGGCAAACTTTCTGTACACCTCTTTTTTTTGGCTCACAATCATGTCTCTTTCATGCGCTGGCCTTTTTGTTTTGCTTTGTGCAATTGAAGAAGTTGGTAGCCAGTTTTGAAATCTTTTCTCTCTTGTTTTGACATGAACTTGACTCAAAAACAAGAGAAAAATGACAACAATTTTTGTTTTATTTGGATAACTGACTCAAGAAAATAAAAATAAAGAGAAAGAGAAGAAAGAAAAGACAATGAATGTCCCCATTTGAAACAAAAAAATGAAAATTTTATCTTAAATGCCAATCAACTTTAATGATTATGCCATGCATTTTGGATTAAGCCGCCTGATCTTTCCATCCAAACTCTCACAAATTGTTGTTGAGTTATTGACCCAAAAGTGAGTTGCTTTCTTTGGCCAATTGCATTTAAGACCTCATTCGGCTAGTGGCGCCTTGAAGGGTTTTTGCCAACAAGCCTCTCTCATTTTTTAGATCACCATTTCCTTATGGTGTCCGCGAGGGTTTTTCACCAATGAAACTTTCTTATTTTCATTTGTCTCAACTCGCCATCGTCTTACAGTGCCCATGAGGGTTTTCACCGATAAGATTCTCTCATTGTTATCTCTCTCAGCTTACCATCGTCTTACGGTGCCCGTGAGGATTTTCACCAATAAGACTCTCTCATTTTAATTTCTCTCAACTTCCCATCGCCTTATGGTGCCCGTGAGGATTATTACCGATAAGATTCTCACATTTTTATTTCTCTCTTGATTCCTTGTGCAGAGGAAGACAAGTAGTTCCCAAATACATCCTCATATCCTTTACATGCTTTGCCTTAACATCCTCAAAGATTTATCTCAAGGTCTTTCTTTGGTTGTAACTTGGCTTTTGGATAGGATTAGAAAGAAAAAAATGATGGCATGAGGCCAAAAAACAACTTGAGGTGGGGGTGGGACTTACAACTTTTGAAATCGACTCAAACAATGAGGATTAACTCATGCCCCAGTTTCATTTGACTGGGTGACGCTAAATTGTTTATTTGGTTGGACCAAGCCCTTAGTAGGGCAACCTACGTATCTCACCCCTGAGAGAGGAGAATCAGGTCACGCGTAGTTCTGGCAGCTTGTTCTTTTGCTTTGATCTGATTTTTTTTTCTTTTATTCGCTCTTTTCACTTTGCGATTCTTTTTTTTTCTAACTCTATTTTTCTTGACACTCTTTTTTTTCGGAAACATTTTTGTCTCTCTTTTTTAACTTTTTGACTTTATCTTTTTACTCGACACTATTCTTTGAACTTTGCTTACTTTATCTTGATTCCAAAAGAGGGGTATGAAAGAAAATAACACTGAGGCTCAAATGGGGTAAACAAAGGATGACACAATGTTTGGATAGCAGAATGAAATGCCTTCATCATATCAATCCTTGAGAATGCAAGTACATAACATGCAATTGGAAGTGAGAGATGAAGATCATTTGTTACATTTTCTTAAGCAGATTGAGTCTGTGCGTCACTACTTCATCTGTAAACTCCACCTTTGTTGTACATTCCTCACATCAAATGACCCATGCTTTCGTGGAGCTGCTTATCTTCTTGTTTCTCTTGATATAGGGATCACACGTCCACTATTTAACCTAATCGGGACTTGCCTTTCGATCGATGACCAAGGTGTTCTTGTGATTCTCAAAATAATTGCTTTAATTTTCAAAGAAGGCCTCACTTGATCACCAAATGCCCCAACACTCTATCTATTTCCTCAGACGCTCTTTTTTCTAACTTTAACTCTCTGATTCAATGTTCATGCTTAAACTGGACTTTAAGATCTGGCTAGAAATTCCGCAAACATGTCATATCACTAGAGTCAACATAAAATATACTATGTAAAGAAAACAAACAAACAACATAAATTTAAAACATAAATGAAAAGGGGGCACTCCATTTAATAAAAATGAAAGATAGAAGGGTTTGAACATAAACGACAAAGGGACAAAACAAGATAGATCCCGAACTACAACCCTGAAATAATTCGGAAAACAACAAAGAAGACAAAACAAACTACCAGACCTCTTCCTAGTAGGGAGAGGAGTGAATTCTCAATTGCTCAGCTTGACATCTTAGCCACTGGTTTGCATATCAGCATGACTAGAGCTTTCCTCACTGTCAATGTTCTGTACCATGATTGATTTATCTTGAATCATCTTTTCAATTTCTCCTTTCAAAGCTCGATAATCTTTAATACTATGACCGTGAGCCTCAGAATGATACGCACATCGTGCGTTAGGTTTAAAATTTCTTGAACTTCGATTAAGGGTGTGCACAAGGAGAGGAGTGATCATTCCCTCCTGTACCAATCTCTGAAATAAACTGGCGTATGACTCTCCAATTGGTGTGAAGCTATCTCTCGACTTCTGCCTCATTTCATCGTTTGGCTTTAATCGAAAATCAGGTTTAGAAGGGTTTTGTTATGTTTGTGGAGTTAGAGGACGACTCTGAGGAGTTGGTGTGTTACACTGTGGGTAAGATAGGGGTTGAACATATGGTTGTGCATAATATACTAGATATGAAGGTGGGAAAAAAGAGTATAATGGATTTTGGGAGTGATTATGTGGAGCTTGGGCATAAACTTGAGCTTGCGCCTGAGACCGACGACGACATGGTCCTCTTGACCTTTCCTGCTGTCCAACTACAATAGAAAATGCATCATTCTCATTCTTCTTCCCTCCAGGTTCCCTTAATTGATTGCAATATTGTCCCAAAGGTTTCACGGAGTCCTCATGCCCATCTTGCTCCTCAAATTTCGACATCACAAATATTGGAGAAAGATTAACATTTGAAGGCATGCCCCAGTCTTTGTATGAAACCTTTTCTTTACTCGCAGGTCCTAGAAAATTTTTGATAGCATTTTCTGTACTCTTCATTTTTCCAACCATTTTCTCCGACTCTTCTGGCACACTGGACTTCTTGTTTAGAAACTTTGGTGTTCCAGTTAACTTAAAAGCAGGCTCAAGAGTATAACAATGATCACTAAGAGTATTGAATATAGGTTCACTAGCAGCATGGGGACGCACAACCATTGGGCGAGCCGGTGTGGAAGTCCCAGTAAAGGATTGAGCAACAAGATCACAAACAACATGTGGTGTTGTGAATGTAGCAAGCTTATGCTGAGGAACTAGAGGCAAAATGGCGGAAGTATTGAGATGATTTTGGCTTAGAATGAATTCTGAGTCATGTTGCGGTGCATCAACAACAGTAGAAAACTGACTTTGAGATTTTGGTGGAAAACACGAGGTATTTGTAGGATCAATAAAGAGAAATGGAGGAGGAGGCAACCCACTAGCCCAAGCTCGATGCATTTTTGTCATTTGTTGTCTTAGCCTCCTGACTTCTTGCTTTAAACTCTCATTTTTCTGATTCTTTGTTTCATCCATGATGTCACTCTCTATATCTTTGTTGAACACAACTAACCATTTGGATTTGGTGTGATGTGAAGGACCAGCCAGAATGCCACAAACCAACCACCTTAAACTGACTCAAGATAAAACAACAAATGTGTTAGAGTTCAACACTTTTTCAAAACCTCTTTTTTTTTTTTGAAAAGATCACCGAACCCAAGAAGGGCGCCTACGTATCTCACTCCCGAGAGAGGAGAATCAGGTGTGCGTAGTTCGTGAAGTTTTGCCAAAATGGCCAATTAAACTCTTTTTTCTTTCTTGAAACAAAGTGTCGAAAGAATTGACGAAAATCTTTTTTTTTTTTTTAGGTTTAAATCTCTATACAAAATGAAACCTGTGATTACCAAAGAAAAAATCTTTTTGGGTTTTCGATTTTTGAATTTCATGTGAAAATGAAACTTGAATCTATTAAAGAAAAATCTTTTTGTAGTTTTCTTTTAAAGACATATATGAAACGCCTACTCTAAATGGAGAGTGAAGAAATATTTTTGGATTTTTCAAATAAGATCCCCGAACCCACAATAGGTTGCCTACGTATCTCACTCCCGAGAGAGGAGAATCAGGGGTTCGTAGTTCGTCCAGATAGGATAATTAATGATTAAATAACCGACTGAACCCTGACTTGAGAGACGCGATTACAGACAAACGATAAAAGACGTCAATAAAATCTTTTTTGAGTTTTTTTTTTTTGCAATTTGATGCTTTACATAAAACTGACACCAACAATTATGAAAGAAAAAATCTTTTTGGGTATTTAGTTATATGAAATGTACAAACTACCATCTTTTTTTTATAAAAATCTCCAATTTAAAAAATATTTTTGAAATTTTCGAATTATGAATGCATGGTAAAGGAACAAAAGGAAAATCTTTTTGATGTTTTTGAGAAAAATGAGTGCGAAAGGTATTTTTTTTTTTTTGAATATTTGGATTGTGAAAAACAAAAGCCACAAAAACTCTAAAAACTATGAAACTCTTTTTTTTCTTTTCGACTCACTTTTTCTTTCTTTTTCCTCTTTTTTTTTTTTTCAATTTTTCCTTACCTACACACTATTTAATTCTAGCACATGTTTTTCCCAAATCAGTCCGTCAAATGACCATGTTACCCTCAAAGATGCAACATTTAGCAAGTAGGGATGCTTTAGGGGTAAGTCTCCTACAAAGGACCGTGTGGGCCCCGCTAGGTCTCAATATGATGCACATAAGAATGACCTAAAGGTTGATCTACATTGTGGTTTACTAACAAGGCCGTTCGGGGGAGCATATGGTCGATAGTGGTTGCTTTGCTTTCCACCTACTCCATACATCCAACGGCTCCCCCCCTAAAATAAAGGTAACTCAACTAGAGTTCGTGCGCACGACGTGCACTCCGAGACTTGTTGCGGAAAGAATTAACTCGGGTTATGCAAATGATGCCAGATATAAAGCGGTAACACATAGGATAAATACTGTAAACAAAGAGCACGAAAACGCACAAAAGTGAAAACACAAACAAAAATCACAAACAATGCTTATACACTCGTAATGCCAAACAAAGCCGATACGACTCCAAAAATAAAGCTCGAATTCTGAAATAATCCCCAGCAAAGTCGCCAGAGTTGTCACACCCCTTTTTCGACTCCTATAAAAGATATGTATTTTAAGTTCGAAAGGATTTTATTATTAAGGTGACAAAAATGAAAAATTTGTTTTAAAAAAAAGGATTATTTACATTATTTTTTTCTTATTAAGAGTCGCCACTTGGCATAATTCGGTGTGCCAAGTCACCTTTGGAAAATCCTTTTCGAAACGGTTTGACTCTAAAAACTGATCCGCGAACAAAGATTCCGGCTAAGGAATTCTGTTGACCGAGGGGAAGGTGTTAGGCACCCCTCGATCCCGTGGTTCAACCACGGTCTCTTGGTGGAGCATATCGGCTAATTTGACATTACAAATGTACAAACCACATAAACACACAAAACAAGCAAACAAACAAATCACACAAAATTCAAAACAAATCAAAATAATGTTCAGTCCAAATTATACAATCCAAAATAAAAGAGGTGCTGAAATATAAAATCTATTCTATTCTAAACTAATCCTAAACTAAACTCCACCCGACGTTCCGGGCCTTGATCACGAGCCTCCTTTGCATACATGCTATTTCTGGGCATTCCCCGGATAAATCAATACAAATCCTTCGGGGCATTCCCCGGCTAAATGAGTAAATTTAAACTTTTCGTGCAATAAAGTAGAAAGTACCATTCACACACATATTCAAACACTCCAATAACTCGTTATTCCTAAATTTGCCTACCAAGTCTACGTTTGCCTACCAAGTTCAACGTATCACAATTCTATCATGTTTAACATTATCAATACATCAAAATTAATCAATATTCATTTTCCTCCATTTTTAATCCCCACCTTAATTCATTTTTAACCACGTGATTAACCCATTTCAATACACAATCCACCAACCGAGAATAACGAAAATTCACCAATCATGCTTAGCACATCACACACCCAAATGTCACCAACAGTTCACATCAACAAACAAACCACGGTATCGAATCACACGCAATCACAATCACATAAGAATTAAATAAAAGAGAAGAAAGAATTGGACCTTAAATTTGAAGCTTTCAAACTCAATGTTATTCGAGTAAAGAGAGTCCGCACTCGGAAACCTCGAGCCGAACCTTAACACCAACAATCCAACTCGACAAATAATGACCCGTTCACCATCACTTTTCACGATGTTACTGTTCACCGATACTGTTCACCGGTTACTGTTCACCAGTTACTTTTTTTTGTTGTTGTTGTTGTTGTTCTTGTGAGGAAGATTATTTTGTGATTGTTATTATTGTGGAGAAGATGATGATCAAAGAATGAGCCTCCCCTTTTTCCTCTTAGAATTTTTCTTTTATAATGGGCATGAATTTGTTATGATGTAGGAATTTTTGTGGGTCCCCCATATATTCTTTCTTTGTGGACAAGAAAAAGGAGGGGGGAACACAAGGGTAGTTAGGGTAGGTGGAAACTTTTGATTGGGTAGGTTGTTAGGATAAGATAAATTAGTTAGAGGTATTTTTTTTTTATTTTTGTATTTATTTGGGATATAATTACATGGGGTTGGACACATGGTAAGGTGAACTAAAAATGAATAAAATTAGACTTCGGGAGGGACAAAATTAGGTGTCTACACTAAGGTTATCAACCAATGAGGTAATGGCCTCTCGATTGGTGGAACAGATGGAAGGTAATAGCCTCTCGACTGGAGGGACTATGAAAATGTAACAGCCTCTCGACTGGCGGGGCTGTTGAAAGGTGATAGCCACTCGACTGGCGGGGCTATGGAAATTTAAAAACCTCTCGACTGGCGGGGCTTTGAAAGGTAATAGCCACTCGATTGGCGGGGCTATGAAAATATAAAAGCCTCTCGACTGGCGGGCCTTTGAAAGGTAATAACCACTCGACTGGCGGGGATATGAAAATGTAAAAGCCTCTCGACTGGCGGGGCTTTGAAAATGTAAAAGCCTCTCGACTGGCCGGGCTTTGAAAGGTAATTGCCACTCGACTGGCGGAGCTATGAAAATGTAAAATTCTCTCGACTGGCGAGGCTTTGAAAGGTAATAACCACTCGACTGGCGGGGCTATGAAAATGTAAAAGCCTCTCGACTGACAGGGCTTTGGAAGGTAATAGCCACTCGACTGGCGGGGCTATGAAAATGTTAAAGCCTCTCGACTGGCGGGGCTTTGAAAGGTAATATCCACTCGACTGACGGGGCTATAAAAATGTAAAAACCTCTCGACTGGTGGGGCTTTGAAAGGTAATAGCCTCTCGACTGACGAGGCTATGAAAACGTAAAAGCCTCTCCACTAGCGGGGCTTTGAAAAGTAATAGCCACTCGACTGGCGGGGCTATGAAAATGTTAAAGCCTCTCGACTGGCGGGGCTTTAAAAGGATATATCCACTCGACTGGCGAGGCTATGAAAATGTAAAAGCCTCTAGACTGGCGGGGCTTTGAAAGGTAATAGCCTCTCGACTGGCGAGGCTATGAAAATGTAAAAGCCTCTCGACTGGCGGGGCTTTGAAAAGTAATAGCCACTCGACTGACGGGGCTATGAAAATGTAAAAGCCTCTCGACTGACGAGTCTTTGAAAAGTAATAGCCTCTCGACTGGCGGGGCTATGAAAATGTAAAAGCCTCTCGACTGGCGAGGCTTTGAAAGGTAATAGTCTCTCAACTGGCGGGGCTACGAGAATGTAAAAAGTCTCTCGACTGGAGGGGCTTTGAAAAGTAATAGTCACTCAACTGGTGGAGCTATGAAAATGTAAAAAGCCTCTCGACTGGCGGGGCTTTGAAAGGTAATAGCCACTCGACTGACGGGGCTATGAAAATGTAAAAAGCCTCTCGACTGGCGGGGCTATGAAAATATAAAAAGCTCTGAGAACACCCAACTGAAAAGCAAAATGACCATGTTTAAAGCCTGTATCTTGAAGAGAAAGGCCAATTGTTGGTATTTGGAGATAGGCGTCTTACACGTAAAGTGTGATGAATGTATGTGAAGGCATGGTTTGAAAGGAAAGATTTTTTTTTTTTTGTATTTTCGTTGTAAAAATGTGTTGAAAGATGAAAAATGCGGAAGATTGCTTTGTGTTTTATTTGCAAGAAGTGCTGAAAGGTAAAAATGCAGAACATTATGTGTGTTTTCTTTGTAAGAATGCAGAAAGGTGAAAATACAAAAGATTGTTTTGTATTTTATTTGTAAGAAATGTTGAACAATGAAAAGATATAATTGTGTCTTGACTACAGTTGGTACCAAAAATTAGTAGTGTGTATAAGAATCCTCCAATTTCTTTTCCAGCTAACCAAGATCGACTTCAGGGTAACTTCTATAGCTTCGAGTGGTACCTCAGATATACCTAAGTATCGACAAGATTTGTTCGTCTTGCTTCAAACAAAGATTTTGAATTATGCTTGTTCTCATGCTTCAAGTTCCCTCTCCAGAAAAAATATCTCATTCTCACACCTATTTGGGATTATTTTTCTCTTGAATTTGGAGATATCTAGAGATATACGCTCACACTCAGAAAGGAGTTCAATGAATGTAATTGTGATATCATAGACTTGGCCTTCATGTAAGTATCCACTAATGTGAAAAAACTTAGAGTAGGATATTGTAGGACTTGTTATTGGCTTGTAATGTAGGCTTTGGGGGTGGGTCGGGTAGGATGACATTTGGGATAAAAGTGACTAATTCCTCAATGAGCATTGCACTGTATCCGTGCTTTTGACATTTGTTTCTCTTTGACACTCGGTCTTCTTTATTGTGCTTCTTTGCTCCTTGTTTTGTATTTGTTTCGATTTCTTTTGAATATTGTGTTGGAGTTTTTCCCTTTTTCGATATATTTTCCTTCCTTTTTTTTTGGTCTTTGGGGGATGATGATTCCCCACCTTTATCAGAGTTATCTTTTTTTTTTGTGGGGGTTCTTTGTAACACCCCGCACTTAATTACGTGCATTAGCCATGGTTATATGTGTTGGAGTATATGTATTGATCATAAGTTAGGTATATATGAGTTTAAGTATGAGTATTGATTATTTTTAGATGGTTTCAAGTGTATAGTTTGATTATATGTGTATAGGAATCGACTTTATTTATACCGGAATTTGCTCGTCGAAGTTTCTATGCGAAGTTTATTGAGTTAGCTTTCCAACGATATAAAGATTTCTGAAAACAGATGAGTATCGGATATAAGCGAGCATGTTTGAAACTTGAAAACGGTGGACTCAATGAACAGTAAATGTGCAGAAATTTTCTGCACACAAAAGTACTGCAGCCAAACAGATTTTTGGGTCGACTTTAAATGATCATAACTCCTTGTAAAAAATGAACTGTGTGAGCTGCTATATATTGATGAGAAGCCCCGAGAGTCTTCTTTCTAATGCAATTTGTTTCACCCAAATCCATTATCGGAGAAAAGAGTTATGGTCGATTTACTTTAGCCTACCAAAACAGTCCACCATGGACAGATTCGGATTTACTTAAATTTTAAGGGCAATATGGTCATTTTCCATCACCTCATGGACGAAAATTGGTCATTATATACATATACTTAGCCTCATATCCATCATTTATCATCCAAATTATTGAAGAATAAGAAACCCTAGCCTAATTTCAACTCCAATTATCTTGTGATTCAACCGTAGAAAATCCAAATTGATTCCGTAGTTGTGTTCACCGTCTCGAGGGCTTCGAGAAGCACCCCTTATTTGTTCCAAAAGAACTTCAAAATCAAAAGGGCCATTTTATGGTAAGGATGTAAATTATGTTGGTGTTATTTATATGGATATGTATATATACGCATGTGAGCATAAGACGTATGTTATTTGATTGTTAATGAAAGATGATTGGAAATGATGCTGGATTATTCTTGTGCATGGTTGGATTATGTTGAATTGTGAAGGGATTTGGTGTGATGATGTGGTATTGAAATGATGATTATATATATATATACACATAAACCTATTGTTCAAGTTGGTTTTTGGAATGCTTTGCAAATATTGGTTGTATGGAATTATGAAAGAGAATTGTGGTGTTGGGTTGCTAATACTAGATGCCAAACATTTCATTGTAGATAAGTGATTTGTAAAGGCGGAAAGTTGTGTTGAATTGGTATCCGAATCTACAACGAGGTATGTAAATCATACTCTAACGATGTTCTTTGGCATGAAAACACCAATGTTCCATCAAGTAAGATTCCGAGGTTGTCCAAAAAAAAAACATGTATTGTTCTACGTTACCAACGAAGTTGTTTCCATTCTATAAAGTGTCAAAATGTTTCATTGATATACCAAAAGGCTCCTATTTCATTGTTGTGATATTGATGATTCTGAAACACATTGTTGATGTACCAATGAGTCTTTATTACATCGTTATTGTATAGAAGGTCTATTACTTGGTTCCTATTGATGTATCATTGTTCCAAAGGTACTATATTGGCATGAACACTAATGTAATAATCTCAAAAGCTTTTGAACTAAGTTATTGGAAAGATCTCTTATGTGTGTTACTTGATATATGTGTGGGTGGTAGCTCAGGGGCTTAAGTCTAGCATGGGCCGATCCCGATACTTGATATGATTACAGTTGATATGTATTGGGGGCAGCCTAATGGTCACAGTACGGTACAATATTGATTATTGTTAGGTGGTTGGAGGTTCGGGAGGAGGAGGTAATGGCGAATGATAATTGTAAAGAATGAAATGAGCGAATGTATACCGTTCCACAAAAGTGTTTGAATTCAAGAACCCAATTCAGATTAATGATAATGTACATGATCCTAAAAGTGTTTATGAAGTGTGGTTCACTTCTATTATGATTTATTTACTTGTGTCTGATTTTCTTGATCCCCCATATCACATATGATTATTTACAGCTTTACATACTCAGTACATATTTCGTACTGACGTCCCTCACGGGGGACCTGCATTTCATGCTGCAGGCACAGGTGCTTCAGCTCATACACAGCATAGATAGGAGCCAGGTCATACAGCTATTGTTGGTGAGTGATGTTAGACGTATTTACACGCCTAAAGCACCTTAATGTACCCATATTTTAGCTAAGTTTTGAGGACAAAATATATAATTCCTACACTTTTAGTCCTTTTTCCTGTAAGTGAGCTAACCAACGTGATTAGCAAGTTTTCAGGAATAAATGATGAAGATTTCAGCATTTTATGGACTGTTGGACGCCAAAGAAAACTTCACGTAAGAAGGAAGGCAGCTTCTGGAAGCTTGTGGATGAAAGTGATGCATGGAGAACTTGTCCCGGAAAAAAACAGCATTTCTAAAGACTTGGGGGATCAGCAGTAACTTAGTAGGATTAGGACAAGTATGCAGTAACCCAGTAGGACTAGGACAAGGATAAAAACCCTATTTCAGTAGGACTAGGACAAGGATGTTATAAAAACCCTATTTGCTGAATTTTTCAGCAAGCTTTTTATTATTCTCACTCATTCTCTTTCAATTCATTCTTACTCTCTTCTATTCTTAAATTCGTTGTTGAAATTATTCTTCATCTATTCGACTTTTAATTTTCACGACAAGAGAAACGCTACTATCAAGGAATTCATGCCACAAGTGACGCCAATACTTCCTTATCGTGATATTGTTATTGCTTTGGTATGATGATATCCTCGTGGTTTTCCTTCACAATTATGAGTAGCTAAACTTCTCTGTTAGGGTTATGGAAGCCTTATGAGATACTATCTATTGCTATGAGTTTGTGAATTCTTGATACGTATGCTGCTTATATCATTACTCTCTTCATCTTAATTGAATTCTTGTGGTTACAAACATATAGAATACGCCAGTATAGCATTAACTTGTTCGAAAGAAAAGTTACATGTCTGGAAAAGAGAGAATGACAAGGAAATAGGGCTACCAACCCCTGTTTAAAAGTTAGTGCCGTAACTGGATTAACCTCTTGGAGAATTCGTACCATTAGTATACGCTTTAAGCTCGAAAGAGTTAAAGTGATAGAATCCTTGATGGTCTAAAGACACTAGGATTTACCATAGAATACGAATCTCTATAAGCGCATGCATGTCTGAATTTCGCATAACTCATAGCCAATAGATACGTAAAACTCATAAGGTGGACATAACCCTAACTTACAATTCTCATTGATTAAAACCTACTAAACATTCCGTTTTTCTTTGTTACTTTGATACTCTTAATTCACGCTACAATTAAATCCCCCCTTTTTCGTAGAATTTTCGATCAACAGTCTACTAATCGTTGCATACTTAGTGACCAAGTATTCCCTGTGGGATTCGACACCCAACCCAGTTGGGTTCTATATTTGACAACGACCGCTTACACTCTTACGAGAGCTGTAGTTTGAACGTTATCAAATTTTGGTGCCGTTGCCGGGGAATACAGTTGTCAACTAAGTTTGTGATAGTTACTAGACCCTTTGGTCAAAGATTCTCGTATTTTTCGTTTAGTTGTTGTTTTTGTTTTATTCAGGTTTGTTTGAGTGCATACCAAACATTCGAAGTTCAGGTCAACCGTTATTACCCATAAATCCTGAACCACAACTTATTGGCAGAATGGATGCACAACGTGACATTGAAAGAAGGGCGGCTCAACAGGAGCAGGCTAGATTAGCTGCGTTGGCAGCTGCTCAAGTGCATCAGCATAATATTGATAACCCAGGTCGGGCAACAAATCCTGATGATGAGGACTTGGGTGATGATGAGTTACTTAATCCGCGGCGTGCAGATGAGGTGGCAGCACCTATGCACAGGAGAGATCATCAAGCTAGATTGAGACCTAACCGTCGAGCTGTGCAGGCTCCTTTTGATGATGATGATGACGATCTGGATGGAGCTGGTGCCACAGGGGCAATTATTCTGCCGCCCTTGGCACCCAGAGCTAAGTTCAATATCACTAGCACCATGATTCAGTTATTGCAGCTCAAGGGGTTATTTGGTGGACTCGCAGGAGATGATCCGAATATGCATCTGATCAACTTTATTTCAACATGCAAGTCGTTTGACAATCTAGGAGTTGGGCAGAATGCAATTCGGCTGCGCTTATTTCCATTGTCTCTGTCTGGGGAGGCAACTCTATGGTTGAACGGGCTAACTCCTGATTCTATTACTAATTGGAGGCAACTGAAAGACGCTTTCCTAGAAAGATTCTTTCCGCCATCCAAGAGATCCCAATTACGGGATGAGATCAGCAATTTTCGACAGCTTCCAAATGAAGCTCTCCATGAAACATGGGAGAGGTTCAAGAAGAAGCTTATGCGGTGCCCAAACCATCAGATGACGAATATCCACTTGATGGAAATATTATATAGGGCTTTGAACTCGGTGACAAAGCCAGTGGTTGATAATGCTGCAGGTGGGTCATTCATGGACCTTACTTTTCTTCAGGCAAGTGATATGCTAGATCGTATGACAAAGCAGAGTAGAGCTTGGCATACCAGGGATTCTGAGGTAGCAAGCTCTACCGTATCTATTGGCTTAACTGCAGAGCAGAGGCGTAGACAAGAGGAACGTGACCAAGATATGGCTCACATGAAAACGCAGATGGATCTTCTTACCAAGCACTTATTATCAGGGAAGACCAAGAAGGTTAAGGTTGTTGTATCACAGGGAAGAGATGAATCTGACTCTGAGGAAGAAGTGAACTACTTGAATAATCAGGGGGGTTTCCGAGGCAATGCCCAAGGAAACCAAGGTCGGAACTATTATGATAAATCTGGATACAAGGACCGCGATCAAGGTGGTTTGAAGAATAAGACTGACAGGAGTGGTTTGTATGTTCCTCCTGGAAACCGTGAGGCTGTGGCATCTGGCTCTGGGAAGATGTCGATGGAAGATATGATGGCGAAGCTGTTGAAGGGAGTAGAGGCAACTAATACGGGAGTGAATGAGGTGAAGAACGATTTGTCTTCAATAAATCAATTGGTTGACTCGCATTCTACTGCAATAAAGAAACTAGAGCAACAATTGAGTCAACTTTCAGCAGCATTAAATCAAAGAAAAGCTGGAACACTACCTAGCGACACAGTGCAAAATCCAAGGAATGATGGATCGTGTATGGCTATCACCACCCGAAGTGGTAAAGTGTTGGAAAATCCATCCAAAGGCAAGTAGGTGGTTGATGATATAGCAGATAATGAGATCATTGTAGAACCAAAAGATGCCGAAGCAGCTGATGAGGTTGTTCGTGACGTCACCTCTCAACGTCCACAGCCTAAAAAGATCACCGAACTGAAGCAAGATGAAAAGGAAGCGGTGGAGAAAACTATTCCCCTTCCACCACCACCTTTTCCTCAGAGATTGAAGAAGAAAGCTGACGATACCAGGTTCAATAAGTTTATGACTATGTTGAAGCATCTAACTATTAATGTTCCTTTGGTTGAGGCACTGGAACAAATGCCTGGGTACGCAAAATTTATGAAGGATCTTTTGACAAAGAAGCGGGCAGCTAGTTATGAGTTGACGGATATTGTTCATCATTGCAGTGCAATCGCTACCAGATCACTAGTTCAGAAGAAGGCTGACCCCGGTGCCTTCACTATTCCTTGCACTGTCGGATCTTTGAATTTTGCCAAGGCATTATGCGATTTAGGAGCCAGCATCAATTTGATGCCGCTATCTATTTACAGAAAGTTGGGGTTGGGTGATCCTACTCCAACCAATATGAGGCTCGTGATGGCAGATAGGTCGGTAAAATGACCTATTGGTATTTTATATGATGTATTGGTGAAGGTTTCTTCATTCATCTTTCCGGCAGACTTTGTTATTCTGGAGTGTGAGGTGGACTCTGAAGTTCCCATAATCTTGGAGCGCCCTTTCCTTGCAACAGGGAGTGTGCTTATTGATTTAAGAGCGAATGAGCTTTTATTCCGGATGAATGACGAAGTAGTCCGCTTTGATGTATGCAAATCAATGAAGCAACCCAAAGATCTGAACGTGTTCTCGGTAGCTGATGTTTATTTTGATGATGAGAAAGAATTATCCGTAGAGGAGCAGCTTATTGTTGACCCATTGGCGGCTATGCTTATGAATATTGAGCGTGAGGATGCTGAAAATTATGAAGAAATTATTTGTACTCTAACAGGAATAGGGTCGTATCCTTATGCCCCCAAGAATCTGGACCTCGATCTCAAAAATCGGCCTACACCACCAGCTAAACCATCCATTGAAGAGCCACCAATGTTAGAATTGAAGGAGCTACCCAGTCATCTAAAGTACGCATTCTTGGGAAGTGGAAACACCCTCTCGATTATTATGGCGGCTGACTTAGGTGAGCAGCAAGTTGCAGCTCTCATCGCTGTTCTAAGGAAATACATGAGAGCCATCGGTTGGACCATCGCTGATATTATTGGTATTCCGCCTGGGATATGTATGCACAAGATTCAGCTTGAAGAAAATTGCATACCCACTATTGAGCATCAAAGACGTTTGAATCCACCTATGCAAGAGGTGGTGAAGAAAGAAATTATTAAGTGGTTAGATGCAGGGGTAGTGTATCCAATCTCTGACAGTAAATGGGTGAGTCTGGTACAGTGTGTGCCCAAGAAAGGGGGCATGACGGTAGTTGCAAATGAAAGAAATGAGATAATTCCACTCAGACCTGTCACAGGGTGGAGAGTATGCATGGACTACCGGAAGCTGAATTCATGGACGCTTAAGGATCACTTCCCAATGCCATTCATGGACCAAATTCTTGATCGATTGGCAGGGAAAGGATGGTTTTGCTTCTTGGATGGTTATTCCGGCTATAATCAGATCTGTATTGCTCCCGAAGACCAAGAGAAGACAACGTTTACATGCCCATATGGTACGTTTGCCTTCAAACGTATGCCATTTGGGCTATGTAACGCACCCGCCACTTTTCAGCGTTGTATGATGTGCATTTTTTCTGATATGGTTGAAGACACCTTGAAGGTATTCATGGACGATTTTTCAGTTGTGGGTGAGTCATTTGAATCGTGCATAGCGAATCTAAGTATGTCGTTACAGAGATGTGTTGAATTCAACTTGGTGCTAAACTGGGAGAAGTGCCACTTTATGGTTAAAAAAGGTATTGTTCTTGGGCATAAAATTTCCGAAAGAGGAATTGAGGTGGATCGAGCTAAAATTGAAGTCATCGAGAAACTACCACCTCCAATCTCTGTAAAGGGAGTTCGTAGTTTCCTCGGGCATGTAGGTTTTTATCGAAGGTTCATTAAAGACTTTTCCAAGATTGCTAGTCCGTTATGCAAGCTTTTGGAGAAGGATGCAAAGTTCGACTTCGGTGAAGATTGCTTGAAGGCATTCGAATGCCTCAAAGGGAAGCTAATTAAAGCTCCTATCATTGTAGCACCTGATTGGTCCCTACCATTTGAAGTTATGTGTGATGCAAGCGGAGTAGCTTTGGGTGCTGTACTTGGCCAGAGAAGAGAAAAGTTATTTCATCCAATCTACTACGCGAGCAAGGTCTTAAATGTAGCCCAGAAGAACTATATTGTCACGGAACAAGAGCTTCTAGCGGTTGTTTATGCTTTTGAAAAGTTCTGTGCTTACTTGTTAGGAACCAAGGTGGTAGTTCATATAGACCACACAGCTCTGAGATATTTATGGCAAAGAAGGACGCAAAACCAAGGCTAATTCGATGGGTATTATTGCTGTAAGAATTTGATTTCGAGGTGAAAGATAGAAAAGGTTGCGAAAACCAAGTAGCTGATCATCTATCTAGACTTGAGAACGAGCATATAGAGCAGCCTGATCTTGAGATTGGTGATCCATTCCTCGATGAAGTGATCCTAGCCACGATGATGGAAGAGTTACCATGGTATGCAGACTTTGCGAACTTCGTGGTAAATAATGTGATGCCTGCGAATCTATCTTTTCATCAAAAGAGGAAGTTCATGCATGATGTAAGACACTACTTCTGGGATGAACCATATCTGTTTTGACGATGTGCGGATGGTGTTATTAGGCGATGCATATCTCATATGGAGGTGCCTAGTATATTGGAAGCATGTCACGCTTCCCAAGTTGGGGGTCATCACGCAGGTGATCGGACAGCAAGGAAGGTATTGCAAAGCGGCTATTATTGGCCTTCGATATTTAGAGATGCCTACGAATTTGTGAGAAGATGTGACCAATGTCAGAGACAAGGCACGATTTCGAAGCACCATGAGATGCCCATGTCAAAAATTCTTGAAGTAGAGTTGTTTGATGTGTGGGGTATTGATTTCATGGGCCCATTCGTAAATTCATATGGGATGAAATATATCCTAGTTGCTGTCGACTATGTATCCAAATGGGTCGAAGCAGTAGCGCTGGCCGATAATGAAGGAAAGCGTGTTGTAGCATTCTTGAAGAGAAATATCTTCTCTCATTTTGGGGTACCACGTACCATCATAAGCGATGGAGGATCACACTTTTGCAACAAGCTGTTCAAATCCGTGTTGGTGAAATATGGGGTCAAGCAACATAAGGTAACCACGCCTTATCACCCACAAACTAGTGGACAGGTAGAGGTTTCTAATCGACAGATCAAGCAGATCCTTTCTAAGACTGTAAACGCTAATAGGAAGGATTGGTCTCGGAAGCTGGACGATGCACTATGGGATTATAGGACTGCATTCAAAACGCCAATTGGCATGTCCCCGTACCAACTAGTTTATGGGAAGGCCTGTCACTTGCCCATTGAGCTCGAGCATAAAGCATTATGGGCGTTGAAACGACTGAATTTGAATTGGGATGATGCCATGAATATGAGATTGGAGCAGCTGAATGAGATGGATGAATTCCGTCTACATGTGTATGAAAGATCATACTTCTACTAGTAGCGGATGAAAAAGAATCATGACCAACGGATTGTTCAACGAAACTTTCAAAAGGGTGATATGGTACTTCTTTTCAATTCCAGACTGAAGATATTCCCAGGAAAGTTAAGGTCCAAATGGTCTGGTCCGTACAAAATTAGCCAAGTCTACTCGTCTGGAGTAGTTGAGCTAGAAGACAATAATGGTGTTGTCTTTAAGGTGAATGGCCAACGAGTAAAACCATATATCGGTCCTCTTGACTCGATAAAATGCATGGCTACCATCTATATCGATGAAATCTAAGTACTCGAGGTAACTATGTCGTGCCTCGACAATAAATCAAGCGCTAGATGGGAGGCAACCCATCGTTTTTCATTTTTTATTGTTTTACTAAGAGTTTGTTTTTGTTAAATAAAAAAAAAATCCAAAAAGAAGAGTCGAGCCACGACCAAAACTAAGGCGCTTGGTGGGAGGCAACCCATCGTTCTAATCGTTTTTGTTGTTTTTGAATAAGTGTAGGTGCAAGAGGTGTAAAAGAGGAGATTGGTTTCAAATTTTGATTTGGAAGTATTGCATGTTGAAGGTGGTAAGTTGGGAATGAAGAAGCAAAAGGCTATGAGTTAGGCATTGCCTATGAAAATCTAGGCAACGAACAAGGCAAGGCCTATGCTATGGCCTAAGCTCTCTGAATCTAGAATGCCATAGCATAGGCGCCGCCTATGCCTAACAATGCCATAGCATAGGCGCCGCCTATGCAAAAGCCTTTTGTCTCTGAATCTAGAATGCCATGGCATAGGCGCCGCCTATGCCTAACAATGCCATAGTATAGGCGCCGCCTATGCAAAAGCCTTTTGTCTCTGAATCTAGAATGCCATGGCATAGGCGCCGCCTATGCCTAACAATGCCATAGCATAGGCGCCGCCTATGCTCAACTAGGCTTTGCAAAAGGCGCCGCCTATGCCAAGCATAGGCAAAGCATTAGGCGCCGCCTATGCTCACTTTTTGGTCTCCTAATCCGATTCCAAACGGGTCAAACCCGACCCAAGCTTGTCCTATAAATAGAACCTTAGTCTTAGAACAAAAATGCATTGCAAATTCAACCTAAGCGCCGCCTACCTCTCCAAAATCTCTCAAAAATTTTCCTTTTGCTCTTTTAACTTTGCAAGAACATCTTCCGAGGCCATCAACCAAGTAAGTACTTCTTTGCTCTTCTTTTATATTCCGTAAAGTACTACAATACTACGCCTATAATAAGTTGTTAAATCTTGAAGTAGTGTTGGTGATTTGAATGTGGTTGATTTATTGTGATACAACTAAGTGAGTGAAAGAATACGTATGGGTGTTCTAGACTTGGTTCCAACCTGAATTTGATTTTGATACACTGTCATACTTTTGCGGAATCGACATGGTTAAGATAATTGCATAATCTTGTAACTCGAAAGCTTGTATGTTTGAATGACTTGTCCATCGAGATGAAAATCATGGTTAACTACAAACATGAGATGTTGTGATTATTTCTAAGCCATAAATTGATACGATATCTATGTAGTAGTTTTGTTCAAAGAGATGCATTAGTCCAAACATGAAAACATAGTTAAGAATACATGAAAAAGAATTGAAAAGGATAGTGAAGATGACAAGAAAAGTATGAATGCGCTGAATATATTGTTGGAACATAACACCTAAATGTATGGTGATGAAGTCTGAGTAATCGACATCGTTCACTTAATTAAGTTTGTGCCAACAAATTAAGTGTGGGGTAGTGCCACTACTGTTGGTTTGTCGATTGTATCTACCGAGATGAAGCTAACATGACTATTATTTTAATCTCAGGTACAATGGCACCAAAAAGTCGACCCGGAAAAGAAAAAGCATCTACCTCACAGAAAGGCCAGAAAAGGGGAAGAAAAGAGCAAGCTGAATCATCCTCGCTGCAAATACCTCGACGCATGTACGGGATAAAATGGGTCCTAGAGGAGGAAGGAAAGGAGTGGTACAAGAACAATAAAGTAAAAAAATATGTTCATGTGGAGTTGATACAAAAGGAGAGCCTAACAAAGAAAGAACCCCGTATTTTGGCTAAAATCATGGCGCTACATCTTGATTTCATTTTCCAAGATATGGGAGAATGCAATCTTGATCTAACGCGAGAATTCTATGCCAATTGGTCCCCAAAGACTACCGGAAGTGAAGTGAAGATTCGGGGCCAAGTCTTGCAACTGAATGCGGAGTTCTTCAACTCTTTTCTGGGTCTTCCATCTGTGGATCCATCACCGCTCAAGGAGCTTTATCACAGACCTCCATACAGGGCAATCAGACACACACTATGCGGAACAAGATCAATGGCACGGTGGAGTCGTCACAAGGATACCGGTAGGCACAATACCTTCCCGTATGCCTCCTTGAACAGAGAAGCTCGGATATGGTTGCGGATAGTCAATTTTTGCCTGATTCCAGGGTCACAGTACACAAAGATCACACGTGATAGAGTGTGCTTGGTGTACGCTTTGATGACGAACATTCCCATCAACATTGGGGCAATTATTCGATCTTCAATGCGTAAGGCCAGGCTGTACAGGAGGTCTCACTTCAGCTTTGGAAATCTGTTGACTACGATATTGAGGGAGGAGGACATCGAAGAGGAACCTGCAGATCATAAGCTTCCACACAACCCGAAGAAGGTTGAACTCACAAAGGTTAAAGATGCTGAATCCATGCATGGCGTCAACCTAACCACTGCAGAAAGACATGCTCGCGATGAAAGCTTCTTCCGCCATTTATATGGCATGACGAGGTTTACCATGATGAGCGGGGGTCGTGTTCCAACTGCTGCAGAGCTCCAACAGTTGGATTATGACTACCCAATGAATGAGCATGCGAGGGCTATGTATGGAGTAGGTGTATATTTTGAGGAACCTCTTGATGACGACATGCCAACCGATGATGATCGACGAATACCAGACTCCGACGTGGAGGAGAACTCTGATGACGACGACTCTGATGATGATTCCGATGCAGGGGGTATGACCCCAGACATAGAGGATGAGTTCGACTAATCAGGTTCTTCTTATTTATTTTCCACTGAGGGCAGTGTGTCCCGTCTAAGTGTGGGGTGCTGGTATTTGTATGATATACTTCTTTATCTGCATTTGCATTTATTTATGTTTGTTTGTTTTGTTTGTTAGTAGTTAAATTTTAGAATTTTTTTTGCATGCAATTGTTCTGATAGGCGGCATGGTATTATGACAAGAGTTTGTGCTAAAACCATTACTATTGAGACATTTAGGCTCCAAATGTGACTCACTGTTGTGTGGTTTAATTCCTTCATATGTTAGGTCAAGAGTCTATACTGCTCCCAATAAAGTTGACCATGTGCCTTGTGTGTGTGAGATTATAGTATATTCTGTGTCTGTGGCTGATGCTAGAACTTGCCTGGTGTGTATGTAAAGCAAAATAAAGAGTGCAAGTTTAGGAGATGATTTAGGCATTTCTTTGGCAACCTGTATTTGTTTACCTTCCTTTTACCTACCCATGGACATTATATTAGTTAACCCCCTTTGAGCCTTTAGCCATTTTCTTTGACAGCCTCTTATGTAAGCCTAATCCATTTTTTTTCAAGACCATAATTTGATCCAAATTTCTAAGTGCTTTAAAGAGTAAAGTCAAGTGACAAAATAAAAGGAAATTGGGTGAGAGTGATGCCTTAAAGTGAATTGGTACTTGAATTTGTTATGAAAAAAAGTGGCTATCATAGAGGTGTGTTATAAAAAAAAAAAAAAGAAATAGAAAAACAAAAAGATAAATTGTGTTTATGATTAAATAAAAAGATAGTTATGCTTGAATGGCAAAATAGGTGAAAAGGGGTGATAGATGAAAGAAAGGTAGCAGGGTTGATTAAAAGAGAGTGTTAATGGCATAATGTGATGTATTAAAGCGCTTAGGAACATAGTCACTATTTCTGGCCAAAATAGTCCTACCCGTCCCTTAGCCTACATTACAACCTGTAAAAGACCTATTTGATCCTAAGCTTAGCATTCTGATATTAGTGGAGCATTACACTAAGGGCAAGCCTATGGTCACCAGTTGCAACATATGAATTCTTTGTGAGAGAGAGAGTAAGGAGAGTCTTATACCCATGTTCCGAAAAATGCAAAACTTGTGAGTGATTATGGGTGATATATTATGTGAGACACACATGGTTGATGATTGTTGGGTAGTTGTTGTATGATACTTGGTGCCTTAACTCGTGGATACGAATTAACCATCATCACGAGTCTATGTTGGAGGTTGAATTGTTTCTAGTAGTGATCAGAAAACTACTCTTTGTTGATAATTGTCGTGCCTGTCTTGATGAATATTTTGTGTTACTGCTGTGATTTCTAGTTAGATGATTGCATGGACGTAATATTTTGTTCGAGGACGAACAAAGCTTTAAGTGTGGGGTGTTGATGTTAGGCGTATTTACACGCCTAAAGCACCTTAATGTACCCATATTTTAGCTAAGTTTTGAGGACAAAATATATAATTCCTACACTTTTATTCCTTTTTCCTGTAAGTGAGATAACCAACGTGATTAGCAAGTTTTCAGGAATAAATGATGAAGATTTCAGCATTTTATGGACTGTTGGACGCCAAAGGAAACTTCACGTAAGAAGAAAGGCAGCTTCTGGAAGCTTGTGGACTGAAAGTGATGCATGGAGAACTTGTCCCGGGCAAAAACAGCATTTCTAAAGACTTGGGGGATCAGCAGTAACTTAGTAGGATTAGGACAAGTATGCAGTAACCCAGTAGGACTAGGACAAGGATAAAAACCCTATTTCAGTAGGACTAGGACAAGGATGTTATAAAAACCCTATTTGCTGAATTTTTCAGCAAGCTTTTTATTATTCTCACTCATTCTCTTTCAATTCATTCTTACTCTCTTCTATTCTTAAATTCGTTGTTGAAATTATTCTTCATCTATTCGACTTTTAATTTTCACGACAAGAGAAACGCTACTATCAAGGAATTCACGCCACAAGTGACGCCAATACTTCCTTATCGTGATATTGTTATTGCTTTGGTATGATGATATCCTCGTGGTTTTCCTTCACAATTATGAGTAGCTAAACTTCTCTGTTAGGGTTATGGAAGCCTTATGAGATACTATCTATTGCTATGAGTTTGTGAATTCTTGATACGTATGCTGCTTATATCATTACTCTCATCATCTTAATTGAATTCTTGTGGTTGCAAACATATAGAATACGCCAGTATAGCATTAACTTGTTCGAAAGAAAAGTTACATGTCTGGAAAAGAGAGAATGACAAGGAAATAGGGCTACCAACCCCTGTTTAAAAGTTAGTGCCGTAGCTGGATTAACCTCTTGGAGAATTCGTACCATTAGTATACGCTTTAAGCTCGAAAGAGTTAAAGTGATATAATCCTTGTTGGTCGAAAGACACTAGGATTTACCATAGAATACGAATCTCTATAAGCGCATGCATGTATGAATTCCGCATAACTCATAGCTAATAGATAAGTAAAACTAATAAGGTGGACATAACCCTAACTTACAATTCTCATTGATTAAAACCTACTAAACATTCCGTTTTTCTTTGTTACTTTGAGACTCTTAATTCACGCTACAATTAAATCCCTCCTTTTTCGTAGAATTTTCGATCAACAGTCTACTAATCGTTGCATACTTAGTGACCAAGTATTCCCTGTGGGATTCGACACCCAACCCAGTTGGGTTCTATATTTGACAACGACCGCTTACACTCTTACGAGAGCCGTAGTTTGAGCGTTATCAGTGAGCTCCAGTTTGCTTCGGAGCTTTCCGAATCGATTCCTTATGTTTTGTTATTGTACAGGAGTCATGTGTGGGCGGGGGGTTTGTCCCGACCCTAGTTATGTCATGTATATCCTAGAGGCTTTGTAGACATAAGGAAGGGTAAAGTCATGGAAGTTTATATAGTGATGTTATATTTGTATATGTGGTGGCCCCGACGGCCAAGTATTATATATATATATATTTGTGCGTGTTGTGCTGATACAGGTAATTAGACCCTTCTATATGCAATGAAGTATTGTCCAAATTTTTGGTGACATGTAAGTGAAAGTACAGGTATTTGAATGGGTTCTCCCGGGCCTTCTCGGCTTCGGGTGCCAGTCCGGCCCGATGGGATTTTGGGGTGTGACAAAAAGTGGTATCAGAGAGGTTCATCCTAGTGAGTCTACAAAGTCGTGTCTACGTAGGGTCTTGTTTATCGGTGTGTTGTGCACCACATCTATAAACAGGAGGCTATGGACATTTAGGAAATTGTTTCTTTCCTTCAAATCATAGAACGTTCCATAGAGCTTATATAGCAAATGATGTCATAGTTGACCACTGAATCTATTTGTTTCTCTTATTACAGTAAGAATGCCGGATACCGGAAGTAAGAATACCGGTGAGCGGGTAGATGTGGCTGCCGGAGAAGGGACTAATGAAATAAGTGGGAGGCGAACCACATTCACAGAACCACTTGTTAATGCTGCTGATTAGGATATGAGGGATGCAGTACAACTGTTGACCCGGATTGTTGCCGGTCAAGTCCAAGGGCAAGCTATTCCTGCCAGGGGTTCTAGCGGTACTGATAGGGCGGCTAGTCTTCGAACGCAAGATTTTCTTAAGATGGATCCGCCTACTTTTACCGGATCCGATCTTAATGAAGATCCGCAGGACTTTATTGATCAGATCCAAAGGGCCCTAGAGGTGATGCATGTATCGGGCAGAGAGACAGTGGAGTTAGCCGCGTATAGATTCAAAGGTGAGGCTATATATTGGTATGAAGACTGGAAACGATCAAGGGGCATTGATGCACCCCCAGCTACTTGGAAAGAGTTCAAAGAGGCATTTATTGATCATTATCTTCCATATGAGACTCGTCAGGCCCGTGCGGATCAGTTCTTAAATCTTCGACAGGGTAATACAAGTGTGAGGGAGTATAGTCTTCGATTTAATTCTTTGTCCAGATATGCTCCTAATGATATAGCTACTATGGATGACAGAGTTCATCGGTATGTGGATGGATTGGATCCGTATTTGGTTAGGGATTGTACTATTGCTGCACTGAATAAAGACATGGATATAGCTAGGATCCGAGCATTTGCACAGAAAATGGAAGATCAGAGGCAAAGAAAAAGAACACAGGAATTTGAAAGTGGATCTTCTAAGAGGGCCAGATCTACAGGCCAGTTTATGGCGCCACAGGGAGGTTTTAGACCTCAATTTTCTGCTAGACCACCTAGGCCATTATTTTCTTATTCTGCAGCTAGTGCTCCACCACAGCATCAGGGGTTCAGAGACAGTCAATTTGGGCAAAGAAGTGAGGGTCATAGTTCGCAATCAGTGGGTTATCATGGGCGAGGGAACATGAGCCAATCGATACCTTCTCGAGAGCTATGTAATCGATGCGGAAAACATCATATGGGAGTATGTAGAATGGGAATAAATGTTTGTTTTTGGTGCGGTATGACGGGACATATGATGAGAGAATGCCCACGAAGGGGGCAGGTGGCGTAGCACGACCTTCGGGATCAGCTGTTGCATCATCGTCACCGGTATCTTATTCTGGTAGGGGTGCACAACCTGCGGCACATGCTAGAAATGAAAAAAGAGTCGCCAGTTCCAGCGGGACTCAGAATCGTACTTATGCTTTAGCGGATCGACAGAATCTAGAGGCTTCCCCAGATGTGGTCACGGGTACGTTGTCCATATTTTCATTTGATGTATATGCTCTAATTGATCCTGGTTCTACATTATCATATGCTACTCCTTTGGTTGCTGGAAAGTTCAAAAGAACCCCCGAATTGTTAGATAAGCCGTTGGAAGTGTCTACCCTGGTTGGGGAATCTATTATTGCTAGAAGAGTTTATAAAGATTGTGTAGTAACTGTGTGTGGTCGAGACACGATGGCCAATCTTGTGGAACTAGAAATGGTAGATTTTGATGTTATAATGGGTATGGATTGGTTGGCGTCTTGTTATGCCAAAATTGACTGTTGTACGAAAAAGATGTATTTACATTTTCCTAATGAAGAAGTTATTGAATGGAAAGGTAAGATTGGCGCACCAAGAGGTAGATTTATTTCTTATTTCAAAGCGAGAAAAATAATTTCCAAGGGCTACATATGTCATTTAGTTAGAGTAAAGTATACGGAATCGGAATCACCAGATCTTCACACTGTACCAGTAGTAAGTGAATTTCTTGATGTATTCCCTGAAGATCTTCCAGGTTTACCTCCTGAACGAGAAGTAGAATTTGGTATTGATGTGATACCAGGCACTAAGCCAATCTCAATTCCTCCGTATAGAATGTCCCCAGCAGAATTACGAGAATTGAAAGGGCAATTGAAAGATTTGCTAGAAAAGGGGTTCATTAGGCCTAGTATTTCCCCTTGGGGAGCACCAGTGTTGTTTGTGCGCAAGAAAGATGGCACATTGAGAATGTGTATTGATTATAGGCAGCTGAATAAAGTGACTCTTAAAAATAAATATCCTCTTCCAAGAATTGATGATTTATTTGATCAGTTATAGGGTGCCAAATGTTTTTCTAAGATTGATTTGAGGTTAGGTTATCATCAAGTGAGAGTCAAAGAAAAAGATATACCCAAGACAACTTTTCGAACAAGGTATGGTCATTATGAGTTTCTAGTTATGTCATTTGGGATAACTAATGCACCTGCAGCTTTCATGGATTTAATGAATAGGGTGTTTAGGCCATTTCTAGATGTATCCGTGATAGTTTTCATTGATGATATTCTAGTTTATTCCAGATCAGAAGAGGATCATGCTAATCATTTGCGACAGGCGTTGCAAACTCTTCGTGATTGCAAGTTGTATGCAAAATTTTCTAAATGTGAATTTTGGCTAAAGTCAGTGGCATTTCTGGGCCATATTGTATCAAATGAAGGCATACAGGTTGATACTCAAAAGATAAAAGCTGTGAAGAATTGGCCAAGGCCCACAACGCCTACGGAGATTCGTAGTTTTCTTGGGTTGGTTGGTTATTATAGAAAGTTTGTTGAGGGTTTTTCTTCTATTTCAGCACCCTTAACTAAGCTAACGCATAAAGCATCCAAGTTCCAATGGAATGATGCGTGTGAGGAGAGTTTCCAAGAATTGAAGAATAAGTTGACTTCTACACCTGTGTTGGTACTTCCAGAAGGTACAGAAGGGTATACAGTGTATTGTGATGCTTCGAGAATTGGTTTAGGATGTGTATTAATGCAGCATGGTAAGGTGATAGCATATGCCTCAAGGCAATTGAGGCCACATGAGAAAAATTACCCCACACATGATCTTGAGATGGCAACGGTTATCTTTGCTTTAAAAATATGTCTCCACTATTTATATGGGGTTCATGTTGATATATATACTGATCACAAGAGCTTACAATATATTTTCGGTCAGAAGGATCTAAATCTGAGGCAGCGACGGTGGATGGAACTATTAAAAGATTATGATGTTGATATTTTGTATCACCCAGGGAAAGCGAATATAGTAGCTGATGCGTTGAGTCGTAAGGCTATGATGGCACCTGTAGAAAGGCAAGGGATGATTAAAGATCTTCATCAATTAGCTAGTCTAGGAGTTCGTCTTCTAGAAACTCCGGACGAGAAGCTTATTGTGCATAATGCCGCGGAATCCTCATTAGTAACTGAGGTGAAAGAGAAGCAAGATGCAGATCCTGTTTTATTGTAACTCAAGGAGAATGTTCAAAATAGTGCGACGAAGGTATTTGAGTTTTCGCAAGAAGGAGTACTTCTATGCCAAAATCGGCTATATTTTCCTATTGTTGATGAGCTAAGAAAAAGAATTATGACTGAGGCATATTTCTCAAGGTATTCTATTCATCCAGGGTCAACCAAAATGTATCAAGATTTGAAGGATGTATATTGGTGGAATGACATGAAAAGGAACATCGCAGAATTTGTAGCTGAATGTCCAAATTGCCAACGAGTTAAAGTGGAACATCAAAAGCCCGGAGGCTATATGCAATGCATAGATCTTCCAATTTGGAAGTGGGACATGATCAACATGGATTTTGTTACAGGTTTGCCTCGTACAGCTCGGAAATTTAATTCTATATGGGTGATTGTGGATAGGCTTACTAAATCCGCACATTTCTTACCCGTTAAGACCACTTACACAGTTGAACAATATTCGGAGCTGTATGTTAAAGAAATAGTCCGATTACATGGAGTGCCAACTTCTATTATATCGGATCGGGGAACTCAATTTACCACAAACTTTTGGAAGTCTTTCCAACAAAGTTTGGGAACACAAGTGAATCTGAGTACAACTTTTCACCCTCAGACGGATGGACAAGCAGAGCGCACCATTCAAACACTTGAAGAGATGCTACGAGCATGTGTTATAGATTTTAAAGGCAGCTGGGATGATCATTTACCTCTTATTGAGTTTGCCTACAATAATAACTATCATTCTAGTATTAAAATGGCACCATATGAAGCTTTATATGGAAGGAAGTGTAGATCACCAATAGGATGGTTCGAAGCGGGTGAAACTCTTATGTTCGGACCGGATCTTGTGTATCAAGCCATAGAAAAAGTCAAGGTGATTCAGCAACGGTTGAAAATAGCCCAAAGTCGACACAAGTCATATACGGATAGTAGAAGAAGAGGGCTAGAGTTTTCGTTAGGCGATTGGGTATTTTTGAAGGTATCGCCAATGAAAGGGGTGATGAGATTTGGCAAGAAAGGAAAGTTGAGTCCACAATATATAGGCCCGTATAAGATTATTCGAAGATGTGGGAAAGTTTCTTATGAATTAGATCTACCCCAGGAACTCTCATCAGTGCATCCAGTATTTCATGTATCGATGCTTCAAAAGTGCATCGGAGATCCGTCCCTTATTACTTCTACTGAAGATGTGCAAGTAACAGAAGATCTTACCTATGAGGAGATGCCTGTTTCTATATTAGATCATCAAGTTAAGAAGATGAGAAATAAAGAAGTAGCATCGGTGAAAGTACTTTGGAGAAATCAACAAAGGGAAGAGATTACATGGGAAGCGGAGGAAACAATGAAATCCAAATACCCTTATTTGTTCAAAAGTGAAAAAGAAGTGCAAGGAGTGGAACTGGGACACTAACAAGTAAGTTTTTACATATGCATAATATCTATATGATGACGTGAATATCAATTATGAATTCGAAGTTGTTTCGGCTAAATAACTACATTCACATTCGAGGACAAATGTCCTTAAGGGGGGAAGGATGTAACACCCCATACTTAATTACGTGCATTAGCCATGGTAATATGTGTTGGAGTATATGTATTGATCATAAGTTAGGTATATATGAGTTTAAGTATGAGTATTGATTATTTTGAGATGGTTTCAAGTGTATAGTTTGATTATATGTGTATAGGAATCGACTTTATTTATACCGGAATTTGCTCGTCGAAGTTTCTATGCGAAGTTTATCGAGTTAGCTTTCCAACGATATAAAGATTTCTGAAAACAGATGAGTATCGGATATAAGCGAGCATGTTCGAAACTTGAAAACGGTGGACGCAATGAACAACAAATGTGCAGAAATTTTCTGCACACAAAAGTACTGCAGCCAAACAGATTTTTGGGTTGACTTTAAACGATCATAACTCCTTATAAAAACTGAACTGTGTGAGCTGCTATATATCGATGAGAATCCCCGAGATTCTTCTTTCTAATGCAATTGGTTTCACCCAAATCCATTATCGGAGAAAAGATTTATGGTCGATTTACTTTAGCCTATCAAAACAGTCCACCATGGACAGATTCGGATTTACTTAAATTTTAAGAGCAATATGGTCATTTTCCATCACCTCATGGACGAAAATTGGTCATTATATACATATACTTAGCCTCATATCCATCATTTATCATCCAAATTATTGAAGAATAAGAAACCCTAGCCTAATTTCAACTCCAATTATCTTGTGATTCAACCGTAGAAAATCCAAATTGATTCCGTAGTTGTGTTCACCGTCTCGAGGGCTTCGAGAAGCACCCCTTATTTGTGCCAACAGAACTTCAAAATCAAAAGGTCCATTTTATGGTAAGGATGTAAATTATGTTGGTGTTATTTATATGGATATGTATATATACGCATGTGAGCATAAGAAGTACGTTATTTGATTGTTGTTGAAAGATGATTGGAAATGATGTTGGATTATTCTTGTGCATGGTTGGATTATGTTGAATTGTGAAGGGATTTGGTGTGATGATGTGGTATTGAAATGATGATTATATATATATATATACACATAAACCTATTGTTCAAGTTGGTTTTTAGAATGCTTTGCAATTATTGGTTGTATGGAATTATGGAAGAGAATTGTGGTGTTGGGTTGCTAATACTAGATGCTAAACATTTCATTGTAGATAAGTGATTTGTAAAGGCGGGAAGTTGTGTTGAATTGGTATCCGAATCTACAACGAGGTATGTAAAGCATACTCTAACGATGTTCTTTGGCATGAAAACACCAATGTTCCATCAAGTAAGATTCCGAGGTTGTCCAAAAAAAAAAACATGTATTGTTCTACGTTACCAACGAAGTTGTTTCCATTCTATAAAGTGTCAAAATGTTTCATTGATATACCAAAAGGCTCCTATTTCATTGTTGTGATATTGATGATTCTGAAACACATTGTTAATGTACCAATGAGTCTTTATTACATCGTTATTGTATAGAAGGTCTATTACTTGGTTCCTATTGATGTATCATTGTTCCAAAGGTACTATATTGGCATGAACACTAATGTAATAATCTCAAAAGATTTTGAACTAAGTTATTGGAAAGATCTCTTATGTGTGTTACTTGATGTACGTGTGGGTGGTAGCTCAGGGGCTTAAGCCTAGCATGGGCCGATCCCGATACTTGATACGATTACAGTTGATATGTACTGGGGGCAGCCTAATGGTCACAGTACGGTACAGTATTGATTATTGTTAGGTGGTTGTAGGTTCGGGAGGAGGAGGTAATGGCGAATGATAATTGTAAAGAATGAAATGAACGAATGTATACCGTTCCACAAATGTGTTTGAATTCAAGAACCCAATTCAGATTAATGATAATGTACATGATCCTAAAAGTGTTTATGAAGTGTGGTTCACTTCTATTATGATTTATTCACTTGTGTCTGATTTTCTTGATCCCCCATATCACATATGATTATTTACAACTTTACATACTCAGTACATATTTCGTACTGACGTCCCTCACGGGGGACCTGTATTTCATGCTGCAGGCACAGGTGCTTCAGCTCATACACAGCATAGATAGGAGCCAGGTCATACAACTATTGTTGGTGAGCTCCAGTTTGCTTCGGAGCTTTCCGAGTCGGTTCCTTATGTTTTGTTATTGTACAGGAGTCATGTGTGGGCGGGGGGTTTGTCCCGACCCTAGTTATGTCATGTATATCCTAGAGGCTTTGTAGACATAAGGAAGGGTAAAGTCATGGAAGTTTATATAGTGATGTTATATTTGTATATGTGGTGGCCCCGACGGCTAAGTATTATATATATATATATATATATTTGTGCGTGTTGTGCTGATACAGGTAATTAGACCCTTCTATATGCAACGAAGTGCTGTCCAAATTTTTGGTGACATATAAGTGAAAGTACAGGTATTTGAACGGGTTCTCCCGGGCCTTCTCGGCTTCGGGTGCCATCCGGCCAGATGGGATTTTGGGGCGTGACATTCTTGCTCCTTCTTTCTTTGAAGTCATCTTTTCTTTTTGTTCTTCTAGGGATATATGTCCTTTGCCTTTGGAAACTTTGATCTTAAATCTTCATTCGAAACTTGCACGTACTTAGTGCGCTCAAGGAGGTGGGCCAAAGAGGGATAGTGCATGTAAGCACTCAAAAAGTATAGGCTCAGATGTGGTTATTCCAAAGAAAAGGTTTCAGGCTCAAAGGGGGAAATACTAGGGATCAATGTCATTTGGTAGGCCGTGGAAGTCACAATCTAGTCAAGGAAGGCCTACAATCCTTTCCCATACTAAGTGTAACTCAAAATTTCGCCTCAACAGACATTCAGGCCAAGTTCTGGATCAACAATGCAATACAATGAACAAGTCTAAAGCTTACCACACAATGCACTTGAAATGATGGAGTTGACTTTGTTCTTGTCTTAGATGTATGCAAGAGAATTTTTGAGTGTTACTCAGGTTTGACTAAGAGGTATCAAAAGAATCTATGGTTTACCGTGAAGTCGGTCCTCTCCATCATACCAATTTGTTCTTTCTCATGCACACTCCTAATTGTGTTGGCACCAACCAAGTCAAAATTTTATTTTATTTTAAAAAAATAGGACCGAAACCAAATGAGGGTTGCCTACGTATTTTGTGAAAACAAGAATCAGGTCTGCGTAGTTCAGGCAAATTTGTAAATTTCTATGTAACATGTATGAATGTACAAAAGTGGTGGTCATCTTTGAAAAAATAATGTGAAAGACAATTAGGAAGGAATTGCTTGTATCAGCAAAATTGGTTCGATTAGACGATCAAAAGGATGGACGTCGAGCATAAGGAGAGTTTTGAAATTACTTCAATATGTCGACGATATTGAGAAGGTCAGACATTGAAGAAGTTATGGCATTATTTCACCGTAGTTGGCAGGATTGTTATGAATGAAAGAATATTGAACCCTTGCTTTGATAGTGGGGATCGATACACCGTAAATTTAATGGTTTACGACGTCTGAAAGAAGAAGCTAGGTGTTTTCGAACCAAAATTGGTGAGAATTTGGAGGTAGTTCGCCTAAACACTATTGTTATTGAGATTTAAATTTGAGGAATCATTTATTTGCGCTTTTGAAGACTTTTCGAGAGCGTCTTTGAACTGTTTCAGAAAAATTGCCCCAGTATGAATACCGAAGAAATTATTTTGAAACAGTGAAGAGACCAAAACCTAATACAAGGTTGCCTATGTATCTTGTCAGGACAAGAATCAGGTCAAAACGTAGTTCAAATAAATTTGAGTTTGTATACAGCAGACCTATTTCTAAAATAGAAATTTTCCTAAATGGTTGAGAGTAAGATTGAATAATTGCGAAAAGGCACACTAGCCTAAATGCACCAATTCTGAAACTAAGAAATCCAAACAAGGTTCGGAGGAGTGAAGTACACCCCTCGCATGTTCAGTGTGTGAATTGTGTACGGCCAAAAACTCAATGGAATTGTGAATTATGATTAAAAGAATAATGTGTAACAATTCCTATAGATACAATGTATTAAACAATAATAAATAAAAGAATTGATAAGGCAACAAAATTGATTTGCGCAAATAATATAAAGAATTCATAAAAAAAATCTACACAATTTTTAATATGAACAGATAAAGAATCAAAGAATCAATGTATACAAAAATGTAAAAATACCTCCCTCAATTGAGAAATTGAGTCTATCATGGTTAGAACCTGCTGTAATTCCCCAGCAGATTCGCTATTCTGTCATGCCCTATTTTCGCCAAGGTTAAACAAAACATGACTTATTAGACTCTAGAGAATTAAAAATTTTTACAGAGTCGCCACCTAATTTTTAAGGAAAATAAGGAAACCAGTTTATTCATTAACACGTATGATTGATGTTTTTAGTCTGCGAAAAATCAATTGAGACTCTAGGTAAGGGTTCAAATTATCCCGAAGGGAAGGGGTTAGGTACCCTTCAGGATTCACAAATGTGGTACCCGGCTAGACTAAACTTATCAATGAGGGAGGAGGTATAAATATTTAAAATAATGTAAAAGTGTATGTGTATTAAGTATAAAATAATTCTTTTGAAAAAATACAAATGTAAAATTATGTAAAAATATGTATATTAAATATACAAATAAAATCTATTGTTATAGAAACATGTAAAAGATATGTATAAAAATGTATAAATTACATGTGAAAAAGAAAGTATTTTGTGATGTATGAAAAGAAATATGTAAAAGATATGTATAAAAATGTATAAATTACATGTGAAAAAGAAAGTATTTTGTGACATATGAAAAGAAATGTATTTTGATGTGCCATGAAAAGGAAAAATATTTACAAGTAATATTTTTATTTGATTAAAGTTACGGAGAAAAGTAAAGATTTATTTGAGAAGAAAAGACTACATAATATGTGAATTATTTGATTAACTTAATTCTTTTATTTAAATATTAAAGGCCTAAGTTTTGCTTAAAAGCGATGAAATTATGTAAATAAAGAATATCCCCGCCCGGCACCCAAAAAATAAAGTTTTCACTATCTTTTATCTTTATGTACAATTATACAAACGAGAAATAAACTGCAAACATAAAGCTTGAGAATTATGTATAAGTGCTTAATAAAGTAATGAAGAAATAATCATTAAAGTAAGTGAAATTATGTGCACACACATGTACATATAAAAATAGTGTCTTGTTATAAAATGGGCTCGGATTAAGTTTTAGACTCGCCATGGCTATGAAGTGGTTTCTCGACTAATCGGCCGTCCTAAATCGCCTTGCCAAGATACGAATCATAAAATCTTTTGTGGTGTCGTGGTGTTATAAAAGTTTCGTCATTGCCCAAAATATTTAATTTTTTTATTACGTATTTATATACGTAATATCCGTCTTTTATTTGTGGAGGCCTCAAAAATCGACGGTAACCTTTTCATTGGCCAAGAATATTTATTTTGACATAAAATAGATAAATTTGAGAAACTAAAGTCCGTCTTTTGTAATTGGGCGGCCTCAAAAATCCGACGGAAAGATATTTTCATCGGCCAATTAATTAATGGTATTTAATAACAATGAAAAATGACAAAAAATTAACAAAGTCACTGAATGCATATCAATAGTAATTCAAATGATTATCAAAGATTAAAATAATAAAATGACAAAAACGTCAAAGTTAATGAATAAAAATGATGTAGCCATGACGAAGTAATTGAAAATAACAAAAAATAGAGTAAAATTCCTAATTGTGTAACAAAGTAATGAAATAAAATAGAAATAGTTCAAACATGATTGAAAAATGTGAACATTCAATGAGAAGTGACAATAACCATCATTAATCATCCATAAACAAAGAAATACGAAAATAAATTCACATAAAATATCAACCAACAAAACCCTTAAAAAACATAATAAAGATTGATGGAAATGGATAAAGGAAAGAAAGTCACTGGGACACAAAATTTCGGCCATGAACAGTAAGAAAATATGAATAGCAACAACACTTGAGAAATATATATATATATATATATATATAATGTAACCAATATAATCCCTAGTAAAAATGGTGGAATTTCACCAAAATAGGGAGCAAATATTTAATTTATTTTTATGTGTATATGTGTATTTTTTGTGTGTTTGAGAGAGAAAAAGGAGGGAAAATTTGTGTGTATTTGTTTATTCTTGAGAGAGGAGAGAAAGAAGAACATATTGTGTGTGTGATTAAAAAATGTGCATATGCATTTGTGTATTTTTGGGAGAGAAAATGAAAAATGAGGAAAGATTTTTTCTTGTATTTTTTGTGTATGTATTTGAGAGAGAGAAAAAATATGTGTGGGTGTATGAAAATGTGTGTGTAGAGAGAAAAGATGAATAAAATTGTCTTCCACTCTTTCCTATTTATAATAAAATTGGCACTTCCTATTATCCAATGGATAAAGGGGTGTCCCCTCTTTTTATAATAGCACATCCTTTAGTCTTTAGGATATTGACCAAAGGGTGTTCATCCTTTTGACCAATGGATAGAGTTATTGTCCAAAGGGTAGTGTCATTGAGTTGTCATTATCAAATGTGACAAGACATTATGTGTTGTCATTGTCGGATGTGACAAGACATCATTGTGTAGTCATTGTTGGATGTGACAAGAAATTATTGTGTGGTCGTTGTCGAATGCGACAAGACATTGAATTATTATACTGTGCAAAAATAATTGATCCGACTTAGCATTTGCGGACCGTAAAAATGTACAAAATGCAGGTATTGATTTGTAATTATGAAAAATGTAAAGAATGTTGAAAATATTAAAAAATATAATTTAATATGAAAAATATTATAAAAATATGATGCCATGTCGTGTACGTGTGCAGATAATTGTAAAATGTTAAAAATAATAATGAATTGATAGCAATCCTATTATAAGGAGGATTATTAATAAATTATGAAAAGTAAAAATACGACAACATATTGATAAAAATCCTAAAGTTAGGATGATTATCAATAATTTGTCAACAATTATAAAAAAGTTGAAAAAATTATATTTTGTGCCCTTTAATAATCAAGAAACCTGAAGACGTTAATTTTAGGAAAGGAGAGCAAAAATTGGGTGTCAACAAAAGGGAATTTATTTTATGCTCAGGACCCTCCTGAAGAATGGGACGGGACCCTCCTGAAGAATGGAAATTTATTTTGTGCTCAGGACCCTCCTGAAGAATGGGACAGGACCCTCTTGAAGAATGAGAATTTATTTTATGCTCAAGATCCTCCTGAAGAATGGAAATTTACTTTTTGCTCAGGACCCTCCGGAAGAATGGGAATTTACTTTGAGTCCAGGACCCTCCTGAAGAATGGGATGTTATTTTTCTGTGTCACCTTTTATTTTGAGTTCAGAAACATATTTGAAAAATCAGAAAAAAAAGAAAGTCCAGGAGCCCGCCTGAAGAACAGGGTGAAGAAGTTGTGAATTCAGGAGCCCGTCTGAAGAATAGGGTGAAGAAATTGTAAGTCCAGGAGCCCGCCTGAAGAACAGAGTGAAGAAATTGTAAGTCCAGGAGTTCGCATGAAGAACAGGGTGAAGGAAAAGGAAGTCCAGGAGCCCACCTGAAGAATAGGGTGAACATTATCAGTTGCAAGTTCAGGAGCCCACCTGAAGAATAAGGTGAATTTTCAAGTTCAAGTCATGAAGATTCAAGTCAAAGTTCTAGAGAAACTGAATAGATAGGATTCTTTCACTTGTATCTTTAATTTTATTTTGTTATTAATGTGAATGTAAAAGCAGAAGTCATAAACCGGAAACTCGATGGAACCTCACTCAACTTCTATCTCCTTCTCTTGCCATTTTACCTTTGAACTACATGTGACCTAATTCCCTTATAACCCGGGATATGTAGGCAGTCCAAAACCAGGACTCGATCACATCTTTTATTTTATTTTATTTTTTATTTTACCTTCACTTTTAGAATAATTGGAGGATCAAAAATCATTTCTTTGTCTACGTCTTTGTGTGAAAACTTTTCGAGATTTCAAACAAAGAGGGGCAAAATGTAGACACGTGATTTTGACCCTCCCCGAGTTTAATATATATATTTTTTGATATTAAATATTTATATTTGGTCCGTTATTATTTTAATTCTTATTTCATTTTTAAGTAGATTTCATTTTAAAAATTGAAAAAAAAAATCAAAAAATAAAGTTACATTTTAGGATATTCTTATTTTTTAATTTAAAATAATATAAAAAAAAATTCAAAATTATATTTTTCTTTTAATTTTGATTTTATAAATAAGCTAGTAATTTTTTTTTTTATTTATATTTTTATTTTAGGTTAGTTATATTTTTATATTTTTTTAAGTATAAAAAGTAATTATTTAATATTATTATTATTATTATTATTATTATTATTTATTTTATATATATATTTTTTTTTAACTAAAAAAAGGGAATCTTATCCTAAAAAAAAAACCTACCCTAACCACCCCTAATTTTCCTCAACCCCCTTAACTTCCCCTCCTATATCTCTATATAACACACAACAACATACAAGAAAAAACAACACACACACGGGAGAGAAACAAGAAAAAAAAAAAAGACTTAGAGGAAAAAAGAGGACAACATTTTGTGGACAAAACCCCCCCCAAAAAAAAAGACAACAAAAAAGACTAAGAACAAAAAAAAAGAAAAAAAAAAGAAAGATAGAATCAGAAAAGAGAAAACCAAAAAAGGAGACAAAAAGAAAAAAAAAAAACTAAGTGAAAAAGGAAGAACAACAATCAGCATATTCCAAAAAGGAAAACGGAGAAACCAAAAAAAAAAACATGGAGAATTCTTTGAAAAGTTGAATTCGGGTTCTTGATCGAGTTTTCGGTAACGGCGTTTCGCTTTTTTACTTTGTATAATTCATCATATAGGTTCTTATTCAATTTAATTTATACTATTATAAGTTTTCTTGGGAATTAAAGTATAAATGAAGTTATTTCAATACCTTTTTATATTATTTTGTACATGCAGTTTATTATATATGTTAGTTAGGTTTGTTTGAACTTTAAATGAGATAATTTCAAAATTGCTGGTGTTAAAAATGTAAAGTTACATTTAGTTGATGTGCAATTAGTGTATAATTATGTTATAAACTTTAATTTACGGCTCATGCATGCATGCATGCATGTATATTCACGTGAAATGTTTAGTTTTAGATCATATTGTTTGTTTAGTAAAAGATAGAAATATAAAAAGGCGGAAGCAATACATTAGAAACACTTAGAATAAAAAAAAAACTTGACGAAAAAAAAAATGCTTAAAGAAAACGTGCAGGAGATTTTTTTTTGTAAATATAGGATAATAAAATTGCAATAGAGAAATGTTAGTAAAAGAGTAAAATAGAGATATGAAAGATGTTATAATGCACAAAAATGTGGAGGGCAAATGATGTTTAAAGTTTATAGTATATAGTTTATACAACAACAACAAATCCAGTGTATTCCCACATAGTGAGGTCTGGGGTGGGTAAGATGTACGCAGTCCATACCTCTACCTCTAAAGAAGTAGAAAGGTTGTTTCCGATAGACCCCCGGCTCGAGAATAGTATATAGTTTATAGTACTAGGAATTTTACTTTTATCTTTTTGCATGCTTGTATTTTATAATTTGTTGTCTTATCTTTCATTTTTGTTATTAAATTCTCATGATTCATGCGATGATTAAACGAGTTACTCCATAATTTTATTATACTTCTAACATCTTGTTTCGTTAGAATTTTTTAAAGATTGTAAAATAGAATTATTATTTTTAACGAAGTTAGTAGAGCCATGGAAAGATTTTTTGTTATAGAAAAATTAGGTTTATTTTATAAAATATTAGATTAATATTTTAAAATGATTGGTTCAATCCTATCGTCATTAAAATATTTTTCTTAGAATCAAATCAATTTTAAGATCTAAACAGTTATTAACTAGTGTAAGCTTAATAGAAATGGATTGCAAATTTATCCAAAATCCGTCTTAAATGATAAAAGAAAAGAGTAAAAATAAATAAGAAAAAATTATCTCAACTTTACGAAAGATGAAACAAATACCTTTAACGCTAGACAAATTTTAGGAACGTTTAAAATTTTCGTTTCAACTAAGAATGCGACGCACGCATCTTTCTGAGACATTTAAAAATAATTCAAGGATGTAAAAAATACACCTTGGTAAATATTTTTCTAAAATTTACTTGACAAATATTTTTCAACTTGTCACCGATTTATTTAATAATAAACGAGATTTTAGATATATAAAATGAGCGATTTAGGCCTTAACATAATTTATAAAAATAGTTAAAGCTAAATAAGTCAATAAAAGCGACCGTGCTAGAACCACGGAACTCGAGGGGTGCCTCACACCTTCCCCTCGATAATAGAATTTCTAATCCGATTTTCTGTTTCGCAGACCAACAAAGAGTCATTTCCTTTTGACTAGGGATTTAAAAAGGTGACTTGGAACACCATAACTCAATTCCAAGTGGCGACTCTATTAATAAACTAATATCTATTCAAAACCATCACTTTAATTGGAAAAAACCTTCGACTTCGATCCTGCGGGCGAAAAAGGGGTGTGACACTTAATAAAATAATAATATAGAAAAAAAGTTATAAATCTTTTGTGATTTACTAAAATAAATAAGTAAGAAAAATAATTAATTTTTAATATAAGAAGTTAGTAAAAAAAGAACAACAACAACAACAAACCCAGTATATTTCCATATAGTGGGGTCTGGGGAGGGGAGAATGTACACAGTCCATACCACTACCTCCGAAGAAGTAGAGAGGTTGTTTCCGATAGACCCCCGACTCAAGACACAGGACCGTAGACATACGTCGCCAACATACAACATGATAAGAATTACAGCGATACAACAACCATAGAAATAAAGTACATTAACAAACCAAAGACACCCCCTTCCCTGTCACACCCCTTTTTCGACTCCAAAAAAAAGATATGTATTTTAAGGTTTGAAAGGGTTTTTTATTAAAGTGACAAAATGAAGATTGGTTCCGAAAAAAGATTGTTTTTACATTCAAAATCAGAGTCGCCACTTGGCATAATCTGGTGTGCCAAGTCACCATTGGAAAATTCTTTTCGAAACCATTTGACTCTTTAAACCGGTTTACGAACAGAGATTCCGGCTAAGGAATTCTGTTGACCGAGGGGAAGGTGTTAGGCACCCCTAGATCCCGTGGTTCGACCACGGTCGCTTGGTGGAGCGTATCGGCTAATTTGACATTACAAATATACAAACCACATAAACACACAAAACAAGCAAACAAATAAATCACACAAAATTCAAAACAAACAAAAATAATGTTCAGTCCAAATTATACAATCCAAAATAAAAGAGGTGCTGAAATATAAAACCTATTCTATTCTAAACTAATACTAAACTAATCCTAAACTAAACTCCACCCGACGTTCCGGTCTTTGATTACGAGCCTCCTTTGCGTACATGCTACTTCAGGGCCTTCCCCGAATAAATCAATACAAATCCTTCGGGGCATTCCCCGGCCAAATGAGTACAATTTAAACTTTTCGTGCAATAAAGTAGAAAGTACCATTCACGCACATATTCAAACACTCCAATAAATCGTTATTCCTAAATTTACCTAACCGGCCTACGTTTGCCTACCAAGTTCAACATATCACAATTCTATCATGTTTAACTTTATCAATACATCAAAATTAATCAATATTCATTTTCCTCCATTTTTAATCCCCACCTTAATTCATTTTTAACCACGTGATTAACCCATTTCAATACACAATCCACCAATCGAGAATAACAAAAATTCACCAATCATGCTTAGCACATCACACACCCAAATGTCACCAACAGTTCACATCAACAAACAAACCACGGTATCGAATCACACGCAATCACAATCACATAAGAATTAAATAAAAGAGAAGAAAGAATTGGACCTTAAATTTGAAGCTTTCAAACTCAATGTTATTCGAATAAAGAGAGTCCGCACCCGGAAACCTCGAGCCGAACCTTAACACCAACAATCCAACTCGACAAATAATGACCCGTTCACCGTCACTTTTCACGCGGTCACTGTTCACCGGTACTGTTCACCGGTCACTGTTCACTGGTACTGTTCACCGGTTACTGTTCACCGGTTACTTTTTTTTTTTTTCGTTGTTGTTCTTGTTCTTGTGAGGAAGATTATTTGGTGATTCTTGTTATTGTGGAGAAGATGATGATCAAAGAATGAGTCCCCCCTTTTTCCTCTTAGAATTTTTCTTTTATAATAGGCATGGATTTGTTATGATGTGGGAATTTTGGTGGGTCCCCCATATATTCTTTCTTTGTAGACAAGAAAAAAGAGGGGGGGATCACATGGGTAGTTAGGGTAGGTGGAAGCTTTTGATTGGGTAGGTTGTTTGGATAAGATAAATTAGTTAAAGGTATTTTTTTGTTTATTTGTATTTTTGTGGGATATAATTACATAGGGTTGGACACATGGTAAGGTGAACTAAAAATGAATAAAATTAGACTTCGGGAGGGACAAAATTAGGTGTCTACATCATGCCCCCTTTGAATGTAAACACGAAGTATTTTCAGACAAAGAAGTAGACAGCGAGACCAAATTTTGACCCGACCATTATTCAAAGAAAGAAACAGAAGGAAGAAGGACAACTGGGTCTTGACTTAAGACATCCTTCCTACCTAAATTATGAGAGAATCAAGTCACGGGTATTTCAAAGGATTGGAAGAGAAGTGGACTATACCGAGTTGGAGAGTCGAGTGAGGTTCCATCGAGGTTTCGGTCCGCGGCTCTGTCATTACATCAAAAAATGAAAATTACAAGTTAAAACATAACTGAAATTACAAAAATCCTATCTATACAACTTCTGTTGGCTCTTGACCCGACTTTTATCACCCTATTCTTCAGGCGGGCTCCTGATTTGCAATTTCTTTCAACCTGTTGCTTGTCTTTCAATTTCTTCACCCTGTTCTCCAGGCGGCTTCCTGACTTGCTATTTCATCAACTTGTTGCCATGCTTTCAACTTCTGCACCCTGTTCTGCAGGCGGGCTCCTGACTTGCTATTTTTCAATCTGTTTAACTTTCAATTTCTTCACCTTGTTGCTTGGTTTTCCATTTATTCGCCCTGTGCTTCGGGCATGCTCCTGAAATCACATCAAAACTGAAAAGAAAATTATCCCAAATAAAGAAATGCAATTTCTATGAGTTAATTGGAATGACTCGACTAAAAGGTACGTCTTATAGGAATCCATAGGGATGACTCGACTAAAAGGTACGTCTTATAGGAATCAAGGGAAATGACTCGACTAAAAGGTACGTCTTCTAGGAATCAAAGGGGATGACTCGACTAAAAGGTACGTCTTATAGGAATCCAGGGGGATGACTCGACTAAAAGGTACGTCTTATAGGAATCAAGGGAAATGACTCGATTAAAAGGTACGTCTTCTAGTAATCAAAGGAAATGACTCGACTAAAAGGTACGTCTTATAGGAATCAAAGGGGATGACTCGACTAAAAGGTACGTCTTATAGGAATCAAAGGGGATGACTCGACTAAAAGGTACGTCTTATAGGAATCAAGGGAAATGACTCGACTAAAAGGTACGTATTCTAGGAATCAAAAGGGATGACTCGACTAAAAGGTACGTCTTATAGGAATCAAAGGGGATGACTCGACTAAAAGGTACGTCTTATAGGAATCAAAGGGGATGACTCGACTAAAAGGTACGTCTTATAGGAATCAAGGGAAATGACTCGATTAAAAGGTATGTCTTCTAGTAATCAAAGGAAATGACTCAACTAAAAGGTACGTCTTATAGGAATCAAAGGGTATGACTCGACTAAAAGGTACGTCTTATAGGAATCAAAGAGGATGACTCGACTAAAAGGTACGTCTTATAGGAATCAAAGGAAATGACTCGACTAAAAGGTACGTCTTCTAGGGGTCAAAGGGGATGACTCGACTAAAAGGTACGTCTTATAGGAATCCAAGGGGATGACTCGACTAAAAGGCACGTCTTCTAGGGGTCAAAGGGGATGACTCGACTAAAAGGTACGTCTTATAGGAATCAAAGGGGATGACTCGACTAAAAGGTACGTCTTATAGGAATCAAAGGAAATAACTCGACTAAAAGGTACGTCTTCTAGGAATCAAAGGGGATGACTCGACTAAAAGGTACGTCTTCTAGGAATCAAAGGGGATGACTCGACTAAAAGGTACGTCTTATAGAAATCAAAGGGGATGACTCGACTAAAAGGTACGTCTTATAGGAATCCAAGGGGATGACTCGACTAAAAGGTACGTCTTATAGGAATCCAAGGGGATGACTCGACTAAAAGGTACGTCTTATAGGAATCAAGGGGATGACTCGACTAAAAGGTACGTCTTATAGGAATCCAAGGGGATGACTCGACTAAAAGGTACGTCTTATAGGAATCAAAGGGGATGACTCGACTAAAAGGTACGTCTTATAGGAATCCAAGGGGATGAATCGACTAAAAGGTACGTCTTATAGGAATCAAAGGGGATGACTCGACTAAAAGGTACGTCTTATAGGAATCAAAGGGGATGACTCGACTAAAAGGTACGTCTTATAGGAATCCAGGGGGATGACTCGACCAAAAGGTACGTCTTATAGGAATCCAGGGGGATGACTCGACTAAAAGGTACATCTTATAGGAATCAAAGGGGATGACTCTACTAAAAGTTACGTCTTATAGGAATCAAAGGGGATGACTCGACTAAAAGGTACGTCTTCTAGGAATCAAGACTTAAGTTAGGAAGTGCATTACCTAAGAATAAAAATTTGAATTACCCAATCAAGGAAGTGTGTTTCCTTACCAATGTTGTTTGAATTATCAAAACAATGAAGTGTTTCTCCTTACCAAAGCTGCTTGAATTACAAACCTGTGCAGCAACCTTGCCTCTTGCATTTGTTGAGGTGAGAAATTACGGCCTTTGACGTTTAGGCTCTGAAATCCTTGATCTGAATGCAACATGTATTCCTATTACATACAAAGAAAACTTGTGAGTTTAAAAACATGGTGGCTAGTTTGTGGTTTTGGCTTTTGAGGCCATTGCTCCTGCCCCCGTCACATTTAGCTTTGCTTCCAACCATTAGCATATGTCATTGACTCAAACTCAGCTTATTAAGAGTGACTCTGAAACAAACACAGTATTTCTGCTTTGTCGTATTTCTCAAACAAACCCTTTGAACCTTGGTATGTCCATGAGTTCCCCTACTTCTCTGTTGACAAAACTTCATGCATGCCTTTTTGGGGTTCACAATAATGTCTCTTTCATCTGCTAGCTTTTGTCTTACTTTGTGCAATTAAAGAAGCTGGTAGCCAGTTTTAAAATCTTTTCTCACTTGTTTTGACACGGACTTGACTCAAAGACAAGAAACAAAAAAAAGAATGACAATTTATGTTTTGATAACTGACTCAAGAAAGATAAAATTAAAATAAAGAGAAGAAAGAAAAGACAAAGAATGTCCCCTTTTAAAACAAAGAAACGAAAAATTCATCTAAAAATGACAGTTAACACTAATGATTATGCCATGCATTTTGGATTAAGCAGCTTGATCCTTTCATCCAAACTTTCTACCCATTGTTGTTGAGTTAATGGCCTTGAAACTGAGTCACTTTCTTAGGTCAATTGCATTTAAGACCCCATCGGCTAGTGGCGCCTTGAAGGGTTTTAGCCAACAAGCTTCTTTAAATTTCTCTCGGCTCACTATCGCCTTATGGTGCCCGTGAGGGTTTTCACCAATAAGACTCTCTCATTTTTATTTCTCTCAACTTACCATCGCCTTATGGTGCCCGTAAGGGTTTTCACCAATAAGACTCTCTCATTTTTATTTCTCTCTTGATTCCCTATGCTGAGGAAGACAAATAGTTCCCAAATGCATCATCATATTCCTTGCATGCTCCGCCTTAACATCCTCAAAGATTGATCTGAAGGTCTTTCTTTGGTTGTAACTTGGCTTTTGGATAAGGTTAGAAAGAAAGGATGGCATGGGGCCCAAACAACACTTGAAGTGGGGTAGGACTTACAACTTTTGGAATCGACTCAAACAATGAGGATTAACTCATGCCCCAGTTTCTTTTGACTGGGTGACACTAAATTGTTTATTTGATTGGACCGAGCCCTGAGTAGGGCAGCCTACGTATCTCACCCTTGAGAGAGGAGAATCGGGTCATGCGTAGTTCTGACAGCTTATTTTGCTTGATTCTGATTTTTTTTATTTTATTTTTTTTTGGGGATTTTTCCGACTCTATTTTTCTTCACTCTTTTTTTCTCTTTTTTTTTACACATTTTTTCTCTCTTTTTTTTTTTTTTTGAACTTTTCTGACTATTGTTTTGCTCGACATTTTTTCTTCGAGCTTTGCTGACTATATTGATTCCAAAAGAGGTGTATGAAAGAAAATAAAACTAAAGCTCAAATGGGGTAAACAAAGGATGACACGATGTTTGGATGGCAGAATGAAATGCCTTCGTCATATCAATCTTTGAAAATGCAAGTACATATCATGCAATATGAAAGTGCACGATCAAGATCACTTATGAAATGTTTTACAACACTAACTTGTCCCGAGCATGTGTGTCACCTCTTTTCTACACTTGCCCAGCATACAACTCCACTTTGTTGTACATTCCTCATGCTGAAGGACTCATGACTTCATGGAGCTAATTTTCTTCCTGTTCCTTTTGATAGGATCACGTAGACACTGTTTGACCTAATTAAGACATGTCTTTCAATTGATGACCAAGTTATTCTCACGATTTTCAAAATAATAGCCTTAATTTTTAAAGAAGGTTTCAACTTGATCACCAAATGCCCCAACACTCTATCTATTTCCTCAGATGCTCTCTTTTTCTAACTTTAATCCTCTGATTCAATGTTCATTCTTAAACTGGATGTTAAGATCTAGCTGTAAATTTCACTAGTATATCATATCACTAGAGTCAACATAAAATGTACTATGTAAAAAAAAGCACATATTTAAAACACAAAGAAAAAAGGGACACTCCATTTAATAAAAATGAAAGATAGAAGGGTTTGAACATAAACGACAAAGGGACAAAACAAGATAAATCCCGAACTACAACCCTGAAATAATTCAGAGAACAGAAAATAAAACAAAACAAACTACCAAACTCTTCCTGGTAAGGAGAGGGGTGACTTCTCTATTGCTCAGCCTGACATCTTAGCCACTGGCTTGCATATCAACATGACTGGAGCTTCCACCACTGTCAGACACATTTCCTTCAACAAATAAGCTCTGGATCCCCATGCTTAACTCATTGCCTCCCACAGATTGTGCAGTACCGCGTGCTGGTGAAGAACTCTGTGGGATGGTCGAAGGGCTAATTTTTTGCACCACAATCAATTCATCTTGAATTATCTTTTCTATTTCTTTTTTCAAAGTTCAGTACTATGACCCTGAACATCAGAATGATATGCACATCGCACATTAGGATCAAAACTTCTTGAATGCGGGTCAGGAGTATACCCAAAGAGAGGAGTGATCATGCCCTGCTATACCAATCTCTGGAATAAACTGGCATAGGATTCCCCAATAGGAGTGAAATTATCTTTTTCCTTCCTCCTCTTTGCGAACTCTGGCCTCGGATGAAATTTGGATTTAGAGGTCCCTTGGTAAATTTGTGGGGGTCGAGGACGATGTTGAGAGACAGGGGCATGCCATTGTGGATAAGAATATGGATGAGCATACAATTGTGCATTGTTCACAGGATATCGAGGAAGTGGAATGAGATTTCTTGGATTTCGGAGAAAGAAACCTTGTTGCAAGTGGTTATGTGGATCTGATATGTAAGCTCGGTATTGAGGCTGACAGTATTGGTGGGTTGAACATCTCAAACTCTGCTTTGGCCCTTTCATGACAATAGGTGCGTTTTCCTTCTTCTTTCCTTCAGTTTCCCTTGGTTAATTGCAATGTCATCCCGAATGTTTCACAGAATCCTTCTGTCCATCAGGCTCCCCAAATTTTGATGTCTCAAAGCTGGGAGGAAGGTTAGCACTTGAAGACATGCCCCAGTTTTTATATGAAACATCTTCATAGCCCATAAGTCCAGGGGAATTTTTCATATCATTTTCTACACTCTTCACTTTCCCAACCATTTTCTCTGGCTCTTTTGTTATGCTAGGCTTCTTAGTAAGAAATTTTGACGGTTCACTTAACTTAACTGTAGGCTCAAGAGTATATCAATGATCATCAACAGTATTGAACGTGGAGTCACTAGTGGACTAGGAAATCACAATCGTTGGATTGATAGACAAAGTGGAAGCCTTAGTAGAAGGCTGAGCAACAAAAGCACAGACGGTATGTGGTGTTGTAAATATGGTAGACTTATACTGAGGAGATAAAGAAAGAGTGTTGGAAGTATTGAGGTGCATTTGAAGTGGAATGGATTCTGAGGCATGTTGTGGTGCATCAACAACAGTAGGAAACTGACTTTGCGATTTTGGTGGAAGACTCAAGGTATTTGCAGGGTCAAAAGTGGGGAACGGAGGTGGAGGCAACCCACTGGCCCAAGCTCGGTACATTCCCATTATTTGTTGTCTCAGTCTCAAATTCTCTTCCTTTAAACTCTCAATTTCCCGACTCTTTGTTTCATCCATGATGTCACTCTCTATATCCTTGTTGGACACAACTAACCCTTCCTTGGATTTGGTGTGATATGGAGGACCAGCCAGGAAACCACAAACCAACCACCTTAAACTAACTGAACAAGAGGTAACAAATATGTTAGAGTTCAACATTTTTTTTTTCTTCAAAACCTCTTTTTTTTTTCTTGAAGAAAAATCACTGAACCCCAGAAGGGCGCCTACGTATCTCACCCCCGAAAGGGGAGAATCAGGTGTGCGTAGTTCGTGAAGTTTTGCCAAAATGGCCAATTAAAATCTTTTTTTTCTTTCTTTTTCTTGAAACTTTAAAAAGAAAAGAAAATAACAAATTATCAAAAGAATTGACGAAAATCTTTTTGCATTTTTTAGGTTTAAACTCCCTATACAAAAATGGAATCTATGATTACCAAAGAAGAATCTTTTTGGGTTTTCGATTTAGAATTTCATAGGAAAATGAAACTTGAAACTATTAAAGAAAAATCTTTTTATAGTTTTCTTTTAGAGATGTATATGAAACACATACTCTAAGTGAAGAGTGAAGAAAATCTTTTTGAATTTTTCAGATTCCTGTACAACATGAAATCTATGGTTACCAAAGAAAATATTTTTGAATTTTCGATTTTAAATTTCATACGAAAATGAAACTTGAACCTATTAAAGGAAAATATATTTTTTTGCTTTCTTTTAAAGATGTACATGAGACACCTACTCTAAATGAAGAGTGAAGAAAATCTTTTTTGAATTTTTGAAATAAGATCCCCGAACCTAAAATAGGTTGCCTACGTATCTCACTCCCGAGAGAGGAGAATCAGGGATGCGTAGTTCGTCCAGATTGGACAATTAATGATTAAATAACAGATGACACCCTGACTTGAGACACGACCAAAGACACATGATGAACAACATAACAAAGTCTTTTTTTTTTTGAGTTTTTAATTCGACACTTTACATAAAAAATGACACCAACTATGAAAGAAAAAATCTTTTTGGTATTTTCGTTAAATGAAATGTACAAAACTTCTACCACTTTTTTTTGAATTTTTCTTTTATAAAAAGTCCCTAAAAAAAATCTTTTTGGAGTTTTCGAATTGTGAAAGCTTGCTAAAGGAAGCAAAAGGAAAATCTTTTTTTTTTTTTTGGAATCAGTCCGTCAAATGACCACGTTACCCTCAAATATGCAACAGTTAGCACGTAGGGATGCTTTAGAGGTGAGTCTCCTACAAAGGACCGTGTGGGCCCCACTAGGTATCAATATGATGCATATAAAAATGACCTAAAGGCTGACCTACGTTGTGGTTTACTAACAAGGCCGTTCGGGGGAGCATATGGTCGATAGTGGCTGTTTTGCTTTCCACCTACTCCATACATCCAACGGCTCCCCCCCTAAAATAAAGGTGACTCAACTAAAGTTCGTGCGCACGACGTGCGCTCCGAGACTTGTTGCGGAAAGAATTGACTCGAGTTATGCAAATGATGCCAGATATAAAGCGGTAACACATAGGATAAATACTGTAAACAAAGAGCACGAAAATGCACAAAAGTGAAAACACAAACAAAAATCACAAACAATGCTTATACACTCGTAATGCCAAACAAAGCCTATACGACTCCAAAAAAAACTCGGATTCTGAAATAGTCCCCAGCAGAGTCGCCAGAGCTGTCACACCCCTTTTTCGACTCCAAAAAAAAAATATGTATTTTAAGGTTTGAAAGGGTTTTTTATTAAAGTGACAAAATGAAGATTGGTTCCAAAAAAAGATTGTTTTTACATTCAAAATCAGAGTCGCCACTTGGCATAATCTGGTGTGCCAAGTCACCATTGGAAAATCCTTTTCGAAACCATTTGACTCTTTAAACCGGTTTACGAACAGAGATTCCGGCTAAGAAATTTTGTTGACCGAGGGGAAGGTGTTAGGCACCCCTCGATCCCGTGATTCGACCACGGTCGCTTGGTGGAGCGTATCGGCTAATTTGACATTACAAATGTACAAACAACATAAACACACAAAACAAGCAAACAAATAAATCACACAAAATTCAAAACAAACAAAAATAATGTTCAGTCCAAATTATACAATCCAAAATAAAAGAGGTGCTGAAATATAAAACCTATTCTATTCTAAACTAATCCTAAACTAAACTCCACCCTACGTTCTGGGCCTTGATCACGAGCCTCCTTTGCGTACATGCTACTTCAGGGCATTCCCCAAATAAATCAATACAAATCCTTCGGGGCATTCCCCGACCAAATGAGTACAATTTAAACTTTTCGTGCAATAAAGTAGAAAGTACCATTCACGCACATATTCAAACACTCCAATAAATCGTTATTCCTAAATTTGCCTAACCGGCCTACGTTTGCCTACCAAGTTCAACATATCACAATTCTATCATGTTTAACATTATCAATACATCAAAATTAATCAATATTCATTTTCCTCCATTTTTAATCCCCACCTTAATTCATTTTTAACCACGTGATTAACCCATTTCAATACACAATCCACCAATCGAGAATAACAAAAATTCACCAATCATGCTTAGCACATCACACACCCAAATGTCACCAACAGTTCACATCAACAAACAAACCACGGTATCGAATCACACGCAATCACAATCACATAAGAATTAAATAAAAGAGAAGAAAGAATTGGACCTTAAATTTGAAGCTTTCAAACTCAATGTTATTCGAATAAAGAGAGTCCGCACCCGGAAACCTCGAGCCGAACCTTAACACCAACAATCCAACTCGACAAATAATGACCCGTTCACCGTCACTTTTCACGCGGTCACTGTTCACCGGTACTGTTCACCGGTTACTGTTCACCGGTTAATTTTATTTTATTTTCGTTGTTGTTCTTGTTCTTGTGAGGAAGATTATTTGGTGATTCTTGTTATTGTGGAGAAAATGATGATCAAAGAATGAGCCCCCCCTTTTTCCTCTTAGAATTTTTCTTTTATAATGGGCATGGATTTGTTATGATGTGGGAATTTTGGTGGGTCCCCCATATATTCTTTCTTTGTGGACAAGAAAAAGGAGGGGGGATCACATGCGTAGTTAGGGTAGGTGGAAACTTTTGATTGGGTAGGTTGTTTGGATAAGATAAATTAGTTAAAGGTATTTTTTTGTTTATTTGTATTTTTGTGGGATATAATTACATAGGGTTGGACACATGGTAAGGTGAACTAAAAATGAATAAAATTAGACTTCGGGAGGGACAAAATTAGGTGTCTACATTCCCCCCAACCCTAGCATTACTAACGAAGCTACACCAAACTCTCCTAACTACAGCCTATGACTTGACCACACCCCTTAGTCCTCTACCCTAATACTCTTCCTCCAAACCTTCCTATCGAGGGTCATGTCCTTAGTGAGTCATAACTGCTCCATGTCACGTCTAATCACTTCTCTCCAATATTTCTTCGATCTACCCCTACCCCGCTTGAAACCATCCAGGGCCAACCTCTCACACCTACGAACCGGGGCATCCGTGCCCCTTCTCATCACATGCCCAAACCATCTCAACCTCACTTCCCGTATCTTATCCTCTACCGACGCTACTCCCACCTTCTCCCGAATAATCTCATTCCTAACCCTGTCAGCCCTCGTAAATCCACACATCCAACGCAACATCCTCATTTCCGCCACCTTCTACTTCTGAACGTGAGAATTCTTAACAAAAAAATAAATTCAAAAGCATCTAGATGTAGACAATGAATATGTAGATACACCAAAAAAATTCTTTTAGATGGCCAAAAATCAGTCTGGATCCAACCTTAAGGACCAACCACAGCCTCTGAAACTCAAGGATAATGAGCCTACCCCTCTAACCGCCTCCACTTAAAAACCTGGCTTAGCTTGCATGACTCGAACTCGCGACTAAGCCACAAGTCCCTCCACCTTTGCCACTTGAACTGATCCAGCCATAAGCCACACGTGAGAAAAAAATCACCAATACCTCGACTAAATTTGAATCAAATTAAGTAAAAAAAGAACAACTAATTGATAAGGAACAAGAAGAGTTTTATTAAAAATTACTACTATATATAATTCAATTATAAATATATAAATAAAAGTATCATGAAATGATAAATGAGGACAAATAATGTAACAAAATGTATGGAAAAAAATAATAAACATGTGTTACTATCGAATTGCACTAAAGACTTTGTGAGGACTACCAAAATATATGGATATATAAGTATAATATAGTATACTTTTCCATAACAGACAACTTGAATATCATTACACTGGTCCAACAATCAAAAGCTAGAATACAGAAATTGAATCACAACTGTGACGAACAAATCAACAAGGATTCTTGTGTGCTTCAAACATTTCATGGGCGGGGCCACAGTGTAGGAAGCGGATTTAATAGAATTTAATAATTTTGATTCAAATTTTATATTTATTTGAAGAAATTTATTTAATGTGTAAAAATTATTAATTTAGAATTCACTAATTCAAAGTGACTAAGGGATTGTTTCGTAGAATGTAATGTATGCATTAAACTAGTACTATTATTAGTATCTTGTTTGTTATATTTTTTTTTAGCCTATGCATGACATTGTATTGGTAATACAAAGCATTTTGATACATACATTAACTTGATTAATTAGTGACATTATTACCCTTCAAAATATTTTTCAATTCCTTTTTCCACCATTTTTATATTTAACTTCCCAATTCATTTTTCCACCATATACTTTTGCCATGAAAATAAAGGTTGATTTTCCCCTTCTACTTCAAACACTGTTTTGTGGGGCTTTCAAGCACAATGAAGAATCTAAAAATAATTTTAATGAGGATCACAGACAAATCTAGAAACAAAATAGTAGACTAGGATCACTGTGTCAGTTTTGATAGTGATGATCTCAACATTTTCGTCATGTCAGTGTTCATCCTAATTGAAATTTTACGGTCACAACAGTAGTATTCAAAATCCTCAGATCGGAGCAGGGAATCCATGGCCTTCAGAAAAAATTCAGTGGCAGAACAAGAGAGTACATAGAAAGCTAAGGGAGGGTATTTTCGTCAACAAATATTATTTTATACAGATAATTTATTGCGTATAATTTCTAATAATACATCACACCAAATAATGTACTGTATAAGAAATAATGTCGTCATAAATAATACCAGTATTATTAATACAAACATTGTTAACACAAGCATTACTAATATATCATATTCAACATTATTCTTATACGCTCTACCAAACGATCCGTAAATCCATACTGATGTGTTTAAAATTTTGACTCCACCTCTACAAATTGTTTGTAAGAGTCAACTCGACCTTCCCTAATTCTTTTTTCTTCGGAAAGCAACTTTGCAAACCTGGCAAAAATAATATGTTACGTTCAATTTAATAACTAACAGAGAATATATAATGATTAATATTGGTATAGACTATAGATATTACCATCATATATGCAGAATATTAATATTCACAAGAGAGTTGAATAATTACCCTGTCAAAGCTTCTTCATTTGTGCCAGCATTTTTGTATTCTTCAAATATACCTGTCTTCAGATTTACCCTTGACATTGGTTTCTTCAATATTTTTTCTCCAATTTCAACCAATTTGTCCATGTTCTTTTTGGTTGATATGTCAACAGAGGAGTCTGTTCCACTTAATGTGTCATCCTAATTAACAACATAATAATTAATAGTACTCCTATCTTAGTCAAGATAAAGTTAAAACATGTATCACTTTTCTTATTTTTCAATATTTTGTTTGAAAATACAAGCATTTATCAGTAAGAATTGCGGTGGAATGATAAGTATTTTGTCCGTCTTAGATTCAAAACTCTGAGTATGAAAATCGCCTTTGTACGAGTGCTTTACTCTCAAAATTTTATAGCCCATAGGAGTATTTACCTGTAATTTGATAAATACTCAACTAATTAAAATAATAAGGCTAGATTTAAAGGAAGGAAAGGAACACTAAATGGTTAACATCAAATATTTAGAAACAATTTCAATTGGAAAATTAGCATTTTTAGTCCCTCAAATGTTAATTTTATTTTAACTTTGATCCCTATGATTTCTGGTCAAACATATTCAACCTTCACTTAATTGATACGTTTACTTTTTAATCCTTTTGACTGTTATGCTTTGACTAGTCATGAATTTTTTTTAAATGAGTTAAAAAAAAAAAGTAAGTCAAACAAATTGAAACAGACAGATAGAGTATGTTGTACCTGAATACGAAGGTAATGATTTTCAGAACATAGGGCTTGGAAAGCAACAGAAATATGATAATCAACCATATCATCACTAGCATTAGCAAATGCATCAATAATTGGATTTGAGCCTCCATTAAGTAGCCATCCAAAAACACCCCATTTTGAGGCAATTTTAGCATCATATTTAGGTTCCAATTTTGCTGATCCTGTCCCTATGGAAATTACTAAAAGTTTTCCATAATGATTAGTAGGCTTCTCTGAGGAGAAATTTGGGTTTTTTGTGTGTATTTGTTTGGTCACTTCACTTGTAGCAATAAAAGTCTGCGGAAAAAAAAAGAACACAACCAAATTATATATAAATTTTGCAATATAAACAATACTCCTATACAAATTTCGAGTTAACTTCACACGTCTCACTAATTATCATTCACCATCTAATAGTATAAGTAGTATTTTTTTTTATTTTTTTTTGTCAAATTAAAGTAATTAAATTTCATTCATAAACTTTACTCAATATAACAGTAAATTAAAGGGCAAACAACATTAAATCCCGACAGTTTGGAGTTTAATTACAGAAAATTTCGATATTTGCGTAATTACTGAAAATTTTAATTTTGGATCTGTCGAGATACATAATTAGCTCCAGATACATCCAACTAAAATACATTTTTTCCTTTGTAAAGATACATAAGTAGCTCCACATACATATTTTTTTTTCGATTTTGGGTCTGTCGAGATACATAATAGCTCCCGATACATTCAATGAAGATACGTAATTAGTTGAGATTTTTGTAACTACTTTAAAAAGGTGGAGATTTTGTGTAAATACGATAAGTTAAGGTGTATGTTTATGTTATTTTTTCTAAATTAAAATCACCTTGATGGATATATGGTGTCCTTATAGTGCCTGAGATTTAGTTTCATTTGGTGAAGGCTTAGTGAATTCATCATTATATATAGTGATTAGTGAGTAAAGTTCGATTATTTTAATGTGACGTAAAAAATCATATATGATATTATATTAATAGATAAAGTTTAGAAAATAGGTTGAATAATATTGTTATAATTTATAATACGTACAGGATTGTTAGCTGCAACTGCACCATCAACAAGATTGAACTCATGAATTTTTCCATCTTTGTCTTGAATTTGAAAATAATGTGCAGGAAGATATGTTGGAGCAGCAGATGTGCCAATGCATATATCTGAAAGCTTAGCATCCATTAATGGATTTTCTTTGGCCTGTTGGACGGGTTAAACGGGTCAAATCAATAAACAAATTAAAGTATAACACGATACAATATTAATCGAGTTAAGATGAGCGTGTTAAAAGAGGTTGAGTCATAAGTCAATCATGTTTGTTTGAATCGAGATGAATAGATGTATGGCTAAACAATGAGTGATAACCTAACTCGTTCGTTTCAAAGTTAATTTTCATTACTAATGAAAGTATTTATTTCATTTATCATGACTTTATCAAATAATTAAATCCTAATTCTTTATTTTTTTATGTTTTGGTAATTTATTTTCTGGATTTGAACTAAATATGCAAATCAAATCAAATCAATCTTTAGACATGCTACCTTGTTACGTCCAACCAATGAGATAAGCATCCAGTACCTCTTCGAACTATGACCAAAGTTGCTACGACACACTTCAACTTTACAGAGGTACTATTACCCCTGAACTTAATTTTAACATATTTTTTGCTGACATGACACCTTTATTACATAAAATGGAGCCCACGTCAAAGGTATCACGTCAGCTAAAAAGGTTGACAAAAGGTGTCACGTCAGCACAAAACGGCGATAAAAATATGCTAAAATTGAGTTCAGAGATAACAGAACCCCGTAAAATTGAAGTATATCGTCACAAATTTGATCATAATTTAGAGGTACCATATGCTTCAACTAATATTTTCATGACAAGTCTAATAAAAACAGAAAAAAAATAATAGAGAAAGGGACCTCATAAGTGGTGAAAATTGTAGGTTGCATGTTCTTGATATCAAAAGTTGGAATGACCACATTAGTCAATGTCTCATGCAAATGTGTGTCTCCTAATTTCTCTTGTATGATTTGGTGAAGATATTTCCCATCATATCGTGGCCCCATCACCAATTTTAATGGCTTCACAATTGATCCAAACACCTTCCTATCATGAAAAGCAAAATCAATTGTCAATAGTAGCATGTTAGCCCAAACTTCAAAAAAAAAAAAAAAAAAAAAAAAAAAATATTATCTTGAAAAATATTTATTCTAAAATTACTTTCTGAAAAAAGTTTTTTCAATGAGAAGCGGTTTGTATTTATCTGATAATTTTTTTAAAAAAAATTTAGCTTCTGAAAAATAAGTATATTTATTTTCTTTCAAAAGCTTGATGAAATAGTACACTAAGTTTAAAAAAAATAAGTATTTATTTTAAGAAAAAATAAATTTGGCCAAACAGCTAATCCATTAGTGTTTTGTACAAGAATTTGACATGAAAAAAATCAATTGTAGAAAATTTACCAATTATTTTGTGGGAATATCTTTGGGCCATGCTCAAGATAGAAGGGCTTAATGTCTTTAGCAGCAAAGAGAGGGCGGTTGTCTTTGTTTGGAGCTGTTAGCATTGCTGTGACAAGACCCCCTGTGCTTGTTCCTGCAATTATATCAAAATAATCTGCAATTCTTGCATCCTCCCCATCCAATTCCTGTTCATTCAAAAATTAAATTTAATGAGTTTAGGATAGTCTTGTGCATTAAAACTCTTGCTAAGTGTGGGTTCCAAAGAAGAGTCGGACCACAAGACACATCAGCCTATTGTACGCAGACTTTCTGTTACATTTCTACAAGAGACTATTTTCACGGCTTGAACATGCAACCTCTTGATTACATTTCAGCAACTTAACCGGTCGTCACATATAAAATTAACATAGAGCTGTGTTCAAATGAGTATGGTACATTTGTTTTTGCTTTCTGAGCACATAGTTCTACACAATGACTACATAAAAGAAGAATTTTACCTTCATCATTAGCCGGTGCACTAAAGGGCAGCCCGGTGCATTAAAGTGTCTGTTGGGTGTGGAGCTCGGGAAATGATCGAATCACAAAGATTTATTGTGCGCAGCCTTAACTTACAATTCTATTAAAGACTATTTCCACGGCCAAAACTCCTGACCTCCTCCGGTTCATATGACAATAACTTTACCAGTTACTCCAAGTCTTCCCTTCGATCATTAACTCCATTAGGCGCGGAGCCCGGGGAAGGACTTAACCACAAGTATTCATTGTACACAATCTTAACTTACATTTCTACGAGAGACTGTTTACACGACTAAAATACATGACCTCCAGGTCACATGACAACAACTTAACCAGTTATCCAAGGCTCCCCCTCAATCATTAACTCGTAATAAGTGGTGCATAATCTGATACAATAGGTTAAATTTTTCACTTAATGATATAAAATGCAAATAAGGATAGAGAAGTTTAAACTTCACCTGGAGTTGAGATTCAAGAAACTCAAGAATAGTTGCAGGAATCAACCCCCTAATGCCACCTCCATCGATGCTGAGAATAGTGACGTATTTACCATAAATTGGAGGCTGATGCTGCCTGGATGAACCAGATGATGACATTATAGTCTTCTTTCTCTATTTTTTCATAAATTTTAGAGTTATGATGGAATAGAATATATTGCTGGTTTTGTGAAGAAAATAATTAAATTCCAGAACTAACTGTTAGAACATTTAATTTTTTTGATTTATTGACGGTCAAGTTGCTTCAACTTGCAATGCAAGATATTTTTTTTGGACTCGGCACTACTCCCTCCCTCCCAAATTATCCGTCCCAAATTTCTTAATTTGATTTCTCATTTTACTTGTCTTTTTACATTAATCAAGAAAAGACAAAAAAAAAATTTCCATATTTTACCCTATATATTAATAGGGATACTATAATAAACTAGCCGTGTTATTAATTATTTTTCTTAATCAATGTGTCATCGATCTCAATTTGGGATGGAGAGAGTAATAATTAGAGGTATATTTTTACTAACTAAGGTTATTAATGATGTTGTTGAACTATAAAGTTTACTATCGTTACTTCATGTAATTATTTAATTAAGGGTGGAAAATAAAATATACATAAAATTGTTTTGATATCATAAATTGAATCAATATATTAAAAATAACTATTTTTAGTAAGAGATCAAGTAAAATGAAAGGTCCGGAGTATTTTGTTTTATTTTCTTAGAATCCAATCAATACTAGGGGGGAAATGTTTAGGACTGATCAGACATGTCCCCTTGACTCTTGAGCCACAAATTAGGAATCATTAATTGTCATGAGTCCGTATCAAAATTATTACTCCCCCGTCTCAAAATAAATCAATTATTCACTTATTTTTCAATGTTAAAAATAAATAAATTATTCATTTTTTAAGAGATGTATTAAAAATTTATTTCAATTTTACCCTTTTATTTAATGAGGTTCTAAAATACTTCACATTTTCTAAGAGAGTAATTTAAGAACAACTAAAAGGATAATAGTGAAAAGTAACCTACAATTTATGTCTTAAAAGTTTTTTCTCAAGAGATGTCATACCTCAACAATTCAATTATTTGGAATGGAGTAAGTATATGAGTTTGAATATTCTTTTAATTTTGTCAATTGTAAGATCTTTTTTATTGGACCAATGGAACTAGCTATCTATTAAGTGACCATAATTTTTTCTTAATTATAATTATTTGATATTTAGTACGGATTGGTCTAACAAATTGGGAGTCATAGAATATATATGGACTATTATAGAGAAAAATGCTCCACAGAAGGAACTTTTTTTTTTGCTTGGATTCTAATAAAAAATTTCTAACCAAAGTTTCATGCACATAATCTCGAAAGAGTTTAATAGCCTTTGCACATTGATATAAATTATTAGATCGCTTAAAAGATAATTTGCAATTATTTATACATAATAAGCATGAGTACTAATTTTAAGGATAAGACAAGTAACCCTTTTCAAACGAATTAAATGTACACCGTTGATATAGATATTATTTATATTGTATGTCCCTCTTACAAAAATTATACTTTTGATTTTGATAGGCGCAGTTACTGCGCCCATATAAATTGAACAGATAATTTTGAAATTTCAACCCGCCCCGCCTTGTACCTACTTATTAAAGTGTCCTACACCTAGGAGTGTTCAGGGTTTGATTTTCAATCAAATCGAATCGCGATCCAAATTAAATAGATTAAAAAATTTGATATTTGGTTAGATTTGGTTTGGTTTGGTTTTGAATTTTTAAAAACCGATACTAATTTGGTTTGGTTTGATTTTACTCTAAAATAACCAAACCGAACCGATATATATATATTAATTATTTATATATTATTCATAAATACAATATAAATATTTGTTACATTTTATATTTAAAACTGATTTAACTTTAGTCGTAACACATTCAGTCATATGTCTTCATTCAGTTGATAGTACCTTATAAGATTCTAAATGAATTTCGCATTTTGAATGACTAACACTAATTGTGGAAATAATATCTTGTTGTATATTGAAATTTACAGCTGAGATTCATTAGACAATAGACAATCACTAATTTTAACTTTCTCTTTTAATCTTGTTGAGCAAAAAGTTTATGTGTTTCACCTATTGGGTGGTTTATCATATCATTCTGTCAAATGTAGTTTTTAAATTTTTTTAGAAGCATCCATATAGTGTTGTTCATGGTTTTGCCGAAGTATAACACTCAGTTGATATTTTAGTTTCAAAGTTGAGATACAACACTCGGTTGACATCTCATATGTTAGATTGAATTTGTTTTTTTTTTTAATTTTCAACTTTTATCATTAGCTAAAGTTATAACCCGAAAAAATCGAACCAAACCGAACTAAACTAATAAGAACCAAACCGACGATTATACAACACTCAGTTGACATCTCATATGTTAGATTGGATTTGTTTTTTTTTTTAATTTTCAACTTTTATCATTAGCTAAAGTTATAACCAGAAAAAATCGAACCAAACCGAACTAAACTGATAAGAACCAAACCGACGATTATTTTTTTGTTTGATTTTAAAAATTTAAAAACCAACTAAATTGATTTAGTTATGATTTTGAACAATAACCGACCCATGAACATCCCTACCTACACCTGTCCCGTCCCATTGTCATTCCTCGTTACATTCAAAGGTTTTTTTTTTGGTAGGTTACATTCAAAGGTTAGTGTTTCACTGCTTTGTTTTCTAGCTTGAGTGCAAGCTGTATGGATAGTTCTTTATTTTGTTTTGGAGGGGACAATTTGTAGTTGATGGTAACTTTGAATATATTGTTAGGTAAAATACATTGTAACACGTTTTTTTAAAGGAAAAGTGATCTTTTGGAGTTCTGTATTATATCGTTTTTGTAAGTTGGACATTTTTACTTACATGTTTGTCATCTGGACCCCTGAACCCACTAAAAAATAATATTTTAAATCCTTTTTTTGTGAGTGTAACATACTCTCCCCCACGTCAGTTGTCACGCCTGCGACGTCTGCCACATCATTTAAAAAAAAAGTAAAAAAGTAAAAAAAATATTACATTAAATTCCAAGTCATTTTTAAAATGCTACATAACAAATTAAATATTAAAATTAATTTAATTAAATAAGAAAAAATTATAAATTGTAGAAAAATTTGAATAATCATGTTTTTATTTTTGCTCACAAATTAAACATCAAATTCATTCCAAATAATTAAAATTCTTCTCCAACTAATTTAAAATTTCAACTATAAATTCATATATACAAACAAATAATTTTTTGATTTTAAAATTTGAATATTTTTAACAAATTCACAAAAAGTTTAATTTTTTCAAGCAAAATTCACTATTTTTTTTCAATATTCACTATCACTCACTTTCAATTTAAATTTAAATTTTAATCCCCAAAAAATAAAAAGATTTCAAATTTAAATTTTAATTCAAAAAATGAAAAGAATTGAAATGAGAGGGAAATTAAAATAAAAAATAAAAAGTGAACGTGTGTGGGGGGGTGGGGGTGGTGGAAGAGTGTTGGGGTGGGGTGTGGGGATAGGGCTGGGAGGGGTATGGGGGCTGGGGGTGGGGAGGGGCTGGACGAGGCTAGTAAGGTGGGGTGGGGCTGGGGGATGGGGTGGGATGGGGTTGGGTAGGGTGTGGGGGGTGGGGACGGGCTGGGGTGGGGAAGGGCTGGACGGGTGTTGGGGTGGGGGGATGGGGATAGGGTGAGATGGGGCTGGGTGGGGTGTGGGGGTGAGGACGAGCTGGGGTGGGGAGGGAAAAGATATTTTTATTTTTAATTTTTTTAAAAAAATATTTTTAAATTAAAAAAGATGGAGGGAAAAAAAGGACCTTTTTTATAATTTTAAAAATATTTTTAAATTTTTAAAAATATTTTTTAAATTATTTTAAAAATTTTAAAAATATTTTTAAATTGAAAAAGATGGAGGAAAAAAAAGGACCCTTTTAAAAAGAAAAAATTTAATATTTTTTTTAAAAAAAATTATTTTAATGTCAAATTGGCCAAAAATTGACCCCCACTTGCACCCCAGGCGAGTGGCTACACTCTCTTAGTCCTAGTCACCATGGTCTTGCCACATAGGTAAGGTCAACGGTCAAAGGGTGCAAAATGTTGTTTTTTTATGGGTTCAAGGGTCCAGATGACAAACATGTAAGTAAAAGTATCCAACCTACAAAACCGACATGGTATAGGGGTCCAGAATATAATTTTGCCTTTTTTAAAAAATAAACATTGAATACAAGAGGATGAACAATAAAGAGAAGAACGAACTTATAATAATTAGCTAAATCATTTGTGGTCATATCACATGTATCACATATGAGCAATTTACATATTGCATTATCCTGAGTTGAATGACATGTTTAAAACGCTAAAATTAAAGCGCATTTTGGTTCAATCAACACATCTTTAGTCTAAGTCTATAATTTTCATTTTTTTTTTTTAAATTTCTTAAACTTTATGCCAAATTAAAACCAGATAAACAAATTAAAGCAGAGGAAGTATCATATTTACTCAAATTGAATTACAATATACATTATACATATACAAATTGAATTGCATTCTACGTCATACATACACGAATTGAATTTCACACTTTTATCTATTATTATTTGAGTTACAATATACGTTATACATACACAAATTGAATTAAATTATTCATCAAACATACACGAATCGAATTTCACACTCCATCTATTACAAATTATAGCTTTAAAGTAGAATATATACTGAGCTAATTAAACACAATGGTTAATTTCTTTGTGCTCCAAACAAATTACATGATGTTCTACTCTGAGGATTTTTTCGTATGAGGTGATGTGGCAGCCCTGAGTCTTTTTTCTTCTGAAAGCAACTTCGCAAACCTACAAAAAGAATTATAAATATATGATCAATTCAATATAATTAGAGTAAATACATAATTATCCTTGATTTTGTTTGAGTTTTGTAAAAAGGCATCTAAACTTTAACTTTGATCTATTATCCCACGATTCTTCTTTATTTTGTTGCAAATACACAATTTTTCGCTGAATCTCAATCACAATAAAGAGAGTGAATACACGCGCCAATCAGGTGCTGCCACATGTCAAATATTTTTAATTTCATATTTCATTTATTTTTTTAATAATTTTTTTTCTTTTTATTTAATTTATCACCCCCCCTCTTCCCCCACCCCACCCCACCCCGCGTCCAACAGCTCCCCCCTCCCCCCATGCGTCCAAGTCCAACAGCTCCTCCCTCCCCCCGCGTCCAGTTTCCTCCATTAAAATGGAGCTTAAAGCTCCTGTACAATCTCCATTTTAATGGAGTTTTAAGCTCCATTTTTATTTATGACCCCACCCCACCTCCCCACCCCCACCCCGTCCAACACCTCCCTCCCCCATTCCCGTCCAGTTTCCTCCATTAAAATGGAGCTTAAAGCTCTATTAAAATGGAGATTGTACATCAATTTTCCTTTTTAAAATTATGGTGATGATGATGTTGTTGTTGTTACTTTAATTGATGTTGTTGTTGTTGTTGTTGTAATTAATGTTGTTGTTGAGTTATGGTGATGAAGAAGAAGTGGGAGAAGAAGACAATGGTGGATGAGTGGGGTGGCGGGGGTGGCGTGGGGGGTTATGAAATAATTTTAAAAAATAAATAAATATTAATTAAAAAAAAGAATATAAATTATATATTAAATTATTTACACGTGGCAACTTCTAATTGGTTCAAAAAATCAATTTTTGCCTTTTCACGCGCTTGTGGCACGTGTATACACGTAGAGGATCAAAATGGTGTATTTGCAACGAAATAAAGAAGATTCGTGGGTAATAGGTCGAAGTTAAAGTTTAGGTATCTTTTTGAAAATTTCGGACAAAATCAGTGGTGTAATTGTGTATTTACTCATATAATTAACCAAAAATACTATAGCTAGGATATCAGTATTACTATATATATACACTTTAGAAGAAAAAAAAGACTAGCTACGATCTCATCGCGAATCTATTGGTAAATAGCTCGAAACTAACAATAGATTTTATTATTGTTTACTTATTGAATTTATTATCTGTCGTTAATTACTGTTTTTAAATAATGATAGGATGGTAATTTCACAAGAGGGTTGAATAATTACCTTTTCAAAGTTTCTTCATTTGTGCCACTATTTTTGTATTCTTCAAATAGACCTGTTTGAAGATTTACCCTTGAAGTTGGTTTCTTCAATAAATTTTCTCCAATTTCAACCAATTTGTCCATGTTCTCTTTGGTTGCTATGTCAACAGAGGAGTCTGTTCCACTTAATGTGTCATCCTATCATTGATCAATGAACAAAATTATTAGTGTATGATAAAAAATCGACCCTCGACCTAATTCAACCCCAAAAACTTGCTCATGAGGGAAGGATTAATTGCCCAAGATTGTAAGGAGACCAACACCTCCGCACATCCAGGACTGGACATCGTCTGAAGCGTGGACAATATAAGATGGAGGACCAAACATCGGAAACAATAAATTGGGTGGGCTTGACTCTGATACCATGATAAACAAATGAATCCTGGACGTAACTCAACCCCAAAAGGTAGCTCATGAGGAGAGGATTGTCCAAGACCATATAAGGAGATCAAGGACCCTTTAACCGTCGATATGAAATTCAAACAGTGTAGTCAAGTTAAAGTCATATATAAAACCAAAACCTTCCCTTTTCCAATGTTAATTTTTTAGTGGTGCTCTCGCCATCTTTAAATTTTGAATATGATACATGACATGTCATAAATAAGTAGTGTGAAATTTTTTTACGCCGTCAGTATATATAAATTGTACCTGAATACGAAGGTAATTCTCTTCAGAATGAAGAGCTTGAAAGACAACAGAAATATGAAAATCAACCATATCACCACTGGCTTGTGTAAATACATCCACAATTGGAGTTGAACCTCCATTACGTAGCCATCCCAAGATACCCCATTTTGATGCATCTTTTGCATTATATTTTTGTGCCACTTTATCTGATCCAGTGCCTATAGAAATCACCAGAATTCTTCCATAATCAATGGGTTTGATTGGGAAAAAATCTGGATTTCCAGTCATTATTTGTTTGGTCACTTGGCTTATAGCAACAAGGGCCTGCAAAAGCACAATTTTTCATTGGAAATTAATCAAACAACAGGAAAATGACTTACTTTCTAGAAAACATTATACAGGAACAACATTTACGCACATGACTAGCTAGAATGTATGTCAAAATAGTAGCTTTACTTACTGGATTATTAGCTGCAACTCCACCATCAACGAGATTGAACTCATGAAAGTTTCCATCTTTATCTTGAGTTCGAAAATAATGTGCAGGAAGATAAGTTGGAGCAGCTGATGTGCTAATGCATATATCGGAAAGTCGAGCATCCATTAATGGTTTTTCTTTGGCCTGTTGTACAGATCAAAACAACAAATAGGTTAAATCATAGTCTATTTGACACCCTAGTAAAAATGTATGAGGTATATATATCCTGAAGCATATATATATATACCTTGAATAAGTTGATGTTGTTTACACCAACATAAGTCACATGATAATTATTACTAATAAATTCTTTTTTTCCCCTCATGCATGGAACAAGGATGGAAATTAGTGGTCAATTAAAATTCTAGACAAAAATATAACAGTTCATAGAAACTTAGGGCAGACAAATTAAGGAGAGTGAACAAAAAGAAAACCTCAAAAGTGGAGAAAATTGTTGGCTGTAAATTCTTGATATCAAAAGTTGGAATAACCACATTAGTCAATGTCTCATGCAAAGGAGTCTCCCCCAATTTCTCCTCTATGACTTGGTGAAGATATTTCCCATCATACTTTGGTCCTATTAGAGATTTCAATGTCTTCATTATTGATCCAAACATTATCATCCTGTAAAATTGTTTAGTTAAAGTCATCAGTCCTAATAAGAAAAATATTATTAGTATTAAACAAGAAATTAAGTTACCTGTTCTGTGGGAATATGTTGGGACCATGTTCAAGATAGAAGGGCTTAATGTCTTTAGCAGCAAACATAGGACGACTGTCTTTGTTTGGAGCTGTTAGCATGGCTGTGACAAGACCACCTGTGCTTGTTCCTGCAATTATATCGAAATAATCTGCAAGTCTTGCATCTTCACCATCCAATTCCTATGTTAATTCAAAATTTAAAACTCGTTAAATACTATAAGTTTAAGATATATACGTACTTTGCATATGAATTAAGGCGTACTTGCTAATTAATTACATATGGTTGTTCACGTAATTTCTTATAGAGCGGAAGTGCAAGTCAACTATAACTACTATAATTCACCACCCATAATAAGCAAGATTAGTAACCAGAAATAATATTCTAGCTTATAGAAGAAATTAAAATTCTCTACACTGAATGAATATTCACATAGTGAGAAAGAACGAAAAATATATTCCTGACAGAATGATGTTTGATTATGCATGGAATTTAAGAATAATATGGCGTCATACATAGGTACTTTAGTATGTGATTATTTTTCCAGAAGGGTGTCAATTTTTTTATTTTTTATTTTGGGACAAACTAAAACGAAAAATGTTTTACGAAATGAAATTAGTTCCACCTGGAGTTGAGATTCAAGATACTCAAGAATGGTAGCTGGAATAATTCCTCTAATGCCACCTCCATCGATGCTCAAAACTGTTATGAGTTTACCATAAGTTGGAGGCTGCAGCTTGAATGAACCTGATGATATTACCTTCTCCATTTTCCCTACACTTAAATTGGATTAATATATTTAACACTTATGATGGAAATAATATTTCTATGAGTTTATGAAACAAGTAAATTCCAGAACAATATATGCTTAAACTTTTTATTGATATATTCAACAAATGCCAAACCAACCTATTTATAGACCTTAGTACCCATTAACTATTAAGTTGCTTCTTCAACTTGCAATAGTACTGGATAAATTTTGAAGACTATATATATTTTTATTTTATTGTTGAAAAAATAAAGAGTGATGACCACGAATATATCTAGAATCAGTCAAAAGGTGACCTAGTTATATGGTTTGGTATCAAAAACTTTCACGTTACAAAAATTTTTTTGAGACACATATTAATTACTCTTATCTTATAAGAATAGTTTAGCAATATCATTTGATTTATCTCAACTCTAGCAAATTTTGATTCATTAGCCGAAGCTAAGGGTGTCAAACGACCCGGCCCGACCCGGCCCTATTATGTAACCCGGCCCGGTTTGACCCGGCCCGGTAAGCCCTAGGGCTTAAGGGTTCCGGGCCGTTTTTTTGTTAAAATGGGCCCGGTTAACCCGGCCCGGACCAAGCCCGGTCCAGGCCCGTCGGTTAACCGGCCCGGCCCAAAATATATAAAAAAAAAATGGATTTTGGGCCAACTAGCCGTTGGCCCAACTGCTATATAGCCGTTTTTGGGTCCAAATGGCTAGTTTGGGCCCATTTAATAAAAAAAAAAAAAAAAAAAAATTAAAAAATATTTTTTAATCCCCAAAAAAAATCTATAAATACCCTACAACTTCAAATCATTTTTCACACAATTTTTCACTCTCTCAAATCTCATTCTCTCTCAAATCTCAATTCTCAATTCTCTAATATTCAATATATTTAATTTCTTAAAGTGTTCACTTTAATTTTTTAATTTTCGTTTACAAAGTACGAGCGGAAGTTTCTAAAGTCGCAATCTTCGGATACTTCCAAAATTTGGTATTGTCGTTCCATCTCTTACGTTTAATTTTTATTTATTGTATTAATTGTTTAATATTTAATTTTATTATATTTGTGTATTTTGAATATTTTTAGTTTAATTTAATTTATATTATGGATAAATTAAAAAATCTCGCTGCTAAAGGTGTTAAAATTTTTTGTCCCGGAAGCGGTAGTGGTAGTAAAAAGCGAATTACTAGCGGTAGAGGTAGTTCAAGTAATAGATATACCCGTGTGTCTTCGCCTCCGGTACCGCTTGGTACACCTTTTGAGGAAGAAATAGGTGTAGGTGCTCACGATATGGATTATGTAGAAGCTCAGGAAAATTATGGTATAGAAGAAGAAAATGAAGTAGATGCAGTTAATTTAGACGAAGATAATGAAAATATTGTTGAAACACCCGCAGTAGGAGATGCTAACGTTAGATCTGAATCAGTTAATCTCCCTTCCCGTCCTCCCAGTGCCCCAAAACCTCGTAAAAGAACTAGTATTGCATGACAATTTTTTGAACGTATATCAGATATTGAGGTGCAGTGCAATATTTGTCAACAAATATATAAGCATAGAAGTGGAGGCAAGCAAGGGGGTACGGGTACGTTAATGAGACATATAGATGAAGATCACAAAAGAGAGTTAAATATTGCAAAAGGTGGTGGGGATGTTGGTGGGTCAACGCAAACTAGAATGGACCCAACAACCGGTCAAGTAGCGAAAAAGTATAATAAATTGAGGGACAGGAAAGAAATAGCTAAAATGGTAGCTGTGGGTTGTTTGCCTTTTAGTTTTCCTTCTTCTGATGCTTTTATTCGTTATATACAAGCAATTTATAATCGTATGTTTAATGGTATTCCTAGAACTACTTGTCGGTCTGATATTTTTAGACTCCCATTCACAATATTGTTTTTATTTATCAACATTGTTAAAAAATATTCAATGTAGATTGTCCCTAACTTCTGATCTTGGCCGTGCTGTAAATAAAAATGATTATTTAACCGTTACTTGTCATTGGATGGATAGTAATTTCGTGATGCAAAAACGTATTCTTGCTTTTTTATATGATGAAGATCGTAAACATACTGGACAATTTATTGCTGATTCTATTGTTAAAATTGCCGGATACTATGGTATAGAAAATAAAATTTTATGTATTGCTTTTGATAATGCTTCTAACAACAAGACTGCTATAACAAAAATAAAATCTACGCTATCTCCGTCCTTGCCTGAAATTTTTCATATTAAGTGTGCATGTCATATATATAATTCAATTGTAAAAGATGGTCTTGAGTTTTTTGAGCTTTATATTGAAAAAATTCGTCTTGCCGTTGGTTTTATTCAAGGAAATAATCGTAGATCGAGAATTAGAGAATTTAAAGTTAAATGTCAAGAAAATGGACTTACACCGATTTTGATGCCTGAGGAAATTGATACTAGATGGAATTCTACGTATGAATTTTTAAAAACTTGTTATAAATATAGAATTCCTATTATACTAGCTTTTAACCAACATTGCGGTTCATTTGCTGATTCTGCTGATTGCATGCTACATAATTCTGATTGAGTTGTAATTAATGATCTTGTTAAGTTTTTAGAAAATTTTTATGTAGCTACGGTTGAATTTTCCGGTGCTTATTATCCTACTGTTTGTAATATTTTGGCATATATAGCCGATATTTCTGGTTTGCTCCAACAATATAAAAATAAAGAAGGTTATAAAGAAGCTGTTGGCGCCATGTTTACAAAATTTAAAAAATATTTTTTCCCGATTCCTCCTATTTACTTGGTTGGTGCTATGCTAAATCCGTGCATGAAATATAATAATATGTGTCACTTTAGTACTCTTATTTATACTAACTTAGAAATAAATACTAATCATGATTCTGAACAAGTACAGCCTGATTTGTGGACGGCTACGGCTGATGCAAAAGATTATATAGAAAAATTATATAATCACTATGCTGATTTATTTGATTCAGCCGTACCTACAAATATCACTCCAACTGTCGCTCCTCATCCTCCCGAGGAGCCATCATCTTCTAAAAGGCCGGCACATAGTGGTTTTTCTGATTCGTTTTATGATTTAAATTGTTGGAACAGTGTTGATGAGAGAACTTACACATCAACTTATCGGGAAGAGCTGAAATATTATCTTCGGACGGCACCAGAGGATCGCAGACGACGGATCAACACGCTGGATTGGTGGAGGAATAATGAATCACAATATCCTGTGCTTTCAAGATTAACTAGAGATATCTTGAATGTTCCAATGTCAACCGTTGCATCAGAGAGCGCCTTCAGTCAGGGACGACAGCAGCTTGGAGACAACCGACACTCATTGGGAAGCAACGCAATGAATGTTCTAGTTTGCCTCAGAGATTGGATTAGAGCGGAAAGAAGAAACCAAGGAATGGAACCGGAGCCGAGCGACGAGCTGAAACTAGAAGAAATTATGACTTCACGGGAGAACTCAGCAGAATCAAGTCCAATGCATGATTTTGCCCCCGTTGACTTTGATTATCCTATGCAAGTTCCCATTAATATTAACATGAATGAGTTGGAAAAAATGATGCATAATTTATAGATTTTTCATTCATGTAAATTATAAATTTTGGATCATTTTGCAATCAATAAAATTCCCCAAATTCATTCAGTCCTTAGTCGTTGTTTTTTATTTTTTTTTGAATAAATTTTGTATATTTGTGCATATATCTTCTATAGAAGTGTATATTTAACGTATACATGTGTATATGTTTTATAAATTAGTATATAAGTATATCTATACATATTGTAATGTATATATAATGTAGTATATTTTATAAGTAGTAGTAGTATATATACATTTAATGGTGCGTATACACGTGTATATATCTTCTATAGAAGTGTATATTTAATGTATACATGTGTATATGTTTTATAAATTAGTATATAACTATACAAATATATATTGTAATGTATATACATTATAGTAAATTTCATTTAAAGTATTACATATACATAGAATAGAGTGTATATATGTGAATGGATCTTCTATAGACGTGTATATTTAACGTATACATGTGTATATATTTTATAAATTAGTATATAACTATACAAATATATATTGTAATGTATATATATTGCATATATCTCATTTAAAGTATTACAAATACATAGAATAGAGTGTATATATGTGAATAAATCTTCTATAGACGTGTATATTTAACGTATACATTACTTTATGTTTTATAAATTAGTATATATATTGTAGTATATACTTTTTTTAAAGTAGTACATATATATTGAATGGTGCGTATATATGTGTATATATCTTCTATAGACGTATATCTTTAAAGTATACAAGTGTATATGTTTTATAAATTAGTATGTAACTATATATATATACATATTATTGTATATATATATATGTATATCACTATATTGTAGTATATATTTTATTTAAAGTAGTACATATATATTGAATGGTGCATATATATGTGTATATATCTTCTAAAGTAGTATATATTTAACGTATACATGTGTATATGTTTTATAAATTAGTATATATATATATTGTAGTGTATATATATATATATTATACTATTATAGCAAATGTTTTATTTAAAGTAGTACCTATAGTCATATATAATTATATATTGAATGGTACGTATATATGTGTAATTGTTTATACTTTATATATTTTTTTAAAAATATATATTGTATATTGGAGTGTATATAATGTATATTGGATTTTTTATTTATTTTTTAAACGGGTTTGACCGGTTTTTAACCAGGTTTGACCGGGTCTTAACCGGGTCTTGGTGGGTTTGACCGGATTGGGTTTAGTGGGCCGGGTCCGGGTGGATTTTAATTTTTTTACTGTTTGGCCCGGCCCGGCCCGGCCCGGCCCGGTTAACGCCAAACCCGGCCCGAAACCGACCCGAAACCCGGGTAAAATGGGAGGGCCGGTTTCGGGTTGGCCCGGCCCGGCCCGTTAGACACCCCTAGCCGAAGCTATAGTTATCTTGCAAGATTTAAACTTTTATAAACAATTTTTTTTAATATTATCATGAAGCATTTTAGACAACTGTTATTTATAATAAATGTAAGTACGTAGTAAATCATACATTGTTACATTTTAGAGATATTTCTTGCTACCGTCATATTAAATCATAGTACATTGTTAATATAAAACTTGTATACTTTGTCCACGTATGTAAAGATTAAATTCATCTTGAAAATTAAATATAATTTAATTAATTTTGTTCGTTGAATTGAAAGATGAGAGCAATCTCTCTACAAGCAAATGCCAAATGCAATAGAAATGTGCTTCCCATCATCATTTTATTTTTCAGAATCAAAGGGTTGAAAGGGAATTTTTGATTATTTAAGTTATTTTAATTTGAGTTAGCAAACTAAATATTCTTTTTGTAAACTCGATATTGTTTTTAAATGTTGTTACTTGGAAGGGGCAGAAGGTCATTAAAATCTTTGACATTTATTTATCAAAACGAGTCAAAGTCTTCAAAGATTCACATTTATTAAGATCAGAAAAATTGTCAATATAAGTACGCGTTTAAGATATTTAACTTTCATTTCAACACATGTAGCTTTCATTCTTAGCTACTGCTAAAATCAAAGCCCTATAATTAAACTTTGAAAAATATGTCTAAACTCATTTAGGTGAGTAATTGTATGCAAATACTTGGTCTAGTAGCATTGATGTCTGTTTCGATAAATAATTGATGATAGTTTAAGTAGAAAAGTTGCATATCTGATAGTTTGGATATGAAATTCGCAGAAATATTACTTCAAGTGTACTTCGCACCATTCACACTTCTATTAATAAATCATCATTATGGATAAAAATGATTTTAGTTAATTATTATTTGTATAACAGTACAAAATAGTTGTAACAAAAAGATAAAAGTTTGTTAGAGTGGCAAGTAGTCCTTTTAGTTCATCTTTAATCAATGATCTCAAGTTTAAATTTTGAATCCAAAATATATATATCGCCTTTGTTAAGAAGACTTCTCCCCAATATGGGACAAGCAAATATAGCATAAAGCTAACCCTTTCTTTTTATTAGTGTCGTGAGCTTGTTTCAATCAGTCCTAAAGAGATCGAGATCTTTACCGATAAGCCCCGATGCAATCAGAGGCGGATCCAGGATTTGAAAGCTTCGGGTATCACCCTGTTTTGAACAATAGCGTATACTTCGTACAATATTTTAGGACGGTAGAGTCAATATTCACATAGTAAATTATAATTATATATATATATCAACAAAAGATGGTACAATATAAAGTCTTGCCTAGTTGGTATTATTAAGTGTTATGTTAGAAGAGTTCAAGGATGCTGTTCTTCATAGCCACAATTTATTTTTCAAAGAAAAAGCAGAAAGTATATTTCTAAAAAACTAAAAACAATGTAAAGGGAGGGTCGAACCCGCGCTGCTGGAGTAAAACCCAGTCATTTCGACACTTACACCACTAGATCCTTTGATATTGTGGGTGTCAAGCGTAATATTTATACATTAACTGATTAACTATATATATATATATATATATATATATATATATATACAGATTTTCAATCGAAAAGTGCGGGTGTCGTGGCACTCCAATCCTTCTTCATAGATCTGCCCTCATGCAATAACCTGACACTTAAATTTAATCGAATTCCAATATGATTATTAAACATAAGAGAAATTTAAAAGAAAAAAAAGCTGAAGTTAAAAAATTTAGCCACCTTATCGTAATCGATCCAAAAAGAAGATTTCCTTGACGCGAATTTAAATTTAATCACGCAAAAATTCAATCATCCCGCAATTGGGTGGGCACACCCATGGACCATGGTGGATGCACATATATCCAAATTTAAAGCAAACACACCCATGTTGGGTGCAGTTTTTTTGGTTTTCCAAGGTATCCCCTCAGCCGGCAGCCGTGAGACTAATCCTTCGTTCCTTCGGTCAGCGCACTAAGCGGTAGGGAACTGGCCACAGAGTTTGCTCCATTCGCCAGAGGTGAGAATCAAACCCCTAACCTCTTGCTTAAGGGGTGAGGTGCTGAACCACCAGACCCTTGTGGTTATGTTGGGTGCAGTTTAATATACCACTTTGTGGTAACACGTTGTATTTGATATAAAAAGATTAAAAGAATAAGTAAAAAAATTAATTTTCCTAAAATATATTTTTTGAAAAATATTTTCGCGATATATAGTCCACAGCTAATTTAAAGAAACATAGTATAATTAATTATATGATTATTATACTTTTATTTATATCTATATAAACGAAAATTTGGTCGTGCTTAATATATAATATGGGTCAAACTGATTTTTAACCCATTAATTTATCATCTGATTCATTACATAAAATATGTACGATTGGATTTTGATCCGTTTTCAATTTCTTAAATTCAATTCAACCTTTCTATTTATAATTACTTAGTTAGATTAATATACTCCGGCACATTAAAGCCCTTGCTATGAGCGGAATTTGGGAAATGAACGAACTATAAGGGTCTGTTATATCACATCCTCATCTTACATTTCTACAATTGATTGTTTCCACGACTCGGCCCACCATGACCTTCTGTTCACACGACAACAACTTTTGCAAGTTACTCCAAGACTCTCCTTCTTAATTTACAGGAGTGAGAATATATAATCAACAACAGATACACCCTGCAATCTGCATTATCAAGTGGTGCCATGGGTTCATTGAAATATTTCCCAAGGACATTTCTGTTGTTATTAATATAGTATATGCTTTTATATATATATATAATCATAAGGAAGTGAAAAGAAGAAAAAAAAGGGGAAAACAAAGGGATGCATCTGAATTACCCTGAAATCAACCCTTATGACATCTTAATATTTTTAAAATATAGTATAACTACTAGAAAAGTATAAGTAAAGAAAATTGAAAGAGCAGTACGCTAAATCGTTTGTTTATATTTATATAAAGGTAACGGCACCAGTCAAAACAAGCAAGAATATATTAAATACTACATTTTTATTCAACTTATTGTTGATTAGAAGACAATTCAGATGCAAAATTGCACGCGTGGACACTTTGTTTATTTTTAAAATAAATAATTTTATAACATTAACAATAATGTATTCAACGTAATTCTACAAGTAAGGTCGATCTGAAAAGAGTAGTATATATATATATATGCAGAGCTCATCCTTACCTACGTCGAGTAGAGAGATTTGTTGTTGATAAACCCCGACTCAAAAAATACATAATCAAAGTAAGATAGAAAGAATAATAACCACAACAAAATAAGATAAGCAAAACGTACAAATTAACAAGTAATAGGTAATATAAAATTATAAAAATCATCGGTCAAAAATCAAGAATGTTCTTCGGCATTGCTACCACATTAATTCGTGTGCATATCCTTTAACTCGAAGCAATATCTTTTTTAATTTTCTTTTTATATAATATGATCATGATGGATATAATCCAAGTACTGAATTTCTCATAATAGAATAATAAGTTGACATGCGTATTATGTGGATCGAAAATACCAAAGGCCAAAATATTTGATAATCTCTTTTGTTGAAAAATTATAGTACCTTGCTATATAAGAACACAAAAACAAATGTGATTCTTCACTTTAATATAATATATTATTTATCTATGTATTTCGAATAGACTAATAAAAAGAATATTACAACTAATTAGATGGCTTTTATACAAAGAGCAAATTATATACCAATCGGCAAAGCATTTCTTATATATGTCATGAATGTGAATGATGGTGCCACACACTTTATATACTAAGAAATGCATCATAAATATAATTAGAAAATTTACATTGCCAATGTATATTACTTAAATCTCATATATTTTATATATATGTAGAATTTTCTTAAATGATTGAATTACTTCTGGCCTTTCTGAATAAGTGAAGAATCTGGAGACCTTAGCTCACGAAGGCTTCTTTCATTGGCCAATAATGTTGCAAACCTATCACAAAATAAAACATTATATTAACTTATAATATAACAATGTATGTAAGAAGAACTCCTAGACAAGTTGGATAATATAATAGTATTGTTTTATATTGGTTACGTTTAATGGAGGTTTAAATTTAAATGATTTAGATCTTAGATTATTAAGTGTATTTATTTACATTAAGATTTAAGTATCTTGAACAAAGAATTAATATCATTAAAAGGTATTACTGATTTACTTCATTATTCTGTCCACAGTCACCAACCACCGGTATTAACCACCTTCGTCATCACTATTGTCAATCACCACCAACCACCCCTGCTATATATCACAACCATCACTGTCACTATCAACTACTATCGTCAGTCGCTACCATATCTACCATCTCAATCATTATAATTAAATCTATTATCGTTGTCACCTTCACTACTACTATCAGTCACTACAACCAATTCCTATTATCAACTATTTTCACCATTACAACTGCCATCGCTATCAGTACCCACCAACATCAATATCAACTATCACCACCAACACCATTAACAACTAATATTAACTAACTCTACCATCACAATCACTACCACCCATCGCCAACATCGCGTCAGTCACTACAAAAATCAACCACTTCCTCCACCACAATCATTACCACCACCGATATTAGCCACACGCACCAGCCATTATCACTACCACAACTACAAACCATCTCCACCATTATTAGAGAACATAAATATAAACAGAATAACAATTTTTGTTATTAAATTATGAGCATATATATTATTCATTTGAATAATTATTTTTAATGAATAGTATGAACAATATCTATATTTTTTTCATTTTAAAATGATCAATTATCTGATCCATAATTAATCTGTCGGATTGAATAATTACTTATTGATTTAAATCAAGATAATTTATAGATGATATACCTCTTAAGGGCCTTCTCATTAGTGCCTCCATCAGGAATTGGTTCTGATAAACCTGTCTCCAAATTTACCCTTGAAAGTGGTTTCTTCAATAATTTTTCCCCTATTTCCACAAGCCTCTCCAAATTTTCCTTTGTTGCCACATCTACTGAGGCTTCTGGTCCTATCAGTCCATCCTCCTGGTAATTAGGTCCAACAACCAAATTAATCAAACATTACTCTATCAAAATATAATAACATATTCAATCTAAATCTCACGAGTGAGGTCTAAAGAGGGTAACACGTACTTAATATTTTATCCCTACCTTATAATAAACGTAGAAAAGTTGTTTCTCATAGACATTCAACTCAACTTATTAAAACTTCAAAAAAAAAAAAAAATAGTAATAAACGTCATTTTGAGCCAATATCCATCAAATCAGCCCCACCACCTTCGCCACCACAAAAAAGTGAGGGGCGGATCTAAAGCTAATTTTTGGGTGCTTCGGCAGTCGTTAAATTCGATGGTGACTAGGTATAATTATATAAAAAAATGTATTAAAATTGGTATAAGGCTTAGAAAAGCACCCAGCAAGCCAAGAAAGATACATGAGTGCTTTAGTTTTCAGGCGGAACTTTAAAGCTTTCGGCGTCAATACGTGTGTTCGGACCTCCCGAACACTCACAACCCCTAAATCGTGGGTCCGCTACTAAAAAGTACAAAAGAACTATGTTGCTCTAACGAACTCTCCAAAAATATAGTTTCCAAAAACATACTACTAGTTTTAATTTGGATGATCCGATACGCATTGCGTCGATATTCTTGAAAAGTCCGAGAAACAACGCAGAAAACGATGATATACTTACTTGAATTCGGAGGTAACTATCTTCACTGCGAAGAGCTTGAAAAACAACAGAATTATGGTAATCAATCATATCAGCACTTGATTGAGTGAATATTTCAAACAAAGGTGTGGAACCTTTGTGAAACAACCAACTAATGATACCCCATTTGGCTGCCAAAGATGAATTATATTCTTGTTCACGTTTTGCAGCTCCTGTCCCTATTGATATTACAAGAAAACGACCATAGTCCATAGGTTTTATTGGGAAGAAATCTTTGTTCTTCTTCAAAATTTCTTTGCTTATTTCCGTTATTGCAACCAAACCCTGAAAAACAACATTTATGAGATTTATGACTTTATCTCAGGATCACTAACTAGTTTGTACCTCACTTATCACGGATTAAGGTACTATAATATACAATATTATATTAATTTTGTATTCTATACTTGTGATCTAGCATACCAAATTAAACGACCACTTAATATTGATGAAGTATTTAATTAGTACCGGATTATTTGCAGCAACGCCGCCATCAATGAGATTATGTTCTCTAACATTGCCTTTGTCATCTTCAACTTTGAAATAATGAGCTGGAAGAATAGTAGGAGCTGCTGAAGTACTTATACAAACATCGGACAATTTTGCATCATAATAGTCAGATCGTTTTGTCTGCAACCAAAAATCAAGATTTATTATAACCAATAAATATAATAATAGCCATTGTAGGTATACCTTCAGTGTATAATTAGTGCACACAGTGACTATATGGTAAATACTAACGTTATTTACTGCAGGTAGTCAGAGTTTTCCTTATTGGTAGTATTATAATTACTCTTCTACTTTTTATTATAATATGTTGTGGATATTCCTATTATTTGTTAATTCTACTGTTGCATGTCTTCTTTCATTGTTTTCAACATGGATTCTTCATTACTGTAGTTCCTTTCCAAACCCTCTGTAATATGCTTTACTCGGGGAAATTTGTTATTGGGAACAGTCTCTCTACATAAGATCGGTCTACAAATTACTTTTCCCAGACCCAATTTGTAAGGTTACACAGATATATGCTAATGGAAAATATATACCTCATAAGTGGAGAAAATGGTTGGTTGCAACTTCTTGATATCAAAAGTGGGAATAACAACATTAGTGATAGTGTTACTAAGGCGACTATCTTTCAATTTTTCCCTGATGATCTCACGTAGGTATTTGCCATCATATTTTGGTCCTATTAGAGCTTTCACCATCTTCCCAATTGGAGTAAACAAACCACTGCATATTTATCATGAATTCAACAAAAAAAATTAAAATTTAATTTACCATAAAGTACGAATGAAATTAAAAGATAACCACCCTACATATATATAGAGACTGAGTGAACAACATTAATTCAATATGTATATATGTACCAGTTCTTTTGTGGAAAAATCTTTGGACCATGCTCCAAATAAAATGGTGTAATATCTTTGGCTGCATAAAGTGGACGACCATTTTCGTCCGGCGCCGTTAGCATCGCCGTCACAAGACCACCAGTACTCGTACCAGCAATTAAGTCAAAATAATCTGCAAGTCTTGCATCTTTTCCATCCAACTCCTGCAAATTTAACACCAATTTTGTATGTTATTTAATGTATAGTGAGTATAATAATATAATGTCACATAAATACCTGAAGTTGGGATTCAAGATAACTGAGGATGGTAGCTGGAATAATTCCTCGAATGCCACCTCCATCAATGCTAAGAATAGTGATCAAATCTCCATAAGTTGGAGGTTGAATTTGAGATGTCGTTCTTTCCATTATTTGTAATTATTAATCAAAAGAGAGTATTTAAAAAATGCTTGTTAATCAATAAACTTATGAAATAGTTTATTGGATTAGTTTATGATATCTTTTGCAATGTAATAAGGCAATATATACTTATATAGGCTTCACTCTCTCGAGACTTGGTGACTTGGAGAGTCAACTAAGATAATGTAGCAAAAAAGACGTTTGAGTATCATGAAGTGAATTTTAATACGCTAGAAAATTAAACAGTTCTTTTTAAATTAACCAAACACAAGAAAAAACATATATATAACTACCTACGCAACCACATAAATTTAAAATAGGCGGCAAAATATATGTATAATTCATGTATAATATGTACAAATCCATATAGAATTAATGTATAATCTCTATATATTAGTTAGGAAAAGCAAATAGTGAATTCGATCGGTTATTCGCTTAAGCCTGTAAAGCTTGTGCTCTATTGTTTACGATAATTTTGATTCAAACTCGGTGTTTATCTAATACAAATTATAGTTTAATGACATAGTAACTTCAAAAGATTGGAATTCAGAACTTGTGAATTTAAAATTTTGAATCCGCCACAAACAAAGAGTGGAGCACATCTATCTTAACTATGGAGCATTTGGTTAGATTTCAACCTTGTGAAATTATTTGAGAGTTAATTAATATTTCTTATCGTGGAAGAAATGAGTTAAATTTGGAGAAATGGTCAAATTCCAAAAATGAAAAAATCTTTAACTTGTTACATGCAACAAGAGAACTAGTCTGTGGTACTCCTATCATTGGCATCATTTTACTATTCAGTTGGGGAAAAAAGCTTATATATAATATACTATAACTTATATATAGTATATTAAATAAACAATATTTAAAAAAAATTTATTTTGGTAAGCTCTTTCATGAGTTAATATAATTTAGATGGCATATTAGTCTAATAGGCTAATAAATAAACGAGTTATGTTTTTATGAGCTAATTTTGTTGCATATAATTTTAACTTGATTTTTTAATTACTGAAGCTTTGACCAAGACAGCATCCTTAACTTTATAAATGTGTTATCTCCATTTGTGATGATTTAATCTTCTAGACTGATATGAATTATGAGGGTAACAAAACTGATTTTAATTGAATAACTCTTGCTATAAGAGCTAAAAAGCTAGGACAAATCTGTTGAATATATGAATTGTGTATATCATGCAAATATTACTGAACTAGTTCACTACATCAGAGAAAATATTTAACGGCCATTAGTTAACGACAATAGCTTAATTGTCACTAAATTATATTTTTAGAGGCAATTATTAGTGACAATTATGTTTAGCACTCTTTATAAATGCCGATAAAGTTTATAATGACATTAAATCCAATTGTAATTAACTAATGTTTATGATATCCTTAATTTGCAATACACAAAGAAACATATTTATTTATAGCCCTTGCACTCTACAGACCTGGTGAGTCAAAGATTGACTTATCAAATGAGGTTAGTTTCTATTACTCATTTAAAAAATAAAAATAAAAATAAAAATGGTTTTATTCAAAACAACCAAAAAACATTTGATTTTTCTTGCGCTGAAAATATTTTGTTTACTCGTAAAGTTTAATTTGTGTGGTTATGGTATATATGGACCACATCTAAGTATGTAGTAAGTCCTGTGGAAGACTTTCAAGATTTGCTTTGTCAACCCCGTCTGATTTTTTTTTTTTTTTAATGTTCAACGTATCTGAAACTTATTGATTAGACTAATTCTAATTCACCCTATAGGGCTACGGGGGAAGCACTCCTACTAGAAATTAATTTCTCTATTTTTAAAGTTTGAAATCGAATTCTTAATCTAACTAATGATGAATGGATCTTAATTATCCGTCCCAACCTAGATTTTGTGATGGTAATCGTGTGACATTATTAGTCTAATTATTTCTTATTTTAAGTCACGTAATGTTATTTAATATTTCTTGTCGTGAAAGAAATTAGAATCAATTGGGAGAAATAATTAAAGTCAATAAACTTCTCTTCTTGCATTCGACCAGTAATATATGTTTCTTGTACTCTTATATTATTGGAGCTGAACTTTTCAAGATGATTTAATTTGGTTAAATGAAAAGTTTGGCATAAGTTTACTATTCAGAGCAGATAAATTAAATTCATAAATCCAACCATGAAATAGTATAAACGAGAGGAGTGAGTTTGAAATTCACTTCTAAAGAAGTCTGAAACTCTTGATTAATAAACTTACATCAGGAAACATAAATTTTAGGTAGTTAAATTGGTGAAGCAGGTGGTAATATATTCGATAGGGAGGTCAGAGATCAATTCTCTTTTTCAACTTCATCTGTTCACACGAGTTTGCCCGTATTAGACTTCTTTAGCGTGGCTTACATTTTTTGTATAGTTTGTAAGCTACTACACGTGCGCGAATTTACCTAGTGCACATTTGAAGAACAACGACGGTAAATTTATCAAGAGTCCCAAATGGGTAAAGAATGTCATTTTTGGGGTATAACTAAAACAGTGCCATCTTATACTTGTTAACATATACTAGTACTATTGCCAACCAGATAGTTTTCGAATCAGTAGGTTCATACTTTATATTTAATTTAACAGCTTTAATTTTTAGATTTTTTCATTAATTCATCACACTTTTCCAGTTAAATATTCAATTATTTTTTTTGGCAATTTTAGTAATTCCTCACATAAGTATTTAGATATTGCATAGAGATACTGTGACTAATTGAACTCATTGACAATATATTACATCATAAATTCGGATTAACTATGCAAAATTTAATGAAAATAACTGGAAAAAAAGAAGGAAAATCAATATTTTAAAAAATATAGGTGAAGGGAAAAAGGACAAGATAAAAGTGGAATTTGAAACCTCGACTTTATTTGTAAAAATGAATCCAATAATCATTGTATTATTTTTTACAAACAAATGATTTACATATGTATTATTGAACGAAGATGAATACACTCTTACATACTATAGTACAACAAATAAATAAATCAAATTTCATAAAGTACTCCCCTATACCTAATATTCCCTCCAAAATTAAATTTTTTATCGAGAATACAGCTAGGAATTTACACTGACAATAAATATTACTTCAACTCGATTATTTATATATGTAGGATTTTCTTGATGATTGAATTACTTGGAGACTTTCTTGGTAAGTGGAGACCTTGACTCACGAAGTCTTCTTTCATTGACCAATGATATTGCAAACCTATCACAAAACAAAATATTTAAATCAATTTATTTATGACACATATAAGAATATGTATATAGTAAGACTAGCTAACATACATTGACAATACAAATATATACTATCCCTTTGATTCGTCAATCGTGATTTTTAAAAATAGATATCTCAAATTATTTGTCGACGTTTAAGACAAAAGTGTATAATGATATATGTAATGATATATGTACCTCTTAAGGGCTTCCTCATTAGTGCCTGTCACACCCCTTTTTCTACGTTACGCGTACTCCAAAACATTGGAATACATTTTTAAAGTTCGAAAGGGTTTTATTATTTAAGTGATAAGAAATGAAAAAAATTTTGTTTCGAAAAAAAGGATTATTTGCATTTTTTATTCAGAGTCGCCACTTGACATAATCCAGTGTGCCAAGTCACCTTTGAAAAATCCCTTTTTCGAAACCAATTGACTCTTGAACCGGTTTGCGCACAGAGATTCCGGCTAAGGAATTCTGTTGACCGAGGGGAAGGTGTTAGGCACCCCTCGATCCCGTGGTTCGACCACGGTCGCATGGTGGAGTGTATCGACTAATTTGGCACTACAAAATGTATAAACCACACAAAAGCACATAAAATAATCAAACAATAAACAAAAACAAAACAATCAAAAAATGTAAAGTCCGGTCCAATTATACAGTCCAAAAATAGAAAATACGAAAAAATATAAATCCTATTCTAAACTAAATCTAGACTAAGCTCCAATGTCTTACCCGATGCCGCGGGCCTTCATCACGATCATTCTTCGGGTACATGATACGTCGGGGCATTCCCCGGTGAATAAATATATACAGGTACCTCGGGGCATCCCCCGGCCAAACGAATACATTTCTTAGTGCGAAAAAAATAAAATAAAACTATTCAACAACATTTCAAACATTCCACAGAATTTCCAAACATTCAACCGAAGCCACAAATCCTAAATTTTTGCCTACCCAAACTATGTTTGCCTAAACCAATCGTCCTATCAAGATACTACCAAGTTCGATTAACGTTCATTTCGAAACCAAACAACCAATGAATCAAACTAATCAAAATTCAACCATTATGCCAAGTTTTCAATTCTCCCTCCCACTCGTTTCATTTTTTTTATCAATTATACCTTCAAAGTTACTCCGATTCATTCCGCTTATCAACAAAATCACATTGTTAAAATTCTAACATCATAACATCAACCAAAAATCCAACAATCACCACGGATAATCACAAACGATTCAAATAATCGAAAAATAAAGAACGAGGAGACGGGTTAAAGAAATGGACCTCGATAGAACGTTCTTGTATAATAATAAAGAGACCCGAACACCAAAATAACTCGAACGGAGAACCTCAACTGCAAATCCCAAAAATCCGAACTCGGTATCGGAAATAATCAAACGGACCAGAAATAGATGAACCCAACCCAACAACTTGACCATAAGAGCTGAAACCCGGCATTGACCGAACTCCGGTGAGCTCCAACGACGAAACAAATGGGAACGGATCGGACTCTAGCTGAATCTCATCCCAATATTGGAAGAAAATTAGGGATTTTCGCGACTATAGGATTGATTTGACTAACCAAGAGTTGATTCCGGCGGATCTCACTATTTTTCCGACCAGATTCTCGCCGGTGATGGCGACGAAGATGTGGTGGCTTAGGTCGTCGGTGGCTGCTGTCAGCGGGGGAGGGAAGGACGACGGAGAGACGACGGCGATGTTGTCGTCGTCGGAACTGAAAACTGAGAGAGATTCGGGGAGAGAGAGAGAGACGAGGTTGCCGTCTCGGAACTGAGATCGGAGAGGTCGGAAGAGAGAGATGGAGACGACGGCGAGACGACGGCGAGACGACGGCGATGTTGCCGTCGCCAGAGCTGGGATCGGAGAGAGAGTCGAGGATCTGCTGATCTTTTCTTTTTCTTTTCTCCTTTCTTTCCCTGTGTCTATTCTCTACTGACTTTCTTTTTATCTCTCTATCTCTCTTCCTCTCTCTCGATCTATATGAATTGCTCTCTATTTCTACTGTTTTCTCTACTCTCTGTGTGCGAGTATGTGCTGTGAGGTGTTTATTGTTTTTTGGGTATCCATGGAAACAAGAATGGAGGAGATATATGTGTGTGAGTGCGTGTATAGTTGTTAATCCCTGGAAATTCTGTAATCTGTGAGGATCAATTGTTATGTGTAGGTGTATGTCATCTTCCGTGGAAATTGTGTATTGTGATGATATATATTAGGATGGGGTAGTGGGGTAGGGTAGTGAGGTAGGGGTAGGGGTAGGGATAGGGTTTGTTAGAGTAGGGTAGGTAGGTGTTATTTTTTAATTGGAGGGATAAGGGTTAGGTGTCCACTTTTAATTGGGAAGGTTGTTAATTTGTTATCAATTGGGATTATGTGGGGATTTTGGGATAAGATTTGTTTAGAGTTGGTTTTGATTTTTGTCATTTGTGGAGGGATAATTACATGATTGAGGGTACACGGTAGGATAAGGTAAAAAATGGGTAAAAATGATATTGCGGAGGGACGAAATTAGGTGTCTACATCATGCCCCCTTTGAATGTAAACATGAAGTGTTTTCAGGCAAAGAAGTAGACAGCGAGATAGAATTTTGTCCCGACCATTATTCAAAGAAAGAAACAGGAGAACGAAGGACTACCGGGTCTTGAATTAGGAAAGCCTACCCACCCAAGTTATGAAGGGATCAAGTGATAAGTATCTCCACGGATTGGACGGAGATGGACTATACCGAGTTGGAGAATCGAGTGAGGTTCCGTCGAGGTCCCGGTCCGCGGCTCTGTTATTACATCAAAAATGAAAATTACAAGTAAAAGCATAAGTGAAATTACAAAAATCCTATCTATACAGCTTCTGTTGGTTCTTGACTCGACTTTCATCACCCTGTTCTCCAGGCGGGCTCCTGACTTGCAATTTCATTCCCTTTATTGCTTGGCTTTCAATTGCTTCACTTTGTTGCTTGTCTCTTTTGTTTCTTCACCCTATTCTCCAGGCGGGCTCCTGACTTGCTATTTCATCACTTTGTTGCTTGACTTTTCATTTTCTTCACTCTGTTCTCCCGGTGGGCTCCGAACTTGCTATTTCATCACCCTGTTCGTCAGGCGGGCTCCTGCCTTGCTATTTCATCACCCTGTTCTTCAGGCGGGCTCCTGAAACTCAAAGTTAAAACTAGAAAGAAAATTATCCCAAACAAGAATTATAAATAATTAGTATTTCATTTTTTTGAAAGCATTATCCCATTTCCAGGAGGGTCCTGAACAGAAAGTAAATTCCCATTTTTCAGGAGGGTCCTGAACAGAAAGTAAAGTCCCATTTTTCAGGAGGGTCCTGAACATAAAATAAAATCCCATTTTTCAGGAGGGTCCTGAACAGAAAGTAAAGTCCCATTTTTCAGGAGGGTCCTGAACATAAAGTAAAATCCCATTTTTCAGGAGGGTCCTGAACAGAAAGTAAAGTCCCATTTTTCAGGAGGGTCCTGAACAGAAAGTAAAATCCCATTTTTCAGGAGGATCCTGAACAGAAAGTAAATTCCCATTTTTCAGGAGGGTCCTGAACAGAAAGTAAAGTCCCATTTTTCAGGAGGGTCCTGAACAGAAAGTAAATTCCCATTTTTCAGGAGGGTCCTGAACAGAAAGTAAAATCCCATTTTTCAGGAGGGTCCTGAACAGAAAGTAAAATCCCATTTTTCAGGAGGGTCCTGAGCAGAAAGTAAAATCCCATTTTTCAGGAGGGTCCTGAACAGAAAGTAAAATCTCATTTTTCAGGAGGGTCCTGAGCAGAAAGTAAAATCCCATTTTTCAGGAGGGTCCTGAACAGAAAGTAAAATCCCATTTTTCAGGAGGGTCCTGAACAGAAAGTAAAATCCCATTTTTCAGGAGGGTCCTGAACAGAAAGTAAAGTCCCATTTTTCAGGAGGGTCCTGAACAGAAGGTAAAGTCCCTGGATATGCATTTCCAATGGTAGCTGAATCAAGTGAAACAAATTTGTCCCTGTTTCAATCAAAGAAAAATTTGTCAGTTAAAAACTTAGTGGTGGCTTGCAGATCTTGGCTTTTCAGGTATCTGCCCAACACTCGTTCCTTTCATCTTTGTTTCAAATTGCTAACACTTGTCGTGTCTTGCCGCATCATTGACCTGGATCCAGATTGAGGGAAATGAGTTCTGACTCTAACAATGGGTTTCCATTTTTACCATGCCCCTGAGGTGCACTCTTTTCCCAAATCCGAAATGCTTCTACGAATCCAATAGCCTGTCGGTTGATAGACTTCCTTTGCTTCGTGTTGAATTACGATCATATTTCTTTTCTGTGTTGTTCCTTGGCTTTTCCTCATATAATTGGAAAGACTGGTAGTAAATTTTGAAATCCTTTCTTGCTTGTTTTGACACAGACTTGACTTAAAATGTAAAGAAATGATGGTGACTTTTATTTTGATAAATGACATAAAAAAAACAAAAAGCATGAATATGTAAATGAAAGAAAGAGGGAAATGTCCCATATTCAAAAAGAAAACTTATCTGAATACGACAAACAACTCCAATGAGTATGACATGCATTTAGGATTGAGCTGCCTGATCTTCCTATCCAAAACTCCCCATTTGTTGTCGAGTTTTTGCCTTTGCCGTTGAGCCGCTTCTTCAAATCTATTGGACTCATACATCACATTCAACTGACGACATCTAAAAAGACATTCGCCAACAAATCTCTTTCTTTTCACTTTTCACTTTTCTCTTGAACTCTCCCTCGCCTTACGGTGCCCGTGAGGGTTTTCACCAATAAGACTCTCTCATTTTTGTATTTCTCTCAACTCACCATCGCCTTACGGTGCCTGCAAAGGTTTTCACCAATAAGACTCTCTCATTTTTGTATTTCTTTCATGATTTCTTATGCTGAGGGAGATAAGCGGTACTTCGCAATGTATCGTCATATCCATTACATGCTTAGCCTTAAAACTATCAAAAATTGATCTGAAGGACTTTCTTTGGTTGTAACTTGGCTTTTGGTCAAGGTTAGAAAAGATGGTAAGAGGCTCAAACGATACTTGAAGTGAGGGTGGGACTTACAACTTTTGGAATCGACTCAAACAATGCATTAACTCATGCCCCAGTTTTGTTGACTGGGTGAATCTTAAATCTTTATTTGGTTGGACCGAGCCCGAAATAGGGCAGCCTACGTATCTCAACTCCCAAGAGAGGAGAATCAGGTCGCACGTAGTTCCATCAGCTTGTTCTTTGTTTTGATTTGATTTTTTTCTTTTATTTTCGAACTCTTTCTTTTATTCTTATTTTCTTGACATTTATCTTTGACTCTATTTTGATTCCAAAAGAGGGATATGAAAGAAAAATAAACGAGGCTCAAACGGGTAAACAAAGGGTGACACAAGGTTTGGATAGAAGAATAAAATGCCTTCGTCATATCAATCTTCAAAAATGCAAGTACTAAACATGCAATAAAATCAAACAAAGGACCAAATATCATACATAGTATCTTTTGACCGCATCAGCATTGATAGCCATTTCTGCCATTTTGCCTTCAATATCTGTCAAATATAAGGCTCCATTGGGTAACACTTTCTTCACAACGAAGGGACCTTGCCAGTTAGGGGAGAACTTGCCCTTCGCTTCAACCTGGTGAGGAAGGATACGTCTTAATACCAACTGACCAACTTCAAAATTCCTTTGATACAACTGGCCATGACACACGGACGTTAGCCTTTTTTCCTCGATCAAACTCAAATGTTCCAGTCGGGCTTTTACCCATTCGTCGTCATCGATCTCTGCTTCTACAATGACCCGAAGAGAAGGAATTTCAACTTCTGCAGGGATGACTGCTTCTGTCCCATACACTAATAAATATGGAGTTGCCCCTGTTGAAGTGCGAACAGTGGTGCGATAACCTAGCAATGCAAACGGCAACTTTTCATGCCACTGTCTAGAACCTTGTACCATTTTTCGCAGTATCTTTTTTATATTTTTATTGGCGGCTTCTACAGCACCATTGGCCTTTGGGCGATATGGAGTAGAATTTCGATGTGCGATCTTAAACTGTTGACACACTTCTTGCATCAAATGACTATTGAGATTGGCAGCATTGTCTGTAATAATCATCTTAGGAATTCCAAATCTACAAATGATATTGGCATGAACAAAATCTACCACAACCTTCTTTGTCACCGACTTGAAAGTTACTGCTTCCACCCACTTTGTGAAATAGTCAATGGCTACCAAAATGAACCTATGTCCATTTGATGCCTTCGGCTCAATCGGTCCAATCACATCCATTCCCCAAGATACGAACGGCCATGGAGTGGCCATTGCATGCAACTCAACAGGAGGAGAACGTATCAGATCGCCGTGCACCTGACATTGACGACACTTTCGAACAAACTGAATAGAATCCCTCTCCATAGTAAGCCAGTAATAACCTGCTCGAAGAATCTTCTTTGACAAGACATGACCGTTCATATGCGACCCGCATACTCCAGAGTGTATTTCAACCATGATTGCCGAGGCTTCTTTTGCATCTACACACCTTAGAAGTCCCAGATCTGGGGTCCTCTTATACAAGATTCCCCCGCTCGAGAAAAATCCACTAGCCAAACGCCTAAGAGTCCTCTTTTGATCGTTGGTGGCATATGTTGGGTATTCTCCTGATTGAATGTACCGCTTGATATCCAAGAACCAAGGTTCTCCATCGAGCTCTTCCTCAACCACATTGCAGTAAGCATGCTGATCACGACTCTGTACATGCACTGGATCGATGTAGGCTTTGTCAGGATGTTGGAGCATTGAAGACAAAGTGGCCAACGCATCAGCAATTTCATTACGAATCCTTGGAATGTGCCTAAATTTTACTAACACAAATCGTCGGCATAGCTCCTGCAAACATTGTCGATACGGGATGAGCTTCAAATCTCGCGTCTCCCAATCGCCTTGAATTTGATGGACGAGTAAATCCGAATCTCCCAACACCAATAATTCTTGGACTCCCATATCAACAGCTAACCTCAAACCAAGGATGCAGGCTTCATACTCTGCCATATTGTTAGTACAATAGAATCGAAGTTGTGCTGTTACCGGGAAATGTTGTCCCGATTCAGAGACAAGAACCGCACCTATTCCGACTCCTTTCATATTGACGGCTCCATCGAAGAATAACCTCCAACCTGGATCAACATCTATAACGACTTCATCGATGCACGACACTTTTTCGTCAGGAAAATATGTCTTTAATGGCTCGTACTCTTCATCGATGGGATTCTCAGCAAGATGATCTGCCAAGGCTTGGGCTTTCATGGCAGTTCGAGTCACATATACGATGTCGAACTCGGTAAGCAAAATTTGCCACTTTGCCAATCGACCTGTCGGCATAGGCTTCTGAAAGATATACTTCAAAGGATCCATGCGGGAGATGAGATAAGTAGTATAGGATGAGAGATAGTGCTTCAACTTCTGTGCTATCCAAGTTAGGGCACAACACGTCCTTTCAAGAAGAGTATACCTGGCCTCATAAGTGGTGAACTTCTTGCTAAGATAGTAAATAGCCTGCTCTTGTTTGCCTGTGACATCATGTTGCCCCAAGACACACCCGAAAGAATTGTCCATGACTGACAAGTATAAGATCAAAGGCCTACCAGACTCCGGGGGTACCAATACAGGCGGATTTGACAAATATCTTTTGATTCGCTCGAACGCTTCCTGACATTCTTCAGTCCATTTTACCACAGCACTCTTTTTCAGCAACTTGAATATGGGCTCACAAGTGGTTGTGAGTTGAGAAATAAACCTGCTAATGTAGTTCAGTCTACCAAGCAAACTCATTACCTCCGTTTTATTCTTGGGCGGGGGCAAATCCTGAATGGCTTTGATTTTCGAGGGATCTAATTCAATTCCCCGACGGCTGACTACAAACCCCAACAGCTTTCCAGATGGAACTCCAAATACACATTTTGCCGGGTTGAGTTTGAGGTTATACCTGCGAAGTCTTTCAAAGAACTTTCTCAAGTCTTTTGCATGGTCAGCCTGACTTTTTGACTTAATAATCACATCATCCACGTAAACCTCAATCTCCTTATGCATCATGTCATGAAACATAGTGGTCATGGCTCTCATGTATGTTGCTCCAGCATTCTTCAAACCGAACGGCATCACCCGATAACAATAAGTTCCCCATGGTGTGATAAAAGATGTCTTCTCCACATCTTCATCATCCATAATGATCTGGTGATATCCGGCATAGCAATCCACAAAAGAGGCAACCTCGTGTTTAGCACAGTTGTCTAGCAAAATATGGATGTTGGGCAGTGGAAAATCATCTTTTGGACTTGCCCTGTTCAAATCGAGGTAATCAACACACACTCGAATTTTGCCATCTTTCTTTGGCACGGGAACAACATTGGATAACCACATGGGATAACGAGCCACTCGAATTACTTTGGCTTCAAGTTGTTTCATGATTTCCTCTTTGATTTTAATACTTACATCTGTTTTAAACTTCCTCAACTTCTGTTTGACAGGAGGGAATGCGGGATCCGTTGGCAATTTGTGAGACACTAATTCAGTGCTTAAACCAGGCATATCATCATAAGACCATGCAAAAACATCCTTATAATCCATTAACGTTTGAATCATTTCATCCTTTAGCTGGGGCAAAACATGTACACTGATTTTAGTTTCCCTAACATCTTCTTGATCCCCTAGATTTATTGGCTTAGTTTCATTCAAATTAGGATTCGGTTTGTCTTCAAATTGTTCCAACCCTTTGCTTATTTCTTCTAATGCTTCTTTTTCATCATATTCCTCATCCTGCTCCATTACATCTGGATTATTTTGGATTTTAAGACCAGGCTAAAAATTCCGCATGCATGTCATGTCATTAGAATCAGCATAAAGAGAACTGTGTAAAAAGAAAAACAAACTATATTAGACACAAAACAAAAGGGACATTGCATTTCATTAAATAAAAGATAGAAGGGTTTAAACACAGACACCAATATAACATAAACAAACTAAAATCCGAATTACAACCCTGAAATAACTCGGATAAACAAAAAGGAAAACAAAATAAACTACCAAAACTCCCTCCTGACGGGGAGAGGAGTGACCTCCCAATTATTGAGCCGGACAGCTGGACCTATGAATTGCACATCTGCCAAACTGGTACCTTCTCCTGCTTCAACCATATCAACTTCAATAAAAAGGTTCTGGAGGTCACCCACCAATTCAACTTCAGATTCCACATGCTTCGCGACATCGCTCATAACAAATGACTCACTGAGTAGTGGCATTGGGCGAGGGAGTGACCATATTTCCTTCTTCCTTCCCCTGATTTTCTTCAGATCTTCAGCTGTAGGCTCAAATCCCAGACCAAACGTGCCCACGTTCTCACTCGGACATATGGGATGAACTATACCATGCAGAGATGCTCCCAAACCTTTTCCTGGTTCAAATCCGTATTTCCAAAGTTCACTCACCATCATGATAGATGCAGAAGACAATTGCGGTCCCGGTATAGCTTGCCATTCAGGGATACGACTCACTGGCACTGTATCAAAAATTTGATAGACGAATGTCTCCTCTACGTTATTTGTTTCAATAAAGGACAAGGGAGAATCTTCGTAGGCTGATAAATCTCCTTCACCATGAATAACTACTTCTTGCCTGTCATGCTCAAACTTAATCATTTGGTGCAGCGTGGATGCAACCGCCTTGGCCTTGTGGATCCAAGGCCTTCCCAACAACAGATTGTAAGAGGATTCTACGTTCAATACCTGAAACTCTATGGCAAACTCAACAGGCCCTATGGTCAACATTAGTTCTATTTCGCCAATGGAATTTGACTTTGCTCCATCGAAAGCCCTAACACATACATTGTTGGGCTTGATCCTATCAGCACCAACATTTAGCTTTTGCAAAGTAGAAATAGGGCAAATATTTGCACCTGAACCTCCATCAATCATAACATGAGTGACGTAGAAATCCTCACACTTCACTGTAATGTAAAGACCCCGATTATGCCCTGTACCTTCAACAGGCAATTCATCATCAGAAAAGCTGATCCGATTGACCTCAAAGATTTTTCCCACCATTTTCTCAACCTGGTTGATTGTAATCTCCTTTGGAACATATGCTTCATTCAATACCTTCAGCAAAACATCACGATGCTCCTCGGAGTGTAACAACAAAGATAAAAGGGAAATTTGAGCAGGGGTTTTCTTCAGCTGGTCTAATACTGAATACTCTGGCAATTTCATCTTTTTCAAAAAATCTTCGGCTTCCTCTTCAGTGATAGGCTTTTTGATAGACGACGGTTCACTCACCGTTGGCTTAGACTTTCTTAAGCTTTCAGGCACGAAGCATCTTCCTGACCTGGTCAAACCTCCTACCTCACCTACATCTTCCACAACTTCTTTCCCGTGATAGGTCATCACAGTCCGCCCATAATTCCAGGGAATCCTTTTCATATCAACTATCGGAGGTTGGGTCACCGGTTTGAGGACAATAGGCGCTGCCAGTGCTCCTTTCACCGTCAAGATAGGCTGACTCAAAGCTCCCACCACCGTCAACTTAGGTTTATCCTGACTCGAATCACCATACCTTCCGGCGCCTTGTACTGTGATCAGGGGCTTCTTTGTGCTTTCTCGGGATTTATCCTCCCTCATTCCTTCCTGGCTCAATGACATTGCTTTCAAAGACTCCGCTACATTCACCGATTTCTCCTCAGTGGCGTGTATCTTGACAATAGGCTTATAACCCCTCGGAGACTCTTTCCCATCATATATCAATTCTAACATATTGGCTTCAGCATGGGTTGGCAGCGGATTCTGGTTAATGTTTGGACCCTCCGGGGCTTGGACCAACATCTGATTTGTGTCAATCAAATCTTGGACAGCTCTCTTCAAATGCCAGCATTTCTCAATATCATGGCCTGGCATATCAGAACAGTACGCACACCTTAAAGAATAATTGAGATTCCTTGGTGGTGGATTTGAAAGCCTTCCTTGAATTGGGCTTAAAACCTTCAACTTCCTCAACCTATCAAACAAGCTAGCATATGACTCCCCAAGAGGTGTGAATTGATTTTTGACCGTTTTCTCCTGCTTATACTCGGGCCTAGGCTGAAAACTGGGTCTGGGGGGGTTTTGGTAATTTGGTGGGGCGAATGGGCGATTTTGTGAAGTTTGCGCGTGCCACTGCGGGTAAGAAGGGGTTTGGGCATATGGTTGCGCACTATATACTGGGTAAGGGGGTGGTGGAATGGAATATAAAGGATTTTGTGGAGGGTAGTAATGGTGGGGAGGAATATATGGAGCTTGGGCGTAGACTTGGGCTTGGGATTGGGGATAGGGGCGAGGTGGCCTTTTAGGATAAGTATGGGTTCCGGCTACGACAGTCGCAACATCCTCTTTCTTCTTTTTTCCTCCAAATGCGCCAGATCCACCTTGAATCGCTTGTGTGGTAGCTTTTAATGCAGCAAAACTCACTATTCGACCGGTCTTAATCCTGTCCTCTATCATCTCCCCCATTTTGAGGACTTCTATAAAAGACTTTCCCATTGCCGGAAGTAAATGTTGAAAATAGGTCTCATCCTGCGCCTGAATGAAAACTTCTACCAACTTACTTTCCTTCATTGGAGGCTTTACCCTAGCGGCCTGTTCACGCCACCTTATAGCGTATTCCCTAAAACCTTCAGTGCTCTTTTTCTTCATGTTGACCAAAGATTTTTCGTCCGGAATCAAGTCGATGTTGTACTGAAAATGTTGAACAAATTCAGAAGCCAAATCATCCCAACTGTTCCATTTATCGATATCCCGATCGATGAACCATTCTGAAGCCAGATCTGAAAGACTCTCGCCAAAGAAGGCCATGAGTAGTTCTTCCTTTCCTCCTGCAGCCCTCAACTGGTTGCAATAACGTCTCAAGTGTGCAACAGGATCACCGTGCCCTGCGTACTTCTCGAACTTAGGCATCTTAAAACCGGGAGGCAGGTTGATGTCAGGGAACATGCACAGGTCTTTATAGGAAACACTTCTATAATCTCCGATTCCTTGCAAATTCTTCATAGCTTGTTCCAAACTCTTCAGTTTCCGGGCTATGACATCCTGTTCCTCTGTTGCGACAGGTTTCTCCGTATCAAATGGAAATGCAGGCGGCTGAGTGTACCCATACGGTTCATTCAATTGCAGAGTAGGCTCCGTAGTATAATACTGACCATCTGAAACCTTCAGTACTGGCTCACTGGAAGACCGAGGAAGCCTCATTGTGGGACGCACAACATATATGGGAGTTTCATGTGGTGGCGGGGCCACGAATACCGGTGTGATCGGTGGCGCTGGCTGAGCAGCTGGTCTTGATTGGGGAGCTGCCAAGGGCACACCAGAATTGCCAGGATAATAATGTCGCGGAGTGAATCCTGGCGCGTGCTCAGGTGACTCAGTAGGAGCAGAGAATTGTGCTTGAGAGAACGGTGGGCAATTAGAGATATTCCCAAGACCTTCAGGGAGCGGAGGAGGAGGCATTCCGCTGGCCCATGCCCGGTGCAAATCTATCAATTGTTGCCTGAGTCTTACTACCTCATCATTGTGTTCTGAACTTTCTTCCCTGTGATCCTGATCCGGGTCAATGAGCGAATTTTCAATCTCCCTGCTAGCCATTGCGAGCTTTGCTTTGGACCTAGTGAAGTATGGGTGACTAGCCAGAGTGCTACAAACCTACCACTGTTATCTGAAAGAACATGCTCATCAAAGACGACATCCGTTAGGATTAGGGTATACCAAAAGCATGGGAATCACATTGGTAAAATTGCCCTAAGTTCATGTTCATATCTACCAGCTTTTGAGGGTAGCGGGGTCATTTCAACATCATCCCGATTTTATTTACACACTTTTTTTTGTATCAATATCTGTTCTTTTCCTCACATTATCTACCTTTATTTTATCATTCTTTATGGCTTTTGTTTTCCTTAAAAGAGGAAAAAATAATGAAAAACAACGAAACAAAATGATTAGATCGAACCCAAAAGTAGGCTGCCTACGTATCATGTTGTACATGAATCAGATCTTGCGTAGTTCGGGCAGATTATGCATAAACATTACACAATTGAAGTTTTTTTTTTTAACATTTCGATGAAAGATAGCAAAACATACAACGAATTTAGGACCACTTTAAAACTAAACAACAAATACAAAAAAAAAAAAAAAACTTTAAACCCCTAACGATATGCGTGCAATAAATACCCGAATATAAAAAACAACTTAACTCCGACTTAACACAGACACCAACCTACAATGAGAGAAACATAAAAGACTCAAACTACATAAAGATAAGACAAGTTCTTTCAAACTGGTGCTCTGTGTGATGTCCCCGGCTGAGATGAACCCATCTGTGAAGTCCCCATTTTTCCACTTAGACTTTGCAACATGTCCTGCAACGACGTTTTGATACCCGGAAACAAATTTCTTGCCCGTATCCCCGCCTCTTGGAGAGTACACCTGCAAAGGTTTCTCTGACACCCATCCATAGTTGTGATCAAACGCGACAACTGAACTCTCAAAAACTCCACCTTGACACCCGGATCTTCCTGCTCATCATCTTCTACCATGATTGCTTCCCGTATTCGCCCTCTAAGTTGGGCTGGTAAGGGTCTACTAATGCCACGGGGCATAGATTGTAGCCAGACTTCATAGTTTTGAGTGCATCCTGGATTTTCCTCGAAAGTATCGACACCCAACTTTATCGCGTTATTCCAGAATTGCTCATATTTGCTTTCCCCTACGGCTTGGTCTTTAAAGTACTCTACATCCTTTAGAAGGTCAATTATTGGGGGGACGTCTTGCATTCTACCCAACTGACGCATCACCCTTCTTGGACTGTAAGGCCTAGTGCAGTTAAGTCCTATCAAAACTAGAAAGAGTTGCATTTGAGATCCAAACAAGATTTTCTTAGGGCAAAACCACATATAGCACCAAAGAATGTTGTTTGGAGTTCTTGATCCGAGAAATTCGATCCAAGAATCGACTCCAATAGGAAAAGAAAATTTGTCAAAACGCATTCTTTCTTGCATGGCTTGCACTCGATCATTCAGACAACGGTCGATCACATCTGCTCTAATCAAAGAAGGCGTATGCAAGTGCTCCATCATCCACAACTGCAATATCAGATTACTCCCCTCAAAAAATCGTACCCCTCCTTTTACTTCAGTTAAAGCCTTATATATTTCTGTTAGGATCATTGGTACAATGGTGACCTCATCTTTTTTCTTGAATAAAGCTATCACCACTGATTGTAGACGAGTATTGATACACCTCTCATCTAACGGAAACACTAAGATACCCAACAAAGCCAGACAAAAAACCTCCAGACGACGTTGTTCCCAGATTTTTTTGGTAGTACAGAATTCATCCCAAAAACAGTCGAAACCCTCTAAAGACCCAAATCTAGCAAACAAATAGTCCAAGGAAATCCAAGATTGTTTGAGACATCCCAGATGCTTGTTATCTTTTAATCCACAGAGTCGAAGGAATTTCTTACGAGTATGATTGCGGGCTAAAATCATCTGCCGGTCCATGTAGGTCAACCGAAACAAACAAGATATTTCTGCCAGGGTAGGAGTCAATTCACAACTTCCGAACCTAAACACCAAATTATTTGGATCCCAGAAAGTCAACGCAGCTTCTATTAAATCCGGACGAGGCGTGAGATCCATGAGTGTTACAAGATTGCCTAACACTTTCCTCACTTCGTGCTTTTCGGAGTAATTGAACGTGCCCCACCACTTGATCAACTTTTTGGGTACCTTGACAACCATAAGGACTCTAGACTTTGTGGACAGGTCCATCCTGTAGTAGCAGATAAGAAATTGTCTCAAAATTTGATAAGAGCAAAAGGTTCCCAACCAACGGGAATTTGATGCGGACATACGTCGATGGGACAGACCGCTTCATGACTCCAAATCGCCGAACAGTAATGCTGAATAAAATCAGCCTACTTGGCTAACAACTCTAGGTTACGGAGTAAAAGACCTAGCCTAAGACTAAGACAAAGACCAAAATAAAGGTTACCGGACCCACCGAGGGTTGCTTACGTATCCCGCCCCGAGGGACGGAAATCAGGTATGCGTTGTTCGTCCAGATTGAACAATTAACAATTAACTAATAAATTGACCCTAACTTGAGAGACACAACAAAAAACAAACGAAAAAACTATTTTTGGATTTTTCAATTAGACACTTTAACTAAGACTGACACCATCCATTATGGAAAAAAAATCTTTTTGGTATTTTTGCTTTCGACAAATACGTAGAAAAATGTAAAAAAAAATCTTTTTGAGTTTTTGGATTGTGAAGAACAAAAGCCATAAAGAATTCTAAAATAAACTACGACATTCTTTTTGATTCATTCTTTTCGACTCACTTTCTATATATTTTTTTATATTTTTATTTTATAAAAAAAATTCGTCCGTCAAATGACCACGTTACCCTCAAATATGCAACAGTTAGCACATAGGGATGCTTTAAAGGTGAGTCTCCTACAAAGGACCTTGTAGGCCCCGTTAGGTCTCAATAAGATGCACATAAGAATGACCTAAAGGCTGACCTACGTTGTGGTTTACTAACAAGGCCGTTCGGGGGAGCATATGGTCGATAGTGGCTGCTTTGCTTTCCACCTACTCCATACATCCAACGGCTCCCCCCCCTAAAATAAAGGTGACTCAACTAGATTTCGTGCGCACGACGTGCGCTCCGAGACTTGTTGCAGAAAGAAGGCCGGGGGGATGGACTCATGATGACAGATATAAAGCGGTAACACATAGGATAAATACTATAAACAAAGAGCACGAAAACGCACAAAAGTGAAAACAATGACAAAACAATAATCACAAACAATGCTTATACACTCGTAATGCCAAACAAAGCCGATACGACTCAAAAATAAGCTCGAATTCTGAAATGTTTTTCCCCAGCAGAGTCGCCAAAGCTATCACACCCCTTTTTCTACGTTACGCGTACTCCAAAACATTGGAATACATTTTTAAAGTTCGAAAGAGTTTTATTATTTAAGTGATAAGAAATGAAAAAAATTTTGTTTCGAAAAAAAGGATTATTTGCATTTTTTATTCAGAGTCGCCACTTGACATAATCCGGTGTGCCAAGTCACCTTTGAAAAATCCCTTTTTCGAAACCAATTGACTCTTGAACCGGTTTGCGCACAGAGATTCCGGCTAAGGAATTCTGTTGACCGAGGGGAAGGTGTTAGGCACCCCTCGATCCCGTGGTTCGACCACGGTCGCATGGTGGAGTGTATCGACTAATTTGGCACTACAAAATGTATAAACCACACAAAAGCACATAAAATAATCAAACAATAAACAAAAACAAAACAATCAAAAAATGTAAAGTCCGGTCCAATTATACAGTCCAAAAATAGAAAATACGAAAAAATATAAATCCTATTCTAAACTAAATCTAGACTAAGCTCCAATGTCTTACCCGATGCCGCGGGCCTTCATCACGATCATTCTTCGGGTACATGATACGTCGGGGCATTCCCCGGTGAATAAATATATACAGGTACCTCGGGGCATCCCCCGACCAAACGAATACATTTCTTAGTGCGAAAAAAATAAAATAAAACTATTCAACAACATTTCAAACATTCCACAGAATTTCCAAACATTCAACCGAAGCCACAAATCCTAAATTTTTGCCTACCCAAACTATGTTTGCCTAAACCAATCGTCCTATCAAGATACTACCAAGTTCGATTAACGTTCATTTCGAAACCAAACAACCAATGAATCAAACTAATCAAAATTCAACCATTATGCCAAGTTTTCAATTCTCCCTCCCACTCGTTTCATTTTTTTTATCAATTATACCTTCAAAGTTACTCCGATTCATTCCGCTTATCAACAAAATCACATTGTTAAAATTCTAACATCATAACATCAACCAAAAATCCAACAATCACCACGGATAATCACAAACGATTCAAATAATCGAAAAATAAAGAACGAGGAGACGGGTTAAAGAAATGGACCTCGATAGAACGTTCTTGTATAATAATAAAGAGACCCGAACACCAAAATAACTCGAACGGAGAACCTCAACTGCAAATCCCAAAAATCCGAACTCGGTATCGGAAATAATCAAACGGACCAGAAATAGATGAACCCAGCCCAACAACTTGACCATAAGAGCTGAAACCCGGCATTGACCGAACTCCGGTGAGCTCCAACGACGAAACAAATGGGAACGGATCGGACTCTAGCTGAATCTCATCCCAATATTGGAAGAAAATTAGGGATTTTCGCGACTATAGGACTGATTTGACTAACCAAGAGTTGATTCCGGCGGATCTCACTATTTTTCCGACCAGATTCTCGCCGGTGATGGCGACGAAGATGTGGTGGCTTAGGTCGTCGGTGGCTGCTGTCAGCGGGGGAGGGAAGGACGACGGAGAGACGACGGCGATGTTGCCGTCGTCGGAACTGAAAACTGAGAGAGATTCGGGGAGAGAGAGAGAGGCGAGGTTGCCGTCTCGGAACTGAGATCGGAGAGGTCGGAAGAGAGAGATGGAGACGACGGCGAGACGACGGCGATGTTGCCGTCGCCGGAGCTGGGATCGGAGAGAGAGTCGAGGATCTGCTGATCTTTTCTTTTTCTTTTCTCCTTTCTTTCCCTGTGTCTATTCTCTACTGACTTTCTTTTTATCTCTCTATCTCTCTTCCTCTCTCTCGATCTATATGAATTGCTCTCTATTTCTACTGTTTTCTCTACTCTCTGTGTGCGAGTATGTACTGTGAGGTGTTTATTGTTTTTTGGGTATCCATGGAAACAAGAATGGAGGAGATATATGTGAGTGAGTGCGTGTATAGTTGTTAATCCCTGGAAATTCTGTAATCTGTGAGGATCAATTGTTATGTGTAGGTGTATGTCATCTTCCGTGGAAATTGTGTATTGTGATGATATATATTAGGATGGGGTAGTGGGGTAGGGTAGTGAGGTAGGGGTAGGGGTAGGGATAGGGTTTGTTAGAGTAGGGTAGGTAGGTGTTGTTTTTTAATTGGAGGGATAAGGGTTAGGTGTCCACTTTTAATTGGGAAGGTTGTTAATTTGTTATCAATTGGGATTATGTGGGGATTTTGGGATAAGATTTGTTTAGAGTTGGTTTTGATTTTTGTCATTTGTGGAGGGATAATTACATGATTGAGGGTACACGGTAGGATAAGGTAAAAAATGGGTAAAAATGATATTGCGGAGGGACGAAATTAGGTGTCTACAGTGCCTCCTCTAGGAATTGGTTCTGTTAAACCTGTTTCCAAATTTACCCTTGAAAGTGGTTTCTTCAATAAATTTTTCCCAATTTCCACTAGCCTCTCCAAATTTTCCTTTGTAGACACATCCACTGAGGCTTCTGTTCCATTTAGTTTATCCTCCTGTTCATTATTTTCAACAACCAAAATAATTTATTAATCAAACATACCTATCAAAATACTTTAATACAACAACAACAACAAATCCAGTGTATGGGGTCTAGGGCGGGTAAAATTTACTCAGTCCATGCCGCTACCTCCGAAGGAGTAGAGAGGCTGTTTCCGATAGACCCCCGGCTCATCAAAATACTTTAACAAAAGAAAAAAGGAAAGATATTACACTCTATATAGTCGCTCGATCACCAACACAATAATGAGTAAATGTATATTTTTTTCATATTTAGCTAGCGAATGTAATTATTTGATGCTTACTTGAATTCGAAGGTAACTCTTTTCACTACGAAGAGCTTGGAAAACAACAGAATTATGGTAATCAACCATATCAGCACTTGATTGTGAGAATACTTCAATTAATGGTGTGGAACCTTTGTGAAATAACCAATCTACAATACCCCATTTGGCTGCCAAGGATGAATTATATTTCTGTTCACATTTTGCAGCTCCTGTCCCTATTGATATTACAAGAAAACGACCATAATCTGTTGGTTTTTTTGGGAAGAAATCCGGGTTGTTCTTGAAAATTTCTTTGCTTACTTCTGCTATTGCAACCAAACCCTGAAAAAAACATGTCAACATATATTAATTATAAGTATATACTAAGATTGTATAAATTCTATTGTATCGTCAGTGTATATAAGTTAAATATACGTACCGGATTGTTTGCAGCAACGCCACCATCAATGAGATTATGTTCTCTGACGTTTCCTTTGCTATCTTCAACTTTGAAACTATGAGCTGGAAGATAAGTTGGTGCTGCTGAAGTACTAATACAAATATCGGACAATTTTGCATCATAACATGCTGATCGTTTGGTCTGCAAGCAAAAATCAAGATTCTTCAATATGTAGTCTCACATGTGTGGTCTGGGGATCGCAGGGTGTACCGTGCATGCAGACCTTACCCCTACCATTGTGCGGTAGAGAGACTGTTTTCGAAAGACTTTTTTTCATTTGAATAAGAAATAATGTATACCTCATAAGTTGAGAAAATGGTTGGTTGCAACTTCTTGATATCAAAAGTAGGAATAACAACATTAGTGATAGTGTTACTAAGACGAGTATTTTTCAATTTCTCCTTGACAATCTCACGTAGGTATTTGCCATCATATTTTGGTCCTATTAATGCTAGCATCATCTTCCCAATTGAAGCAAACCAACCACTGCATGTTTGCAAATTCAACAGCAATTTTAAAAAATTGGTCAGCCATAGTACACATAAATAGAGTGACCAAATTAAAGTTCATTAGATGTGTACATACCAGTTCTTTTCTGGAAAAATCTTTGGACAATGCTCCAAATAAAATGGTGTAATATCTTTTGCTGCATAAAGTGGACGATTATTTTCGTCTGGAGCTGTTAACATGGCTGTCACAAGGCCACCAGTGCTCGTTCCAGCAATTACGTCGAAGTAATCTGCAAGTCTTGCATCCTTTCCATCCAACTCCTGCAAATTTAATACCACCAATAAATTTATTTTCCATGCATGCATTAACATATGGTAGCATATTGGAATGTAACTGACGTGACGTATCATTATATATGCATGTGTATATAAAAGAAAATTGACCTGAAGTTGAGATTCAAGATAACTGAGGATGGTAGCTGGAATAATTCCTCGAACACCACCTCCATCGATGCTAAGAATAGTGATCAAATCTCCATAAGTTGGAGCTTGAATTTGAGATGTTTTTCTCTCCATTTCTAAATGAATAATCTTAGTATAAGAGCTAGAAAGCTTAGACAAAGTTGTTGAAATTAAATTATGATTTTGTTTGTGTACTATGAGAATATTGTTGAACTAGTTTGTGATATTCTTTGGCAATGTACAAGGGATCATATTTATAGGCATTGATACCAAGAGACTTGGTGACTTAATGGGTCAAAGATTTGACTTATCAAATGAAGAAAGTTTCTATTAAAATTTTAAAGAAAATTCTGGGAAACATGTATAGCAAAAAAATTGAGTATCATGAGGTAAAAATTTAACACGCTAGTAAATAATATCTTTTTCGATTAAAAAAATAACTGGTTTCGGATCACAACAAAAAATATTTGAATTGTCTTGCTGTAAAAATATTTCATATATATTCGTCACGCAAACTAAAGCCGGCGTTGAAAAGTACTACTATACATTACTCGCAAAGCTTGTGCTAAGTGGGATGTACCGTTTACGGTAGTTCGATAATTTTTACTCAAACTCTATATTTATCTTTAATAAAAGTGATTTAATATATACGAAAGTATAATTTAGAGACTCAATAATTTCAAATGGACAAAATATCAGTACGTTCATTTGAAATAATAAATCCGCCTCTGATGAAGTGGACCCCATCTATTTAACTATGGAACACTTTTAAAATAGATTTCAACCTTGTGAAATAATTTGAGAGTTAACTAATATTATTTCTTACCATGAAAGAAATGAGTTAAATTGAGAGAAATGGTCAAATTAAATAAAATATCATTAACTCTTGAATACCAACAAGAGAACTGTAGTCCATGGTGACTCCTATCATTGGAGCTGAATATTTAATTTCTACGATTATTTAATTGGTAGTTTGGCATAAGTTTACTATTCAACGTAAATATTTTGCTACTTTATAATAGTGCTATTGCATACATCCAACTAAAAGAGTAAAAGATGCTTCGTATATTCCTCTCTTTGAACCACATGCTCAGAACTTTTGCTATTTCATGTGTTAAAATTTTAAAAATTCATCACATGGGATAAATCCTAGGAGAACATGTGAATTTATAAGAAATTTTTAAAATTAAAGTAATATAATCATACACCTTAATAACTTATCATATCTCCACCTATACAGAGTAATTATAAAAATTTCAACTAATTATGTATTTTTGTTGGAATTATCGGGAGCTAATTATGTATCTCAACAAATTCAAAATCGAAAAAATGTATTAGAAGTTAATTATGTTATTTACAAAGGAAAAAATATATCTTCATTGGATGTATCGAAAGCTAATTATGTATCTCGACAAATTTAAAATCAAAATTTTCTATAATTCAGCTTCAAACTATCGGAATTTATATTATTTGCCCATATTTCAATAATGTCTAAAGTTTATGGCGGTGGTGACGATATATATAATGAAGATGGTGGTGATTTTGGATAGTGTTAGAAGAGGAATGATCGATTTGGTGAGTTGGCATGTAATTTTGCCTAAATTGATGCGGGAGTTAATAACTTAAATGATTATTCAACTTTAAACTTTTATCTCAGAAAGTCACTTAATTTTGGACTTTACTTAGAAAGTCACTCAACTTAAGATATTTTACTCAGAAAGTCACTCAACCCATTTTATTATTTTTTAAATTAATTTTTACTTATTGTGGAATTTCCTTTAATAACAAAATTTTAAAAAATACAAAAAGTTTATTTAATGACTCTTTTATCCTTCATTTTCATTAAGTTAGATTTCTAGCTTCTCCTTCCTGCTTTTCCTCTTTCCTCTTTTTCTAATTAGGGATTTCTCCTCTCCCTCTTATCTCGATTTAGGGCTATCTTTCAAAAATTTATTTTTAAAGATGGAACGGAGAACAACAAATGAATCTCAAGTAGAGGGTTAAAATTTGTCTTTGTTTCATGAGGAAAAGGACTACTACGTGACTAACTCTCAAGAAAATTTCTCAAAAAATTCTGGAAATATATTCAGCTACGCTATTAAGTGAAAAACAAACTTAAACTTCTGCAACTAATCAAAATAGAATAACTTTTCAGAAACCAAAAGTTAAGTGGAAAGCCTACAAAATCATAATGCAAATGAAGAGGGATGCATGAAAAGTCAATGAGATATAAGAGAGAATATTGATCCCTTAAATTATGAGGTTAGGTAATTCATAGATCAATCAGCTAATTTAAAATTTTCAATTAATATGAACCTAATTTAATAAGAAAAAATATATCATGTGTGAACACAATTTAAGAACAAAAATGTAATTAAAGAATTACAAACACAATAACTAAAAATTCTCGATCAAGAAAATGACTTTAGATCATATGAACTAAAGATGAACTATTGAAATACTATAGGCTTTCAAGCTTAAATGTAGGTAGGTTATCAATAGAAAGAAAGAGAAATGAAAGAAAGGATAAAGGGGTCATTAAAAAGATATTTTGTATTTTTCAGAATTTTATTATTAAAAAAAAAAATTACATGAGCAAAAATTAGTTTAAAAAATAATAAAATGGATTGAGTGATTTTCTGAGTAAAACATCTAAAGTTGGGTGACTTTCTAAGTAAAGTTCAAAGTTAATTAATTTTTTCGGATAAAAAATTCAAAGTTGAATGAGCATTTAAATTATTAACTCATTGATTAGGTTAATGAAAGAAGAACAAATTTGAGTCACTTTTATAACTTCAAGGGTCTATACGGACCAATATTATAACAGTAAGAGCAGCATACAAATGTTGATTGCTGATAATATAACGAAGAGTAATATTATGTTGCACCGTTTGATTTATGTGGACAGATAATATAACTTTAAAGATTGAATTCTTAAGTTAATCAAATCTATATCTATAATTTATAATCTATATCTATAATCTATAATCTATAATCTATAATCTATAATCTATAATCTATAATCTATAATCTATATCTATAATCTATAACCTATATCTATAATCTATATCTATATCTATATCTATATCTATATCTATATCTATATCTATATCTATATCTATATCTATATCTATATCTATATCTATATCTATATCTATATCTATATCTATATCTATATCTATATCTATATCTATATCTATATCTATATCTATATCTATATCTATATCTATATCTATATCTATAATCTATATCTATAATCTATATCTATAATCTATAATCTATATCTATAATCTATAATCTATAATCTATAATCTATAATCTATAATCTATAATCTATATCTATAATCTATAATCTATAATCTATAATCTATAATCTATATCTATAATCTATAATCTATATCTATAATCTATATCTATAATCTATATCTATATCTATATCTATATCTATATCTATATCTATATCTATATCTATATCTATATCTATATCTATATCTATATCTATATCTATATCTATATCTATATCTATATCTATATCTATATCTATATCTATATCTATATCTATATCTATATCTATATCTATATCTATATCTATATCTATATCTATATCTATATCTATAATCTATAATCTATATCTATAATCTATAATCTATAATCTATAATCTATAATCTATATCTATAATCTATAATCTATATCTATAATCTATATCTATATCTATATCTATATCTATATCTATATCTATATCTATATCTATATCTATATCTATATCTATATCTATATCTATATCTATATCTATATCTATATCTATATCTATATCTATATCTATATCTATATCTATATCTATATCTATATCTATATCTATATCTATATCTATATCTATATCTATATCTATATCTATATCTATATCTATATCTATATCTATATCTATATCTATATCTATATCTATAATCTATATCTATAATCTATAATATATTAAAAGTGTGAAGACCCTTAAAGAAAGTAATTTGAACATTTTATCCTTTATTAAAAGTTTCCGTAATAGATAAAATTGTCTTTTCACTTATTTTTTAATTATAAATTAATACTTGATCATTCTCCTAGGCTTCAAATTTAGCTAAATTTGGTTATTAAATTAGAATTTGAAATCAACTAAATTTTTAATTTTTAATTCTTTCCTTATTTAAAGTCCTAATTTAATATTTGAAGTAAAAATTTATATTTACTTATGGAAGATTTTAGAACCCAAGTAAACAAGGAACGCTAGATGTCAGGTGGATTGAAGTATATTTATTATTTTTCACAGCAAAAAAAAAGTTGCTATACTGATTTTCCCCATCATTAAAAACGGCAGAATTTCATTGGGAAAAAATTACACTAACTAGCGTAAGGCAAAAAAAATATACTTCAAACTATCATAAAAAGTTGCTATACTTCTTCTTCTTTGCATCTTTTAAGGCAAAAAAAATATAGCGAATCTGTTAAACAAATCAAAATTCAAGTATATATATTACTTTCTTTAACTCCATCATGAAGTTGCATAACATTGTCAGATGTTTTCACAGGTTATTCTATTTATTTGGAACCTTTTTTGAATTATTTTTATTGATAAATGGAGGTTTTAGAATAGAGAACTTTGGATACGAGTACGTGCATCAACATGCTAGATATATTGTTTGAATATGCTTTATTTTAAGCAAGGAATTTATTGGAGATAGTCTTTCTATCTCTACGATAGCGGGTAAGATATGCATACACTTTATCTCTCTTCAAACCACACTTATGAGATTACATTGAGTATGTTATTGTTGATGGTACGGTAGTGGTGGTATTAAAAAAGTATAACCTATCATGTTCGTCTTTTTTTTTTTTTTTGAATTGTTCTTTTTAGGTCAATCATGTATACGACTAGGAGGAATTATAGAATTGTGATAGCATAAAATGTAGATTTATGACCAAATTATGAAGTTAAAAATTATAACACGTAACTATTATAGAGGTGATATATTTGCGTCTCATGTGAAGTGCAAATTTATGGGTAAAAATTCATTAAAATTATAAAAATTATATATATGAGTTCATCCCTTTAAAATATAACGAATTTAATATTAGAATTTTTAGAAATTGAATCAGATCAAAATCCTAAATTTGAGTCAGCTACTTGGAGTCTCAAGAGTCCTACGAAACATGTTAGAGGAATATGTACTACTATATAGTGTTGTTATCGCTATGTAATTTAATTCTTTGTGGTTATATGGGAAACAACCTCTCTATCCTTGAGGTAGCGGTAAGGTCTACCATTCCTAAACCCTACTTTGTGGGATTGCATTGAATATGTTGTTATTGTTGTTTAGGATATCAATCTTGGACTCAAAAATCATTATGAAGTAATATTATATTGTACGAACGAAGGGAGCATTACAATAACATGAAGGCTGTTAGCAAAATAAAGGTACTCAAAAATTGTGATTTTAGTTGGCCAAGAGGTAATAACTTCTTTTGTTCGTGCTATATTTATGTTATATTTTAAAAGTTTTATACTTAATAATATAATCTACACATAATAATTTTTTTTTTACACATTTAATATTATTGATGTTATATACAGTTAATACTCGAGAACGCTGGCTTACATTAACATAGATGATTGTTCAATTCTTCTGACTATTTCAATTGGCTATCGAAGCAATGGACAAACAACAAATGAAAAGACTATACTTTTCAGGTGTGCTACTACCGACCACTATACATCTCCCCTACTCCCCTAATAATCAAATGCACATAAATTGAACAAAATTTGCATATTGGAAGTCTGAAACTCCGGATTAATACATTTACATAAGAAAACACAAACTTTAGGTAGTTGAATTGCTGAAGCAGATTGTATATTCGATAGGGAGGTCGGAGATCAATTCTCCCTTTCAATATCATCCGATTATATGAGTTCGCCCGTATCGGGCTTGTTTTGTGCAGCTTACTTTTTTTGTATAATTTATGAGCTAATGCACGTGAGAGAATTTATTTAGTGCACACTTGAAGAATAACGACTCCAAATTTTCGAAGAGTTCCAAATGGGTAAAGAATGTCCCTTTTTTGGCCCTGAAATATTACGAGGATAAATTTGACCCCAAAATGTGACGGGGAGTATATTTAGCCAATTTTTCAAAATAGAGAAATAAATTCGACTCTTTTCCCTCAAATATAAGTGACAGGATGTATTACAACTAGATAGGCTTATCCAACATTAAATTTTATGGATGTAACCTTGTACAATTACGGAGGTAGATTTATACTTTTTATTTAATTTAACAGGTTTAATTTTTTGATTTTTTTTCATTAACTCATCACACTTTCCAGTTAAATGTATGTTCAATTATTCTTTTGGCAATTATTCTTATGATATGTGTTAGAGCGCGTGCCTTACTGATTTTCTTATTTTCGCCTAACTGTTCCCTATCGATGGAACAGGTTGACTAACGTGTTCTGAACTAGCTAAAACAGTAAGAAAATAACACAATGGATTTTTACATGGAAAACACCCGGCTCAAAAGGTGTAAAAAACCACGCCTGTAACTCTACATGATTTAACTCCAAATTCACTAAATAACTCTGAGCCTTAACAACAACTGATTACAAAACTCTTTACTTAGTGCCTTTGGTGCTTCTCCAAACAGTTAAGTAACCCACATAGTCAACATTTTTATAGCCCTCAAGAGTGAAATTGTTTTCCTTTGGATACCATAGTCTCAATTCATTGATTCCCATGAGATATCTCAAGATTCTTTTGACAACACCAATTCTTATGAACTGCGAACAAAATTATCAGCAACTTGTATTGATGAATCAATTTCTTGATTTGTTTTTCCTCCTGTCAATATGCCCTCAATCCGTATAATGGTTGGATCTGGTGGTACAACGAATTTCTATGCATGCTCATCAGTTTTATTATCATTCTCTTACCGTCTCTGCTTCTTACATTTGTCCACAATGATTTATACAAACCGGGTCCAAGCACTGGATCATTTTTTTTTGTTAAAGAGGATCTCCCTTGCTTCCCCCTTACATGAGCACTACAAATCTGGCCATTTTTCAAAGTCTTTTATTTCAGTTCTCCCAATCTTTTCAACTCCAATAATGGTGCTCTTTTTACCATCTCCAAAATATCCATTCCCCCTTTAAATGTGGTGAGTAAAAGAAACTTTATTTGCTTCCAGTCTTATTCCTTGAGCAAGTTTTATCCATGTAAAAATTTTGCTTGCCTCCTTTCACTCTCACCTGCAAAACAAATTAGGGATAAACTTTAGGCACCCAGATAAGTTTGGGTCATTTCTTATAAGAAAAATGATGTATGAGGTTCCTTCTAGTCCATCGAGGCAACAAGTTATGTGACCTGTTTCTCTGATCAGATTTGACCTTCTTGTTAGCTTGTGCTAACATGGAATCAGATTTTTTTGCTAGGCTTATGCTTCTTGATTTGCTTTTGGCTACAACTGGACATTCAGTGGTTGGATGCCCCTGGTTACCACAAATATAACATAGATCTTTAATAGCATTAGAACTTTTATAAAAGCCCAACCCAACCTTTTCATTGTGAGTTCTTTGACCTAACTTATGAATAATTCTTGAAAAATGTGTCCATCTACTAGCTCTTTCAAGATCAAATTTCAATTAGAAACTTCTTGACTCAATTGACTAACCTTTTCTTTTTCACAAAAGTATTCACGTTTAATCTTAGTCAATTCTGACTCAATTTTTTCTTGTTCCTCACTTTTGACCTTTTTTTCTTTTTCAGAAAGAGTCAGTTTCAAGATTTCAGATTTTGGAATCAGATTTGAAGAATCAAGTTGACCAACTTGTTCCTTAAGAGTGCAGTTTTCCTTTTCAACAGTATTCTTACAAGCTTCTAGATCAATAAGATCAAACTTGAGACTAGCAAGATTGTTGAATAGCTCATCCCTATCAGAAGTTAATTCTTGAAAATCATCAATTAGAGCACTCATTAAGGAAACAAGTTTATTTTTAGAAAATAAATGCAACTTTTCTTTAAGTTCAAGATTACTTACCTCAGAGGTTCCATCACCTTCTTTCATGTCCGAATCTCCAATAGCCATGAGAGCTTCTTTATCATCTGATTTATCACTTTCAGACGTCCTATTTAGATCTTCCATGTTCATCTCATAGGTATTCAAATTTCCAACTAACTCATCAAGGGACATTCTAGTGAGATCCTTAGCTTCTCTTATGGCTGTAACTTTTGACATCCCACTTAGATTTTGATAGGACTCTCAAGACCTTCTCTACATATTCCTCAGTAGATAAAACCTTTCCTAGAGATAATAACACATTTACCAACAAAATTAACCTAGTTATTGTTTCTTGTAGTGACTTATTTTTTTTTATTTTGAAAGCCTCATATTCAGTGAAAAGTAATGCAATTTTGAATTGTCTCACTTGGCTAGTGCCTTCATGTTCATTCACCAATGCATCCCAAATTTGTTTATCAGTGTTGCAATTAGACATTCTATTGTACTCGGCTGGACCAAGACCACAAACAAGAATATTTTTGGCTTTTACATTCTTTTGGAGAGCAACAGGATCTTTCGAGGTGAATTCACTCCTTAATTTTTTCATTTGTTTTCCATCCACTGTCTTCATGGGAATTCTTGGTCCATCAATAATTCTATTCTATAATTCATAATCTACACTTTGAAGATACGTTTTCATCCTAACTTTCTACCAAATGAAGTGAGAACCATCAAAGAGTGGAGGTCTAGTAGTGGATTGACCTTCACTGTGACCAGTAGGTGGTGCGGAATTCATCATATTGATCTTTGTCTTAGGTGTTAACCCTTTTTAAGACAACCTCACTCTGATACCACTTGTTAGGGTACGTGCCCTACTGATTTTCTTATTTTCGCCTAACTGTTGCCTATCGATGGAACAGGTTAACTAACGTGTTCCGAACTAGTTAAAACAGTAAGTAAATAACACAATGGATTTTTACGTGGAAAACACCCGGCTCAAGAGGTATAAAAAACCACGACTTGTACCTCTACAGAATTTAATCCCAACTTCACTAAATAACTCCGAGCCTTAGCAACGACTGATTACAAAACTCTTGTAACCAACAACTAGGAATTATAAACTCTAATTCCTATACCTCAATAACTAGGAATTATAAACTCCAATTCCTATAACTCAACAATCACTCTTGACTGTTGAACCCACTTTGAGTTATCCCAAACTTGAAGTTAACTCAGCCCAGTATTGTTCCTAAAAAATCAATCTAGGAAAGCAATAAATTACAACTCAATAAGAACAATACATTTAAACTGACTCATGAACTGTAAAGCTTAATTCTGTGAAACAGATTCGTCAATTTGTTCCTTTGTACTGGCAGCACTTGAATCTTCAGTTAGAATTCTCTCAATTACGAACTTTCTCAATTTGATCGTGTTCAGTCTTTTCTCTCTCTGTTAGTGCGTAATTTACTCTGAATGATATATCTTTTATTTAAGTACAACTCTCCAAAGAGTCATTCTTTATTTCAAACTCCTTCTTTAATCAGAACTCTCATTGCATAGAGTTCTACTTCAAGTGGGACTCCTTCTTCAATTCCAACTCTTGTCTCCTTAGTGTTGTAGTCAAACTCCAACTCTTTAAATCAACACATGTTTCTTTCCTTGAGTTTATCTGAATTAATCACCCATCTGGTCCTTCCTTGATTTTAGCACGCTTGTCTTTAATCATCGATGATTTTGCTACAAGTTTCAACTACATGAGACAGTGTGTCTTTGAACCAACTTGACTGACATGTTTCATATCACTTTGTCAGTTTGTCAATCATCAAAACTACATCGTACCCAACAATATGGTAAGTTGGGTGTTCCTGCAGGAGGTGTTACAGGGATATGGATTTTCTGACAAATTTATTAAGATGATAATGACGTGTTACTTCTCCTAAGTACACTATCAAATTGAATGGTGAGGGACATGGATTCTTTTAGGGTCAAAGAGGACTAGGGTCAAAGAAGACCAAGAAAAGGGAACCCTACTTCACCCTTGTTCTTTGTCTTAGTGATGGAGTACCTGACAAGAACTTTTAATCGCATGAGCTTGCTGCCTGACTTAAATTCGACCATACATGCAAGAATACTAAATTGACTCACTTGATGTTTGGTGATGATTTAATGGTATCTGTAAGGGAGAAGAACTTGTTGTAAAAGAGTGAAGGAAGGACTGGATCATTTTACTGCAGCAACTGGCTTGGAAGAAATCATGGAAAAGTCTAGTATTTTCATAGCTAGAGTAACAGACCGAGTGAAATTAAACCTGTTGACTATCACTGGTTATGACTTGAGTGAATTTCCAATTAAATACCTGGGGGCGTCTCTAACCTAAAAGAAATGGAATAAACTTGATTGACAATAGTTAGTGGATAAGATCACTAGTAGGATTACTATAGGTTATGCCAAGAAATTGTCATATGCAGGAAGGCTGCAAGTATTGAATGCAGTTTTATTCTATATTCACTGTTTCTGGGGATCAACTTTTATCCTCCCTCAGTGTGTCCTTAAAGAAGTTGATAGGAAGTGGAGAGAATATGTTTGGGGGAATACAAACGCAAATATGAAACCTTGCTTAGTCGCTTAGAGAAAATCTGCGTTCCCAAGAATCAAGGAGGTCTGAACATCAAAGGTTGTAGAGTATGGAACATTGAATCTGTTGGGAAGATTTTATGGCAAATTATAGTTTGTAAATCTTCTCTTTGGGTGAGATGGATATATGGAGTGTATATGAAAGATGCAACTACATTTTGAAAGGATAAAGCACCCCCAAGATAGTAATTGGTATTAGAGGAAGTTGAATTCTTTACTGGATCAAATAAAGGATTGGTATACTTGTGATGTATATAAGCTCACTGCAAATGAAGCTTACTCTATTACAAGTAGCTATTTGTAATTGATAGGAGCACAAACAAAGCTAAATGTTGTTGAGCTCATCTGGACTGTTGTAGCTCAATCTCGACATAGGATGATCACATGATTAACAGAGAAGGGGAGATTACTAACTAAGGAGAGGATGCTAAGGCTTAAGATGGCAGTTCCAAATCTTGTACGCTGCTTATGTGATGCGCAAGTTATAAAAATCAGCAATCATTTGTTTGCTGAGTGTACTTAGTACAAGACAATTCTAGATAATTTACTGTTGTGAACTAATACTAGACTTCAATATGATACTCAGCAAACTAAAGAAGCTGAGGCTTTTAAGCCTCCAAATCCTAGTGACTTTGCCAATGTACTTAGGCCCGCTATCTGCTTCTGTCTTCTTACTGGAATGGCCATAGAATCATTGTGGGATAAGGTCTTGTACCAATTTTTGGATTCTTCAGAGAATTTCGAATTGGTTTCAACCAATAGGAAAAGAAAAAAGTAGAAATCCCACCAAAACCAATGAAATTCACCCACCTTTGTACGAATTCGTACCTTTTCTCTTAAATTTGCGGATTTGAATGTTGGGTAGGTCACCTCATCGGTCTTCTAGAAGAATCGAGAGTTTTCTTCGCGAATTCGAGTGGGACGCGTGCGGAGAAGGGTCGAGTCGGATCAGTTTCATGGTTTTCGGGTTGACGTCGGTCGTGGGTCGAGTGCAGGGCTGGTTTGGTGCTGTCGATGTTGGTATTGTCGTGAATTTTTAAAGCTGTTCTCGTTGTTGTCGTTGGCTGCTGAAGGAGATAAGAGAGATTGTTGATGCTGGGCTGGGTCAATTATGTGTTTGGGCCAAGTGGAATTGTTGTAATTGCTGTTGGCGGTGTGAAATTGGGCCTGGGTTGGTTTTGATTATCTTTTGGGCTGCAGAAAGAAAAGGTTAAAAGGGGTTTGTTGGGATTTAAGTTGGATCATAAAATTTTTAAGAATTTGGGGGGTTATTAAAATATAACCCTCCAATTAAAAATTTAGGATTTGACCAAAATTAATTAATATTTTGATCCAATTGAAAATTAGATTGGTCCATTGCATTGCAAAAATGTGGCCAATTTGATTTCAATTAGGATCAAATTTAATAATTTAACCAAATTGAATTGAATTTCGATATGGATTAACACCTTGTTTAATCCCGAAGTTCTTGATTTGAAAAAATCAAACACATATTTATCCGAATAAATTATTTTGAGAATAAATAATTTTTAAAATCAAGACTTCAACCATTTAAATTTATTTCAAGACGAACCTTGATTAAAATCCGATATTCCGTAAAATAAATATTTAAGTAACAACATTATATAATCTCATATAATTAAATATGATAATATATAATCTTTACCTTAAACGACAAAATTATGATAAATACTTTGAAAAGATTTTTATTCGGATAAAAATAAATGTCATAATTTTATTTAAAATCGAAGAAACTCGGTATTAAAATTAGTTATGGAGGGCAAAAATTAGGTGTCAACAACTGCCCCCTCCTTTTGGGCAGGGTGGATGCAAGTAACCCTGGGCAAAGGGAGGTTGACGTTCCTAATTTTTGTCTGACCACAAATTCAAATCCGAAAGGGGTTGGCTTTAACACGATTTTCATGGAGTTATGGCTGGGCCCCGGTTTTAGGTTTCCTACATATCTCAGGTCATATGAGAATTCAGGAAACTTGTAGTTCATAAAGCTTGATTTTCAAGAAAATTCACAAGCTAGTTCGATTTTGAAGTTTTTGATAAAATCGAAAAGCTGGGGAATAGAGGTATTTGGGGGAGGAATTTGGAATGCAGTCGAGTTTTCAACTTAGAGCCCAACCTACATATCCCCCGAGACTCAGGGAATCAGACTGCTTGTTATTCGACTCAATCGGTGGAAAAGATAGTCTTTTATTTCAAACGATCTTTGGATCAAGATGAGTGACAAGTCGATCGAGTTGTGGAAAATAGGCTTGTAACCTCTTAAACATGAACGTGGATCTCTTCACATCCATAGGTAAGAATTTACCTGGGCATAATTTCCAAAACTCTAGGAGTCCTATCACTCGAATTTGGAAAAAGAGAAGGTTACCCTCAGCATGAGTTAAGAAATATCCCAGAGTTAAAGTTGAGACTTAGAATATCCCAAAATACCCACATGCCTTCTAACAGGGGTGTGGTTGGATGGTGGTGGCGATCATCCTTTAGCTCGCGTCCAGAGAGTTTGACGTCCGTCTCTAGACTATGTCTCATTTTACTGATAAGAAAGAGTTCCACATTGTGCTGCGTCCTACATGAAGTCGTCCGCACCTGTGGTTTTGATTTGAGATTTTCATCCTCTCGGATTCTCTCGACAATGCTTCAAGAAAAAAGTGTTAGTGCTAAACATAATTCACGAAAGAGGTATGTAGTCTTTTACCATATTTCCACGTGAGTTGTGGCCTAAAAAGTGGAGTCATCTCTTCATGTAACTATTTGGAAGGAAATAACTGGCAACAACAAGCACAACAACCCTCTTGGTTGTTATATAATTATGACATTTGTTGGTTGAATATGTCTTCAAAGTGGGGTGGCCCTTTTGCACACCGGCGATACTTTATGCAAAGCGGTCCCTACAATCATATAATCTTGTGCTGGTGTGGCAACCTTTTTGGTTACCTATATCACTTGTTGTATGTGGAATGGTAACCTCTCCGGTTATAGCCGATGATTTATAAATTTCTCTTAAATTGTCAATCTTTGGATAATCTTGCGCATTATTTGATGTTAGATACGAGGTGACTTACAAATATCCTTTGAATTGCTAGCTTTTAGGTAATCCTGCACGTTATCCGACCTGGGATAAGAGATGGCTTACAGATATCCTTCTAATCTCTAGCTTTCAGGTGTTCCTGCACATCATCCGACCTTGGATACAATATGACTTATAGATATCACTCAAATTGTTAGTCCTTGGGTAATCCTGCACATAATCGATCTTAGATATGACGCGACTTATAGAGAACCCTTGGACGTATCAATTTGATAATCTCGCATATTCTCCGGTAAGGATTTAGTTGCGACTTATGGATAACCTTCAAACTATCGATTTCTGGGCGATCTTGCACACTATACGATTAGGATGTTGTTGCGGCTTACGAATGACCTATAAGCTATCAAATCATAGGTGATCTTGCACACTATCCTATTTCAAATAATATGACTTATAGATGACCCTCAAATTATCAATTTCTAGGAAATCTCATATATCATCCGTTTTTAGACACCGACTTGAAGGTGTCCCTTCAAATCGTGTGCTCTTGATGCATTCAGATGCTGATTCGTAAAATTATGAGATATCCTCGACACCAGTATTTATGTCTTACATGTCAACAGATATAAAATGCTTATGATATCCTCGACGCGAGCGTTTATGTCTCGCGTGTCAACAGATATTGAATGGCCCTCTTGGCAATGATATGCAATGTCCCTCTTGGCAATGATATGCAATGTCCCTCTTGGCAATGATATGCAATGTCCCTCTTGGTAATGATATGAAATGTCCCTCTTGGCAATGATATATAATGACCCTCTTGGCAATGATATGCAATGGCCCTCTTGGCAATGATATATAATGGTTCTTCCGGTAATTAAAAAACAGTTTCACCTGAATTCATTTGTCAGCGCTTTGCTTTCTACATTTACCTGTACTGAAGGTAGACGATTAGTAGACACAAAGTCGCTTTTGCTAGCGACTATTTTTTTTAAAAAACTCTAAATACAATATTTGTAAAGAAGGCAAGAGGCTTTTGTTTGTCCTCCATGATCTCAAGAAATGAGATGGACAATTCAAAAGGTCCTCAATAAATGGGTATTAAACCCGTTTTTAGGGCTATTCAGAAATACTGCCCTTGAGCATTAGTGCTCTGGGTGGCTCCCAATTTACTCGGGGATTTTTAAAAGAGACTCTCATTTTTATGTATTGGTCCCTGCATCCACAGAAAAGTGATTAGTTTGAGTGAAGCTACTCTGTGTTGACTTTCTTCGATTCTCCATTTTCTCCACGCCATCTTTTGGGTACTCTGTCATGTTGGGACTTCCACCCCTGACTCCCCGTCCTAATTGATGTCTGGGCAATCACTAAGTTAAAGATTTATATAGATTTTTGAAAGTAGTCTTAATTTTTAGAAAATAGTTTTGGAAACTCCTTCAAAACTTTAGAAAATCTCTGCCAGTCATGTCATGTGCTAGCTCAATGACCATTTTTCTCTTGATTCTGACAATGTCCGACATTTGAGGGAGGATTGCTAGGGATTCAGCATTGTCGAGGCTCTCTATCAGAAGTTTTATCAAAGGCGGAGATTCAATCTTCCTAGACTTTATCACAGGTGGTGATTCTCAAATCTCAACTTCGACCTCTAGTGCTGGGGATTTTGAACTATATTTCAATATATTAGTGGAAATTTTGAGGACCTCCTCAAAATTTCTGCCCCAGTTTAAAGTAGTGTAAGATGATATCATCTCGAGTGGATATGAAGTCTTTGCTGATCTTCATTCTCTTTGTTGGATGTTATTCTTCTCTTATAAATTTTCGAGATTCCTTCTCGAAAATTCTACCCCAGTTTTCATTTTCTAGGGTTATATGACCGAGTTGTTGGGGTGCCTACGTATCCCGTTGAAGAAGGAATCAGGTCAAACGTAGTGAAAGACTACGCTAAGGATATATAGCAAATCTAATGGGTTGACCGAAGCCTACATAGGCCGCCTACGTATCTCATTCTTGAGAATTCAGGTCATTACGTAGTTCATACATAGAAGGAAAGGATAAATTTTCCTAAGGGGTTGACCGAAGCCGACATAGGCCGCCTACGTATCCCGTTCTTGGGAATTCAGGTCAAACGTAGTTGGTAGTTAAAGGAAAGGAATTCTAGGTAGTTACGCAATAGAAAACAACATTACTACAAAGGCGATTACAAGTAAACTAAGGAAACACAAAAACTAGAATGTTGTTCAAACATAATATGTTTTTACTGCATCAAAATTGATTGGCTTGGTCCACTCTTGACCATCCATCTCAGACAAAATCAGAGCTCCTCCAGATAGTACCTTGCGAACTATGTATGGCCCTTGCCAATTTAGAGCGAACTTGCCCTTGTACTCTTCTTGGTGAGGGAGTATGCATTTGAGAACTAATTGCCCAACCTCAAATGTTCAAGCTCTTACTTTCTTGTTGAAGGGACGAATCATTAACTGACCATGACATACAACAACCATTTTCTTTTCGTCAATCAACATGAGTTGTTCATAGCGAGCGCGAACCCATTCTTCGTTGCTTAGTCCGGCTTTCTGAATAATCCTTAGGGAAAGTATTTCAACCTCAGTAGGTATCACAGCTTCATTCCCATAAACCAATAGATAAGGAGTCGCCCCGGTGGAGGTTCGAACTGTCGTGCGATACCCTAGCAAAGCGTAAGGCAATATCTCATGTCATGATCTATCATTTTTGATCATCTTTCTCAAGATTTTCTTGATGTTCTTATTGGCAGATTCCACGGCTCCATTCATTTGTGGACGATATGCGGTCGAGTTGCGATGAACTATTTTAAAATGATCACAAATCTCATTCATCAAGTGACTGTTCAAGTTTGCCCCATTATCAGTAATGATCGATGTTGGCAATCCAAATCGGCAAATCAAGCTATTCCTGACAAAATCTACAACCACTTTCTTAGTGACGGCTCTATATGAAGCAGCTTCAACCCACTTAGTAAAGTAGTCAATATCAACCAAAATAAATCTATGCCCATGCGATGCCGGGGGATCTATTGGTCCGATAACATCCATTCCCCAAGTTAGAAAGGCCAAGGTGAATTCATTGCATGAAGCTCATGTGGAGGCATTCGAATCAAATATCCGTGCATCTGACATTTTGGACACTTCTTCACATACCTGCTACAATCATTTTACATAGTCATCCAGAAGTAACTGGTTCTCAAGATCTTTCTAGCAAGGGAGAACCCGTTCATGTGGGGCCCACAAACTCCAGCGTGTATTTTTTTTATTAATTTATTGGCTTCCGCAGCGTCGACGCATCTTAAGAATCCCAAATCTGGAGTCCTTCTAAAAAGAATTTCCCCATTTGGAAAATAGTTCTTTGCCAAACGCCGGATCGTCTTCTTTTGGTTGTTACTGGCCTCTTCAGGATATGTCCTAGATTCTAAATATCTTTTGATGTCATAATACCATGGCTTTCCATCAGGCTCCTCTTCAACGTGTGCACAATAGGCAGGTTGCTCCTTCAAGCTTATTTCCAAATGATCAATGTAACTTTGATCTGGGTGCTGAATCATGGAGGATATAGTGGCCATAGCATCAACAAACTCATTTTGCATCATTGGGATATGTCTGAAATCAAATTCTTTGAATTTTCCACATAATTCCTGCACCATCTCCACATAAGGAGTAATCTTTGAATTTTCTACGACCCATTCTCCCCGTACCTGATGAATCAGTAAGTTTGAATCCCCGATGACTAGCAATTCACGAACTCCCATATCAAGTGCCAATTTGAGACCTAAGATGCAAGTTTCATATTCGGCCATGTTGTTGGTGCATGGGAAACGCAACTTAGCAGTTACCGGATAGTGTTGACCCGTTTCTGACACCAAAACTTCTCCGATTCCTGAACCTTTGATGTTGACCGCCCCATCAAAGAATAGCCTCCATCCGGGGTGAATTTCTGTAATATCTTCTCCTACGAATAAAATTTGCTCATCTGGGAAATAAGTTAGAAGTGGCTCATATTCATCATCAACCGAATTCTCTGCCAAATGATCTGCTAAAGCTTGCCCCTTGATTGCCTTTTGAGTTACATACACATTGTCAAACTCACTCAGCAACATTTGCCATTTGGCTAGCTTTCCCGTGGGCATGTCTTTCTGGAATATATACTTCAATGGATCCATTCTCGAGATGAGGTATGTTGTGTATGATGATAGATAATGCCTCAACTTTTGTGCGGCCCAAGTAAAAGCGCAACATGTCCTTTCTACGAGAGTGTAACGGGCTTCATAAAGTGTAAACTTTTTACTCAAGTAGTAGATGGCTTTCTGTTTCCTACCGGTCTCATCATGTTGCCCGAGGACACATCCAAAAGCATTTTTTGAGACTTATAGGTAAAGAAGCAATGAAATTTCTTCTCTGGGCGCAACCAAAACCGGTGGTGTAGACAAATATTCCTTGATGCGGTTGAAAGCTCTCTGACATTCTTCTGTCCACTCATTCAATGCATTTTTCTTTAACATCTTGAGAATTGGCTCGCATATGACCGTTGACTGAGCAATGAACCTACTAATGTAATTCAAATAGCCCATGAAACTCATAACCTCCTTCTTGGTCCTCAGCGATGGCAAATCCTGAATTGTCTTGATTTTGGATGGGTCTAGCTCGATGCCTATCCTGCTGACTAGGAATCCCAGTAACTTCCCTGATAGCACACCAAAAGCACACTTAGTAGGGTTTAACTTCAAATTGTACTTTCTTAATCTGTTGAAGAATTTCTCCAGATAGGTCAGATGATCCGAAATCTCGCGGGATTTGATAATTAGATCATCCACGTACACCTCAATCTCTTTATGAATCATATCATGGAAAATTATCGTCATAGCCCTTATATATGTTGCACCCTCATTCTTGAGACCAAAAGGAATTACCCTGTAATGATAAACACCCTAGGGCGTAATAAAAGCCATTTTTTCTGCGTCTTCCTCATCCATCAATATCTGATGATACCCGGCAAAACAATCAACGAAAGACTGCATTTCATGTTTTGCACAATTATCAATGAGGATGTGGATGTTGGACAGTGGAAAATTATCTTTAGGATTGGCTCTATTCAAGTCTCTATAGTCAACACAAATTCGAATCTTACCGTCCTTCTTCGGCACCGGGACAATATTGGCTAGCCATGTCGGATATTTTGTGACCTCCACAACCTTAGACTGGATTTGTTTTGTCACTTCTACCTTGATCTTTAGACTTAAATCTGGCTTGAATTTTCGTATTTTTTGCTTGACTGGATCAAACTCAGGATTTATCGGCATCTTATTCCATACAATGCTGGTGCTTATACCCGACATATCATCATAGGACCAGGAAAACACGTCAATGTATTCCCGCAATAGGTGAATGAGCTCTCTCTTTTGTGCTTCCGCCAGGTGGACACTAACACTTGTTTCTTTGATTTCATCATATTCTCCCAGGTTGACTGTTTCAGTTTCCTCTAGGTTGGGCTTCGCCCGGTTCTCAAACTCCTCTATATCTTCAACTAATCATTTCTCATCACCTTCTTTTCAATCATCATCATTCCCCTCATTTTGTTCGTCTAAGCTTGGACATCACATGACATTGGCTGGTTTTGAGTTACTGTTACTGTAATAAACAAACAAACCAAGTTAGATGATAACAAGATAATAATAAAATATACGAATAGTGGTGTTTCGAAAAATAATTTATTTTATTTTATTTTTAAATAAAGGAAAGCCTTTCATAAAAATTTGAGAGATAATTATAAACTATGGATCATGACTCGTGCAAACACAAGCCCATGCCTTTTGAAAGCAGTCAAAATACGAAAAGAAAATTTGAGATATAAAGGGTGGATCGCGGGTCCTCCTCTGGATCATCACCGATTTTAAAAACTATTAGTAATTACCCTTTCATCTACCACGATGGGTGATGGGTTATGAATGGGGTGGAGGTCCAGTTTTGGAAGGCCTCCCCTGGTGCAATCTTCTTCACCCCACCGGAATTTGGTAAATCATCTGGTAGAGCATTGCATCCTTCGAACAGATCTCTTATCCCATCCCTAATATCTTTATCATTCGATATCTCACGCACGAGAAATGACTGGTATAAGAGTGGTAAGGGCCTAAACAGACTTGCCTCTGACTTATTCTCAATCTCATTCTCCTTGGTAGGCCGATATCTGATGATAGGCGAATTTACACGCCTATAGCACTATATTTTGCCCATATTTTAGCCTAGTTTTGAGAACAAATTATATATTTCATGCACTTTTAGTCCATTTTCCTGTAAGTGAGCTAACGAACATGATTAGCAAAGTTTCAGGTATAAATGATGCAGAATTCAGCATTTCATGGATAACTTGACGCCAAAGAAAGCTTCACGAAAGGAGAAAAGCCAATCTTGGACGCCAAGGACTAAAGATGGCGCATGGAAATTCTGTCCCGGGCTAAAACAACATTTCTGAAGACTTTGGGGACTAGCAGTAACTTATTAGGATTAGGATAATGATACATTAACCTAGTACAATTGGGTTAAGTATTACATTAGCTTGTTAGGATTAGGATAATGATACATTAACCTAGTACAATTGGGTTAAGTATTTCATTAGCTTAGTAGGATTTGGTTAAGCATTTCATTAGCTTAGTAGGAATAGGATATGGGTATTATAAATACCCTATCTTGCTAGAGATTTTAGGACATCTTCTTACATTCAATTCTATTCTATTCTACATCTTCTTACATTCAATTCTATTCTATTCTACATCTTCTGACATTCAATTCTATTCTATTCTACTTCTAAGAGATCTTCTTACATTCTATTCTATTCTACTTCTAAGACATTCTAGTTCTAAACAATCATTCTTCCATTAATTCTATTTTTCTTCTTCTATTCATCTATTCTTAAATTCCGCAACAAGAGAAATGTTACCTTGCTAAGGAATTCACGCCTAACGCCTATCACACCATTACAAACGTGAAATCTTTATTGTGGTATAACAACAATGTCAATTGTGATTTCCTTCGCACTCATGGGTAACTAAACTTCTCTGTTGGGGTTATGGAAGCCGAATGAGATACTATCTATTGCTGTGAGTTTGTGAGTTCGTGACACGTATGTTGCTTATATCATTATTCTCTTCATCTTAATCTAAATTCTTTGTGGTTGCAAATGCAAGAATACGCCAGTATAACATTTAAATTGTTCGAAAGAAAGGTTATCTGTCTGGAAAAGAGATAATGTCAAGGTAGTAGGGTCCCATCCCCTATTAAAAAGTTAGTGCCGTAATTGGATTAACCTCTTGGAGAATTCGTACCGTTAGACACGCTTTAAGCTCGAAAGAGTTAAAGTGAAATAATCCTCGAATAGGTCGAAAGACGCCTGGATTTACCATCGAATACAATTATCTATAAGCACATGCATGTCTGAATTCCGCACACTCATAGCCAATAGAGACGTATAACTCAGAAGGTGGACATAACCCCAACTCCTCAATTCTCATTGTTTACATATTACAAAACATTCGTTCTTTTACTTTGCTATTTTCTGCTTTACTCTCTTATTTTGGTTACATTACTTTCACAATACAATTCCCCCCTTTTTACGAGACTTGCACTAAAAGTCTAGTAATCGTTGCTTACTTGTTGACCAAGCTATTCCCTGTGGGATCGATACCCAACCCAGGTTGGGTTCTATATTTGCTAACGACCGCTTTACACTCTTACGAGAGCTGTAGATTGAGCGTTATCAATATCCTAACCCATTCTTAAAGGCTTTCTCTGGGATCATAACGGGCTCAATAATTCCTTGCAGATTCTTACCCAAACCTCAACCAGGCTCGAACCCATTTCTCAACATCACAGTCACAATCATTTTGTAGACGGAAGGCATTGGAGCTTTGAGCGTCAGATCCTTTTCCCCAGCATTTACAATTTCCACTGTATAGAAGCTACTACCCTTTGGAACATCTTCAATCACCGGAACATAACCATTAGGATGATTTGCTCTGCTTTCTTCCCCTTGGATGACTATTTCATGATCCTCCCAAATGAACTTCAATAACTGATGAAGAGGTGATGAAACTGCCTTTGCACCATGTATCTATGGTCTTCCAAAAAGCAGGTTGTAACTAGGATGAATATCCATAACATGAAACTTAGTCTTGAATTCGGCAGGTCCCATTTGGATGTGCAAATCAATTTCACCTATGGTATCTCTCTGCTTTCCATCAAATGCTCTCATATTTACGTGGCTTTGGTGAATTTTACCCAAGTCATAGCCCATTTGAACCAACGTGGAAAGAGGACAAATGTTCACACCAGATCCATCATCTATCAATACCTGATTAATCACGTAATCTCAAAAAATTACAGTGATATGCAAGGCCTTGTTATGCATCGCTCCTTCAAATGGCAACTCTTCATCACTAAATGATATGAGATGACTTCCCACAATTTTTCCTATCATCGCAGCTAGGTTCTCAACACTCGTCCCTGTGGGAACATACGCTTCATCCAAGACCTTCGATAAAGCCTGTCTGTGGTATTGCGAACTCATTAATAATGCCAAAACAGAAATTTAAGCCAGAGTCTTCTCTAAATGTTTGACAATTGAATAGTCCTTTGGTTGCATACGCCTCCAAAATTCCTCAGCCTCCCCTTCAGTGATTGGCCTTTTCTGTGAATCCTTTTTGTTGGTCAATTCTTCAGGAATGTAGCATCGTCCCGATTGCGTCATCCTTTGGGCAGCAGCGGTCTGTACAATAAATTATTCCTTGGCGGGGGAGTGTACACTTGAGTCGGGGCCGTCATCACTATAAATGGGTCTTTCTCATTGACACTTAAGGCAGCCACAACTCTCTCTATCTTTTCTACCTCTTCCTCTCTTTTGCACTTTTCTGAATTCACCTTTATAATAGTCTTGTCAGACGCCCATTCTCCTTCTATTTTAATCATGTTAACTGTAGGTCCCCCATGATTAGGCAATGGGTTACTATTGACATTTAGCGTCGGTGACTGAAGCGTGATGACCTTTTGATCAATCAGATCTTGTATCTTATGTTTCAAGATAATACAGTCCTCGGTACTGTGCCCTGCTGCTCCTGAATAATAGGTACAATTTTGATCAGGATTATAAAATCGAGAGTTGATATTGATAGGCTTTGGCTGGATCGGTTGCAAATGACCAGCATTCTTTAATCTTTCAAATAGTTGGGTGCGACTTTCAGCCAGCAGCGTGAAGTTTTGGGGAGGTTTCTTTTCGATGTTTGGACGCGGAGGGTTATAATGGATCTGGTTTGCATGAGGAGGCACTTGATGATAATTTAGAGGTTCTTGGATGTTTGTTCGATTGTTTGGAAGAGTGGATTGGACATGAGGCTGATAATTCGGCGGTGGAACTTGGTATTGAGGAAAAATATTTGGTTGTGGAGCTTGGCATTGGGATTGGACATTTGGGAGTGAAGCTTGGTACTGGGGTTGGATATTTGGGAGTGGAGTTTGGTATTGGGGTTGGGCATTTAGGAGTGGAGTTTGGTACTGTGGTTGGACATTTGGGAGTGGAGCTTGGTATTGGGGTTGACTGTAGAATACATGCTGAAAGTTTGGTGACGGCGGAGAAGAGAAAATATTCCTCGAGTTGAACCTCTTTTTCATTTTTGCAACAGAATCAGAAGAAACCGTGCCCACATCTTCCTTTTTCTTCTTCGAGAACATAGCAGTCCCAGACGATGTTTAGGTCTTGGCAATTTTTCCTGTCCGAATACCTTCTTCTAGCGATTCTCCTATTTTTACCAAATCTGCAAAAGTCTCCCTGACAACGGACACCATCCTGGTATAATATTCTCATTCTTGAGCGCGAGAGAATACAAATACCATTTCTTTCTCAGACATGGGGGGTTGCACTTTGGCAGCTTCTTTCCTCCAACGGAAAGCATAGTCTCTAAAACACTCATCACTTCTCTGTTTGATCCAATCTAGTGAATATCGGTCAGGGACTATTTCAATGTTAAATGCGAACCTGTCAAGGAAACCCTTGGCCAATGCTCTCCAACCAGTCTATCTTTTCAGTTCCTGAGACATAAACCATTCTAAGGCTTTGCCATTTAAACTCCGGCTGAACAAACGCATCAATAATGCTTCATTTTTCCTTACCCCCACCATTTGATCACAATACCTTCTCAGATGGGCCATTGGGTTTCCGGTACCATTGAACACTTCAAACTTAGGGACCTAGTACCCTTTTGGTAGATCTACTCCAAGGTGAACACATAAGTTATCGTACCCTAAATGGTCGTGGTCCCTCGCTCTATGAGATTTTTTGATCCTCATGATCTCTTTATTCATAGCTAGATACTTCATTTAATGCTCGGTCCTCCACTCTTTCTCCTTCTCTTCGTAATAGTCCATCTCAGGATTAAGAAGGGGATTATAGATGTCGGGGGATATGAAGGCATGAGGAGGATTTGGCAGGGAGGCTTGATTTTGTGGATGAAAGAAAGTTGGTTGGTAGATGGGGAGGACATTTTGAAATTTAGAAAGGTTTTGTGGAATTTGCAAGTATTTTGGTGGCATCTAAGAAGGATTTTGCGAATTTTGTGGATTCGGGGATAGATTCGATGGAAGATTTGGGGATGGATTTTGTGGATTTGGGCACGCATTTTGTTGATTTGCAAATGGGTTCTGGGGATTTGGGAATGGATTCGGAGATAGGTTTTGCGGGGTTAGAGATGGATTTTGTGGATGATAGACATCTGGGTTATTTTTGCGATTGGTGTTTGGGACAATTTGAGGAGCGGAGATGGACGATGCGTTATATGGCTGATTCCCGAGAATAGGTGTATTGAGAGGAGGAATTTGGAGTGGAGTCCCGTGTCCTCCAGGAGCGAGAGCATTGACTGTGATGACCAGGTTAGCCAAATCTCGAGTATGATTTATTACCTCCAGAAGCATTTCTAACTTTCTTGCAAGTTCCGCAATCATCTCACTCTGTTCTGCTGTTACATTGACCCTGATGGTCAATGTGTTTTCTTCGTCATTTCCAGTCATTATTGAATGATGGTCAGAGGATGGGATTTTATGCGCTTTTGACCGGGTGAAGTAGGGATGTTCTGCCAGCTTATTTCAACATGGAGTAGTTTTCTATTATCTGTAAAGTAAAACAACTCAAAGGCAAATATGTTAGTTTCCACATGTGATAAGCAATGCAAAATACTTGACAAGAAATAGCCACGTAGAGTTGTTTGTGTCATAGACAAATTCATCCATAGGAGCATAGCGGATAAACTTGCCTTTGATTCAAACAAACACACATAAGCACATAAGACAATTATATTACACAAAACATTATAATAATGCATATCCTAACTGGGGTGACCCTTTTTGAGCCAAGGGTTTAGGCCTAACGATTTTGAAGAAAATATATGTTTCCTTAAAGTCAATCCATTATCCCCCAACTTATATAGACACGAAAAGGGCATAAATGCCTACAAAAGATAACAAAAGAGGGATACAATCTTTAGAAAAAAAGGGAAATAACATAAAAGAAGATAAGTTCCCATGCAGGGGAAATAGAAAAACTAGCTACCGGAGGCTCCTTCATCTGCCTTTGCCTTCTTTGCCTTGTTCACCTCCTGTGCTATTTGATATCTATTGATGATCAGATGATTCCTGCATAACTGTGCCTTGCTGTCGTAAGTCATTTTTCCTATACTATCGAGTTGGGAGGCCATGCTATTATCCAAATCGATTAAACACTACCTAGCATCATTAGCCTCTTGCCTAGATCTTTTCAACTCTCCCCTCAACATATGTATTGTTAAAGCAACTTCTACATGCATCTGTCGGTGAGCGATTTCACTTTTCTGAAACTCATCTTGAAGCCTGTGGAGTCGAATTTGATGCTCGGATTCTACATCCACGACCCGAGTAGGAACGTTCGGCTCTGGAATCAATGCTCCGGCGAGGCTCTTTTTTAACCACTCCTTGTAAGTGTCGCTGACTTCAAGTTCAGACCCTATACGGAAAGCGATTTCCGTCCACCTTCTTCTTCTCCATCCGTTTATCATATAGTCTTTGAGTTGGGGCTCGCTTTCATCATACTCGGTGAAGAATCTGAGCATAGAATCAATTTGAGTAGTCTTCTACTTGATCTCGAATTGCCTAAGAACTCTGCCAGGATTGTAGGGACGGGTTCCCCTGAGACCCGGAAGCCCTAGAAAAGGCCACTCGCCCCCTCGAATAGTGTATTTCCCTGAACGAAGATAGTTAATGGACCATTGCACATCGTCATCTCTTAATTCTCCAAGAGTCTTAAACCAAAATTCATGAGATGGTTCCCTTTTGAACTTGTGTAAAAACAACCACATGTCGTGCGATTATAACAAATTCCATCTTGTTTTGTGATCAGGTTGTACCGTTCTAGGATTTTTCACCAAATGCATTATCATCCACCATTGCAATATAAGTTTGCAGCCTTGAAAGAAACGGTTCTCGACTTAACATCTTTCCAAAGCTCGATATATGTCGGCGACAATTATGGGAGCTAAGTTGTGGAATGACTTTTTAGAATTGTACTCCATTCCAAAGAAGAGTGCATGGGTCACTGAGACAACCCTTGGATGAATTGTGCTATTTTCCCCCTGTGGGAACACCATGGTTCTAAGTAGGCCTACCGCGAACACAAAGGCTCTCGTCTCCTTTCATTTTGGTTCTAACTCAAATTTATGTCCAAATTTGTGAAAAGCATTGAATCTTCCAAACCGACGATACAACTCACGAAAAGTGATATTTTCTCCATCACGTTCTCCTAGCCAGGTGTCGTCGTCAGTTAAAAATACCTCCTTGATCTTTTGAAGATCCCATACAACTGGGACTAAAATGTTCTTATCTGGTGTCTCCGTTCTATTAAAACACATTTCAGTACTCTCATAACAAATCCATACCTCTTCAATGGTAGGATTTAATTCAACATCCCCGAATCGAAATACCATATTCTGATCATCCCAAAAAGTTGTTAGTACATGGATCATTTCAGGTCAAGCATCCATCTCGATCAAAGAAGGCAGATGCCCGATGTGTGTTCTAACAATCTTTCTCTCTTCTGCGCTCATGTGATCCCACCATAGTTTCAAGAAATCGTCAGGTTTAGTAACCATCTTGAACTTTATGAGAGAATGCGGTTGAACCATATCCTGCACAAAAATAGGCAAAGATAAGCCTTCCCCAGTCCCCAGAGGGTAATGGATTTAATTAAACAAACATATATTTTTTCCAACACATAAATATGATTCGTCTGTAATTGACTCGGGGTCAATAGACGGAGGGCAGGTTTTTTAAGGGGCCCAATACCCGCTCGGGTATTGGGTCATCCTAGGTTCATGCCTAAAATAGGGTTTTGGTTTCGTTCTATCCTAGTTGTCTAGAGTGGGTTTGAACACTGGTTCTCAAGCGGACAATTTGAGTTTGAAAATACGAACAACCATCAGACGACTCACGTGCTAATAAACCGTTCGGATTTCCAACACATTTTTGAATTGAACAACAGGGGCTGGGACATCCACGAAACCCAAAAACAGTTTAAATAATGCAGGAATATGCCATGAGATGCGATAGATAAACTTTACAGAATCGAAACATACAAACACATAAACAGTTAATCAAAAGACGAAATCAAATATTTGGTTAGAACCTAGTTAAAATCACCAGCAGAGTCGCCATTTCTGTTTTGCGGAGAAATTTTGACTTTTTAGAAAAGAGTCGCCACTTAATTTTGAAAAGGAATTAAGAAACCTTTAGAGAATTACTTCAAACGATTCAAAACAGGAAAATCGTTTTAAGTTAGAGATTCTAGATAAGCGGTTCCTATTAACATTTTAGGAAGGTGTTAGGCACCTAAAACATCCGCTAACTTGCGGTTATCCGATCTGTTTGAAAACATTCTTTAGATTAACTTCTAAAAAAAGACTAATCTGTTGAAAAGTGATTGATTTTTTAGAAAAGACTTTTGTAAGATAGGTTTAGGCGACTTAATAGGGATTTTCACTAAGTCTAAATAAAACTAATAAACACATAAAAAAGGGAGAAGGGAGGAGAAAGTAAAGTATTTAGGCCATTGGGCCCAAATCAATGAGACCTGTCCTAGTCTAATTGGGATTTCAACCCATTTCACCTGTCCTAATCTAGTTTTCGAGCCTTTGGCTCGAATCTTGCTCCACTTGTATTAAATTTACAACTTTAGCTTCGAGGCCCCGAATGAATGAATAAATAAACACCTAAATGAATAAATAAAAATAATAAAGAAAACAAGAAACACAATGCTAAGTGAACTAAAGAAGATAAGGCTTTCAAGCCTCCAAATCCTAGTGACTTTGTCAATGTACTTAGGTCCGCTATCTGCTTCTGTCTTCTTACTGGAATGGCCATAGAATCATTGTGGGAATTGAACCTCGAGGATATGGGCCTCACTGGCCCACCTGATAATGAGATAGGAAGGAGTCCATTGTGGACTCCAATGCAAATTGACATGTGAAGGAAGAAAAGGCAAGAAATTAGAATCCGAATCACATAATTTGATAAATTTAAACATCATTCGATAAGGCATAATGATATGAGTAATGGCAGAGGGACAAGATAAAATAAAATAAAATATAGTTATGGCAGGCGTGGGAAAAGAGCAAAATATCACATAATTTAACACATTCTATTTGGAATGTTGCCTCCACCTTACTGTTACTTAATACAATCCAATTTACTACTTGAAAGATGTTATAATTATGTGTTAGCAATTTTTTATTTCGAGAGCATGATCAAAATATAAAGTGAAACAGAAAGAGCCAAAATCTGCTACCTCGTGTTTACGAATAATTGTCAGCAAGGACTATACGTAACAGACATTCATTATACAATCCTAATACAAATTCAAAATCGCATGAACATATAAAAGCAACAGAAGCATGATTGAACCAGGAAGGAATCCAAACCTCACATCCAAACCCATAAAATTCGAACTCAATGCCTCAATAGTTGTTCTAATCCCTTTTTCAGTTTCCAAAAGAAACCTAAAAGTGAATCAGTGAAGAACTCCCAAGAATGAGAGTACTGACTTTGAACAATTTGAGAAAGAGAACAAAAAGAAGATACAAATTGGCCAACATAAGTAAAGATGGGTCACTTCGTAAAATTAATTTTAACCTCACTTCTAACCATCTCTTTTGAAGCTAAAAGGGGAAATCGGTGAAAAATCCCCAAGAATATGAATACAAAAGCTGATTTTTACCTTAATTCCAACCCCTTTCAAGTCTCTTTCGAAAACCAAAGGGTGAACCATTGAAAAATTTCTGGGAACAAGAACAATACCACTTGGACCAAACAACACCCATAGGAAAAATCAGATTAAGAACTTTCAAAAACGAGAACATATCATGAATGTTTCGCTTTTAGTTCTGTTTTCACAAGCGTGGGAGTTTTCGATTTCATTAAGCCTCTTAGACATTGTAAACCAAAGAAACTTAACAAAACTTTTACTTCAAAGACAAACCGACTAAACTGATTTCAACGATCTCCCAAATGACTTCAAATAAACAATAATGGATTACACTCAGACATTTTGGAACAATGATCGAGAAGAAAAATAAAAAGAGAAACATGTGAGAGAACCTCACAAATAAGTCCAAGTCGACAATGTTATTAATCAAATTCGACAATCTGTAAGACTCCTAAATGAAAAGCTCGCACATATTCCCATAACGAATATGTATGACCATGAACTTAAATGAAAAAGGGAAAACAAAAACCTCCAAAAAACCAATAATTTAGAGCTAATCACGTACAAAATAGAAACGAGAAAAAATAAGACTAACCACAACTCTACAAACTACAACAAAGGCGACTGTAATCCAATCCTCCCCCTCATTCCGACCGACTCGAACAAAGCGGTCATTGAGGCATCCTAGGACTTTTGATACACTTTTGGACCTTGCTCATTGTTCTTTTGTCATATGAGAAGCCAAAGGAACCTGGGAGGTAGCTCTGCTATTGGCGTTGCTAGCTCGACAATTACGACACCATCCAGTGGTAACGACAAATAAAATATATGTCAAGTAACAACTATGAATCAAACAACATCAGGCTAAAACTATTGAACACAATCAAAGCAACAATCAAATCAAAGCAACAATCTTCGACTAGGAAGATAGCTATTCAAACCACAAGCAGTGCAAAAACAAGGCATTAATACATAACAATATATCCAAACATCTGACTAAACAACAACCTATGGTCTTTAAGACCTCTATAGCATACAACCCAGCATGCAATATCACTAATACTCGCAACTACAGAAGGTTGAGATGAAGTAGACATAGTCAAAAGATAAATGAAATGAGGTGTTACCCGTTTCGAAGCAGCAAATGGGACTACGAGCTAACTGCCGGAATACGCCACCACCGGAAATCAGTGTTATCAACTTGATAACCTCTGATTAATCAACCAAACTTCCAAAAAAAGAAAAAGAAAGGAGAAGATATTCTACTGTGAAAGAAAGCTTTTAGCTCTGAGGTTCCTTTCCCTTTTTTCCAACCAAAAATTTCCAACCCTCTCTCCAACCCCCCAGCAAAAAATCCCCCTTTTATAGAGAAAAACCTAGGGTTTGTTTAGGGCTTCCCACAAGGATAATCCTGGTACTTGCCAAAAAAAAAGAAATTCAAAATTCAAATTGAGGATAAGGTCTTGTACCAATTTTTGGATTCTCCGGAGAATTTTGAATTGGTTTCAACCAATAGAAAAAGAAAAAGTAGAAATCCCCCCAAAACCAATGACATTCACCCACCTTTGTACGAATTCGTACCTTTTCTCCTAAATTTGCGGATTTGAACTTTGGGTAGGACACCTTATCGGTCTTCTAGAAGAATCTAGGGTTTTCTTCGCGAATTCGAGTGGGACACGTGCGGAGAAGGGTCGAGTCGGATCGGTTTCATGGTTTTCGGGTTGAGGTCGGTCATAGGTCGAGTGCGGGACTGGATTGGTGCTGTCGATGTTGGTATTGTCGCGAATTTTTGAAGTTGTTCTCGTTGTTGTCGTTGGCTGCTGAAGGAGATAAGAGGGATTGTTGATGCTGAGCCGGGTCGGTTATGTGTTTGGGCCAAGTGGAATTGTTGTAATTGTTGTTGGCGGTGTGAAATTGGGCCTGGGTTGGTTTTGATTATCTTTTGGGCTGCAGAAAGAAAAGGATAAAACGGGTTGGTTGGGATTTAAGTTGGATCATAAAATTGTTAAGAATTTGGGGGTTATTAAAATATAACCCTCCAATTAAAATTTAGGATTTGGCCAAAATTAATTAATATTTTGATCCAATTGAAAACTAGATTGGTCCATTGCATTGCAAAAATATGACCAATTTGATTTCAATTAGGATCAAATTTAATAATTTGACCAAATTGAATTGAATTTCGATATGAATTAACACCTTGTTTAATCCCGGAGTTCTTGATTTGATAAAACCAAACACATATTTATCTGAATAATTTATTTTAAGAACAAATCATTTTTAAAATCAAGACTTCAACCATTTAAATTTATTTCAAGACGAACCTTGATTAAAATCCGATATTCCGTAAAATAAATATTTAAGTAACAACATTATATAATCTCATATAATTAAATATGATAATATATAATCTTTACTTAAAACGGCAAAATTATCCAAATAAATACTTTGAAAAGCTTTTTATTCGGATAAAAATAAATGTCATAATTTTATTTAAAATCGAAGAAACTCGGCATTAAACTTAGTTATGGAGGACAAAAATTAGGTGTCAACAATAATAAAATAGATATAAATGATAAATTAATTCTTGATGTTTTAAATTAATAGAACATCTTATATGAGACTCATTTACAAAAATTTACATGTATGTTTGCTCAATGATTTTACTATATTACCCCTAATTAATTATTGTAAGACATTTACATATAAGAAAATTAATAATATTTAATAAAAAAGGTAAAATAGACATTTATGACATGTCTACTTCAGCTGCTTCAACCGTAATTTTACTATATTACCCCTAATTAATTATTATAAGTCATTTAGGTATTAAAAATTTAATAATATTTAATAAAAATAAAATTGTCATAAAATGATAAATTAATTCTTGATGTTTTAAATTAACATGACATCTTATATGATGAGACTTATTTAATTTTTTTTTCACAAATATTTTTTAATAGTTATTTTGCTATATCACTTCTAATTAGGTATTATAAGTCATTTAGGACATATTTGCTTCGCTGCTTCAATCATAAAATTTGGTTGACTCTCGAAGTTATTTCAGTGCTACTTAAATTGGAATAGAAGAAAAGTATTATAAATCATAATAATTAAAAACTTAAATTATCTTCAGAATATAATTGACTATCAATGCCACAAAAATTTAGATAAGGAGAGTAACATATATTATTTGAAAATTACATAAAAATATTATAAATTACAGTAGCTAACAATTTAAAATACTTAAAAACATATTATGAATCTGATTGATTATCTAAATTATATTTGTGTCACATAAATTCGGTATAGTTTTGGCATTTTATAATTTGCATTTTTATTATTTTAATTTAGTAATTTGTTGATCCAAATGATGTTTTTGAATTTAACATGTTTTAAAAATTTAGTACTTTATTTATTTTAATTTATTTACTTTATTTTGTTAAAATATTATATATTTAAAAATTATGCAAAAAAATAATTATAAGTCATAACTATTAGCTTCTTATAACATTTTAAAAACATATAGTAAAAAATATGATTGACTTTTGAAATTTTAATAGTGTCACATAAGTTGCGATAAAGCAAGTAACATAAATTATTTGAAATTACATTAAAAAATATTAAATCCACAAACATTAACAACTTAAAATATTTTAAAAAATATATTAGTAAAAAAAATTTGATTGATTCACTAAATTCTAAAATTGGGACAAAGCGAGTAACATAAATTACTAAATTACATAAAAGATACTATAAATCACAATGATTAACACCTTAAATTGTTTAAAAATTTGATTGACACTCCAAATGCTATTTTTGCTACATAAATTGAGATAACGTAAATAACATATGTTGGGCCTCTAATGGCACGGGCTACAATATCTAGTATTGCATAGAGATACTGAGACTAACTGAACTTATTGACTATATATTGCATCGTTCACTACTAACTAAAATATAGAAATTCGGTTTAACTATAAAATTTAATGATAATGACCGAAAAGAATGGGAAAGTCAATGTTTTAAAACATATAGGTGAAGGGAAAAAGGACAAGATAAAAGTGGAATTTGAAACCTCGACTTTATTTGTAAAAATGAATCCAATAATCATTGTATTATTTTTTACAAACAAATGATTTACATATGTATTATTGAACGAAGATGAATACACTCTTACATACTATAGTACAACAAATAAATAAATCAAATTTCATAAAGTACTCCCCTATACCTAATATTCCCTCCAAAATTAAATTTTTTATCGAGAATACAGCTAGGAATTTACACTGACAATATATATTACTTCAACTCGATTATTTATATATGTAGGATTTTCTTGATGATTGAATTACTTGGAGACTTTCTTGGTAAGTGGAGACCTTGACTCACGAAGTCTTCTTTCATTGACCAATGATATTGCAAACCTATCACAAAACAAAATATTTAAATCAGGTTATTTATGACACATATAAGAATATGTATATAGTAAGACTAGCTAACATACCTTGACAATACAAATATATACTATCCCTCTGATCTGTCAATCGTGATTTTTAAAAATAGATATCTCAAATTATTTGTCGACGTTTAAGACAAAAGTGTATAATGATATATATACCTCTTAAGGGCTTCCTCATTAGTGCCTCCTTTAGGAATTGGTTCTGTTAAACCTGTTTCCAAATTTACCCTTGAAAGTGGTTTCTTCAATAAATTTTTCCCAATTTCCACTAGCCTCTCCAAATTTTCCTTTGTAGACACATCCACTGAGGCTTCTGTTCCATTTAGTTTATCCTCCTGTTCATTATTTTCAACAACCAAAATAATTTATTAATCAAACATACCTATCAAAATACTTTAATACAACAACAACAATAAATTCAGTGTATGGGGTCTAGGGAGGGTAAAATTTACGCAGTCCATGCCGCTACCTCCGAAGGAATAGAGAGGCTGTTTCCGATAGACCCCCGGCTCATCAAAATACTTTAACAAAAGAAAAAAGGAAAGATACTACACTCTATATAGTCGCTCGATCACCAACACAATAATGAGTAAATGTATATTTTTTTCATATTTAGCTAGCGAATGTAATTATTTGATGCTTACTTGAATTCGAAGGTAACTCTTTTCACTATGAAGAGCTTGGAAAACAACAGAATTATGGTAATCAACCATATCAGCACTTGATTGTGAGAATACTTCAATTAATGGTGTGGAACCTTTGTGAAATAACCAATCTACAATACCCCATTTGGCTGCCAAGGATGAATTATATTTCTGTTCACATTTTGCAGCTCCTGTCCCTATTGATATTACAAGAAAACGACCATAATCTGTTGGTTTTATTGGGAAGAAATCCGGGTTGTTCTTGAAAATTTCTTTGCTTACTTCTGCTATTGCAACCAAACCCTGAAAAAAACAACATGTCAACATATATTAATTATAAGTATATACTAAGATTGTATAAATTCTATTGTATCGTCAGTGTATATAAGTTAAATATACGTACCGGATTGTTTGCAGCAACGCCACCATCAATGAGATTATGTTCTCTGACGTTTCCTTTGCTATCTTCAACTTTGAAACTATGAGCTGGAAGATAAGTTGGTGCTGCTGAAGTACTAATACAAATATCGGACAATTTTGCATCATAACATGCTGATCGTTTGGTCTGCAAGCAAAAATCAAGATTCTTCAATATGTAGTCTCACATGTGTGGTCTGGGGATCGCAGGGTGTACCGTGCATGCAGACCTTACCCCTACCATTGTGCGGTAGAGAGACTGTTTTCGAAAGACTTTTTTTCATTTGAATAAGAAATAATGTATACCTCATAAGTTGAGAAAATGGTTGGTTGCAACTTCTTGATATCAAAAGTAGGAATAACAACATTAGTGATAGTGTTACTAAGACGAGTATTTTTCAATTTCTCCTTGACAATCTCACGTAGGTATTTGCCATCATATTTTGGTCCTATTAATGCTAGCATCATCTTCCCAATTGAAGCAAACCAACCACTGCATGTTTGCAAATTCAACAGCAATTTTAAAAAATTGGTCAGCCATAGTACACATAAATAGAGTGACCAAATTAAAGTTCATTAGATGTGTACATACCAGTTCTTTTCTGGAAAAATCTTTGGACAATGCTCCAAATAAAATGGTGTAATATCTTTTGCTGCATAAAGTGGACGATTATTTTCGTCTGGAGCTGTTAACATGGCTGTCACAAGGCCACCAGTGCTCGTTCCAGCAATTACGTCGAAGTAATCTGCAAGTCTTGCATCCTTTCCATCCAACTCCTGCAAATTTAATACCACCAATAAATTTATTTTCCATGCATGCATTAACATATGGTAGCATATTGGAATGTAACTGACGTGACGTATCATTATATATGCATGTGTATATAAAAGAAAATTGACCTGAAGTTGAGATTCAAGATAACTGAGGATGGTAGCTGGAATAATTCCTCGAACACCACCTCCATCGATGCTAAGAATAGTGATCAAATCTCCATAAGTTGGAGCTTGAATTTGAGATGTTTTTCTCTCCATTTCTAAATGAATAATCTTAGTATAAGAGCTAGAAAGCTTAGAACAAAGTTGTTGAAATTATGATTTTGCTTGTGTACTATGAGAATATTGTTGAACTAGTTTATGATATTCTTTGGCAATGTACAAGGGATCATATTTATAGGCCTTGATACCAAGAGACTTTGTTACGTAATGGGTCAAAGATTTGACTTATCAAATGAAGAAAGTTTCTATTAAAATTTTAAAGAAAATTCTGGGAAACATGTATAGCAAAAAAATTGAGTATCATGAGGTAAAAATTTAACACGCTAGTAAATAATATCTTTTTCGATTAAAAAAATAACTGGTTTCGGATCACAACAAAAAATATTTGAATTGTCTTGCTGTAAAAATATTTCATATATATTCGTCACGCAAACTAAAGCCGGCGTTGAAAAGTACTACTATACATTACTCGCAAAGCTTGTGCTAAGTGGGATGTACCGTTTACGGTAGTTCGATAATTTTTACTCAAACTCTATATTTATCTTTAATAAAAGTGATTTAATATATACGAAAGTATAATTTAGAGACTCAATAATTTCAAATGGACAAAATATCAGTACGTTCATTTGAAATAATAAATCCGCCTCTGATGAAGTGGACCCCATCTATTTAACTATGGAACACTTTTAAAATAGATTTCAACCTTGTGAGATAATTTGAGAGTTAACTAATATTATTTCTTACCATGAAAGAAATGAGTTAAATTGAGAGAAATGGTCAAATTAAATAAAATATCATTAACTCTTGAATACCAACAAGAGAACTGTAGTCCATGGTGACTCCTATCATTGGAGCTGAATATTTAATTTCTACGATTATTTAATTGGTAGTTTGGCATAAGTTTACTATTCAACGAAAATATTTTGCTACTTTATAATAGTGCTATTGCATACATCCAACTAAAAGAGTAAAAGATGCTTTGTATATTCCTCTCTTTGAACCACATGCTCAGAACTTTTGCTATTTCATGTGTTAAAATTTTAAAAATTCATCACATGGGATAAATCCTAGGAGAACATGTGAATTTATAAGAAATTTTTAAAATTAAAATAATATAATCATACACCTTAATAACTTACCATATCTCCACCTATACAGAGTAATTATAAAAATTTCAACTAATTATGTATTTTTGTTGGAAGTATCAGGAGCTAATTATGTATCTCAACAAATTCAAAATCGAAAAAATGTATTAGAAGCTAATTGTGTTATTTACAAAGGAAAAAATATATCTTCATTGGATGTATCGAAAGCTAATTATGTATCTCGACACATTTAAAATCAAAATTTTCTATAATTCAGCTTCAAACTATCGGAATTTATATTATTTGCCCATATTTTAATGATGTCTAAAGTTTATGGCGGTGGTGATGATATATACAATGAAGATGGTGGTGATTTTGGATAGTGTTAGAAGAGGAATGATCGATTTGGTGAGTTGGCATGTAATTTTGCCTAAATTGATTAGGGAGTTAATAACTTAAATGATTATTCAACTTTAAACTTTTATCTCAGTAAGTCACTTAATTTTGGACTTTACTTAGAAAGTCACTCAACCCATTTTATTATTTTTTAAATTAATTTTTACTTATTGTGAAATTTCCTTTAATAACAAAATTTTAAAAAATACAAAAAAATTATTTAATGACTTTTTTATCCTTCATTTCCATTAAGTTAGATTTCTAGCTTCTCCTTCCTGCTTTTCCTCTTTCCTCTTTTTCTAATTAGGGATTTCTCCCCTCCCTCTTATCTTGTTTTAGGGCTATCTCTCAAAAATTTACTTTTAGAGATGTAACGGAGAACAACAAATGAATCTCAAGTAGAGGGTTAAAACTTGTCTTTGTTTCATGAGGAAAAGGACTACTACGTGACTAACTCCCAAGAAAATTCCTCAAAAATTTCTGAAAATATATACAGCTACGCTATTAAGTGAAAAACAAACTTAAACTTCTGCAACTAATCAAAATAGAATAACTTTTCAGAAACCAAAAGTTAAGTGGAAAGTCTACAAAATCATAATGCAAATGAACAGGGATGCGTGAAAAGTCAATGGGATATAAGAGAGAATATTGATCCCTTAAATTATGAGGTTAGGTAATTCATAGATCAATCAACCAATTTAAAATTTCCAATTAATATGAACCTAATTTAATAAGAAAAAATATATCACGTGTGAACACAATTTAAGAACAAAAATATAATTAAAGAATTACAAACACAATAACTAAAAATTCTCGATCAAGAAAATGACTTTAGATCATATGAACTAAAGATGAACTATTGAAATACTATAGGCTCTCAAGCTTACATGTAGGTAGGTTATCAATAGAAAGAAAGAGAAATGAAAGAACGGGTAAAAGGGTTATTAAAAAGATATTTTGTATTTTTCAGAATTTTATTATTAAAAAAAATAAATCACATGAGCAAAAATTAGTTTAAAAAATAATAAAATGGATTGGATGATTTTCTGAGTAAAACATCTAAAGTTGAGTGACTTTCTGAGTAAAGTTCAAAGTTAATTAATTTTTTAGGATAAAAAATTTAAAGTTGAGTGACCATTTAAATTATTAACTCATTGATTAGGTTAATGAAAGAAGAACAAATTTGAGTCACTTTTATAACTTCAAGGGTATATACGGACCAATATTATAACAGTAAGAGCAGCATACAAATGTTGATTGCTGATAATATAACGAAGAGTAATATTATGTTGCACCGTTTGATTTATGTGGACAGATAATATAACTTTAAAGATTGAATTCTTAAGTTAATCAAATCTATATCTATAATTTATAATCTATAATCTATAATCTATATCTATAATCTATAATCTATATCTATAATCTATAATCTATAATCTATAATCTATAATCTATATCTATAATCTATAATCTATATCTATAATCTATAATCTATATCTATAATCTATAATCTATATCTATCTATATCTATATCTATATCTATATCTATATCTATATCTATATCTATATCTATATCTATATCTATATCTATATCTATATCTATATCTATATCTATATCTATATCTATATCTATATCTATAATCTATATCTATATCTATATCTATAATCTATATCTATAATATATTAAAAGTGTGAAGACCCTTAAAAAAATAATTCGAACTTTTTGCCCTTTATTAAAAGTTTCCGCAATAGATAAAATTATCTTTTCACTTATTTTTTAATTATAAATTAATATTTGATCATTCTCCTAGGCTTCAAATTTAACTAAATTTGGTTATTAAATTAGAATTTGAAATCAAGTAAACTTTTAATTTTTTATTCTTTCTTTATTTAAAGTCCTAATTTAATATTTGAAGTAAAAATTTATATTTACTTATGGAAGATTTTAGAACCCAAGTAAACAAGGAACGCTAGATGTCAGGTGGATTGAAGTATATTTATTATTTTTCACAGAAAAAATAAAGTTGCTATAGTGATTTTCCTCATCATTAAAAATGACAGAATTTCATTGGGAAAAAATTATACTAACTAGCGTCTTCTTCTTCTTTGCATCTTTTAGGGCAAAAAAAATATAGCAAATCTGTTAAACAAATCAAAATTCAAGTATATATATTACTTTCTTTAACTCCACCATGAAGTTGCATAACATTGTCAGATGTTTTCACAGGTTATTCTATTTATTCGGAATCTTTTTTGAATTATTTTTATTGATAAATGGAGGTTTTAGAATAGAGAACTTTGGATACGAGTACGTTCATCAACATGCTAGATATATTGTTTGAATATGCTTTATTTTAAGCAAGGGATTTATTGGAGATAGTCTTTCTATCTCTACGATAGCGGGTAAGATATGCAAAAACTTTATCCCTCTTCAACCACACTTACGAGATTACATTGAGTATGTTATTGTTGATGGTAGTGGTGGTATTAAAAAAGTATAACCTATCATGTTCGTCTTTTTAGGTCAATCATGTATACGACTAGGAGGAATTATAGAATTGTGATAGCATAAAATGTAGATTTATGACCAAATTATGATGTTAAAAATTATAACACGTAACTATTATAGAGGTGATATATTTGCGTGTCATGTGAAGTGCAAATTTATGAGTAAAAATTCATTAAAATTATAAAAATTATATATATGAGTTCATCCCTTTAAAATATAACAAATTTAATATTAAATTTTTTAGAAATTGAATCAGATCAAAATCCTAAATTTGTGTCAGCTACTTGGAGTCTCAAGAGTCCTACAAAACATATTAGAGGAATATGTACTACTATATAGTGTTGTTATCGCTATGTAATTTAATTCTTTATGGTTATATGGGAGACAACCTCTCTATCCTTGAGGTAGCGGTAAGATCTACCATTCCTAAACCCTACTTTGTGGGATTGCATTGAATATGTTGTTATTGTTGTTTAGGATATCAATCTTGGACTCAAAAATCATTATGAAGTAATATTATATTGTACGAACGAAGGGAGCATTACAATAACATGAAGGCTGTTAGCAAAATAAAGGTACTCAAAAATTGTGATTTTAGTTGGCCAAGAGGTAATAACTTCTTTTGTTCGTGCTATATTTATGTTATATTTTAAAAATTTTATACTTAATAATATAATCTACACATAACAATTTTTTTTTTACACATTTAATATTATTGATGTTATATACAGTTAATACTCGAGAACGCTGGCTTACATTAACATAGATGATTGTTCAATTCTTCTGACTATTTCAATTGGCTATCGAAGCAATGGACAAACAACAAATGAAAAGACTATACTTTTCAGGTGTGCTACTACAGACCACTATACATCTCCCCTACTCCCCTAATAATCAAATGCACATAAATTGAACAAAATTTGCATATTGGAAGTCTGAAACTCCGGATTAATACATTTACATAAGAAAACACAAACTTTAGGTAGTTGAATTGCTGAAGCAGATTGTATATTCGATAGGGAGGTCGGAGATCAATTCTCCCTTTCAATATCATCCGATCATATGAGTTCGCCCGTATCGGGCTTGTTTTGTGCAGCTTACTTTTTTTGTATAATTTATGAGCTAATGCACGCGAGAGAATTTATTTAGTGCACACTTGAAGAATAACGACTCCAAATTTTCGAAGAGTTCCAAATGGGTAAAGAATGTCCCTTTTTTGGCCCTGAAATATTACGAGGATAAATTTGACCCCAAAATATGACGGAGAGTATATTTAACCAATTTTTCAAAATAGAGAAATAAATTCGACTCCTTTCCCTCAAATATAAGTGACAGGATGTATTACAACAAGATAGGCTTATCCAACATTAAATTTTATGGATGTGACCTTGTACAATTACGGAGGTAGATTTATACTTTTTATTTAATTTAACAGGTTTAATTTTTTGATTTTTTTTCATTAACTCATCACACTTTCCAGTTAAATGTATGTTCAATTATTCTTTTGGCAATTATTCTTATGATATGTGTTAGAGCGCGTGCCTTACTGATTTTCTTATTTTCGCCTAACTGTTGCCTATCGATGGAACAGGTTGACTAACGTGTTCCGAACTAGCTAAAACAGTAAGAAAATAACACAGTGGATTTTTACATGGAAAACACCCGGCTCAAGAGGTGTAAAAAACCACGCCTGTACCTCTACACGATTTAACTCCAAATTCACTAAATAACTCTGAGCCTTAACAACAACTGATTACAAAACTCTTTACTTAGTGCCTTTGGTGCTTCTCCAGACAGTTAAGTAACCCACATAGTCAACATTTTTATAGCCCTCAAGAGTGAAATTGTTTTCCTTTGGATACCATAGTCTCAATTCATTGATTCCCATGAGATATCTCAAGATTCTTTTGACAACACCAATTCTTATGAACTGCGAACAAAATTATCAGCAACTTGTATTGATGAATCAATTTCTTGATTTGTTGTTCCTCCTGTCAATATGCCCTCAATCCGTATAATGGTTGGATCAGGTGGTACAACGTATTTCTATGCATGCTCATCAGTTTTATTATCATTCTCTTACCTTATCTGCTTCTTACATTTGTCCACAAAGATTTATACAAACCGGGTCCAAGCACTGGATCATTTTTTTTTGTTAAAGAGGATCTCCCTTGCTTCCCCCTTACATGAGCACTACAAATCTGACCATTTTTCAAAGTCGTTTATTTTAGTTCTCCCAATCTTTTCAACTCCAATAATGGTGCTCTTTTTACCATCTCCAAAATATCCATTCCCCCTTTAAATGTGGTGAGTAAAAGATACTTTATTTGCTTCCAGTCTTATTCCTTGAGCAAGTTTTATCCATGTACAAATTTTGCTTGCCTCCTTTCACTCTCACCTGCAAAACAAATTAGGGATAAACTTTAGGCACCCATATAAGTTTGGGTCATTTCTTATAAGAAAAATGATGTATGAGGTTCCTTCTAGTCCATCGAGGCAACAGGTTATGTGACCTGTTTCTCTGACCAGATTTGACCTTCTTGTTAGCTTGTGCTAACATGGAATCAGATTTTTTTGCTAGGCTTATGCTTCTTGATTTGCTTTTGGCTACAACTGGACATTCAGTGGTTGGATTCCCCTGGTTACCACAAATGTAACATAGATCTTTAATAGCATTAGAACTTTTATAAAAGCCTAACCCAACCTTTTCATTGTGAGTTCTTTGACCTAACTTATGAATAATTCTTGAAAAATGTGTCCATCTACTAGCTCTTTCAAGATCAAATTTCAATTAGAAACTTCTTGACTCAATTGGCTAACCTTTTCTTTTTCACAAAAGTATTCACGTTTAATCTTAGTCAATTCTGACTCAATTTTTTCTTGTTCCTCACTTTTGACCTTTTTTTTTTTTATAGAAAGAGTCAGTTTCAAGATTTCAGATTTTGGAATCAGATTTGAAGAATCAAGTTGACCAACTTGTTCCTTAAGAGTGCAGTTTTCCTTTTCAACAGTATTCTTACAAACTTCTAGATCAATAAGATCAAACTTGAGACTTGCAAGATTGTTGAATAACTCATCCCTATCAGAAGTTAATTCTTGAAAATCATCAATTAGAGCACTCATTAAGGAAACAAGTTTATTTTTAGAAAATAAATGCAACTTTTCTTTAAGTTCAAGATTACTTACCTCAGAGGTTCCATCACCTTCTATCATGTCCAAATCTCCAATAGCCATGAGAGCTTCTTTATCATCTGATTTATCACTTTCAGACGTCCTATTTAGATCTTCCATGTTCATCTCATAGGTATTCAAATTTCCAATTAACTCATCAAGGAACATTCTAGTGAGATCCTTAGCTTCTCTTATGGCTGTAACTTTTGACATCCCACTTAGATTTTGATAGGACTCTCAAGACCTTCTCTACATATTCCTCAGTAGATAAAACCTTTCCTTGATATAATAACTCATTTACCAACAAAATTAACCTAGTTATCATTTCTTGTAGTGACTTATTTTTTTCATTTTGAAAGCCTCATATTCAGTGAAAAGTAATGCAATTTTGAATTGTCTCACTTGGCTAGTGCCTTCATGTTCATTCACCAATGCATCCCAAATTTGTTTATCAGTGTTGGAATTAGACATTCTATTGTACTCGGCTGGATCAAGACCACAAACAAGAATATTTTTGGCTTTTACATTCTTTTGGAGAGCAACAGGATCTTTCGAGGTGAATTCACTCCTTAACTTTTTCATTTGTTCTCCATCCACTGTCTTCATGGGAATTCTTGGTCCATCAATAATTCTATTCCATAATTCATAATCTACACTTTGAAGATACGTTTTCATCCTAACTTTCTACCAAATGAAGTGAGAACCATCATAGAGTGGAGGTCTAGTAGTGGATTGACCTTCACTGTGACCAGTAGGTGGTGCGGAATTCATCATATTGATCTTTGTCTTAGGTGTTAACCCTTTTTGAGACAACCTCACTCTGATACCACTTGTTAGAGTACGTGCCCTACTGATTTTCTTATTTTCGCCTAACTGTTACCTATCGATGGAACAGGTTAACTAACGTGTTCCGAACTAGTTAAAACAGTAAGTAAATAACACAATGAACTTTTACGTGGAAAACACCCGGCTCAAGAGGTATAAAAAACACGACTTGTACCTCTACAAAATTTAACCCCAACTTCACTAAATAACTCTGAGCCTTAACAACGACTGATTACAATACTCTTGTAACCAACAACTAGGAATTATAAACTCTAATTCCTATACCTCAATAACTAGGAATTATAAACTCCAATTCCTATAACTCAACAATCACTCTTGACTGTTGAACCCACTTTGAGTTATCCCAAACTTGAAGTTAACTCAGCCCAGTATTGTTCATAAAAAATCAATCTAGGAAAGCAATACAACTCAATAAGAACAATACATTTAAACTGACTCATGAACTGTAAAGCTTAATCCTGTGAAACAGATTCGTCAATTTGTTCCTTTGTACTGGCAGCACTTGAATCTTCAATCAGATTATCTCAATTACGAACTTTCTCAATTTGATCCTGTTCAGTCTTTTCTCTCTCTGTAAGTGCGCAATTTACTCTGAATGATATATCTTTTATTTAAGTACAACTCTCCAAAGAGTCATTCTTTATTTTAAACTCCTTCTTTAATCAGAACTCTCATTGCATAGAGTTCTACTTCAAGTGAGACTCCTTATTCAATTCCAACTCTTGTCTCCTTAGTGTTGTAGTCAAACTCCAACTCTTTAAATCAACACATGTTTCTTTCCCTGAGTTTATCTGAATTAATCACCCATCTGGTCCTTCCTTGATTTTAGCACGCTTGTCTTTAATCATCGATGATTTTGCTACAAGTTTCAGCTACATGAGACAGTGTGTCTGTGAACCAACTTGACTGACATATTTTATATCACTTTGTCAGTTTGTCAATCATCAAAACTACATCGTACCCAACAATATGGTAAGTTGGGTGTTCCTGCAGGAGGTGTTATAGGGATATGGATTTTTTGACAAATTTATTAAGATGATACTGACGTGTTACTTCTCCTAAGTACACTATCAAATTGAATGGTGAGGGACATGGATTCTTTTAGGGTCAAAGAGGACTAGGGTCAAAGAAGACCAAGACAAGGGAACCCTACTTCACCCTTGTTCTCTGTCTTAGTGATGGAGTACCTGACAAGAACTTTTAATCGCATGAGCTTGCTGCCTGACTTAAATTCCACCATACATGCAAGAATACTAAATTGACTCACTTGATATTTGCTGATAATTTAATGGTATTCTGTAAGGGAGAAGAACTTGTTGTCAAAGAGTGAAGAAAGGACTGGATCATTTTACTGCAGCAACTGACTTGGAAGCAATCATGGAAAAGTCTAGTATTTTCATAGCTAGAGTAACAGACCGGGTGAAATTAAACCTATTGACTATCACTGATTATGCCTTGGGTGAATTTCCAATTAAATACCTGGGGGCGTCTCTAACCTAAAAGAAATGGAATAAGCTTGATTGACAACAGTTAGTGGATAAGATCACTAGTAGGATTACTATAGGTTATGCCAAGAAACTTTCATATGCAGGAAGGCTGCAAGTATTGAATGCAGTTTTATTCTCTATTCACAGTTTCTGGGGATCAACTTTTATCCTCCCTCAGTGTGTCCTTAAAGAAGTTGATAGGAGGTGGAGATAATATGTATGGGGGAATACAAACGCAAACATGAAACCTTGCTTAGTCGCTTAGAGAAAATCTGCATACCCAAGAATCAAGGAGGCCCGAACATCAAAGGTTGTAGAGTATGGAACATTGCATCTGTTGGGAAGCTTTTATGGCAAATAGTAGTTGATAAATCTTCTCTTTGGCTGAGATGGATATATGGAGTGTATATGAAAGATGCAACTACATTTTGAAAGGATAAAACACCCCTAAGATAGTAATTGGTATTGAAGGAAGTTGAATTCTTTACTGGATCAAATAAAGGATTGGTATACTTGTGATGTATATAAGCTCACTGCAAATGAAGCTTACTCCATTACAAGTAGCTATTTGTAATTGATAGAAGCACAAACAAAGCTGAATGTTGTTGAGCTTATCTGGACTGTTGTAGCTCAATCTCGACATAGGATGATCATATGATTAACAGGGAAGGGGAGATTACTAACTAAGGAGAGGATGCTAAGGCTTAAGATGGCAGTCCCAAATCTTGTACGTTGCTTATGTGATGCGTAAGTTATAAAAATCAGAAACCATTTGGTTGCTGAGTGTACTTAGTACAAGACAATTCTAGATAATTTACTGTTGTGAACTAATACTAGACTTCAATATAATACTGTGCAGCAAATGCTTCATGACAATAAGAAGAACCACTAGAAAAAGTTCAAAAAAGAGGTGATTGCAGCAACTATCTACCACACATGGAAGACAAGGAACTGGAAGCTATTTCAGTAGAAAAGCTTGATAGTAACTGAAGTGATTAGGCAGATAAAAGAGGAAACAACACATAGAATAGAACTATTAAGTAATTCAAAGAAAGCACAGAGTAGTAGAGAGTTCATAAATCAAATTCTTTGTACTTGATGTAATTTTTTTTTTCATAGATGTGATGAAAGTGTAAATAGACTACTCGAGGCTTACCCTTAGTACTGCTTGAGGTGGTTAAAGGGTAAGGTCTCTCTAGGTGTATTATTTTGTTGGTTAATGGTACTTTACATGGTTACCATAAATTTTTAGTAATTTTTCACATAAGTATTTATATTACTACTATTAATAAGAGTGAAGAAGCATGCAGCTCTTCGTCAACATGCCGGCTTCTTCACCAGCTTCAGCTGCTCTGTGGTTTTATTATATTATCCCTAATTATTTATTTTAAGTCATTTATATATTAGAAAATTAATAATACTTAATTAATAAAAAGGTAAAATATACATTTATGGCATGTCTGTTTCAGCTGCTTCAATCGTAGTTTTATTATATCTCCTCAAATTAATTATTATAAGTCATCTAGATATTAAAAATTACTACTATTAATAAGAGTGAAGAAGCAGGCAGCTCTTCGTCAACATGCCTGCTTTTTCACCTGATTCAGCTGCTCCGTGGTTTTATTATATTATCCCTAATTAATTATTTTAAGTCATTTATATATAAGAAAATTAATAATACTTAATTAAAAAAAGGTAAAATAGACATTTACGACATGTCTGTTTCAGCTGCTTCAATCGTAGTTTTATTATATCATCTCAAATTAATTATTATAAGTCATCTAGGTATTAAAAAATAATAATATTTTATAGATAATTGTTTTGCGGAGAAATTTTGACTTTTTAGATAAGAGTCGCCACTTAATTTTGAAAAGGAATTAAGAAACCTTTAGAGAATTACTTCAAATGATTCAAAACAGGAAAATCATTTTAAGTTAGAGATTCTAGATAAGTGGTTCCTATTAACATTTTAGGAAGGTGTTAGGCACCTAAAACGTCTGCTAACTTGCAGTTATCCGATCTGTTTGAAAACATTCTTTAGATTAACTTCTAAAAAAAGACTAATCTGTTCAAAAGTGATTGATTTTTTAGAAAAGACTTTTGTACGATAGGTTTAGGCGACTTAATAGAAATTTTAACTAAGTTTAAACAAAACTAATAAACAAATAAACACATAAAAAAGGGAGAAGGGGGGAGAAAGTAAAGGATTTAGGCCTTTGGGCCCAAAGCAATGAGACCTGTCCTAGTGTAATTGGAATTTCAACCCATTTCTCCAGTCCTAATCTAGTTTTCGAGCATTTGGCTCGAATCTTGCTCTACCTATATTAAATTTACAACTTTGACTTCGAGGCCCGGAATGAATGAATAAGTAAACACCTAAATGAATAAATAAAAATAATAAAGAAAACAAGCAACACAATGCTAAGTGAACTAAAGAAGATGAGGCTTTTAAGCCTCCAAATCCTAGTGACTTTGTCAATGTACATAGGCCCTTTATCTGCTTCTGTCTTCTTACTGGAATGGCCATAGAATCATTGTGGGATAAATTTTTGTACCAATTTTTGGATTCTTCAGAGAATTTCGAATTGGTTTCAACCAATAGGAAAAGAAAAAAGTGGAAATCCCCCCAAAACCAATGAAATTCACCCACCTTTGTACGAATTCGTACCTTTTCTCTTAAATTTGTGGATTTGAACGTTGGGTAGATCACCTCATCGGTCTTCTAGAAGAATCGAGAGTTTTCTTCGTGAATTTGAGTGGGACGCGTGCGGAGAAGGGTCGAGTCGAATCGGTTTCATGGTTTTCGGGTTGAGGTCGGTCGTGGGTCGAGTGCGGGGCTGGTTTGGTGCTGTCGATGTTGGTATTGTCGTGAATTTTTAAAGCTTTTCTCGTTGTTGTCGTTGGCTGCTGAAGGAGATAAGAGAGATTGTTGATGCTGGGCCGGGTCGGTTATGTGTTTTGGCCAAGTGGAATTGTTGTAATTGCTGTTGGCGGTGTGAAATTGGGCCTGGGTTGGTTTTGATTATCTTTTGGGCTGCAGAAAGAAAAGGTTAAAAGAGGTTTGTTGGGATTTAAGTTGGATCATAAAATTGTTAAGAATTTGGGGGGTATTAAAATATAACCCTCCAATTAAAAATTTAGGATTTGACCAAAATTAATTAATATTTTGATCCAATTGAAAATTAGATTGGTCCATTGCATTGCAAAAATGTGACCAATTTGATTTCAATTAGGATCAAATTTAATAATTTAACCAAATTGAATTGAATTTCGATATGAATTAACACCTTGTTTAATCCTGGAGTTCTTGATTTGATAAAACCAAACACATATTTATCCGAATTAATTATTTTGAGAATAAATAATTTTTAAAATCAAGACTTCAACCATTTAAATTTATTTCAAGACGAACCTTGATTAAAATCCGATATTCCGTAAAATAAATATTTAAGTAACAACATTATGTAATCTCATATAATTAAATATGATAATATATAATCTTTACTTTAAACGGCAAAATTATGATAAATACTTTGAAAAGCTTTTTATTCGGATAAAAATAAATGTCATAATTTTATTTAAAATCGAAGAAACTCGGCATTAAAATTAGTTATGGAGGGCAAAAATTAGGTGTCAACAACTGCCCCCTCCCTTTGGGTAGGGTGGATGCAAGTAACCCTGGGCAAAGGGAGGTTGGCGTTCCTAATTTTTGTCTGACCACAAATTCAAATCCGAAAGGGGTTGGCTTTAGCACGATTTTCATGGAGTTATGGCTGGGCCCCGGTTTTAGGTTTCCTACATATCTCAGGTCATATGAGAATTCAGGAAACTTGTAGTTCATAAAGCTTGATTTTCAGCACGATTTTCAAAAAAATTCACAAGCTAGCTCGATTTTAAAGTTTTTGATAAAACCGAAAAGCTGGGGAATAGAGGTATTTGGGGGAGGAATTTGGAATGCAGTCGAGTTTTCAACTTAGAGCCCAGCCTACATATCCCCCGAGACTCAGGGAATCAGACTGCTTGTTATTCGACTCAATCGGTGGAAAAGATAGTCTTTTATTTCAAATGATCTTTGGATCAGGATGAGTGACAAGTCGATCGAGTTGTGGAAAATAGGCTTGTAACCTCTTAAACATGAACGTGGAGCTCTTCACATCCATAGGTAAGAATTTACCTGGGCATAATTTCCAAAACTCTAGGAGTCCTATCACTCGAATTTGGAAAAAGAGAAGGTTACCCTCAGCATGAGTTAAGAAATATCTGAGAGTTAAAGTTGAGACTTAGAATATCCCAAAATACCCACATGTCTTCTAACAGGGGTGTGGTTGGATGGTGGTGGCGATCATCCTTTAGCTCGCGTCCAGAGAGTTTGACGTCCGTCTCTAGACTATGTCCTATTTTGCTGATAAGAAAGAGTTCCACATTGTGCTGCGTCCTACATGAAGTCGTCCGCACCTGTGGTTTTGATTTGAGATTTTCATCCTCTCGGATTCTCTCGACAATGCTTCAAGAAAAAAGTGTTAGTGCTAAACATAATTCACGAAAGAGGTATGTAGTCTTTTACCATATTTCCACGTGAGTTGTGGCCTAAAAAGCAGAGTCATCTCTTTATGTACCTATTTGGAAGGAAATATCTGGCAACAACAAACACAACAACCCTCTTGGTTGTTATATAATTATGACATTTGTCGGTTGAATATGTATTCAAAGTGGGGTGGCCCTTTTGGACACCGGCGATACTTTATGCAAAGAGGTCCCTACAATCGTGTAATCTTGTGCTGCTGTGGCAACCTTTTTGGTTACCTATATTACTTGTTGTATGTGGAATGGTAATCTCTCCGGTTATAGCCGATGATTTATAAATTTCTCTTAAATTGTCAATCTTTGGATAATCTTGCGCATTATTTGATGTTAGTACGAGGTGACTGATGTTGGGCGAATTTGCACGCCTAAGAACCATAATTTACCCATATTTTAGCTAAGTTTTGAGGACAAAATATATAATTTCTGCACTTTTAGTCCAAGTTTTGAGGACAAAATATATAATTCCTGCACTTTTAGTCCATTTTCCTGTAAGTGAGCTAACCTACGTGATTAGCATGTTTTCAGGTATTAATGATGAAGATTTCAGCACTTTGTGGACCTTTGGGCAGCAAAGGAAAACTTCATAGAAGAGGGAAGGCAACTTTTGGAAGCTTATGGACTGAATGTGATGCATGGAGAATCTGTCCAGGGCAAAATCAGTATTTCTTAATACTTAGGGGTGCAGCAGTAACCTAGTAGAACTAGGACAAGTATGTTATAAAAACCTTATTTGCTGAATTTTTCAGCATTGCTTTTTCAGAATTCAGTCGACACTTTTTATTTATTCAGTTTACAGATTCTGTAAGTTTAGACAGAGAAAAAACGCTACAAGAACGGCTAGAGAGGAAATCGCGTCATTCTCATAGTGATGCCAATACATACCCATCGTGAGATTGTTATCGTTTTGGTATGATGATGATGATGTCTTCGTTGTTTTCCTTTACAATCATGAGTAGCTAAACTTCTCTGTTAGGATTATGGAAGCCTTTTGATATACTATCTATTACTATGAGTTTGTGAATTCTTGATGCGTATGCTACTTATATCATTACTCTCTTCGTTTTAATTAAATTCTTGTGATTGCAAACATATAGAATACGCCATTATAACATTAACTTGTTCGAGAGAAAAGTTACATGTTTGGAAAAGAGAGTGTGACAAGGAAATAGGGCTACCAACCCCTATTTACACGTTAGTGCCGTAACTGGGTTAACCTCTTAGAGAGTTCGTACCGTTAGTTATACGCTTTAAGCTCGAGAGAGTTAAAGTGAAATAATCCTTGATGGTTGAGAAACACTAGGATTTACCATTAGAATACGAATCTCTATAAGTGCATGCATGTCTGAATTCCGCATTACTCATAGTTAATAGATACGTAGAACTCATAAGGTGGACATAACCCTAACTTATTATTCTCTGTGATTAAATCTTACTAAATCAAGCATTCCGTTTTTACTTCCATAGTAGTAATTCACGCCAAACTCAAATTTCCCCCTTTCCGTAGAATTTTTGACCAACAGTCTACTAATAGTTACAACACTTAGTGACCAAGTATTCCCTGTGGGATTCGACACCCAACCCAGTTGGGTTCTATATTTGACAGCGACCGCTTACACTCTTACGAGAGCTGTAGTTTGGGCGTTATCAAATTTTGGCGCCGTTGCCGGGGAATACGGTTGTCAACTAAGTTTGTGATAGTTACTAGACCCTTTGGTAAAAAATTCTCAGATTTTACTTTTAGTTGTTGTTTTTGTTTTATTCAGGTTTGTTTGAGTGCATGCCAAACACTCGAAGTTCAGGTCAAACGTTATTGCCCATAAATCCTGAACCTCAACTTATTGGCAGAATGGATGCACAGCGTGACATTGACAGAAGGGCGGCTCAACAGGAGCAGGCTAGATTAGCTGCACTGGCAGCTGCTCAAGTGCACCAACAGAATATTGATAACCCAGGTCGGACAACAAATCCTGATGATGAGGACCTGGGTGATGATGAGTTACTGAATCCCAGGCATACTGATGAGGTGGCGGCACCTATGCATAGGAGGGAACATCAAGCTAGAATGAGACCTGACCGCCGAGCTGTGCAGGCTCCTTTTGATGATGATGACGACAATCTGGATGGAGCTGGTGCCACAGGGGCTATTATTCCTCCACCCTTGGCACCCGGAGCTAAGTTCAATATCACTAGCACCATGATTCAGTTATTGCAGCTCAAGGGGTTATTTGGTGGACTCGCAGGCGATGATCCGAATATGCATCTGATCAACTTTATTTCAACATGCAAGTCGTTTGACAATCCAGGAGTTGGACAGAATGCAATTAGACTGCGCTTATTTCCATTGTCTCTGTCTGGGGAGGCAACTCTATGGTTAAACGGGCTAACTCCTGATTCTATTACTAATTGGAGGCAACTGAAAGACGCTTTCCTAGAAAGATTTTTTCCGCCATCCAAGAGAGCACAATTAAGAGATGAGATTATTAATTTCCGACAGCTTCCAACTGAAGCTCTCCACGAAACATGGGAGAGGTTCAAGAAGAAGCTTATGCGGTGCCCAAATCATCAGATGACCAACATCCACTTGATGGAGATATTATACAGGGCTTTGAACTCAGTGACAAAGCCAGTGGTTGATAATGCTGCAGGTGGTTCATTCATGGACCTTACTTTCATTGAGGCAAGTGATATGCTGGACCGTATGACAAAGAAGAGTAGAGCCTGGCATACCAGGGATGCTGAGGTAGTAAGCTCTACTTTATCTGTTGGCATGACTGCAGAGCAGAGGCGTAGACAAGAAGAACGTGACCAAGATATGGCTCACATAAAAACGCAGATGGATCTTCTTACCAAGCATTTATTATCAGGGAAGACCGAAAAGGTTAAAGCCGTTGTATCATAGGGAAGATATGATTCTGATTCTGAGGGGGAAGCAAATTACTTGAATAATCAGGGGGGTTTCCGAGGCAATGCCCAAGGAAACCAAGGTCGGAACTATTATGATAAATCTGGATACAAGAACCGCGATCAAGGTGGTTAGAAGAATAATACTGACAGGAGTGGTTTGTATGTTCCTCCTGGAAACCGTGAGGCGGTGGCGTCTGGCTCTGGAAAGATGTCCATGGATGATATGATGGCTAAGCTGTTGAAAGGGGTGGAGGCAACCAATATGGGCGTTACTGAGGTAAAGAATGATTTGTCATCAATAAATCAATTGGTTGACTCGCATTCTATTGCCATAAAACAGCTGGAGCAACAATTGAGTCAATTATCAGCGATATTCAACCAAAGAAAGGCTGGCACGCTACCCAGTGAGACTGTGCAAAACCCAAGGAATGATGGATCGTGTATGGCTATTACTACCCGGAGTGGTAAAGTGTTGGAAAATCCATCCAAAGGCAAGCAGGTGGTTGATGATATAGAGGAGAATGTTATTGATGCAGATTGTGATGATTCTGTAGAAGCTGAAAATCAGAATGAGAGCGTTCATGAGAAAACTATTCCCCTTCCACCACCACCTTTTCCTCAGAGACTGAAGAAGAAGGCTGATGACACTCCTGAAAAGGTTGATAATCAGAAGTAAGATAAAAAGGAAGTGGTGGAGAAAATGATTCCTCTTCCACCACCACCTTTTCCTCAGAGACTGAAGAAGAAAGCTGATGACATCAGGTTCAGTAAATTCATGACCATGTTGAAGCAGCTGACTATTAATGTTCCGTTGATGGAGGCGCTGGAATAGATGCCTGGGTATGCTAAATTCATGAAGGACCTGTTGACAAAGAAGCGGGCAGCAAGTTATGAGCTGGCAGATAATGTTCATCATTGCAGTGCAATCGCTACAAAATCGCTAGTACAGAAGAAGGCAGATCCTGGTGCTTTCACTATTCCTTGCACGATTGGATCATTGGATTTTGCTAAGGCGTTTTGCTATTTGGGAGCTAGCATCAATTTGATGCCGCTATCTATTTACAGAAAGATGGGGTTGGGTGATCCTACACCAACCAATATGCGGCTCGTGATGGCAGATAGGTCGGTAAAATGGCCTGTTGGTATCTTATATGATGTGTTGGTGAAGGTTTCCACCTTCATCTTTCCTGCAGACTTTGTTATTTTGGATTGCGAGGTGGATTCTGAAGTTCCCATAATCTTGGGGCGTCCTTTCCTCGCAACTGGAAGTGTGCTGATTGATTTAAGAGCTAATTAGCTTTTATTTCGGCTGAATGACGAAGTGGTCCGTTTTGATGTATATAAATCGATGAAGCAGCCTAGAGATTTGGATGTGTTCTCTGTAGCTGATGTTTACTATGAGGATGAGAAAGGATTATCTGTAGAGAAACAGCTTACTGTTGAGCCATTGTCTGCTGTGCTGTTGAATTTTGAGCATGAGGATGTTGAAGAATATGAAGAAACTGTTTGTGCTCTAACAGGAATAAAGTCCTATTCTCATGCTACTAAGAAGCTGGACCTTGATCTTAGGAATCGACCTTCACCAACAGCGAAGACTTCCATTGAAGAGCCACTAGTGCTAGAATCGAAAGAGCTCCCCAGTCACCTAAGGTATGCGTTCTTGGGAAGTGGAAATACACTTCCGGTGAGTGTTGTGGCTGATTTAGGTGAACAGTACGTAGAGGCTCTCATCTCTGCTCTGAAGAGGTACAAGAGAGCTATGGGTTGGACTATTGATGATATAATTGGTATCCCTCCTGGGATATGTATGCACAAGAGTCATCTCAAAGAAGATTTCATGCCTACAAGTAAGCATCAGCGTCGTCTGAATCCATTCAGAAAATGATGCACCATCTATCTCGATGAAGTCTAAGTAATCGAGATAGCTATGTCGTGCCGCGACAATAAATCAAGCGCTAAATGGGAGGCAACCCATCGTTTTTAGTCGTTTTGTTTTCCTAGGAGTTTGTTTTGTTAAATAAAAATCCAAAAACAAGAGTCGAGCCACGACCAAAACTAAGGCGCTTGGTGGGAGGCAACCCATCTTTCTAATCGTTTTTGTTGTTTTGATTAAGTGTAGGGGAAGACGTATAAAGGAGGAGCTTGGTCTCAAATTTTGATTTGAAAGTGAGCAATGATAAAGGTGGTAAGTGAGTAATGAAGGAGAAAAAGGATTTCGGTTAGGCATTGCCTATACAAATCTAGGCAATGGACAAGGCAAGGCCTATGTAAATCTAGGCAACGGACAAGGCAAGGCCTATGCTATTGCCTTTGCTCTCTGAATCGACAATGCTATAGCATAGGTGCCGCCTATGCTCAACTAGGCAAAGCTAAAGGCGCCGCCTATGCCATTGCCTTTGCTCTCTGAATCTACAATGCCATAGTATAGGCGCCGCCTATGCCCAACTAGGCCATAGCATAGGCGCCGCCTATGTTCAACTAGGCTTTGCTAAAGGCGCCTCCTATGCTAAGCATAGGCAAAGCATTAGGCGCCGCCTACTTATGCTTTTTGACTCCTAACCCGATTTTTCATGGATCAAACCCGACCCAAGCCTTGGTCTATAAATAGAACCTCAATCTTAGAACAAAATCTCATTGTTTTCTCAAGATAGGAGCCGCCCAAGCTTCCAAATCCTCTCAATTTTTTTTCTTTTTGCTCATCTAGTCTTGTGAGTTCATCTTCCGGATCCATCACCAAGTAAGTCATTCTTTTATATTCAGTAGTTGTTGAAATGCTACGTTTATAATGATTTGTTAGATCTTGAAGTGGTGTTGGTGATTAGAATGTGGTTGGTTTGTTATGATACATCTAGTTGAGTGAAAGAATATGTGTGGGTGTTCTTGACTTTATTCCGACTTGTATTTGATTGTTATACACTGTCATAGTTTTATGAAGTCGAAATTGTGAAGTTAATACATAATCTTGTAAGTTGAAAGCTTGAATGTTTGAATGACTCGTTCATCGAGATACCGATTATGATTGACCACAAGCATAAGATGGTGTGATTATGCCTATGCAATAACTTGTTTCTATTTATGGTACGATCCTTATGTGGTAGTTTGGTTCAAAAAGTGCATTTATCCAAACATGAAAGTCTAGACAAGATTACATGAAATAGAATTGGAAAGGATAGTTAAGATGACATGAACGTATGACTGTGCTGAACATGTTGTTGGAACATATCGCCTAAATGTATGTCGATGAAGTCTGAGTAATCGACATCACTCACTTAATTAGTCTGTGCCAACAAATTAAGTGTGGGGTGGCACCGCTACTGTTTGTTTTTCGATTGAATCTTCCGAGATGAAGCTAACATGATTCTATTTTAATATCAGGTAGAATGGCACCAAAAGGACGACAAGGAAAAGAAAAAGCGACCACCTCACAGAAGGGACAGAAAAGGTCAAGAAAGGAGCAAGCTGAGTCCTCCTCTCTACAAATACCTCGACGCACTTTTGGGATCAAGTGGGGTACATTTTGAGGAAACTCTGAGGATGACGACTCTAATGATGATTCCGACACAGGGGGTATGACCCCAGACATCGAAGAGGAGTCTGACTAATCAGGTTTTCCTTATTTATTTTCCCCTGAGGGCAGTGTGTCCCGTCTAAGTGTGGGGTGCTGGTATTTGTATGCTTCTTGTACTCCTTTGCCTACATTTATTCTAGTTCTTGTTTGTTTTAATTAGTCGTAATTAGTTAGTTTAATTTTAGATTTTTTAGATTTTGCATGAAATTGTTCTGATAGGCGGCATGGTATTATGACTAGAGTTTGTGCCAAAATCATTACTATTGAGACATGTAGGCTCTAAGTGTGACTCACTGTGAGATAATTGTGTGGTTTAATTCATTCACCTGTTGGGTCAAGAGTCTATACTGCTCCCAATAAAGTTGACCATGTGCCTTGTGTGTGTGAGGTTATGGTATATTTTGTGTTGTGACTGATGCTAGAACTTGCCTGGTGTGTGTGTAAAGCGAAATAAAGAGTGTGAGTTTAGGAGATGATTTAGGCATTTCTTTGGCAGCCTGTAATTGGTTACCTTCTTTTTACCTACCTTTGTACATTATCCTAGTTAACCCCCTTTGAGCCTTTAGCTATTTTCTTTGACAGCCTCATATGTAGCCTAATCCATTTTTTTTTCAAGACCATAATTTGATCCAAATTCCTAAGCGCTTTAAATTGTAGAGTCATGTGACAAAATAAGAGGAAAGTGGGTGAGAGTGATGCCTCAGAGTGTATTGGTACTTGAAATTGTTGTGAATAAGAGTGGCTATCATAGAGGTGTTTTATAAAAAAAAAAGAAAAAAAAACAGAAATAGAAAAATAAAAAAATAAGTTGTATATTCTCATCTTTGTGTTTATAATTGAATAACAAAATAGGTGAAAAGGTGTGTTGGATGAAAAGAAAGGTAGAAGGGTTGTTTAAAAGAGAGTGTTAATGGCATAATGTGATGTATTAAAGCGCTTAGGGAACATAGTCACTATTTCTAGCCAAAATAGTCCTACCTGTCCCTTAGCCTACATTACAACCTGTAAAGACCTACTTGATCCTAAGCTTAGCATTCTGATATTAGTGGAGCATTACACTAAGGGCAAGCCTATGGTCATCAGTTGCAACATATGAATTCTTTGTTAGAGTGAGAGCAAGGAGAATCTAATACCCATGTTCCAAAAAATGCAAAACTTGTGAGTGATTATGGGTGATATCTTGTGTGAGACACACATGGTTGATGAGTTTTGGGTAGTTTTGTATGATTCTTGGTGCCTTAACTTGTGGATACGAATTGGCCATCATCATGAGTCCATGTTGGAGGTTGAATGGTTTCTTGTAGTGATCCAGAAAACTACTCTTTGTTAATAATTGCCGTGCCCGTCTTGATGAATATTTTGTGTTACTGCTGTGAAATCCTAGTTAGATGCTTGCATGGACATAATATTTTGTTCGAGGACGAACAAAGCTTTAGGTGTGGGGTGTTGATGTTGGGCGAATTTGCACGCCTAAGAACCATAATTTACCCATATTTTAGCTAAGTTTTGAGGACAAAATATATAATTCCTGCACTTTTAGTCCATTTTCCTGTAAGTGAGCTAACCTATGTGATTAGCATGTTTTCAGGTATTAATGATGAAGATTTCAGCACTTTGTGGACCTTTGGGCAGCAAAGGAAAACTTCACAGAAGAGGGAAGGCAGCTTTTGGAAGCTTATGGACTGAATGTGATGCATGGAGAATCTGTCCCGGGCAAAATCAGTATTTCTTAATACTTAGGGGTGCAGCAGTAACCTAGTAGAACTAGGACAAGGATGTTATAAAAACCTTATTTGCTGAATTTTTCAGCATTGATTTTTCAGAATTCAGTCGACACTTTTTATTTATTCAGTTTACAGATTCTGTAAGTTTAGACAGAGAAAAAACGCTACAAGAACGGCTAGAGAGGAAATCACGTCATTCTCATAGTGACGCCAATACATACCCATCGTGAGATTGTTATCGTTTTGGTATGATGATGATGATGTCTTCGTTGTTTTCCTTTACAATCATGAGTAGCTAAACTTCTCTGTTAGGGTTATGGAAGCCTTTTGATATACTATCTATTACTATGAGTTTGTGAATTCTTGATGCGTATGCTACTTATATCATTACTCTCTTCATTTTAATTAAATTCTTGTGGTTGCAAACATATAGAATACACCATTATAGCATTAACTTGTTTGAGAGAAAAGTTACATGTTTGGAAAAGAGAGTGTGACAAGGAAATAGGGCTACCAACCCCTATTTACACGTTAGTGCCGTAACTGGGTTAACCTCTTGGAGAGTTCGTACCGTTAGTTATACGCTTTAAGATCGAGAGAGTTAAAGTGAAATAATCCTTGATGGTTGAGAAACACTAGGATTTACCATTAGAATACGAATCTCTATAAGTGCATGCATGTCTGAATTCCGCATTACTCATAGTTAATAGATACGTAGAACTCATAAGGTGGACATAACCCTAACTTATTATTCTCTGTGATTAAATCTTACTAAATCAAGCATTTCGTTTTTACTTCCATAGTAGTAATTCACGCCAAACTCAAATTTCCCCCTTTCCGTAGAATTTTCGACCAACAGTCTACTAATAGTTACAACACTTAGTGACCAAGTATTCCCTGTGGGATTCGACACCCAACCCAGTTGGGTTCTATATTTGACAGCGACCGCTTACACTCTTACGAGAGCTGTAGTTTGGGCGCTATCAGTGACTTACAGATATCCTTTGAATTGCTAGCTTTTAGGTAATCCTGCACATTATCCGACCTTGAATAAGAGATGGCTTACAAATATCCTTCAAATCGCTAGCTTTCAGGTGTTCCTGCACATCATCCGACCTTTGATACAATATGACTTATAGATATCTCTCAAATTGTTAGTCCTTGGGTAATCCTGCACATAATCGATCTTGGATATGACGCGGCTTAATGAGAACCCTTGTACATATTAATTTCATAATATCGCATATTCTCCTGTAAGGATTTAGTTGCGACTTATGGATAACCTTCAAACTATCGATTTCTGGGCGATCTTGCACACTATTCGGTTAGGATGTTGTTGCGGCTTACGAATGACCTACAATCTATCAACTCATAGGTGATCTTGCACACTATCCTATTTCAAATAATATGACTTATAGATGACCCTCAAATTATCAATTTCTAGGAAATCTCATATATCATCCGTTTTTAGACACCGACTTGAAGGTGTCCCTTCAAATCGTGCGCTCTTGATGCATTCAGATGCTTATTCATATAATGATGAGATATCCTCGACACCAGCATTAATGTCTTGCATGTCAACAGATATAAAATGCTTATTTTAACCTCGACGCGAGCATTTATGTCTCGCGTGTCAACAAATATTGAATGGCCTTCTTGGCAATGATATGCAATGACCCTCTTGGCAATGATATGCAATGTCCCTCTTGGTAATGATGTGAAATTTCCCTCTTGGAAATGATATATAATGACCCTCTTGGCAATGATATGCAATGGCCCTCTTGCCAATGATATATAATGGTTCTTCCGGTAATTTTAAAACAGTTTCACCTGAATTCATTTGTCAGCGTTTTGCTTTCTACAGTTACCTGTACTCAAGGTAGATGATTAGTAGACACAAAGTCGCTTTTGCTAGCGACTATTTTTAAAAAAAAACTCTAAATACAATATTTGTAAAGAAGGCAAGACACTTTTGTTTGTCCTCCATGATCTCAAGAAATGAGATGGACAATTCAAAAGGTCCTCAATAAATGGGTATTAAACCCATTTTTAGGGCTATCCAGAAATATTTCCCTTGAGCATTAGTGCTCTGGTGTGGCTCCCAATTTACTCGGGGATTTTTGAAAGAGACTCTCATTTTTATGTATTGGTCCCTGCATCCACAGAAAAATGATTAGTTTGAGTGAAGCTACTCTCTGTTGACTTACTTCGATTCTCCATTTGCTCCACACCATCTTTTGGGTACTCCGTCATGTTGGGACTTCCACCCCTGACTCCCTGTCCTAATTGATGTCTGGGCAATCACTAAGTTAAAGATTTATCTAGATTTTTTAAAGTAGTCTTAATTTTTAGAAAATAGTTTTGGAAACTCCTTCAAAACTTTAGAAAATCTCTGCCAGTCATGTCATATGCTAGCTCAACGATGTCCGACATTTGACGGAGGATTGCTAGGGATTCAGCATTGTCGAGGCTCTCTATCAGAAGTTTTATCAAAGGCGGAGATTCAATCTTCCTAGACTTTATCGCAGGTGGTGATTCTCAAATCTCAACTTCGACCTCTAGTGCTGGGGATTTTGAAATATATTTCAATATATTAGTGGAAATTTTGAGGACCTCCTCAAAATTTCTGCCCCAGTTTAAAGTAGTGTAAGATGATATCATCTCGAGTGGATTCGAAGTCTTTGCTGATCTTCATTCTCTTTGTTGGATGTTATTCTTCTCTTATAAATTTTCGAGATTCCTTCTCGAAAATTCTGCCCCAGTTTTCATTTTCTAGGGTTATATGACCGAGTTGTTGGGGTGCCTACGTATCCCGTTGAAGAAGGAATCAGGTCAAACGTAGTGAAAGACTACGCTAAGGATATATCACAAATCTAATGGGTTGACCAAAGCCGACATAGGCCGCCTACGTATCTCATTCTTGAGAATTCAGGTCATCACGTAGTTCATACATAGAAGGAAAGGATAAATTTTCCTAAGGGGTTGACCGAAGCCGACATAGGTCGCCTACATATCCCGTTCTTGGGAATTCAGGTCAAAAGCAGTTCGTAGTTAAAGGAAAGGAATTCTAGGCAGTTACACAATAGAAAACAACATTACTACAAAGGCGATTACAAGTAAACTAAGGAAACACAAAAACTAGAATGTTGTTCAAACATAATATCTTTTTACTGCATCAGAATTGATCTGCTTGGTCCACTCATGACCATCCATCTCAGACAAAATCAGAGCTCCTCCAGATAGTACCTTGCGAACTATGTATGGCCTTTGCCAATTTGGAGCGAACTTGCCCTTGTACTCTTCTTGGTGTGGGAGTATGCGTTTGAGAACTAATTGCCCAACCTCAAATGTTCGAGCTCTTACTTTATTGTTGAAGGCAAGAATCATCTTGTGCTGATATAACTGACCATGACACACAATAACCATTTTCTTTTCATCAATCAACATGAGTTGTTCATAGCTAGCGCGAACCCATTCTTCGTTGTTTAGTTTGGCTTTCTGAATAATCCTTAGGGAAGGTATTTCAACCTCAGTAGGTATCTCAACTTCATTCTCATAAACCAATAGATAAGGAGTCGCCCCGGTGGAGGTTCGAACTGTCGTGCGATACCCTAACAAAGCGTAAGGCAACATCTCATGCCAAGATCTATCATTTTCGATCATCTTTCTCAAGATCTTCTTGATGTTCTTATTGGCAGATTCCACGACTCCATTCATCTGTGGACGATATGCGGTCGAGTTACGATGCACTATTTTAAAATGATCACAAATCTCATTCATCAAGTGACTGTTCAAGTTTGCCCCATTATCAGTAATGATCGATTTTGGCACTCCAAATTGGCAAATCAAGCTATTCCTGACAAAATCTACAACCACTTTCTTAGTGACGGTTCTATATGAAGCGGCTTCAACCCACTTAGTAAAGTAGTCAATAACAACCAAAATAAATCTATGCCCATGCGATGCCGGGGGCTCTATTGGTCCGATAACATCCATGCCCCAAGTTACGAAATGCCAAGGTGAATTCATTTCATGAAGCTCATGTGGAGGCATTCAAATCAAATCTCCGTGCATCTGTCATTTTGGACACTTCTGCACATACCTGCTACAATCATTTTACATAGTCATCCAGAAGTAACTGGTTCTCAGGATCTTTCTAGCAAGGGAGAACCCGTTCATGTGGGGCCCACAAACTCCAGCGTGTACTTTTTTTATCAATTTATTGGCTTCCGCAGCGTCGACGCATCTTAAGATTCCCAAATCTGGAGTCCTTCTAAAAAGGATTTCCCCATTTGGAAAATAGTTCTTTGCCAAATGCCGGATTGTCTTCTTTTGGTTGTTACTGGCCTCTTCAGGATATATTCTAGATTCTAAATATCTTTTGATGTCATAATACCATGGCTTTCCATCAGGCTCCTCTTCAACGTGTGCACAATGGGCGGGTTGCTCCTTCAAGCTTATTTCCAAAGGATCAATGTAACTTTGATCTGGGTGCTGAATCATGGAGGATATAGTGGCCATAGCATCGGCAAACTCATTTTGCATCCTTGGGATATGTCTGAAATCAACTTCTTTGAATTTTCCACATAATTCCTGCACCAACTCCACATAAGGAGTAATCTTTGAATTTTCTACATCCCATTCTCCCCGTACCTGATGAATCAGTAAGTTTGAATCCCCGATGACTAGCAATTCACGAAATCCTATATCAAGTGCCAATTTGAGACCTAAGATGCAAGCTTCATATTCGGCCATGTTGTTGGTGCATGGAAAACGCAACTTAGCAGTTACCGGATAGTGTTGACCCATTTCTGACACCAAAACTTCTCCGATTCCTGAACCTTTGAAGTTGACCGCCCCATCAAAGAATAGCCTCCATCCGGGGTAAATTTCTGTAATGTCTTTTCCTACGAATAGAATTTCCTCATCTGGAAAATAAGTCAGAAGTGGCTCATATTCATCATCAACCGGATTCTCTGCCAAATGATCTGCTAAAGCTTGCCCCTTGATTGCCTTTTGAGTTACATACACAATGTCAAACTCACTCAGCAACATTTGCCATTTGGCTAGCTTTCCCGTGGGCATGTCTTTCTGGATTATATACTTCAATGGATCCATTCTCGAGATGAGGTATGTTGTGTATGACGATAGATAATGCCTCAACTTTTGTGCGACCCAAGTAAAAGCGCAACATGTCCTTTCTACGAGAGTGTAACGGGCTTCATAAAGTGTAAACTTTTTACTCAAGTAGTAGATGGCTTTCTCTTTCCTATCGGTCTCATTATGTTTCCCAAGGACACATCCGAAACATTTTCTGAGACTGATAGGTAAAGCAGCAATGAAATTTCTTCTCTGGGCGGAACCAAAACCGGCGGTGCAGACAAATATTCCTTGATGCGGTTGAAAGCTCTCTGGCATTCTTCTGTTCACTCATTCAATGCATTTTTCTTCAACATCTTGAGAATTATCACTTATAATTTGCATTTTTATTATTTTAATTTAGTAATTTGTTGATCCAAATGATGTTTTTGAATTTAACATGTTTTAAAAATTTAGTACTTTATTTATTTTAATTTATTTACTTTATTTTGTTAAAATATTATATATTTAAAAATTATGCAAAAAAAATAATTATAAGTCATAACTATTAGCATCTTATAACATTTTAAAAACATATAGTAAAAAATATGATTGACTTTTGAAATTTTAATAGTGTCACATAAGTTGCGATAAAGCAAGTAACATAAATTATTTGAAATTACATTAAAAGATATTAAATCCACAAAGATTAACAACTTAAAATATTTGAAAAAATATATTAGTAAAAAAAATTTGATTGATTCACTAAATTCTAAAATTGGGACAAAGCGAGTAACATAAATTACTAAATTACATAAAAGATACTATAAATCACAATGATTAACACCTTAAATTGTTTAAAAATTTGATTGACACTCCAAATGCTATTTTTGCTACATAAATTAAAATAACATAAATAACATATGTTGGGCCTCTACTGACACGGGCTACAGTATCTATTATTGCATAGAGATACTGAGACTAACTGAACTTATTGACTATATATTGCATCGTTCACTACTAACTAAAATATAGAAATTCGGTTTAACTATAAAATTTAATGATAATGACCGAAAAGAATGGGAAAATCAATGTTTTAAAACATTAGGTGAAGGGAAAAAGGACAAGATAAAAGTGGAATTTGAAACCTCGACTTTATTTGTAAAAATGAATCCAATAATCATTGTATTATTTTTTACAAACAAATGATTTACATATGTATTATTGAACGAAGATGAATACACTCTTATATACTATAGTACAACAAATAAATAAATCAAATTTCATAAAGTACTCCCCTATACCTAATATTCCCTCCAAAATTAAATTTTTTATCGAGAATACAGCTAGGAATTTACACTGACAATACATATTACTTCAACTCGATTATTTCTATATGTAGGATTTTCTTGATGATTGAATTACTTGGAGACTTTCTTGGTAAGTGGAGACCTTGACTCACGAAGTCTTCTTTCATTGACCAATGATATTGCAAACCTATCACAAAACAAAATATTTAAATCAGTTTATTTATGACACATATAAGAATATGTATATAGTAAGACTAGCTAACATACATTGACAATACAAATATATACTATCCCTCTGATCCGTTAATCGTGATTTTTAAAAACAGATATCTCAAATTATTTGTCGAGGTTTAAGACAAAAGTGTATAATGATATATATACCTCTTAAGGGCTTCCTCATTAGTGCCTCCTTTAGGAATTGGTTCTGTTAAACCTGTTTCCAAATTTACCCTTGAAAGTGGTTTCTTCAATAAATTTTTCCCAATTTCCACTAGCCTCTCCAAATTTTCCTTTGTAGACACATCCACTGAGGCTTCTGTTCCATTTAGTTTATCCTCCTGTTCATTATTTTCAACAACCAAAATAATTTATTAATCAAACATACCTATCAAAATACTTTAATACAACAACAACAATAAATTCAGTGTATGGGGTCTAGGGAGGGTAAAATTTACGCAGTCCATGCCGCTACCTCCGAAGGAATAGAGAGGCTGTTTCCGATAGACCCCCGGCTCATCAAAATACTTTAACAAAAGAAAAAAGGAAAGATACTACACTCTATATAGTCGCTCGATCACCAACACAATAATGAGTAAATGTATATTTTTTTCATATTTAGCTAGCGAATGTAATTATTTGATGCTTACTTGAATTCGAAGGTAACTCTTTTCACTATGAAGAGCTTGGAAAACAACAGAATTATGGTAATCAACCATATCAGCACTTGATTGTGAGAATACTTCAATTAATGGTGTGGAACCTTTGTGAAATAACCAATCTACAATACCCCATTTGGCTGCCAAGGATGAATTATATTTCTGTTCACATTTTGCAGCTCCTGTCCCTATTGATATTACAAGAAAACGACCATAATCTGTTGGTTTTATTGGGAAGAAATCCGGGTTGTTCTTGAAAATTTCTTTGCTTACTTCTGCTATTGCAACCAAACCCTGAAAAAAACAACATGTCAACATATATTAATTATAAGTATATACTAAGATTGTATAAATTCTATTGTATCGTCAGTGTATATAAGTTAAATATACGTACCGGATTGTTTGCAGCAACGCCACCATCAATGAGATTATGTTCTCTGACGTTTCCTTTGCTATCTTCAACTTTGAAACTATGAGCTGGAAGATAAGTTGGTGCTGCTGAAGTACTAATACAAATATCGGACAATTTTGCATCATAACATGCTGATCGTTTGGTCTGCAAGCAAAAATCAAGATTCTTCAATATGTAGTCTCACATGTGTGGTCTGGGGATCGCAGGGTGTACCGTGCATGCAGACCTTACCCCTACCATTGTGCGGTAGAGAGACTGTTTTCGAAAGACTTTTTTTCATTTGAATAAGAAATAATGTATACCTCATAAGTTGAGAAAATGGTTGGTTGCAACTTCTTGATATCAAAAGTAGGAATAACAACATTAGTGATAGTGTTACTAAGACGAGTATTTTTCAATTTCTCCTTGACAATCTCACGTAGGTATTTGCCATCATATTTTGGTCCTATTAATGCTAGCATCATCTTCCCAATTGAAGCAAACCAACCACTGCATGTTTGCAAATTCAACAGCAATTTTAAAAAATTGGTCAGCCATAGTACACATAAATAGAGTGACCAAATTAAAGTTCATTAGATGTGTACATACCAGTTCTTTTCTGGAAAAATCTTTGGACAATGCTCCAAATAAAATGGTGTAATATCTTTTGCTGCATAAAGTGGACGATTATTTTCGTCTGGAGCTGTTAACATGGCTGTCACAAGGCCACCAGTGCTCGTTCCAGCAATTACGTCGAAGTAATCTGCAAGTCTTGCATCCTTTCCATCCAACTCCTGCAAATTTAATACCACCAATAAATTTATTTTCCATGCATGCATTAACATATGGTAGCATATTGGAATGTAACTGACGTGACGTATCATTATATATGCATGTGTATATAAAAGAAAATTGACCTGAAGTTGAGATTCAAGATAACTGAGGATGGTAGCTGGAATAATTCCTCGAACACCACCTCCATCGATGCTAAGAATAGTGATCAAATCTCCATAAGTTGGAGCTTGAATTTGAGATGTTTTTCTCTCCATTTCTAAATGAATAATCTTAGTATAAGAGCTAGAAAGCTTAGAACAAAGTTGTTGAAATTATGATTTTGCTTGTGTACTATGAGAATATTGTTGAACTAGTTTATGATATTCTTTGGCAATGTACAAGGGATCATATTTATAGGCCTTGATACCAAGAGACTTTGTTACGTAATGGGTCAAAGATTTGACTTATCAAATGAAGAAAGTTTCTATTAAAATTTTAAAGAAAATTCTGGGAAACATGTATAGCAAAAAAATTGAGTATCATGAGGTAAAAATTTAACACGCTAGTAAATATGTCTTATTAGATTAAAAAAATAGTAACTGGTTTCGGATCACACCAAAAAATATTTGAATTGTCTTGCTGTAAAAATATTTCATATATATTCATCACGCAAACTAAAGCCACCGTTGAAAAGTACTACTATACATTACTCGCAAAGTTTGTGCTAAGTGGGATGTATCGTTTACAGTAGTTTGATAATTTTTACTCAAAACTCTATATTTATCTTTAAAAAAGTGATTTAATATATACGACAGTATAATTTAGAGACTCAGTAATTTCAAATGGCCAAAATATCAGTACATTCATTTGAAATAATAAATCCGCCTCTGATGAAGTGGACCCCGTCTATTTAACTGTGGAACACTTTTAAAATAGATTTCAACCTTGTGAGATAATTTGAGAGTTAACTAATATTATTTCTTACCATGAAAGAAATGAGTTAAATTGAGAGAAATGGTCAAATTAAATAAAATTAAATAAAATATCATTAACTCTTGAATACCAACAAGAGAACTATAGTCCATGGTGACTCCTATCATTGGAGCTGAATATTTAATTTCTACGATTATTTAATTGGTAGTTTGGCATAAGTTTACTATTCAACGTAAATATTTTGCTACTTTATAATAGTGCTATTGCATACATCCAACTAAAAGAGTAAAAGATGCTTTGTATATTCCTCTCTTTGAACCACATGCTCAGAACTTTTGCTATTTCATGTGTTAAAATTTTAAAAATTCATCACATGGGATAAATCCTAGGAGAACATGTGAATTTATAAGAAATTTTTAAAATTAAAATAATATAATCATACACCTTAATAACTTACCATATCTCCACCTATACAGAGTAATTATAAAAATTTCAATTAATTATGTATTTTTGTTGGAAGTATCGGGAGCTAATTATGTATCTCAACAAATTCAAAATCGAAAAAATGTATTAGAAGCTAATTATGTTATTTACAAAGGAAAAAATATATCTTCATTGGATGTATCGAAAGCTAATTATGTATCTCGGTAAATTTAAAATCAAAATTTTCTATAATTCAGCTTCAAACTATCGAAATTTATATTATTTGCCCATATTTTAATAATGTCTAAAGTTTATGGCGGTGGTGACGATATATATAATGAAGATGGTGGTGATTTTGGATAGTGTTAGAAGAGGAATGATCGATTTGGTGAGTTGGCATGTAATTTTGCCTAAATTGATTAGGGAGTTAATAACTGAAATGATTATTCAACTTTAAACTTTTATCCCAGAAAGTCACTTAACTTTGGACTTTACTTAGAAAGTCACTCAACTTAAGATATTTTACCCAGAAAGTCACTCAACCAATTTTATTATTTTTTAAATTAATTTTTACTTATTGTGGAATTTCTTTTAATAACAAAATTTTAAAAAATACAAAAAGTTTATTTAATGACTCTTTTATCCTTCATTTTCATTAAGTTAGATTTCTAGCTTCTCCTTCCTGCTTTTCCTCTTTCCTCTTTTTCTAATTAGGGATTTCTCCTCTCCCTCTTATCTCGATTTAGGTCTATCTTTCAAAAATTTATTTTTAAAGATGGAACGGAGAACAACAAATGAATCTCAAGTAGAGGGTTAAAATTTGTCTTTGTTTCATGAGGAAAAGGACTACTACGTGACTAACTCCCAAGAAAATTTCTCAAAAAATTTTGGAAATATATTCAGCTACGCTATTAAGTGAAAAACAAACTTAAAGTTCTGCAACTAATGAAAATAGAATAACTTTTCAGAAACCAAAAGTTAAGTGGAAAGCCAACAAAATCATAATGCAAATGAAGAGGGATGCATGAAAAGTCAATGGGATATAAGAGAGAATATTGATCCCTTAAATTATGAGGTTAGGTAATTCATAGATCAATCAGCCAATTTAAAATTTTCAATTAATATGAACCTAATTTAATAAGAAAAAATATATCATGTGTGAACACAATTTAAGAACAAAAATGTAATTAAAGAATTACAAACACAATAACTAAAAATTCTCGATCAAGAAAATGACTTTAGATCATATGAACTAAAGATGAACTATTGAAATACTATAGGCTTTCAAGCTTAAATGTAGGTAGGTTATCAATAGAAAGAAAGAGAAATGAAAGAAAGGACAAAGGGGTCATTAAAAAGATATTTTGTATTTTTCAGAATTTTATTATTAAAAAAAAAAATCACATAAGCAAAAATTAGTTTAAAAAATAATAAAATGAATTGAGTGATTTTCTGAGTAAAACATCTAAAGTTGGGTGACTTTCAAAGTAAAGTTCAAAGTTAATTAATTTTTTCGGATAAAAAATTCAAAGTTGAATGAGCGTTTAAATTATTAACTCATTGATTAGGTTAATGAAAGAAGAACAAATTTGAGTCACTTTTATAACTTCAAGGGTATATACGGACCAATATTATAACAGTAAGAGCAGCATACAAATGTTGATTGCTGATAATATAACGAAGAGTAATATTATGTTGCACCGTTTGATTTATGTGGACAGATAATATAACTTTAAAGATTGAATTCTTAAGTTAATCAAATCTATAGCTTTACAAAAAGAAGCATTAATAAAATTAGAACAATTAAGCATTTCACACTGGGTATACATAAAGAAATTTTTACAAGATTATTTCTATTATTGTACCATAAGTGGAAACACGTTTAATGAAGAATTAGGTAAAAAATTATTTAATAAATTACCTGGAGCATTAGGAAGAGAAATAGAAGATAGATGGTATAAAAGAGATGGGGTAGCAGCAAACCCGAATTTTAAATGGACAATAGGACATAGAGCACAACATATAATGGATATCTTAACGGAAAAATGTACAAATATACAGATACAAAAACAACTAAAAAGAAATGAAATGAATTTCTGTAAATCAGTTATATACACAACCCAGAATTACGATCAAAAACCACATAAAAAATACAGGAAACAAAATAAACAAAAACCATATGGTAGAAAACAATATTTCTTACGAAAATCAAAAGCTAAAAAACCCTGGTTAAATAGGGATAGACATGTTAGAAAATATAGAAATGATAGAAATTACAGAAATAAGCTAGAATGTTATACGTGTGGCAGTACAGATCATTTAGCCAATATATGCCCCAAAAGAAATAATAATAGAACAAGAAATTCTCAGCTAATAGAAGATTTTCAAGAAACACTTTTAAATGTCGATGAATACATGTCAGATACAGAAAGTATATATTCCATAATTAGCATTGATATAACTGATCAAGATAATAAATCTGTTTCTTCAGACTCAGAGGAAGATAACTTAGTCAATGAATTAGGCCAAGAGATAGATGATCTAGATTTGAATAACCTAGTAATAAATAATCTAATGAATGTCACACAAGAATGTGAACATGATTTCCAACGGAATAAGGGTTTAGATAGTAATAGGTGTCGCATATGTAGTTGGTACCCAAGTAAAGATAATAGGGCAAAATGTAAAAAATGTTACTTAGAAGCATGTATAAATTGTATAGAAAATACTTTAAAAATAAAAGTAGAATCACAAACCAATAATGGACAAAAATATACAAATAATCAGATTTTAAATCTAAGGGTATCTACCTTAGAAACTCGATTAAATGATCTAGAACAAAGATTAACTACTCTAGAAAAAGGAAAAATGAAAGAAGAAATAGAGACCCAAGAGACAGTAGGCACAGTACATTTAGATAAACTAGAAGCAGAACTTATGAACACAGAAAAGAATAACACAACTCTTATATGTAATGAAGACAAAGAATTCTCTACTATAAAAGTTCTGGTAAAAATTAAAATACAAAATATAGAAATAGAAACGCTAGCTTTAATAGATCCAGGATGTACTAGCTGTTTAATTAACAAAGCAATAGTACCAGAACATCTAATAAAACTACTTGAAAGACCCATACTAGCCACTCAAATGGATGGCACTCAGAATGTTAATCGATATTATATAGAAAATGCGCAAATAAGTTTCTTAAATACTTGTAATCAATTTTACAACCCAGTCTATAAGGTAAATAGAATATTAGCTAGAGATTTAAACATAGGCTCAGACTTTGTCATAGGATTAAAATTTTGTATACAAGATAAAGGAGGATGTCTTCTGACAAGAGACGGGATAATGTTATTTAAAGATCTAACTTACACACCAGTTCAGACAAAAATCCTGCCTACAATACATAGAACATTAAATACGAATAAAAAGAAAACTCTTCAAGAGCCTTGCTGCGAAGATTGCCAAGATACACAATGCAGCAACCTGTCGAAAGAAAATATAAAAAATTATACTCTACTTAATGTAGAAGGACAAGAATATTTAGAACCTATAGAAAAGGAATATACGCTAATTAGTATAGAAACCCAATTCTATAATTTCAAGAAAGGAATAGATAAAATAGGAATAATAAACAGCCCAAAAGATTTAGACAACATAATATCTATATTAGACAAAATGGAAATAATAGGAGAAAAGCCATTAGCCCATTGGGATGCTAATGAATTAACGTGTAAATTAGATATTATAAACCCAGAATATACTATAAAAACAGCCCCTATAGAAGCAAATAATGAAGACACTAATGAATTTGATACACAGATAAAGGAACTTTTAAAGTTAGGAGTAATAAGAAGATCTACATCTAAACATAGATCAGCAGCTTTTATAGTGAGAAATCATAGTGAGCAAGTAAGAGGAAAAGCTCGTATGGTTATAAATTACAAAAGATTAAATGATAATACCAGAACAGACGCATATAAACTACCAGATAAAAATGAATTAATCAATAGAATCCAAAATAAAAGGATATATAGCAAATTTGACTGTAAATCCGGTTATTGGCAAGTAAAGATGCATCCAGAAAGCATCGAATGGACTGCATTCACATGTCCCGGAGGACATTTCGAATGGTTAGTCATGCCTTTCGGATTAAAGACAGCCCCACCAATTTTTCAACGAAAAATGGATAACATTTTCGGAGAATATAAGCATTTCATATTAGTCTATGTAGATGATATTTTAGTATTTAGTCAAAACATGCAAGAACATCTAGGACATTTACAAATAGTCTTTAGATTATTCGTCAAACATGGAATAATAGTAAGTAAAAAGAAGATGGAATTATGTAAAACCTATATTAATTTCTTAGGAATAACATTAGGAAATGGAAAGGTAAAATTACAACCACATATAGCCAAAAAGGTATTAGAAATGCCAGATAAACTAGAAAAAACAAAAGATTTACAAAAATTTCTAGGTTTAGTAAATTATGCTAGAAATTTCATTCAAGATTTAGGAAAAATAGCTGGACCTTTATATGCCAAAACAGGTAGTAAAGGACAGAAAAATTTCAACATAGAGGATGTAAAATTAGTCCAAAAAATAAAGGAAAAAGTAAAAAATATTCCAGATTTAAAAATACCATTAGAATCAGATTATCTAATTATTCAAACCGATGGAAGCGATTTAGGATGGGGAGCTATCCTAAAAGCTAGACCAAATAAATACAGTAATAAAAACGAAGAACAAATATGTGGTTACCAGAGCGGAGCTTATAAAGAAAAAGGGAATAAAAGCTCTATAGATTTAGAAGTATTGGCAATAATATATGGGCTAAATAGTTTTAAGTTATATATATTAAATAAAGAAGAAATTTTAGTCAGAACAGATTGTGAAGCCATAGTAAAATTTCACCAGAAAATAAATGATAAAACTAGCAGTAGGAGAAGATGGTTAAACTTTTTAGATACAATATCTATCTATAAAAATATTATTTTCGAACATATTAAGGGAAAAGAAAATGACTTAGCTGACCAACTAAGTCGACTACAGTTAGGAATAAATAAATAAAGCTGAGTTTTATTTATTTGTTTTCAGCATGAGACCAACAAGCCAGCCTCCTGCAGATAAGGGCAAAGGCATAGGTACTTCATCAGACTCCTACCAACAGAGTGTATTAGGTAATCTAAATTTTAGACCAATAGACTCTATAGAAGCAATGGAAAGCATTTATTTTGGACCTTTCAATTTAGTTGCATATCCAGAAAGTAATATATCATTTAGAGTAAGACCAGACTATGTTTTAGACAGACCTCAAAAATGTTTAGTAGATAACTTATGGATTTCATATAATAAACAGAATCGTAACCACTTTATGGCCTCTATGAATTCGCTATGTCAATACATGGCAGAAAAGAGCAAGCCAAAATTTAAATATTATGTAGTTATTCATGGTAAGACAAATGGTATTTTTCATACTTGGATAGAGGTATTAGAATCCATACAAGGTTTTAAGACTCCACTTTTTAAAGGTTTTAATGACTTTACTGAAGCCGCTAATCATGCTAGAGGATACCTAGGACCAAACTACTATATATCTCCTTCACTAAGACAAAACCCAGACAAAATACCCCAGTATAATGTACAGAAAGACACAGGGAAAATAATTTTCTGTGATCATTGTTCTTCCATGACTGAGAACTTCAAGAAACTCAACGCTCAGAAAGAAGCTCTCCTTATGGAAAATACAAGACTTATCAAACAGGTACAAGTATTAGAAGCAAGGCTTCAGATCAAAATGAAGACTGATGCTGGTACTCAGACACATAAACAGAGTTCTCCATCTCCTCAAAAAATGGATGAGGCGGGTGTGCATTTCCCTCTAAATGCTCAGAAATCCACTGTACCGGATGTTGGTACAGCTAGTCCGGTTCAAACGGTAACCGGTAAAGACAAATCAAATCCGTTCAAGGCTGTCACTTTGCCAAAAAGTGAAGATGAAGATTGTTCTTCATCAAGACAAAAGAAAGAAAGATCGAGTAGTAAGACTTCAAAAAGGATATCAATCTCCAGAAAGAAGAATGAAACCATAGAGACTATAATTAAGCAAACACTAGATAAATTCTTCAGCCAGCAGACTCAAGATAAACATATAAATGAACAACCTGGTACAAGCACAGATAGATTAGTTCCAGAAGAAGATATGGTATCAGAAGAAGACATAAATGAAGATAATAATTTCCAAGATGCTCAGGATCCTCACGAAGACGATGACTCAGGAATGAGTTTCGATTCAATTACCCTGCACAACTTGGATACTTAGTTGAGAAGAAGACAATCCAGAAAAAGACAAGACTATACTAAGTAAATAAAGTTGTAGGTGGGAATGCCCACTTTGTGTCCTGTAAATAATAAAGTTATGTATGAGTCAAGTCCGTGTCAGAAAAGTCAAGTCCGTGTCAGAAAAGTCAAGTCCGTGTCAGAAAAGATGCTTCCTTTATCACTACTTTCTCAAAAAGAAAGAAAAACTGAGAGGCACGCGTCTGACAAAGTCAAGAAAGAAACAATAATGCATGTGACGATGGGGCCCAATGTGTACCCGACAAGCATTATTACGATTCTTTCTTATCTTTATCTTTTAAAGTGTCGGCCACATATAGAGAGGCCACGTAGTTGTGTTTACGACCACTCCTTTCCCTTAGTTTTTGCCTATAAAAAGGGCTTAAGACTTAGTAGTAAGGTATGAATGAAAAAACCAAAAAACCACAACATATTCCTCTTCCCTCTCAATGTGTATAACCTTCCCTGAAACCCATAAAATCCATCCCTTGTAAAACATCCAGTGGTGTAATATTTAGAAAGTTTATAAACGTTTCAAGTTCTGTTTCAGTCTTAAGGGGGTTCCCGAAAGGGAAACCTCTCCCCTAGTTACTTCATGTAAGTTCTTATTTACACTTATGTTTTTCCCACAAAAATATTTATGAAGTTTTATTTCTTTTAAACATCATGTAAATGTATGTAAATTTTATTACCCTTAGTATATGGTTAATCTTTTAACTTCTTAGTAACAACGATGGATTAACCTGTAAATTCCTAGGAATTCTGGCTTTGAAAGTCCGCTAAAGTCTGCTGAATAGACGCCAGGACATATGTTGTTAGCCAGGTAGAAATTCCGGGGTGTGGTTAAAGAAGAAGTTATTAAGAGTATAGGTTAAAAGAGAGAGATGAACAGGGTAAGATAAACAGGGTAATTCTGTTTAAAAAAAAAAAAAAAAAAAAAAAAAAAAAAAAAAAAAAAAAAAACCAAACCGGGAAAAACGTAAGCTAAAAGAGCATACATAAGAAGAAACTATAGGAGAGAGGGAGTACTGAGTAGGATTTTTACATCATATTTATTGAAAAACAAACTCCAAGCTACTCCAAGCTAAGTGTCTATTTTTATTTATTGAGAAAACAATTTTAATCTAAGTGTCTCTTTATATTTGGTATCAGAGCGAGAAGGTTTTGGGAACATTTCCTTCACTCGCATATTATTGTATGAAAAAACACTCATACAATAATATGCGAGTGAAGGAAATGTTCCCAAAACCTTCTCGCTCTGATACCAAATATAAAGAGACACTTAGATTAAAATTGTTTTCTCAATAAATAAAAATAGACACTTAGCTTGGAGTAGCTTGGAGTTTGTTTTTCAATAAATATGATGTAAAAATCCTACTCAGTACTCCCTCTCTCCTATAGTTTCTTCTTATGTATGCTCTTTTAGCTTACGTTTTTCCCGGTTTGGTTTTTTTTTTTTTTTTTTTTTTTTTTTTTTTTTTTTTTTTTTTTAAACAGAATTACCCTGTTTATCTTACCCTGTTCATCTCTCTCTTTTAACCTATACTCTTAATAACTTCTTCTTTAACCACACCCCGGAATTTCTACCTGGCTAACAACATATGTCCTGGCGTCTATTCAGCAGACTTTAGCGGACTTTCAAAGCCAGAATTCCTAGGAATTTACAGGTTAATCCATCGTTGTTACTAAGAAGTTAAAAGATTAACCATATACTAAGGGTAATAAAATTTACATACATTTACATGATGTTTAAAAGAAATAAAACTTCATAAATATTTTTGTGGGAAAAACATAAGTGTAAATAAGAACTTACATGAAGTAACTAGGGGAGAGGTTTCCCTTTCGGGAACCCCCTTAAGACTGAAACAGAACTTGAAACGTTTATAAACTTTCTAAATATTACACCACTGGATGTTTTACAAGGGATGGATTTTATGGGTTTCAGGGAAGGTTATACACATTGAGAGGGAAGAGGAATATGTTGTGGTTTTTTGGTTTTTTCATTCATACCTTACTACTAAGTCTTAAGCCCTTTTTATAGGCAAAAACTAAGGGAAAGGAGTGGTCGTAAACACAACTACGTGGCCTCTCTATATGTGGCCGACACTTTAAAAGATAAAGATAAGAAAGAATCGTAATAATGCTTGTCGGGTACACATTGGGCCCCATCGTCACATGCATTATTGTTTCTTTCTTGACTTTGTCAGACGCGTGCCTCTCAGTTTTTCTTTCTTTTTGAGAAAGTAGTGATAAAGGAAGCATCTTTTCTGACACGGACTTGACTTTTCTGACACGGACTTGACTCATACATAACTTTATTATTTACAGGACACAAAGTGGGCATTCCCACCTACAACTTTATTTACTTAGTATAGTCTTGTCTTTTTCTGGATTGTCTTCTTCTCAACTAAGTATCCAAGTTGTGCAGGGTAATTGAATCGAAACTCATTCCTGAGTCATCGTCTTCGTGAGGATCCTGAGCATCTTGGAAATTATTATCTTCATTTATGTCTTCTTCTGATACCATATCTTCTTCTGGAACTAATCTATCTGTGCTTGTACCAGGTTGTTCATTTATATGTTTATCTTGAGTCTGCTGGCTGAAGAATTTATCTAGTGTTTGCTTAATTATAGTCTCTATGGTTTCATTCTTCTTTCTGGAGATTGATATCCTTTTTGAAGTCTTACTACTCGATCTTTCTTTCTTTTGTCTTGATGAAGAACAATCTTCATCTTCACTTTTTGGCAAAGTGACAGCCTTGAACGGATTTGATTTGTCTTTACCGGTTACCGTTTGAACCGGACTAGCTGTACCAACATCCGGTACAGTGGATTTCTGAGCATTTAGAGGGAAATGCACACCCGCCTCATCCATTTTTTGAGGAGATGGAGAACTCTGTTTATGTGTCTGAGTACCAGCATCAGTCTTCATTTTGATCTGAAGCCTTGCTTCTAATACTTGTACCTGTTTGATAAGTCTTGTATTTTCCATAAGGAGAGCTTCTTTCTGAGCGTTGAGTTTCTTGAAGTTCTCAGTCATGGAAGAACAATGATCACAGAAAATTATTTTCCCTGTGTCTTTCTGTACATTATACTGGGGTATTTTGTCTGGGTTTTGTCTTAGTGAAGGAGATATATAGTAGTTTGGTCCTAGGTATCCTCTAGCATGATTAGCGGCTTCAGTAAAGTCATTAAAACCTTGTAAAAAGTGGAGTCTTAACCATATGGATTTTATGGTTTTTAATTCACGTCGGGTTCACCAAACAGAATTACCCTGTTTATCTTACCCTGTTCATCTCTCTCTTTTAACCTATACTCTTAATAACTTCTTCTTTAACCACACCCCGGAATTTCTACCTGGCTAACAACATATGTCCTGGCGTCTATTCAGCAGACTTTAGCGGACTTTCAAAGCCAGAATTCCTAGGAATTTACAGGTTAATCCATCGTTGTTACTAAGAAGTTAAAAGATTAACCATATACTAAGGGTAATAAAATTTACATACATTTACATGATGTTTAAAAGAAATAAAACTTCATAAATATTTTTGTGGGAAAAACATAAGTGTAAATAAGAACTTACATGAAGTAACTAGGGGAGAGGTTTCCCTTTCGGGAACCCCCTTAAGACTGAAACAGAACTTGAAACGTTTATAAACTTTCTAAATATTACACCACTGGATGTTTTACAAGGGATGGATTTTATGGGTTTCAGGGAAGGTTATACACATTGAGAGGGAAGAGGAATATGTTGTGGTTTTTTGGTTTTTTCATTCATACCTTACTACTAAGTCTTAAGCCCTTTTTATAGGCAAAAACTAAGGGAAAGGAGTGGTCGTAAACACAACTACGTGGCCTCTCTATATGTGGCCGACACTTTAAAAGATAAAGATAAGAAAGAATCGTAATAATGCTTGTCGGGTACACATTGGGCCCCATCGTCACATGCATTATTGTTTCTTTCTTGACTTTGTCAGACGCGTGCCTCTCAGTTTTTCTTTCTTTTTGAGAAAGTAGTGATAAAGGAAGCATCTTTTCTGACACGGACTTGACTTTTCTGACACGGACTTGACTCATACATAACTTTATTATTTACAGGACACAAAGTGGGCATTCCCACCTACAACTTTATTTACTTAGTATAGTCTTGTCTTTTTCTGGATTGTCTTCTTCTCAACTAAGTATCCAAGTTGTGCAGGGTAATTGAATCGAAACTCATTCCTGAGTCATCGTCTTCGTGAGGATCCTGAGCATCTTGGAAATTATTATCTTCATTTATGTCTTCTTCTGATACCATATCTTCTTCTGGAACTAATCTATCTGTGCTTGTACCAGGTTGTTCATTTATATGTTTATCTTGAGTCTGCTGGCTGAAGAATTTATCTAGTGTTTGCTTAATTATAGTCTCTATGGTTTCATTCTTCTTTCTGGAGATTGATATCCTTTTTGAAGTCTTACTACTCGATCTTTCTTTCTTTTGTCTTGATGAAGAACAATCTTCATCTTCACTTTTTGGCAAAGTGACAGCCTTGAACGGATTTGATTTGTCTTTACCGGTTACCGTTTGAACCGGACTAGCTGTACCAACATCCGGTACAGTGGATTTCTGAGCATTTAGAGGGAAATGCACACCCGCCTCATCCATTTTTTGAGGAGATGGAGAACTCTGTTTATGTGTCTGAGTACCAGCATCAGTCTTCATTTTGATCTGAAGCCTTGCTTCTAATACTTGTACCTGTTTGATAAGTCTTGTATTTTCCATAAGGAGAGCTTCTTTCTGAGCGTTGAGTTTCTTGAAGTTCTCAGTCATGGAAGAACAATGATCACAGAAAATTATTTTCCCTGTGTCTTTTTGTACATTATACTGGGGTATTTTGTCTGGGTTTTGTCTTAGTGAAGGAGATATATAGTAGTTTGGTCCTAGGTATCCTCTAGCATGATTAGCGGCTTCAGTAAAGTCATTAAAACCTTTAAAAAGTGGAGTCTTAAAACCTTGTATGGATTCTAATACCTCTATCCAAGTATGAAAAATACCATTTGTCTTACCATGAATAACTACATAATATTTAAATTTTGGCTTGCTCTTTTCTGCCATGTATTGACATAGCGAATTCATAGAGGCCATAAAGTGGTTACGATTCTGTTTATTATATGAAATCCATAAGTTATCTACTAAACATTTTTGAGGTCTGTCTAAAACATAGTCTGGTCTTACTCTAAATGATATATTACTTTCTGGATATGCAACTAAATTGAAAGGTCCAAAATAAATTCTTTCCATTGCTTCTATAGAGTCTATTGGTCTAAAATTTAGATTACCTAATACACTCTGTTGGTAGGAGTCTGATGAAGTACCTATGCCTTTGCCCTTATCTGCAGGAGGCTGGCTTGTTGGTCTCATGCTGAAAACAAATAAATAAAACTCAGCTTTATTTATTTATTCCTAACTGTAGTCGACTTAGTTGGTCAGCTAAGTCATTTTCTTTTCCCTTAATATGTTCGAAAATAATATTTTTATAGATAGATATTGTATCTAAAAAGTTTAACCATCTTCTCCTACTGCTAGTTTTATCATTTATTTTCTGGTGAAATTTTACTATGGCTTCACAATCTGTTCTGACTAAAATTTCTTCTTTATTTAATATATATAACTTAAAACTATTTAGCCCATATATTATTGCCAATACTTCTAAATCTATAGAGCTTTTATTCCCTTTTTCTTTATAAGCTCCGCTCTGGTAACCACATATTTGTTCTTCGTTTTTATTACTGTATTTATTTGGTCTAGCTTTTAGGATAGCTCCCCATCCTAAATCGCTTCCATCGGTTTGAATAATTAGATAATCTGATTCTAATGGTATTTTTAAATCTGGAATATTTTTTACTTTTTCCTTTATTTTTTGGACTAATTTTACATCCTCTATGTTGAAATTTTTCTGTCCTTTACTACCTGTTTTGGCATATAAAGGTCCAGCTATTTTTCCTAAATCTTGAATGAAATTTCTAGCATAATTTACTAAACCTAGAAATTTTTGTAAATCTTTTGTTTTTTCTAGTTTATCTGGCATTTCTAATACCTTTTTGGCTATATGTGGTTGTAATTTTACCTTTCCATTTCCTAATGTTATTCCTAAGAAATTAATATAGGTTTTACATAATTCCATCTTCTTTTTACTTACTATTATTCCATGTTTGACGAATAATCTAAAGACTATTTGTAAATGTCCTAGATGTTCTTGCATGTTTTGACTAAATACTAAAATATCATCTACATAGACTAATATGAAATGCTTATATTCTCCGAAAATGTTATCCATTTTTCGTTGAAAAATTGGTGGGGCTGTCTTTAATCCGAAAGGCATGACTAACCATTCGAAATGTCCTCCGGGACATGTGAATGCAGTCCATTCGATGCTTTCTGGATGCATCTTTACTTGCCAATAACCGGATTTACAGTCAAATTTGCTATATATCCTTTTATTTTGGATTCTATTGATTAATTCATTTTTATCTGGTAGTTTATATGCGTCTGTTCTGGTATTATCATTTAATCTTTTGTAATTTATAACCATACGAGCTTTTCCTCTTACTTGCTCACTATGATTTCTCACTATAAAAGCTGCTGATCTATGTTTAGATGTAGATCTTCTTATTACTCCTAACTTTAAAAGTTCCTTTATCTGTGTATCAAATTCATTAGTGTCTTCATTATTTGCTTCTATAGGGGCTGTTTTTATAGTATATTCTGGGTTTATAATATCTAATTTACACGTTAATTCATTAGCATCCCAATGGGCTAATGGCTTTTCTCCTATTATTTCCATTTTGTCTAATATAGATATTATGTTGTCTAAATCTTTTGGGCCGTTTATTATTCCTATTTTATCTATTCCTTTCTTGAAATTATAGAATTGGGTTTCTATACTAATTAGCGTATATTCCTTTTCTATAGGTTCTAAATATTCTTGTCCTTCTACATTAAGTAGAGTATAATTTTTTATATTTTCTTTCGACAGGTTGCTGCATTGTGTATCTTGGCAATCTTCGCAGCAAGGCTCTTGAAGAGTTTTCTTTTTATTCGTATTTAATGTTCTATGTATTGTAGGCAGGATTTTTGTCTGAACTGGTGTGTAAGTTAGATCTTTAAATAACATTATCCCGTCTCTTGTCAGAAGACATCCTCCTTTATCTTGTATACAAAATTTTAATCCTATGACAAAGTCTGAGCCTATGTTTAAATCTCTAGCTAATATTCTATTTACCTTATAGACTGGGTTGTAAAATTGATTACAAGTATTTAAGAAACTTATTTGCGCATTTTCTATATAATATCGATTAACATTCTGAGTGCCATCCATTTGAGTGGCTAGTATGGGTCTTTCAAGTAGTTTTATTAGATGTTCTGGTACTATTGCTTTGTTAATTAAACAGCTAGTACATCCTGGATCTATTAAAGCTAGCGTTTCTATTTCTATATTTTGTATTTTAATTTTTACCAGAACTTTTATAGTAGAGAATTCTTTGTCTTCATTACATATAAGAGTTGTGTTATTCTTTTCTGTGTTCATAAGTTCTGCTTCTAGTTTATCTAAATGTACTGTGCCTACTGTCTCTTGGGTCTCTATTTCTTCTTTCATTTTTCCTTTTTCTAGAGTAGTTAATCTTTGTTCTAGATCATTTAATCGAGTTTCTAAGGTAGATACCCTTAGATTTAAAATCTGATTATTTGTATATTTTTGTCCATTATTGGTTTGTGATTCTACTTTTATTTTTAAAGTATTTTCTATACAATTTATACATGCTTCTAAGTAACATTTTTTACATTTTGCCCTATTATCTTTACTTGGGTACCAACTACATATGCGACACCTATTACTATCTAAACCCTTATTCCGTTGGAAATCATGTTCACATTCTTGTGTGACATTCATTAGATTATTTATTACTAGGTTATTCAAATCTAGATCATCTATCTCTTGGCCTAATTCATTGACTAAGTTATCTTCCTCTGAGTCTGAAGAAACAGATTTATTATCTTGATCAGTTATATCAATGCTAATTATGGAATATATACTTTCTGTATCTGACATGTATTCATCGACATTTAAAAGTGTTTCTTGAAAATCTTCTATTAGCTGAGAATTTCTTGTTCTATTATTATTTCTTTTGGGGCATATATTGGCTAAATGATCTGTACTGCCACACGTATAACATTCTAGCTTATTTCTGTAATTTCTATCATTTCTATATTTTCTAACATGTCTATCCCTATTTAACCAGGGTTTTTTAGCTTTTGATTTTCGTAAGAAATATTGTTTTCTACCATATGGTTTTTGTTTATTTTGTTTCCTGTATTTTTTATGTGGTTTTTGATCGTAATTCTGGGTTGTGTATATAACTGATTTACAGAAATTCATTTCATTTCTTTTTTAGTTGTTTTTGTATCTGTATATTTGTACATTTTTCCGTTAAGATATCCATTATATGTTGTGCTCTATGTCCTATTGTCCATTTAAAATTCGGGTTTGCTGCTACCCCATCTCTTTTATACCATCTATCTTCTATTTCTCTTCCTAATGCTCCAGGTAATTTATTAAATAATTTTTTACCTAATTCTTCATTAAACGTGTTTCCACTTATGGTACAATAATAGAAATAATCTTGTAAAAATTTCTTTATGTATACCCAGTGTGAAATGCTTAATTGTTCTAATTTTATTAATGCTTCTTTTTGTAAAGCTATCAATCCACTATTCGGATCTTTTCCAGTTAATAACATGTGCATTTTATTTGTAAAATTATAGGGATTTGGTCCCATACTTAATAATATTTGAAAATCATGTGGGCAATTAGTTTTAAAACTTTCCCACGTAGCTTTAGCGGATTCTCCTAAGAAAGTTTCTAAATATTTATACATTGTTTCTGTATCGGTTTCAGTGTAATGTCTTAAGTAATCAGCTGCTACTATTCCTTTCCATAAATCTATTACTGTATCCCACATTTGGGGATCGTGTGCTGCAATATTTAAGATTTTTCCTTTACTACCTCCTTCTTGGAGTTTAATAGGTTCTTCTATGGGCATTCTTTTTCCTGCTGGTTTTATGTAGTCTTTTACTTCTGTGTCTGGGTTTACTCTTATTGCAGGTCTTCTAGGTACATTTCCTGTACTGTAATCTATTGGTTGAGGATTAGGATTCGTTTGTTGGAAAGGGCTAGCACTAGAGGAGCTGGCTGGTTCTAATTCAGCTAATTCTTTGTAACTAATATTAGAACTTAATACTGAAAATGTATCTTCTTCGAATGTGTATTCCTCTTCCCTCTCAATGTGTATAACCTTCCCTGAAACCCATAAAATCCATCCCTTGTAAAACATCCAGTGGTGTAATATTTAGAAAGTTTATAAACGTTTCAAGTTCTGTTTCAGTCTTAAGGGGGTTCCCGAAAGGGAAACCTCTCCCCTAGTTACTTCATGTAAGTTCTTATTTACACTTATGTTTTTCCCACAAAAATATTTATGAAGTTTTATTTCTTTTAAACATCATGTAAATGTATGTAAATTTTATTACCCTTAGTATATGGTTAATCTTTTAACTTCTTAGTAACAACGATGGATTAACCTGTAAATTCCTAGGAATTCTGGCTTTGAAAGTCCGCTAAAGTCTGCTGAATAGACGCCAGGACATATGTTGTTAGCCAGGTAGAAATTCCGGGGTGTGGTTAAAGAAGAAGTTATTAAGAGTATAGGTTAAAAGAGAGAGATGAACAGGGTAAGATAAACAGGGTAATTCTGTTTAAAAAAAAAAAAAAAAAAAAAAAAAAAAAAAAAAAAAAAAAAAACCAAACCGGGAAAAACGTAAGCTAAAAGAGCATACATAAGAAGAAACTATAGGAGAGAGGGAGTACTGAGTAGGATTTTTACATCATATTTATTGAAAAACAAACTCCAAGCTACTCCAAGCTAAGTGTCTATTTTTATTTATTGAGAAAACAATTTTAATCTAAGTGTCTCTTTATATTTGGTATCAGAGCGAGAAGGTTTTGGGAACATTTCCTTCACTCGCATATTATTGTATGAAAAAACACTCATCTTTTCAGAAAATAAGAAATAACTATTTTCATTTACACAGAGATTATCGAATAAGACAGAATATTTTAGCTAAAAAATACGACTTTGAACAACGAAGAAATAAATTAATAGAAACTAATAGACTATATAATACTTATAATATTACTAGACCAGTTTGTGATACGTTGATAAGTACCCTAAATAAAGAAATATTAAATTGTGATAAAGATCTAGAAAATATTAATATAAGAATAAATTGGCTTAACGAATATATTAGTAGAAAAAATTACCAGCTAGGATAATAAAAACGACCAAACATATAATACCTACCTCTGTATGAAACAACATAGATCTTTCCAACTCGTAAGGTGTGACTATTTCTTTTTGCATCTAGAATATAAAAAATTACGAGATATTAAGAATAGAAAAAGGCACTTAGAAGAAAGTTTAGAAAAACTAAAGAACGCCTGTATAGAAAATCCAGCTCTCAATAGATCCAAAAAGGCATATAAATTAGTAGGAAGAATACATTGGGAAATACAAGGTTGCGAAAGTGACCTAGAACAAAAGATTAGAGTAATAAATTGGATTAAAACAAGCATTAGCAAAAGAGCTTATCAGTTAGGATAATAAATGCCCATAAGATATATTCATTATATTAGAGAAGTACAGAGTCAGTATTATAGAGAAGTTATTTATAACCGCGAAATTACTAAAATAAGAGCTCAATTTATAGAAAAATTAGAAAAATTGGATAGGGACATAAAAAGGCTAGAAGCTGATATCATAAAATATAGAGAAAAAACAGATCACTACGCCTTAGTTGCCATAAGTATAAATCATTACAAAAAAATTCTACTTAGTGAACGTTTTAATTTAATCGAAACAATAGAAGAATTAGACGCGGATTTAACTTGGTCAAAAAGTAGATTAAAATATCAAACAAAGCTAAGTAAAAAGTACCTCAACGTAAATATCTCTGGATAACAAAATAGCTTCGTTAAAACGATTAGAATATTTAGATCTTAGTTTTCAGCCAGAAAAGAAATATAGAATACTAAAAAATAATACTACTATAAGGTGTAATTTTAACCAAGGAGAACACATTCTACACTCAGAAGATAAACAATATAATACTATAATAGACCTTTTAATTAACTCCAGTGAAAAAACGCAAGAAAAAGATAAAACTCTACAAAGAACTCTAGAACAAGTAGAAATAATTCAAGGTAAAAATAAGACGACCTTAGAAAAAATAGAACAGAACCTAGACTATTTAAAATCTCAAGAATTAGAAATAGATAGAAAAATTCAATTTCTAAACCATAAATTTAACTTGGAACAGATACCTACTAAAATAGAAATTGAAAAATTAATAAAAACATTAATAGAAAAACCTAAAGAATTAGAAGTAAAAACTACAAAACTAATAGTAAAACTCATAGAACAGGTTGAAAATATAACCAAAGAAATTAAAGACTTGCAGGAAATAGCAGGTAGATTAGAAGAGATTTCACTTTCATGAGTAGTGAAGAAGATAAAAACTATCTAAAAGCACTAGAAAAATCAAGAATACATCATAGTGAACCAGAGGGATTATCTAGACATATCCCCTCAAGCATAACAGATAAAGTCTTATTAAAACAAAATAATACAATAATAGAACTATTATTAGACTTGCATAAAAAAGTAGATAGTTTAATCAAAGATAAAGAAATAATTACAACACCAAAGGAACCAGAACTACCTGAATTACACAAAAAGATAGATATCTTAATAAAAGGTAAACAAACCCAAGAGGAACAACCAAAAACTACTTCCGAAATAGACGAATTAGTTAACCAATTAAAAAGAATAGAGTTAACCCCTGTACACGAACGCAAAATCATAAAAAGAAAACCACAGAAATGGACTTTTTATCAAATAGACGGGGAACCGACGAAAGAAACCAAGAAAGACACAGAGCTAGCTTCTCAGAAAACAGGATAGGAAATAATAATATATTATCTAGAATATGTAGGAAACAACCTAAGATGGAACAAAACCAAGAGCTTAATGAGATAATTGTTTTCTCAATAAATAAAAATAGACACTTAGCTTGGAGTAGCTTGGAGTTTGTTTTTCAATAAATATGATGTAAAAATCCTACTCAGTACTCCCTCTCTCCTATAGTTTCTTCTTATGTATGCTCTTTTAGCTTACGTTTTTCCCGGTTTGGTTTTTTTTTTTTTTTTTTTTTTTTTTTTTTTTTTTTTTTTTAAACAGAATTACCCTGTTTATCTTACCCTGTTCATCTCTCTCTTTTAACCTATACTCTTAATAACTTCTTCTTTAACCACACCCCGGAATTTCTACCTGGCTAACAACATATGTCCTGGCGTCTATTCAGCAGACTTTAGCGGACTTTCAAAGCCAGAATTCCTAGGAATTTACAGGTTAATCCATCGTTGTTACTAAGAAGTTAAAAGATTAACCATATACTAAGGGTAATAAAATTTACATACATTTACATGATGTTTAAAAGAAATAAAACTTCATAAATATTTTTGTGGGAAAAACATAAGTGTAAATAAGAACTTACATGAAGTAACTAGGGGAGAGGTTTCCCTTTCGGGAACCCCCTTAAGACTGAAACAGAACTTGAAACGTTTATAAACTTTCTAAATATTACACCACTGGATGTTTTACAAGGGATGGATTTTATGGGTTTCAGGGAAGGTTATACACATTGAGAGGGAAGAGGAATATGTTGTGGTTTTTTGGTTTTTTCATTCATACCTTACTACTAAGTCTTAAGCCCTTTTTATAGGCAAAAACTAAGGGAAAGGAGTGGTCGTAAACACAACTACGTGGCCTCTCTATATGTGGCCGACACTTTAAAAGATAAAGATAAGAAAGAATCGTAATAATGCTTGTCGGGTACACATTGGGCCCCATCGTCACATGCATTATTGTTTCTTTCTTGACTTTGTCAGACGCGTGCCTCTCAGTTTTTCTTTCTTTTTGAGAAAGTAGTGATAAAGGAAGCATCTTTTCTGACACGGACTTGACTTTTCTGACACGGACTTGACTCATACATAACTTTATTATTTACAGGACACAAAGTGGGCATTCCCACCTACAACTTTATTTACTTAGTATAGTCTTGTCTTTTTCTGGATTGTCTTCTTCTCAACTAAGTATCCAAGTTGTGCAGGGTAATTGAATCGAAACTCATTCCTGAGTCATCGTCTTCGTGAGGATCCTGAGCATCTTGGAAATTATTATCTTCATTTATGTCTTCTTCTGATACCATATCTTCTTCTGGAACTAATCTATCTGTGCTTGTACCAGGTTGTTCATTTATATGTTTATCTTGAGTCTGCTGGCTGAAGAATTTATCTAGTGTTTGCTTAATTATAGTCTCTATGGTTTCATTCTTCTTTCTGGAGATTGATATCCTTTTTGAAGTCTTACTACTCGATCTTTCTTTCTTTTGTCTTGATGAAGAACAATCTTCATCTTCACTTTTTGGCAAAGTGACAGCCTTGAACGGATTTGATTTGTCTTTACCGGTTACCGTTTGAACCGGACTAGCTGTACCAACATCCGGTACAGTGGATTTCTGAGCATTTAGAGGGAAATGCACACCCGCCTCATCCATTTTTTGAGGAGATGGAGAACTCTGTTTATGTGTCTGAGTACCAGCATCAGTCTTCATTTTGATCTGAAGCCTTGCTTCTAATACTTGTACCTGTTTGATAAGTCTTGTATTTTCCATAAGGAGAGCTTCTTTCTGAGCGTTGAGTTTCTTGAAGTTCTCAGTCATGGAAGAACAATGATCACAGAAAATTATTTTCCCTGTGTCTTTCTGTACATTATACTGGGGTATTTTGTCTGGGTTTTGTCTTAGTGAAGGAGATATATAGTAGTTTGGTCCTAGGTATCCTCTAGCATGATTAGCGGCTTCAGTAAAGTCATTAAAACCTTGTAAAAAGTGGAGTCTTAACCATATGGATTTTATGGTTTTTAATTCACGTCGGGTTCACCAAACAGAATTACCCTGTTTATCTTACCCTGTTCATCTCTCTCTTTTAACCTATACTCTTAATAACTTCTTCTTTAACCACACCCCGGAATTTCTACCTGGCTAACAACATATGTCCTGGCGTCTATTCAGCAGACTTTAGCGGACTTTCAAAGCCAGAATTCCTAGGAATTTACAGGTTAATCCATCGTTGTTACTAAGAAGTTAAAAGATTAACCATATACTAAGGGTAATAAAATTTACATACATTTACATGATGTTTAAAAGAAATAAAACTTCATAAATATTTTTGTGGGAAAAACATAAGTGTAAATAAGAACTTACATGAAGTAACTAGGGGAGAGGTTTCCCTTTCGGGAACCCCCTTAAGACTGAAACAGAACTTGAAACGTTTATAAACTTTCTAAATATTACACCACTGGATGTTTTACAAGGGATGGATTTTATGGGTTTCAGGGAAGGTTATACACATTGAGAGGGAAGAGGAATATGTTGTGGTTTTTTGGTTTTTTCATTCATACCTTACTACTAAGTCTTAAGCCCTTTTTATAGGCAAAAACTAAGGGAAAGGAGTGGTCGTAAACACAACTACGTGGCCTCTCTATATGTGGCCGACACTTTAAAAGATAAAGATAAGAAAGAATCGTAATAATGCTTGTCGGGTACACATTGGGCCCCATCGTCACATGCATTATTGTTTCTTTCTTGACTTTGTCAGACGCGTGCCTCTCAGTTTTTCTTTCTTTTTGAGAAAGTAGTGATAAAGGAAGCATCTTTTCTGACACGGACTTGACTTTTCTGACACGGACTTGACTCATACATAACTTTATTATTTACAGGACACAAAGTGGGCATTCCCACCTACAACTTTATTTACTTAGTATAGTCTTGTCTTTTTCTGGATTGTCTTCTTCTCAACTAAGTATCCAAGTTGTGCAGGGTAATTGAATCGAAACTCATTCCTGAGTCATCGTCTTCGTGAGGATCCTGAGCATCTTGGAAATTATTATCTTCATTTATGTCTTCTTCTGATACCATATCTTCTTCTGGAACTAATCTATCTGTGCTTGTACCAGGTTGTTCATTTATATGTTTATCTTGAGTCTGCTGGCTGAAGAATTTATCTAGTGTTTGCTTAATTATAGTCTCTATGGTTTCATTCTTCTTTCTGGAGATTGATATCCTTTTTGAAGTCTTACTACTCGATCTTTCTTTCTTTTGTCTTGATGAAGAACAATCTTCATCTTCACTTTTTGGCAAAGTGACAGCCTTGAACGGATTTGATTTGTCTTTACCGGTTACCGTTTGAACCGGACTAGCTGTACCAACATCCGGTACAGTGGATTTCTGAGCATTTAGAGGGAAATGCACACCCGCCTCATCCATTTTTTGAGGAGATGGAGAACTCTGTTTATGTGTCTGAGTACCAGCATCAGTCTTCATTTTGATCTGAAGCCTTGCTTCTAATACTTGTACCTGTTTGATAAGTCTTGTATTTTCCATAAGGAGAGCTTCTTTCTGAGCGTTGAGTTTCTTGAAGTTCTCAGTCATGGAAGAACAATGATCACAGAAAATTATTTTCCCTGTGTCTTTCTGTACATTATACTGGGGTATTTTGTCTGGGTTTTGTCTTAGTGAAGGAGATATATAGTAGTTTGGTCCTAGGTATCCTCTAGCATGATTAGCGGCTTCAGTAAAGTCATTAAAACCTTTAAAAAGTGGAGTCTTAAAACCTTGTATGGATTCTAATACCTCTATCCAAGTATGAAAAATACCATTTGTCTTACCATGAATAACTACATAATATTTAAATTTTGGCTTGCTCTTTTCTGCCATGTATTGACATAGCGAATTCATAGAGGCCATAAAGTGGTTACGATTCTGTTTATTATATGAAATCCATAAGTTATCTACTAAACATTTTTGAGGTCTGTCTAAAACATAGTCTGGTCTTACTCTAAATGATATATTACTTTCTGGATATGCAACTAAATTGAAAGGTCCAAAATAAATTCTTTCCATTGCTTCTATAGAGTCTATTGGTCTAAAATTTAGATTACCTAATACACTCTGTTGGTAGGAGTCTGATGAAGTACCTATGCCTTTGCCCTTATCTGCAGGAGGCTGGCTTGTTGGTCTCATGCTGAAAACAAATAAATAAAACTCAGCTTTATTTATTTATTCCTAACTGTAGTCGACTTAGTTGGTCAGCTAAGTCATTTTCTTTTCCCTTAATATGTTCGAAAATAATATTTTTATAGATAGATATTGTATCTAAAAAGTTTAACCATCTTCTCCTACTGCTAGTTTTATCATTTATTTTCTGGTGAAATTTTACTATGGCTTCACAATCTGTTCTGACTAAAATTTCTTCTTTATTTAATATATATAACTTAAAACTATTTAGCCCATATATTATTGCCAATACTTCTAAATCTATAGAGCTTTTATTCCCTTTTTCTTTATAAGCTCCGCTCTGGTAACCACATATTTGTTCTTCGTTTTTATTACTGTATTTATTTGGTCTAGCTTTTAGGATAGCTCCCCATCCTAAATCGCTTCCATCGGTTTGAATAATTAGATAATCTGATTCTAATGGTATTTTTAAATCTGGAATATTTTTTACTTTTTCCTTTATTTTTTGGACTAATTTTACATCCTCTATGTTGAAATTTTTCTGTCCTTTACTACCTGTTTTGGCATATAAAGGTCCAGCTATTTTTCCTAAATCTTGAATGAAATTTCTAGCATAATTTACTAAACCTAGAAATTTTTGTAAATCTTTTGTTTTTTCTAGTTTATCTGGCATTTCTAATACCTTTTTGGCTATATGTGGTTGTAATTTTACCTTTCCATTTCCTAATGTTATTCCTAAGAAATTAATATAGGTTTTACATAATTCCATCTTCTTTTTACTTACTATTATTCCATGTTTGACGAATAATCTAAAGACTATTTGTAAATGTCCTAGATGTTCTTGCATGTTTTGACTAAATACTAAAATATCATCTACATAGACTAATATGAAATGCTTATATTCTCCGAAAATGTTATCCATTTTTCGTTGAAAAATTGGTGGGGCTGTCTTTAATCCGAAAGGCATGACTAACCATTCGAAATGTCCTCCGGGACATGTGAATGCAGTCCATTCGATGCTTTCTGGATGCATCTTTACTTGCCAATAACCGGATTTACAGTCAAATTTGCTATATATCCTTTTATTTTGGATTCTATTGATTAATTCATTTTTATCTGGTAGTTTATATGCGTCTGTTCTGGTATTATCATTTAATCTTTTGTAATTTATAACCATACGAGCTTTTCCTCTTACTTGCTCACTATGATTTCTCACTATAAAAGCTGCTGATCTATGTTTAGATGTAGATCTTCTTATTACTCCTAACTTTAAAAGTTCCTTTATCTGTGTATCAAATTCATTAGTGTCTTCATTATTTGCTTCTATAGGGGCTGTTTTTATAGTATATTCTGGGTTTATAATATCTAATTTACACGTTAATTCATTAGCATCCCAATGGGCTAATGGCTTTTCTCCTATTATTTCCATTTTGTCTAATATAGATATTATGTTGTCTAAATCTTTTGGGCCGTTTATTATTCCTATTTTATCTATTCCTTTCTTGAAATTATAGAATTGGGTTTCTATACTAATTAGCGTATATTCCTTTTCTATAGGTTCTAAATATTCTTGTCCTTCTACATTAAGTAGAGTATAATTTTTTATATTTTCTTTCGACAGGTTGCTGCATTGTGTATCTTGGCAATCTTCGCAGCAAGGCTCTTGAAGAGTTTTCTTTTTATTCGTATTTAATGTTCTATGTATTGTAGGCAGGATTTTTGTCTGAACTGGTGTGTAAGTTAGATCTTTAAATAACATTATCCCGTCTCTTGTCAGAAGACATCCTCCTTTATCTTGTATACAAAATTTTAATCCTATGACAAAGTCTGAGCCTATGTTTAAATCTCTAGCTAATATTCTATTTACCTTATAGACTGGGTTGTAAAATTGATTACAAGTATTTAAGAAACTTATTTGCGCATTTTCTATATAATATCGATTAACATTCTGAGTGCCATCCATTTGAGTGGCTAGTATGGGTCTTTCAAGTAGTTTTATTAGATGTTCTGGTACTATTGCTTTGTTAATTAAACAGCTAGTACATCCTGGATCTATTAAAGCTAGCGTTTCTATTTCTATATTTTGTATTTTAATTTTTACCAGAACTTTTATAGTAGAGAATTCTTTGTCTTCATTACATATAAGAGTTGTGTTATTCTTTTCTGTGTTCATAAGTTCTGCTTCTAGTTTATCTAAATGTACTGTGCCTACTGTCTCTTGGGTCTCTATTTCTTCTTTCATTTTTCCTTTTTCTAGAGTAGTTAATCTTTGTTCTAGATCATTTAATCGAGTTTCTAAGGTAGATACCCTTAGATTTAAAATCTGATTATTTGTATATTTTTGTCCATTATTGGTTTGTGATTCTACTTTTATTTTTAAAGTATTTTCTATACAATTTATACATGCTTCTAAGTAACATTTTTTACATTTTGCCCTATTATCTTTACTTGGGTACCAACTACATATGCGACACCTATTACTATCTAAACCCTTATTCCGTTGGAAATCATGTTCACATTCTTGTGTGACATTCATTAGATTATTTATTACTAGGTTATTCAAATCTAGATCATCTATCTCTTGGCCTAATTCATTGACTAAGTTATCTTCCTCTGAGTCTGAAGAAACAGATTTATTATCTTGATCAGTTATATCAATGCTAATTATGGAATATATACTTTCTGTATCTGACATGTATTCATCGACATTTAAAAGTGTTTCTTGAAAATCTTCTATTAGCTGAGAATTTCTTGTTCTATTATTATTTCTTTTGGGGCATATATTGGCTAAATGATCTGTACTGCCACACGTATAACATTCTAGCTTATTTCTGTAATTTCTATCATTTCTATATTTTCTAACATGTCTATCCCTATTTAACCAGGGTTTTTTAGCTTTTGATTTTCGTAAGAAATATTGTTTTCTACCATATGGTTTTTGTTTATTTTGTTTCCTGTATTTTTTATGTGGTTTTTGATCGTAATTCTGGGTTGTGTATATAACTGATTTACAGAAATTCATTTCATTTCTTTTTAGTTGTTTTTGTATCTGTATATTTGTACATTTTTCCGTTAAGATATCCATTATATGTTGTGCTCTATGTCCTATTGTCCATTTAAAATTCGGGTTTGCTGCTACCCCATCTCTTTTATACCATCTATCTTCTATTTCTCTTCCTAATGCTCCAGGTAATTTATTAAATAATTTTTTACCTAATTCTTCATTAAACGTGTTTCCACTTATGGTACAATAATAGAAATAATCTTGTAAAAATTTCTTTATGTATACCCAGTGTGAAATGCTTAATTGTTCTAATTTTATTAATGCTTCTTTTTGTAAAGCTATCAATCCACTATTCGGATCTTTTCCAGTTAATAACATGTGCATTTTATTTGTAAAATTATAGGGATTTGGTCCCATACTTAATAATATTTGAAAATCATGTGGGCAATTAGTTTTAAAACTTTCCCACGTAGCTTTAGCGGATTCTCCTAAGAAAGTTTCTAAATATTTATACATTGTTTCTGTATCGGTTTCAGTGTAATGTCTTAAGTAATCAGCTGCTACTATTCCTTTCCATAAATCTATTACTGTATCCCACATTTGGGGATCGTGTGCTGCAATATTTAAGATTTTTCCTTTACTACCTCCTTCTTGGAGTTTAATAGGTTCTTCTATGGGCATTCTTTTTCCTGCTGGTTTTATGTAGTCTTTTACTTCTGTGTCTGGGTTTACTCTTATTGCAGGTCTTCTAGGTACATTTCCTGTACTGTAATCTATTGGTTGAGGATTAGGATTCGTTTGTTGGAAAGGGCTAGCACTAGAGGAGCTGGCTGGTTCTAATTCAGCTAATTCTTTGTAACTAATATTAGAACTTAATACTGAAAATGTATCTTCTTCGAATTTATTTAGGAAGGGTTCATTATTTCTATATCCTAAATTATCACTGCGTTTCAAGCAGGTTCTGAAATGTTCCCTACATTCGTTTATTAACATATTGCCTTTTTGACATCCTTTACATTTAAAAGTTATGTTTTTATGTTCTTCTGCTAGATTTTCTGCTTTTTCTATTGCTAGCTTTACAAAAAGAAGCATTAATAAAATTAGAACAATTAAGCATTTCACACTGGGTATACATAAAGGAATTTTTACAAGATTATTTCTATTATTGTACCATAAGTGGAAACACGTTTAATGAAGAATTAGGTAAAAAATTATTTAATAAATTACCTGGAGCATTAGGAAGAGAAATAGAAGATAGATGGTATAAAAGAGATGGGGGTAGCAGCAAACCCGAATTTTAAATGGACAATAGGACATAGAGCACAACATATAATGGATATCTTAACGGAAAAATGTACAAATATACAGATACAAAAACAACTAAAAAGAAATGAAATGAATTTCTGTAAATCAGTTATATACACAACCCAGAATTACGATCAAAAACCACATAAAAAATACAGGAAACAAAATAAACAAAAACCATATGGTAGAAAACAATATTTCTTACGAAAATCAAAAGCTAAAAAACCCTGGTTAAATAGGGATAGACATGTTAGAAAATATAGAAATGATAGAAATTACAGAAATAAGCTAGAATGTTATACGTGTGGCAGTACAGATCATTTAGCCAATATATGCCCCAAAAGAAATAATAATAGAACAAGAAATTCTCAGCTAATAGAAGATTTTCAAGAAACACTTTTAAATGTCGATGAATACATGTCAGATACAGAAAGTATATATTCCATAATTAGTATTGATATAACTGATCAAGATAATAAATCTGTTTCTTCAGACTCAGAGGAAGATAACTTAGTCAATGAATTAGGCCAAGAGATAGATGATCTAGATTTGAATAACCTAGTAATAAATAATCTAATGAATGTCACACAAGAATGTGAACATGATTTCCAACGGAATAAGGGTTTAGATAGTAATAGGTGTCGCATATGTAGTTGGTACCCAAGTAAAGATAATAGGGCAAAATGTAAAAAATGTTACTTAGAAGCATGTATAAATTGTATAGAAAATACTTTAAAAATAAAAGTAGAATCACAAACCAATAATGGACAAAAATATACAAATAATCAGATTTTAAATCTAAGGGTATCTACCTTAGAAACTCGATTAAATGATCTAGAACAAAGATTAACTACTCTAGAAAAAGGAAAAATGAAAGAAGAAATAGAGACCCAAGAGACAGTAGGCACAGTACATTTAGATAAACTAGAAGCAGAACTTATGAACACAGAAAAGAATAACACAACTCTTATATGTAATGAAGACAAAGAATTCTCTACTATAAAAGTTCTGGTAAAAATTAAAATACAAAATATAGAAATAGAAACGCTAGCTTTAATAGATCCAGGATGTACTAGCTGTTTAATTAACAAAGCAATAGTACCAGAACATCTAATAAAACTACTTGAAAGACCCATACTAGCCACTCAAATGGATGGCACTCAGAATGTTAATCGATATTATATAGAAAATGCGCAAATAAGTTTCTTAAATACTTGTAATCAATTTTACAACCCAGTCTATAAGGTAAATAGAATATTAGCTAGAGATTTAAACATAGGCTCAGACTTTGTCATAGGATTAAAATTTTGTATACAAGATAAAGGAGGATGTCTTCTGACAAGAGACGGGATAATGTTATTTAAAGATCTAACTTACACACCAGTTCAGACAAAAATCCTGCCTACAATACATAGAACATTAAATACGAATAAAAAGAAAACTCTTCAAGAGCCTTGCTGCGAAGATTGCCAAGATACACAATGCAGCAACCTGTCGAAAGAAAATATAAAAAATTATACTCTACTTAATGTAGAAGGACAAGAATATTTAGAACCTATAGAAAAGGAATATACGCTAATTAGTATAGAAACCCAATTCTATAATTTCAAGAAAGGAATAGATAAAATAGGAATAATAAACGGCCCAAAAGATTTAGACAACATAATATCTATATTAGACAAAATGGAAATAATAGGAGAAAAGCCATTAGCCCATTGGGATGCTAATGAATTAACGTGTAAATTAGATATTATAAACCCAGAATATACTATAAAAACAGCCCCTATAGAAGCAAATAATGAAGACACTAATGAATTTGATACACAGATAAAGGAACTTTTAAAGTTAGGAGTAATAAGAAGATCTACATCTAAACATAGATCAGCAGCTTTTATAGTGAGAAATCATAGTGAGCAAGTAAGAGGAAAAGCTCGTATGGTTATAAATTACAAAAGATTAAATGATAATACCAGAACAGACGCATATAAACTACCAGATAAAAATGAATTAATCAATAGAATCCAAAATAAAAGGATATATAGCAAATTTGACTGTAAATCCGGTTATTGGCAAGTAAAGATGCATCCAGAAAGCATCGAATGGACTGCATTCACATGTCCCGGAGGACATTTCGAATGGTTAGTCATGCCTTTCGGATTAAAGACAGCCCCACCAATTTTTCAACGAAAAATGGATAACATTTTCGGAGAATATAAGCATTTCATATTAGTCTATGTAGATGATATTTTAGTATTTAGTCAAAACATGCAAGAACATCTAGGACATTTACAAATAGTCTTTAGATTATTCGTCAAACATGGAATAATAGTAAGTAAAAAGAAGATGGAATTATGTAAAACCTATATTAATTTCTTAGGAATAACATTAGGAAATGGAAAGGTAAAATTACAACCACATATAGCCAAAAAGGTATTAGAAATGCCAGATAAACTAGAAAAAACAAAAGATTTACAAAAATTTCTAGGTTTAGTAAATTATGCTAGAAATTTCATTCAAGATTTAGGAAAAATAGCTGGACCTTTATATGCCAAAACAGGTAGTAAAGGACAGAAAAATTTCAACATAGAGGATGTAAAATTAGTCCAAAAAATAAAGGAAAAAGTAAAAAATATTCCAGATTTAAAAATACCATTAGAATCAGATTATCTAATTATTCAAACCGATGGAAGCGATTTAGGATGGGGAGCTATCCTAAAAGCTAGACCAAATAAATACAGTAATAAAAACGAAGAACAAATATGTGGTTACCAGAGCGGAGCTTATAAAGAAAAAGGGAATAAAAGCTCTATAGATTTAGAAGTATTGGCAATAATATATGGGCTAAATAGTTTTAAGTTATATATATTAAATAAAGAAGAAATTTTAGTCAGAACAGATTGTGAAGCCATAGTAAAATTTCACCAGAAAATAAATGATAAAACTAGCAGTAGGAGAAGATGGTTAAACTTTTTAGATACAATATCTATCTATAAAAATATTATTTTCGAACATATTAAGGGAAAAGAAAATGACTTAGCTGACCAACTAAGTCGACTACAGTTAGGAATAAATAAATAAAGCTGAGTTTTATTTATTTGTTTTCAGCATGAGACCAACAAGCCAGCCTCCTGCAGATAAGGGCAAAGGCATAGGTACTTCATCAGACTCCTACCAACAGAGTGTATTAGGTAATCTAAATTTTAGACCAATAGACTCTATAGAAGCAATGGAAAGAATTTATTTTGGACCTTTCAATTTAGTTGCATATCCAGAAAGTAATATATCATTTAGAGTAAGACCAGACTATGTTTTAGACAGACCTCAAAAATGTTTAGTAGATAACTTATGGATTTCATATAATAAACAGAATCGTAACCACTTTATGGCCTCTATGAATTCGCTATGTCAATACATGGCAGAAAAGAGCAAGCCAAAATTTAAATATTATGTAGTTATTCATGGTAAGACAAATGGTATTTTTCATACTTGGATAGAGGTATTAGAATCCATACAAGGTTTTAAGACTCCACTTTTTAAAGGTTTTAATGACTTTACTGAAGCCGCTAATCATGCTAGAGGATACCTAGGACCAAACTACTATATATCTCCTTCACTAAGACAAAACCCAGACAAAATACCCCAGTATAATGTACAGAAAGACACAGGGAAAATAATTTTCTGTGATCATTGTTCTTCCATGACTGAGAACTTCAAGAAACTCAACGCTCAGAAAGAAGCTCTCCTTATGGAAAATACAAGACTTATCAAACAGGTACAAGTATTAGAAGCAAGGCTTCAGATCAAAATGAAGACTGATGCTGGTACTCAGACACATAAACAGAGTTCTCCATCTCCTCAAAAAATGGATGAGGCGGGTGTGCATTTCCCTCTAAATGCTCAGAAATCCACTGTACCGGATGTTGGTACAGCTAGTCCGGTTCAAACGGTAACCGGTAAAGACAAATCAAATCCGTTCAAGGCTGTCACTTTGCCAAAAAGTGAAGATGAAGATTGTTCTTCATCAAGACAAAAGAAAGAAAGATCGAGTAGTAAGACTTCAAAAAGGATATCAATCTCCAGAAAGAAGAATGAAACCATAGAGACTATAATTAAGCAAACACTAGATAAATTCTTCAGCCAGCAGACTCAAGATAAACATATAAATGAACAACCTGGTACAAGCACAGATAGATTAGTTCCAGAAGAAGATATGGTATCAGAAGAAGACATAAATGAAGATAATAATTTCCAAGATGCTCAGGATCCTCACGAAGACGATGACTCAGGAATGAGTTTCGATTCAATTACCCTGCACAACTTGGATACTTAGTTGAGAAGAAGACAATCCAGAAAAAGACAAGACTATACTAAGTAAATAAAGTTGTAGGTGGGAATGCCCACTTTGTGTCCTGTAAATAATAAAGTTATGTATGAGTCAAGTCCGTGTCAGAAAAGTCAAGTCCGTGTCAGAAAAGATGCTTCCTTTATCACTACTTTCTCAAAAAGAAAGAAAAACTGAGAGGCACGCGTCTGACAAAGTCAAGAAAGAAACAATAATGCATGTGACGATGGGGCCCAATGTGTACCCGACAAGCATTATTACGATTCTTTCTTATCTTTATCTTTTAAAGTGTCGGCCACATATAGAGAGGCCACGTAGTTGTGTTTACGACCACTCCTTTCCCTTAGTTTTTGCCTATAAAAAGGGCTTAAGACTTAGTAGTAAGGTATGAATGAAAAAACCAAAAAACCACAACATATTCCTCTTCCCTCTCAATGTGTATAACCTTCCCTGAAACCCATAAAATCCATCCCTTGTAAAACATCCAGTGGTGTAATATTTAGAAAGTTTATAAACGTTTCAAGTTCTGTTTCAGTCTTAAGGGGGTTCCCGAAAGGGAAACCTCTCCCCTAGTTACTTCATGTAAGTTCTTATTTACACTTATGTTTTTCCCACAAAAATATTTATGAAGTTTTATTTCTTTTAAACATCATGTAAATGTATGTAAATTTTATTACCCTTAGTATATGGTTAATCTTTTAACTTCTTAGTAACAACGATGGATTAACCTGTAAATTCCTAGGAATTCTGGCTTTGAAAGTCCGCTAAAGTCTGCTGAATAGACGCCAGGACATATGTTGTTAGCCAGGTAGAAATTCCGGGGTGTGGTTAAAGAAGAAGTTATTAAGAGTATAGGTTAAAAGAGAGAGATGAACAGGGTAAGATAAACAGGGTAATTCTGTTTAAAAAAAAAAAAAAAAAAAAAAAAAAAAAAAAAAACCAAACCGGGAAAAACGTAAGCTAAAAGAGCATACATAAGAAGAAACTATAGGAGAGAGGGAGTACTGAGTAGGATTTTTACATCATATTTATTGAAAAACAAACTCCAAGCTACTCCAAGCTAAGTGTCTATTTTTATTTATTGAGAAAACAATTTTAATCTAAGTGTCTCTTTATATTTGGTATCAGAGCGAGAAGGTTTTGGGAACATTTCCTTCACTCGCATATTATTGTATGAAAAAACACTCATCTTTTCAGAAAATAAGAAATAACTATTTTCATTTACACAGAGATTATCGAATAAGACAGAATATTTTAGCTAAAAAATACGACTTTGAACAACGAAGAAATAAATTAATAGAAACTAATAGACTATATAATACTTATAATATTACTAGACCAGTTTGTGATACGTTGATAAGTACCCTAAATAAAGAAATATTAAATTGTGATAAAGATCTAGAAAATATTAATATAAGAATAAATTGGCTTAACGAATATATTAGTAGAAAAAATTACCAGCTAGGATAATAAAAACGACCAAACATATAATACCTACCTCTGTATGAAACAACATAGATCTTTCCAACTCGTAAGGTGTGACTATTTCTTTTTGCATCTAGAATATAAAAAATTACGAGATATTAAGAATAGAAAAAGGCACTTAGAAGAAAGTTTAGAAAAACTAAAGAACGCCTGTATAGAAAATCCAGCTCTCAATAGATCCAAAAAGGCATATAAATTAGTAGGAAGAATACATTGGGAAATACAAGGTTGCGAAAGTGACCTAGAACAAAAGATTAGAGTAATAAATTGGATTAAAACAAGCATTAGCAAAAGAGCTTATCAGTTAGGATAATAAATGCCCATAAGATATATTCATTATATTAGAGAAGTACAGAGTCAGTATTATAGAGAAGTTATTTATAACCGCGAAATTACTAAAATAAGAGCTCAATTTATAGAAAAATTAGAAAAATTGGATAGGGACATAAAAAGGCTAGAAGCTGATATCATAAAATATAGAGAAAAAACAGATCACTACGCCTTAGTTGCCATAAGTATAAATCATTACAAAAAAATTCTACTTAGTGAACGTTTTAATTTAATCGAAACAATAGAAGAATTAGACGCGGATTTAACTTGGTCAAAAAGTAGATTAAAATATCAAACAAAGCTAAGTAAAAAGTACCTCAACGTAAATATCTCTGGATAACAAAATAGCTTCGTTAAAACGATTAGAATATTTAGATCTTAGTTTTCAGCCAGAAAAGAAATATAGAATACTAAAAAATAATACTACTATAAGGTGTAATTTTAACCAAGGAGAACACATTCTACACTCAGAAGATAAACAATATAATACTATAATAGACCTTTTAATTAACTCCAGTGAAAAAACGCAAGAAAAAGATAAAACTCTACAAAGAACTCTAGAACAAGTAGAAATAATTCAAGGTAAAAATAAGACGACCTTAGAAAAAATAGAACAGAACCTAGACTATTTAAAATCTCAAGAATTAGAAATAGATAGAAAAATTCAATTTCTAAACCATAAATTTAACTTGGAACAGATACCTACTAAAATAGAAATTGAAAAATTAATAAAAACATTAATAGAAAAACCTAAAGAATTAGAAGTAAAAACTACAAAACTAATAGTAAAACTCATAGAACAGGTTGAAAATATAACCAAAGAAATTAAAGACTTGCAGGAAATAGCAGGTAGATTAGAAGAGATTTCACTTTCATGAGTAGTGAAGAAGATAAAAACTATCTAAAAGCACTAGAAAAATCAAGAATACATCATAGTGAACCAGAGGGATTATCTAGACATATCCCCTCAAGCATAACAGATAAAGTCTTATTAAAACAAAATAATACAATAATAGAACTATTATTAGACTTGCATAAAAAAGTAGATAGTTTAATCAAAGATAAAGAAATAATTACAACACCAAAGGAACCAGAACTACCTGAATTACACAAAAAGATAGATATCTTAATAAAAGGTAAACAAACCCAAGAGGAACAACCAAAAACTACTTCCGAAATAGACGAATTAGTTAACCAATTAAAAAGAATAGAGTTAACCCCTGTACACGAACGCAAAATCATAAAAAGAAAACCACAGAAATGGACTTTTTATCAAATAGACGGGGAACCGACGAAAGAAACCAAGAAAGACACAGAGCTAGCTTCTCAGAAAACAGGATAGGAAATAATAATATATTATCTAGAATATGTAGGAAACAACCTAAGATGGAACAAAACCAAGAGCTTAATGAGATAATAGACATAGATAAGGATTTACAAATCTTTCAACAACATCAGTTAAAATTACTAAATCCAAAAACACTATACAACACAGGATATTTCTCTTCAGACAACCAGTTATATAGACATTACAGAGAAGAGCAAATATCAGCCTTAGGAGAAGATTCTAAAATATTAGACCTAGTAAATACTAACTCCTTAAAACAAATAAAATATAATAAAATGGTTTTAATGCATATGGGATTAATTGTCATAGGCATTAAAGGACTAACCAGAAAAAATCTGGGATCTAAAGTATTAATAACTATATACGATGATCGATGGTCAGATATTAAAAAATCGATCATAGGATTAACAGAAGTAGATATGACAAATAATGGAGGAATATTTTACATTAGTCCAGATTTCTTAATGAATTTAAAAGAATTTGGAAAAAATATTAAGATAGGAGTTCAAACTAAAGGATACGAAGAAATGAATAGTGGAAATAATTTATTAATGTGCATAGGTTTTATTGGTAAATTAACCTTAAGTAGCAATACCAAATTTAAATTAAAGGTAAATGATGTAGTTGAAATAATGGGTAATAAAGGCATAAGTCTTATAAAACCAATAAAAATAGATCCAGAAATATATGCAGGATTAGAATGGAATCTAAATAAATTTACAAAACCAAAGACTTTTACACCAGACTCACACTTACTATATACAACAAGTAAAGGTGAAACTTCGGTAAGATTTACAGATTATAACTATACTACAAAAAGAATTCTAGACGACGATGAAACCGAAAGTAATGTAGAAACAGAAAGTGAATTTATGAATATAGAAGTTTTACAAGAAGGATATGAAGTAGATATAGCAATAGAAAAAGCAGAAAATCTAGCAGAAGAACATAAAAACATAACTTTTAAATGTAAAGGATGTCAAAAAGGCAATATGTTAATAAACGAATGTAGGGAACATTTCAGAACCTGCTTGAAACGCAGTGATAATTTAGGATATAGAAATAATGAACCCTTCCTAAATAAATTCGAAGAAGATACATTTTCAGTATTAAGTTCTAATATTAGTTACAAAGAATTAGCTGAATTAGAACCAGCCAGCTCCTCTAGTGCTAGCCCTTTCCAACAAACGAATCCTAATCCTCAACCAATAGATTACAGTACAGGAAATGTACCTAGAAGACCTGCAATAAGAGTAAACCCAGACACAGAAGTAAAAGACTACATAAAACCAGCAGGAAAAAGAATGCCCATAGAAGAACCTATTAAACTCCAAGAAGGAGGTAGTAAAGGAAAAATCTTAAATATTGCAGCACACGATCCCCAAATGTGGGATACAGTAATAGATTTATGGAAAGGAATAGTAGCAGCTGATTACTTAAGACATTACACTGAAACCGATACAGAAACAATGTATAAATATTTAGAAACTTTCTTAGGAGAATCCGCTAAAGCTACGTGGGAAAGTTTTAAAACTAATTGCCCACATGATTTTCAAATATTATTAAGTATGGGACCAAATCCCTATAATTTTACAAATAAAATGCACATGTTATTAACTGGAAAAGATCCGAATAGTGGATTGATAGCTTTACAAAAAGAAGCATTAATAAAATTAGAACAATTAAGCATTTCACACTGGGTATACATAAAGAAATTTTTACAAGATTATTTCTATTATTGTACCATAAGTGGAAACACGTTTAATGAAGAATTAGGTAAAAAATTATTTAATAAATTACCTGGAGCATTAGGAAGAGAAATAGAAGATAGATGGTATAAAAGAGATGGGGTAGCAGCAAACCCGAATTTTAAATGGACAATAGGACATAGAGCACAACATATAATGGATATCTTAACGGAAAAATGTACAAATATACAGATACAAAAACAACTAAAAAGAAATGAAATGAATTTCTGTAAATCAGTTATATACACAACCCAGAATTACGATCAAAAACCACATAAAAAATACAGGAAACAAAATAAACAAAAACCATATGGTAGAAAACAATATTTCTTACGAAAATCAAAAGCTAAAAAACCCTGGTTAAATAGGGATAGACATGTTAGAAAATATAGAAATGATAGAAATTACAGAAATAAGCTAGAATGTTATACGTGTGGCAGTACAGATCATTTAGCCAATATATGCCCCAAAAGAAATAATAATAGAACAAGAAATTCTCAGCTAATAGAAGATTTTCAAGAAACACTTTTAAATGTCGATGAATACATGTCAGATACAGAAAGTATATATTCCATAATTAGCATTGATATAACTGATCAAGATAATAAATCTGTTTCTTCAGACTCAGAGGAAGATAACTTAGTCAATGAATTAGGCCAAGAGATAGATGATCTAGATTTGAATAACCTAGTAATAAATAATCTAATGAATGTCACACAAGAATGTGAACATGATTTCCAACGGAATAAGGGTTTAGATAGTAATAGGTGTCGCATATGTAGTTGGTACCCAAGTAAAGATAATAGGGCAAAATGTAAAAAATGTTACTTAGAAGCATGTATAAATTGTATAGAAAATACTTTAAAAATAAAAGTAGAATCACAAACCAATAATGGACAAAAATATACAAATAATCAGATTTTAAATCTAAGGGTATCTACCTTAGAAACTCGATTAAATGATCTAGAACAAAGATTAACTACTCTAGAAAAAGGAAAAATGAAAGAAGAAATAGAGACCCAAGAGACAGTAGGCACAGTACATTTAGATAAACTAGAAGCAGAACTTATGAACACAGAAAAGAATAACACAACTCTTATATGTAATGAAGACAAAGAATTCTCTACTATAAAAGTTCTGGTAAAAATTAAAATACAAAATATAGAAATAGAAACGCTAGCTTTAATAGATCCAGGATGTACTAGCTGTTTAATTAACAAAGCAATAGTACCAGAACATCTAATAAAACTACTTGAAAGACCCATACTAGCCACTCAAATGGATGGCACTCAGAATGTTAATCGATATTATATAGAAAATGCGCAAATAAGTTTCTTAAATACTTGTAATCAATTTTACAACCCAGTCTATAAGGTAAATAGAATATTAGCTAGAGATTTAAACATAGGCTCAGACTTTGTCATAGGATTAAAATTTTGTATACAAGATAAAGGAGGATGTCTTCTGACAAGAGACGGGATAATGTTATTTAAAGATCTAACTTACACACCAGTTCAGACAAAAATCCTGCCTACAATACATAGAACATTAAATACGAATAAAAAGAAAACTCTTCAAGAGCCTTGCTGCGAAGATTGCCAAGATACACAATGCAGCAACCTGTCGAAAGAAAATATAAAAAATTATACTCTACTTAATGTAGAAGGACAAGAATATTTAGAACCTATAGAAAAGGAATATACGCTAATTAGTATAGAAACCCAATTCTATAATTTCAAGAAAGGAATAGATAAAATAGGAATAATAAACGGCCCAAAAGATTTAGACAACATAATATCTATATTAGACAAAATGGAAATAATAGGAGAAAAGCCATTAGCCCATTGGGATGCTAATGAATTAACGTGTAAATTAGATATTATAAACCCAGAATATACTATAAAAACAGCCCCTATAGAAGCAAATAATGAAGACACTAATGAATTTGATACACAGATAAAGGAACTTTTAAAGTTAGGAGTAATAAGAAGATCTACATCTAAACATAGATCAGCAGCTTTTATAGTGAGAAATCATAGTGAGCAAGTAAGAGGAAAAGCTCGTATGGTTATAAATTACAAAAGATTAAATGATAATACCAGAACAGACGCATATAAACTACCAGATAAAAATGAATTAATCAATAGAATCCAAAATAAAAGGATATATAGCAAATTTGACTGTAAATCCGGTTATTGGCAAGTAAAGATGCATCCAGAAAGCATCGAATGGACTGCATTCACATGTCCCGGAGGACATTTCGAATGGTTAGTCATGCCTTTCGGATTAAAGACAGCCCCACCAATTTTTCAACGAAAAATGGATAACATTTTCGGAGAATATAAGCATTTCATATTAGTCTATGTAGATGATATTTTAGTATTTAGTCAAAACATGCAAGAACATCTAGGACATTTACAAATAGTAGATACATTTAGATTAAAATTGTTTTCTCAAATAAATAAAAAGAGACCCAAGAGACAGTAGGCACAGTGTCTCAATCTACTGTCACATATTCCTCTTCCCTCTCAATGTGTATAACCTTCCCTGAAACCCATAAAATCCATCCCTTGTAAAACATCCAGTGGTGTAATATTTAGAAAGTTTATAAACGTTTCAAGTTCTGTTTCAGTCTTAAGGGGGTTCCCGAAAGGGAAACCTCTCCCCTAGTTACTTCATGTAAGTTCTTATTTACACTTATGTTTTTCCCACAAAAATATTTATGAAGTTTTATTTCTTTTAAACATCATGTAAATGTATGTAAATTTTATTACCCTTAGTATATGGTTAATCTTTTAACTTCTTAGTAACAACGATGGATTAACCTGTAAATTCCTAGGAATTCTGGCTTTGAAAGTCCGCTAAAGTCTGCTGAATAGACGCCAGGACATATGTTGTTAGCCAGGTAGAAATTCCGGGGTGTGGTTAAAGAAGAAGTTATTAAGAGTATAGGTTAAAAGAGAGAGATGAACAGGGTAAGATAAACAGGGTAATTCTGTTTAAAAAAAAAAAAAAAAAAAAAAAAAAAAAAAAAAAACCAAACCGGGAAAAACGTAAGCTAAAAGAGCATACATAAGAAGAAACTATAGGAGAGAGGGAGTACTGAGTAGGATTTTTACATCATATTTATTGAAAAACAAACTCCAAGCTACTCCAAGCTAAGTGTCTATTTTTATTTATTGAGAAAACAATTTTAATCTAAGTGTCTCTTTATATTTGGTATCAGAGCGAGAAGGTTTTGGGAACATTTCCTTCACTCGCATATTATTGTATGAAAAAACACTCATCTTTTCAGAAAATAAGAAATAACTATTTTCATTTACACAGAGATTATCGAATAAGACAGAATATTTTAGCTAAAAAATACGACTTTGAACAACGAAGAAATAAATTAATAGAAACTAATAGACTATATAATACTTATAATATTACTAGACCAGTTTGTGATACGTTGATAAGTACCCTAAATAAAGAAATATTAAATTGTGATAAAGATCTAGAAAATATTAATATAAGAATAAATTGGCTTAACGAATATATTAGTAGAAAAAATTACCAGCTAGGATAATAAAAACGACCAAACATATAATACCTACCTCTGTATGAAACAACATAGATCTTTCCAACTCGTAAGGTGTGACTATTTCTTTTTGCATCTAGAATATAAAAAATTACGAGATATTAAGAATAGAAAAAGGCACTTAGAAGAAAGTTTAGAAAAACTAAAGAACGCCTGTATAGAAAATCCAGCTCTCAATAGATCCAAAAAGGCATATAAATTAGTAGGAAGAATACATTGGGAAATACAAGGTTGCGAAAGTGACCTAGAACAAAAGATTAGAGTAATAAATTGGATTAAAACAAGCATTAGCAAAAGAGCTTATCAGTTAGGATAATAAATGCCCATAAGATATATTCATTATATTAGAGAAGTACAGAGTCAGTATTATAGAGAAGTTATTTATAACCGCGAAATTACTAAAATAAGAGCTCAATTTATAGAAAAATTAGAAAAATTGGATAGGGACATAAAAAGGCTAGAAGCTGATATCATAAAATATAGAGAAAAAACAGATCACTACGCCTTAGTTGCCATAAGTATAAATCATTACAAAAAAATTCTACTTAGTGAACGTTTTAATTTAATCGAAACAATAGAAGAATTAGACGCGGATTTAACTTGGTCAAAAAGTAGATTAAAATATCAAACAAAGCTAAGTAAAAAGTACCTCAACGTAAATATCTCTGGATAACAAAATAGCTTCGTTAAAACGATTAGAATATTTAGATCTTAGTTTTCAGCCAGAAAAGAAATATAGAATACTAAAAAATAATACTACTATAAGGTGTAATTTTAACCAAGGAGAACACATTCTACACTCAGAAGATAAACAATATAATACTATAATAGACCTTTTAATTAACTCCAGTGAAAAAACGCAAGAAAAAGATAAAACTCTACAAAGAACTCTAGAACAAGTAGAAATAATTCAAGGTAAAAATAAGACGACCTTAGAAAAAATAGAACAGAACCTAGACTATTTAAAATCTCAAGAATTAGAAATAGATAGAAAAATTCAATTTCTAAACCATAAATTTAACTTGGAACAGATACCTACTAAAATAGAAATTGAAAAATTAATAAAAACATTAATAGAAAAACCTAAAGAATTAGAAGTAAAAACTACAAAACTAATAGTAAAACTCATAGAACAGGTTGAAAATATAACCAAAGAAATTAAAGACTTGCAGGAAATAGCAGGTAGATTAGAAGAGATTTCACTTTCATGAGTAGTGAAGAAGATAAAAACTATCTAAAAGCACTAGAAAAATCAAGAATACATCATAGTGAACCAGAGGGATTATCTAGACATATCCCCTCAAGCATAACAGATAAAGTCTTATTAAAACAAAATAATACAATAATAGAACTATTATTAGACTTGCATAAAAAAGTAGATAGTTTAATCAAAGATAAAGAAATAATTACAACACCAAAGGAACCAGAACTACCTGAATTACACAAAAAGATAGATATCTTAATAAAAGGTAAACAAACCCAAGAGGAACAACCAAAAACTACTTCCGAAATAGACGAATTAGTTAACCAATTAAAAAGAATAGAGTTAACCCCTGTACACGAACGCAAAATCATAAAAAGAAAACCACAGAAATGGACTTTTTATCAAATAGACGGGGAACCGACGAAAGAAACCAAGAAAGACACAGAGCTAGCTTCTCAGAAAACAGGATAGGAAATAATAATATATTATCTAGAATATGTAGGAAACAACCTAAGATGGAACAAAACCAAGAGCTTAATGAGATAATAGACATAGATAAGGATTTACAAATCTTTCAACAACATCAGTTAAAATTACTAAATCCAAAAACACTATACAACACAGGATATTTCTCTTCAGACAACCAGTTATATAGACATTACAGAGAAGAGCAAATATCAGCCTTAGGAGAAGATTCTAAAATATTAGACCTAGTAAATACTAACTCCTTAAAACAAATAAAATATAATAAAATGGTTTTAATGCATATGGGATTAATTGTCATAGGCATTAAAGGACTAACCAGAAAAAATCTGGGATCTAAAGTATTAATAACTATATACGATGATCGATGGTCAGATATTAAAAAATCGATCATAGGATTAACAGAAGTAGATATGACAAATAATGGAGGAATATTTTACATTAGTCCAGATTTCTTAATGAATTTAAAAGAATTTGGAAAAAATATTAAGATAGGAGTTCAAACTAAAGGATACGAAGAAATGAATAGTGGAAATAATTTATTAATGTGCATAGGTTTTATTGGTAAATTAACCTTAAGTAGCAATACCAAATTTAAATTAAAGGTAAATGATGTAGTTGAAATAATGGGTAATAAAGGCATAAGTCTTATAAAACCAATAAAAATAGATCCAGAAATATATGCAGGATTAGAATGGAATCTAAATAAATTTACAAAACCAAAGACTTTTACACCAGACTCACACTTACTATATACAACAAGTAAAGGTGAAACTTCGGTAAGATTTACAGATTATAACTATACTACAAAAAGAATTCTAGACGACGATGAAACCGAAAGTAATGTAGAAACAGAAAGTGAATTTATGAATATAGAAGTTTTACAAGAAGGATATGAAGTAGATATAGCAATAGAAAAAGCAGAAAATCTAGCAGAAGAACATAAAAACATAACTTTTAAATGTAAAGGATGTCAAAAAGGCAATATGTTAATAAACGAATGTAGGGAACATTTCAGAACCTGCTTGAAACGCAGTGATAATTTAGGATATAGAAATAATGAACCCTTCGGGAACCCTCTCCCCTAGTTACTTCATGTAAGTTCTTATTTACACTTATGTTTTTCCCACAAAAATATTTATGAAGTTTTATTTCTTTTAAACATCATGTAAATGTATGTAAATTTTATTACCCTTAGTATATGGTTAATCTTTTAACTTCTTAGTAACAACGATGGATTAACCTGTAAATTCCTAGGAATTCTGGCTTTGAAAGTCCGCTAAAGTCTGCTGAATAGACGCCAGGACATATGTTGTTAGCCAGGTAGAAATTCCGGGGTGTGGTTAAAGAAGAAGTTATTAAGAGTATAGGTTAAAAGAGAGAGATGAACAGGGTAAGATAAACAGGGTAATTCTGTTTAAAAAAAAAAAAAAAAAAAAAAAAAAAAAAAAAAAAAAAAAAAAAAACCAAACCGGGAAAAACATAAGCTAAAAGAGCATACATAAGAAGAAACTATAGGAGAGAGGGAGTACTGAGTAGGATTTTTACATCATATTTATTGAAAAACAAACTCCAAGCTACTCCAAGCTAAGTGTCTATTTTTATTTATTGAGAAAACAATTTTAATCTAAGTGTCTCTTTATATTTGGTATCAGAGCGAGAAGGTTTTGGGAACATTTCCTTCACTCGCATATTATTGTATGAATAAGGAACATTTCAGAACCTGCTTGAAACGCAGTGATAATTTAGGATATAGAAATAATGAACCCTTCCTAAATAAATTCGAAGAAGATACATTTTCAGTATTAAGTTCTAATATTAGTTACAAAGAATTAGCTGAATTAGAACCAGCCAGCTCCTCTAGTGCTAGCCCTTTCCAACAAACGAATCCTAATCCTCAACCAATAGATTACAGTACAGGAAATGTACCTAGAAGACCTGCAATAAGAGTAAACCCACACACAGAAGTAAAAGACTACATAAAACCAGCAGGAAAAAGAATGCCCATAGAAGAACCTATTAAACTCCAAGAAGGAGGTAGTAAAGGAAAAATCTTAAATATTGCAGCACACGATCCCCAAATGTGGGATACAGTAATAGATTTATGGAAAGGAATAGTAGCAGCTGATTACTTAAGACATTACACTGAAACCGATACAGAAACAATGTATAAATATTTAGAAACTTTCTTAGGAGAATCCGCTAAAGCTACGTGGGAAAGTTTTAAAACTAATTGCCCACATGATTTTCAAATATTATTAAGTATGGGACCAAATCCCTATAATTTTACAAATAAAATGCACATGTTATTAACTGGAAAAGATCCGAATAGTGGATTGATAGCTTTACAAAAAGAAGCATTAATAAAATTAGAACAATTAAGCATTTCACACTGGGTATACATAAAGAAATTTTTACAAGATTATTTCTATTATTGTACCATAAGTGGAAACACGTTTAATGAAGAATTAGGTAAAAAATTATTTAATAAATTACCTGGAGCATTAGGAAGAGAAATAGAAGATAGATGGTATAAAAGAGATGGGGTAGCAGCAAACCCGAATTTTAAATGGACAATAGGACATAGAGCACAACATATAATGGATATCTTAACGGAAAAATGTACAAATATACAGATACAAAAACAACTAAAAAGAAATGAAATGAATTTCTGTAAATCAGTTATATACACAACCCAGAATTACGATCAAAAACCACATAAAAAATACAGGAAACAAAATAAACAAAAACCATATGGTAGAAAACAATATTTCTTACGAAAATCAAAAGCTAAAAAACCCTGGTTAAATAGGGATAGACATGTTAGAAAATATAGAAATGATAGAAATTACAGAAATAAGCTAGAATGTTATACGTGTGGCAGTACAGATCATTTAGCCAATATATGCCCCAAAAGAAATAATAATAGAACAAGAAATTCTCAGCTAATAGAAGATTTTCAAGAAACACTTTTAAATGTCGATGAATACATGTCAGATACAGAAAGTATATATTCCATAATTAGCATTGATATAACTGATCAAGATAATAAATCTGTTTCTTCAGACTCAGAGGAAGATAACTTAGTCAATGAATTAGGCCAAGAGATAGATGATCTAGATTTGAATAACCTAGTAATAAATAATCTAATGAATGTCACACAAGAATGTGAACATGATTTCCAACGGAATAAGGGTTTAGATAGTAATAGGTGTCGCATATGTAGTTGGTACCCAAGTAAAGATAATAGGGCAAAATGTAAAAAATGTTACTTAGAAGCATGTATAAATTGTATAGAAAATACTTTAAAAATAAAAGTAGAATCACAAACCAATAATGGACAAAAATATACAAATAATCAGATTTTAAATCTAAGGGTATCTACCTTAGAAACTCGATTAAATGATCTAGAACAAAGATTAACTACTCTAGAAAAAGGAAAAATGAAAGAAGAAATAGAGACCCAAGAGACAGTAGGCACAGTACATTTAGATAAACTAGAAGCAGAACTTATGAACACAGAAAAGAATAACACAACTCTTATATGTAATGAAGACAAAGAATTCTCTACTATAAAAGTTCTGGTAAAAATTAAAATACAAAATATAGAAATAGAAACGCTAGCTTTAATAGATCCAGGATGTACTAGCTGTTTAATTAACAAAGCAATAGTACCAGAACATCTAATAAAACTACTTGAAAGACCCATACTAGCCACTCAAATGGATGGCACTCAGAATGTTAATCGATATTATATAGAAAATGCGCAAATAAGTTTCTTAAATACTTGTAATCAATTTTACAACCCAGTCTATAAGGTAAATAGAATATTAGCTAGAGATTTAAACATAGGCTCAGACTTTGTCATAGGATTAAAATTTTGTATACAAGATAAAGGAGGATGTCTTCTGACAAGAGACGGGATAATGTTATTTAAAGATCTAACTTACACACCAGTTCAGACAAAAATCCTGCCTACAATACATAGAACATTAAATACGAATAAAAAGAAAACTCTTCAAGAGCCTTGCTGCGAAGATTGCCAAGATACACAATGCAGCAACCTGTCGAAAGAAAATATAAAAAATTATACTCTACTTAATGTAGAAGGACAAGAATATTTAGAACCTATAGAAAAGGAATATACGCTAATTAGTATAGAAACCCAATTCTATAATTTCAAGAAAGGAATAGATAAAATAGGAATAATAAACGGCCCAAAAGATTTAGACAACATAATATCTATATTAGACAAAATGGAAATAATAGGAGAAAAGCCATTAGCCCATTGGGATGCTAATGAATTAACGTGTAAATTAGATATTATAAACCCAGAATATACTATAAAAACAGCCCCTATAGAAGCAAATAATGAAGACACTAATGAATTTGATACACAGATAAAGGAACTTTTAAAGTTAGGAGTAATAAGAAGATCTACATCTAAACATAGATCAGCAGCTTTTATAGTGAGAAATCATAGTGAGCAAGTAAGAGGAAAAGCTCGTATGGTTATAAATTACAAAAGATTAAATGATAATACCAGAACAGACGCATATAAACTACCAGATAAAAATGAATTAATCAATAGAATCCAAAATAAAAGGATATATAGCAAATTTGACTGTAAATCCGGTTATTGGCAAGTAAAGATGCATCCAGAAAGCATCGAATGGACTGCATTCACATGTCCCGGAGGACATTTCGAATGGTTAGTCATGCCTTTCGGATTAAAGACAGCCCCACCAATTTTTCAACGAAAAATGGATAACATTTTCGGAGAATATAAGCATTTCATATTAGTCTATGTAGATGATATTTTAGTATTTAGTCAAAACATGCAAGAACATCTAGGACATTTACAAATAGTCTTTAGATTATTCGTCAAACATGGAATAATAGTAAGTAAAAAGAAGATGGAATTATGTAAAACCTATATTAATTTCTTAGGAATAACATTAGGAAATGGAAAGGTAAAATTACAACCACATATAGCCAAAAAGGTATTAGAAATGCCAGATAAACTAGAAAAAACAAAAGATTTACAAAAATTTCTAGGTTTAGTAAATTATGCTAGAAATTTCATTCAAGATTTAGGAAAAATAGCTGGACCTTTATATGCCAAAACAGGTAGTAAAGGACAGAAAAATTTCAACATAGAGGATGTAAAATTAGTCCAAAAAATAAAGGAAAAAGTAAAAAATATTCCAGATTTAAAAATACCATTAGAATCAGATTATCTAATTATTCAAACCGATGGAAGCGATTTAGGATGGGGAGCTATCCTAAAAGCTAGACCAAATAAATACAGTAATAAAAACGAAGAACAAATATGTGGTTACCAGAGCGGAGCTTATAAAGAAAAAGGGAATAAAAGCTCTATAGATTTAGAAGTATTGGCAATAATATATGGGCTAAATAGTTTTAAGTTATATATATTAAATAAAGAAGAAATTTTAGTCAGAACAGATTGTGAAGCCATAGTAAAATTTCACCAGAAAATAAATGATAAAACTAGCAGTAGGAGAAGATGGTTAAACTTTTTAGATACAATATCTATCTATAAAAATATTATTTTCGAACATATTAAGGGAAAAGAAAATGACTTAGCTGACCAACTAAGTCGACTACAGTTAGGAATAAATAAATAAAGCTGAGTTTTATTTATTTGTTTTCAGCATGAGACCAACAAGCCAGCCTCCTGCAGATAAGGGCAAAGGCATAGGTACTTCATCAGACTCCTACCAACAGAGTGTATTAGGTAATCTAAATTTTAGACCAATAGACTCTATAGAAGCAATGGAAAGAATTTATTTTGGACCTTTCAATTTAGTTGCATATCCAGAAAGTAATATATCATTTAGAGTAAGACCAGACTATGTTTTAGACAGACCTCAAAAATGTTTAGTAGATAACTTATGGATTTCATATAATAAACAGAATCGTAACCACTTTATGGCCTCTATGAATTCGCTATGTCAATACATGGCAGAAAAGAGCAAGCCAAAATTTAAATATTATGTAGTTATTCATGGTAAGACAAATGGTATTTTTCATACTTGGATAGAGGTATTAGAATCCATACAAGGTTTTAAGACTCCACTTTTTAAAGGTTTTAATGACTTTACTGAAGCCGCTAATCATGCTAGAGGATACCTAGGACCAAACTACTATATATCTCCTTCACTAAGACAAAACCCAGACAAAATACCCCAGTATAATGTACAGAAAGACACAGGGAAAATAATTTTCTGTGATCATTGTTCTTCCATGACTGAGAACTTCAAGAAACTCAACGCTCAGAAAGAAGCTCTCCTTATGGAAAATACAAGACTTATCAAACAGGTACAAGTATTAGAAGCAAGGCTTCAGATCAAAATGAAGACTGATGCTGGTACTCAGACACATAAACAGAGTTCTCCATCTCCTCAAAAAATGGATGAGGCGGGTGTGCATTTCCCTCTAAATGCTCAGAAATCCACTGTACCGGATGTTGGTACAGCTAGTCCGGTTCAAACGGTAACCGGTAAAGACAAATCAAATCCGTTCAAGGCTGTCACTTTGCCAAAAAGTGAAGATGAAGATTGTTCTTCATCAAGACAAAAGAAAGAAAGATCGAGTAGTAAGACTTCAAAAAGGATATCAATCTCCAGAAAGAAGAATGAAACCATAGAGACTATAATTAAGCAAACACTAGATAAATTCTTCAGCCAGCAGACTCAAGATAAACATATAAATGAACAACCTGGTACAAGCACAGATAGATTAGTTCCAGAAGAAGATATGGTATCAGAAGAAGACATAAATGAAGATAATAATTTCCAAGATGCTCAGGATCCTCACGAAGACGATGACTCAGGAATGAGTTTCGATTCAATTACCCTGCACAACTTGGATACTTAGTTGAGAAGAAGACAATCCAGAAAAAGACAAGACTATACTAAGTAAATAAAGTTGTAGGTGGGAATGCCCACTTTGTGTCCTGTAAATAATAAAGTTATGTATGAGTCAAGTCCGTGTCAGAAAAGTCAAGTCCGTGTCAGAAAAGATGCTTCCTTTATCACTACTTTCTCAAAAAGAAAGAAAAACTGAGAGGCACGCGTCTGACAAAGTCAAGAAAGAAACAATAATGCATGTGACGATGGGGCCCAATGTGTACCCGACAAGCATTATTACGATTCTTTCTTATCTTTATCTTTTAAAGTGTCGGCCACATATAGAGAGGCCACGTAGTTGTGTTTACGACCACTCCTTTCCCTTAGTTTTTGCCTATAAAAAGGGCTTAAGACTTAGTAGTAAGGTATGAATGAAAAAACCAAAAAACCACAACATATTCCTCTTCCCTCTCAATGTGTATAACCTTCCCTGAAACCCATAAAATCCATCCCTTGTAAAACATCCAGTGGTGTAATATTTAGAAAGTTTATAAACGTTTCAAGTTCTGTTTCAGTCTTAAGGGGGTTCCCGAAAGGGAAACCTCTCCCCTAGTTACTTCATGTAAGTTCTTATTTACACTTATGTTTTTCCCACAAAAATATTTATGAAGTTTTATTTCTTTTAAACATCATGTAAATGTATGTAAATTTTATTACCCTTAGTATATGGTTAATCTTTTAACTTCTTAGTAACAACGATGGATTAACCTGTAAATTCCTAGGAATTCTGGCTTTGAAAGTCCGCTAAAGTCTGCTGAATAGACGCCAGGACATATGTTGTTAGCCAGGTAGAAATTCCGGGGTGTGGTTAAAGAAGAAGTTATTAAGAGTATAGGTTAAAAGAGAGAGATGAACAGGGTAAGATAAACAGGGTAATTCTGTTTAAAAAAAAAAAAAAAAAAAAAAAAAAAAAAAAAAAAAAAAAAACCAAACCGGGAAAAACGTAAGCTAAAAGAGCATACATAAGAAGAAACTATAGGAGAGAGGGAGTACTGAGTAGGATTTTTACATCATATTTATTGAAAAACAAACTCCAAGCTACTCCAAGCTAAGTGTCTATTTTTATTTATTGAGAAAACAATTTTAATCTAAGTGTCTCTTTATAATAGACAGTAGGCTCAGACTTTGTCATAGGATTAAAATTTTGTATACAAGATAAAGGAGGATGTCTTCTGACAAGAGACGGGATAATGTTACTTAAAGATCTAACTTACACACCAGTTCAGACAAAAATCCTGCCTACAATACATAGAACATTAAATACGAATAAAAAGAAAACTCTTCAAGAGCCTTGCTGCGAAGATTGCCAAGATACACAATGCAGCAACCTGTCGAAAGAAAATATAAAAAATTATACTCTACTTAATGTAGAAGGACAAGAATATTTAGAACCTATAGAAAAGGAATATACGCTAATTAGTAAAGAAACCCAATTCTATAATTTCAAGAAAGGAATAGATAAAATAGGAATAATAAACGGCCCAAAAGATTTAGACAACATAATATCTATATTAGACAAAATGGAAATAATAGGAGAAAAGCCATTAGCCCATTGGGATGCTAATGAATTAACGTGTAAATTAGATATTATAAACCCAGAATATACTATAAAAACAGCCCCTATAGAAGCAAATAATGAAGACACTAATGAATTTGATACACAGATAAAGGAACTTTTAAAGTTAGGAGTAATAAGAAGATCTACATCTAAACATAGATCAGCAGCTTTTATAGTGAGAAATCATAGTGAGCAAGTAAGAGGAAAAGCTCGTATGGTTATAAATTACAAAAGATTAAATGATAATACCAGAACAGACGCGGATTTAACTTGGTCAAAAAGTAGATTAAAATATCAAACAAAGCTAAGTAAAAAGTACCTCAACGTAAATATCTCTGGATAACAAAATAGCTTCGTTAAAACGATTAGAATATTTAGATCTTAGTTTTCAGCCAGAAAAGAAATATAGAATACTAAAAAATAATACTACTATAAGGTGTAATTTTAACCAAGGAGAACACATTCTACACTCAGAAGATAAACAATATAATACTATAATAGACCTTTTAATTAACTCCAGTGAAAAAACGCAAGAAAAAGATAAAACTCTACAAAGAACTCTAGAACAAGTAGAAATAATTCAAGGTAAAAATAAGACGACCTTAGAAAAAATAGAACAGAACCTAGACTATTTAAAATCTCAAGAATTAGAAATAGATAGAAAAATTCAATTTCTAAACCATAAATTTAACTTGGAACAGATACCTACTAAAATAGAAATTGAAAAATTAATAAAAACATTAATAGAAAAACCTAAAGAATTAGAAGTAAAAACTACAAAACTAATAGTAAAACTCATAGAACAGGTTGAAAATATAACCAAAGAAATTAAAGACTTGCAGGAAATAGCAGGTAGATTAGAAGAGATTTCACTTTCATGAGTAGTGAAGAAGATAAAAACTATCTAAAAGCACTAGAAAAATCAAGAATACATCATAGTGAACCAGAGGGATTATCTAGACATATCCCCTCAAGCATAACAGATAAAGTCTTATTAAAACAAAATAATACAATAATAGAACTATTATTAGACTTGCATAAAAAAGTAGATAGTTTAATCAAAGATAAAGAAATAATTACAACACCAAAGGAACCAGAACTACCTGAATTACACAAAAAGATAGATATCTTAATAAAAGGTAAACAAACCCAAGAGGAACAACCAAAAACTACTTCCGAAATAGACGAATTAGTTAACCAATTAAAAAGAATAGAGTTAACCCCTGTACACGAACGCAAAATCATAAAAAGAAAACCACAGAAATGGACTTTTTATCAAATAGACGGGGAACCGACGAAAGAAACCAAGAAAGACACAGAGCTAGCTTCTCAGAAAACAGGATAGGAAATAATAATATATTATCTAGAATATGTAGGAAACAACCTAAGATGGAACAAAACCAAGAGCTTAATGAGATAATAGACATAGATAAGGATTTACAAATCTTTCAACAACATCAGTTAAAATTACTAAATCCAAAAACACTATACAACACAGGATATTTCTCTTCAGACAACCAGTTATATAGACATTACAGAGAAGAGCAAATATCAGCCTTAGGAGAAGATTCTAAAATATTAGACCTAGTAAATACTAACTCCTTAAAACAAATAAAATATAATAAAATGGTTTTAATGCATATGGGATTAATTGTCATAGGCATTAAAGGACTAACCAGAAAAAATCTGGGATCTAAAGTATTAATAACTATATACGATGATCGATGGTCAGATATTAAAAAATCGATCATAGGATTAACAGAAGTAGATATGACAAATAATGGAGGAATATTTTACATTAGTCCAGATTTCTTAATGAATTTAAAAGAATTTGGAAAAAATATTAAGATAGGAGTTCAAACTAAAGGATACGAAGAAATGAATAGTGGAAATAATTTATTAATGTGCATAGGTTTTATTGGTAAATTAACCTTAAGTAGCAATACCAAATTTAAATTAAAGGTAAATGATGTAGTTGAAATAATGGGTAATAAAGGCATAAGTCTTATAAAACCAATAAAAATAGATTCAGAAATATATGCAGGATTAGAATGGAATCTAAATAAATTTACAAAACCAAAGACTTTTACACCAGACTCACACTTACTATATACAACAAGTAAAGGTGAAACTTCGGTAAGATTTACAGATTATAACTATACTACAAAAAGAATTCTAGACGACGATGAAACCGAAAGTAATGTAGAAACAGAAAGTGAATTTATGAATATAGAAGTTTTACAAGAAGGATATGAAGTAGATATAGCAATAGAAAAAGCAGAAAATCTAGCAGAAGAACATAAAAACATAACTTTTAAATGTAAAGGATGTCAAAAAGGCAATATGTTAATAAACGAATGTAGGGAACATTTCAGAACCTGCTTGAAACGCAGTGATAATTTAGGATATAGAAATAATGAACCCTTCCTAAATAAATTCGAAGAAGATACATTTTCAGTATTAAGTTCTAATATTAGTTACAAAGAATTAGCTGAATTAGAACCAGCCAGCTCCTCTAGTGCTAGCCCTTTCCAACAAACGAATCCTAATCCTCAACCAATAGATTACAGTACAGGAAATGTACCTAGAAGACCTGCAATAAGAGTAAACCCAGACACAGAAGTAAAAGACTACATAAAACCAGCAGGAAAAAGAATGCCCATAGAAGAACCTATTAAACTCCAAGAAGGAGGTAGTAAAGGAAAAATCTTAAATATTGCAGCACACGATCCCCAAATGTGGGATACAGTAATAGATTTATGGAAAGGAATAGTAGCAGCTGATTACTTAAGACATTACACTGAAACCGATACAGAAACAATGTATAAATATTTAGAAACTTTCTTAGGAGAATCCGCTAAAGCTACGTGGGAAAGTTTTAAAACTAATTGCCCACATGATTTTCAAATATTATTAAGTATGGGACCAAATCCCTATAATTTTACAAATAAAATGCACATGTTATTAACTGGAAAAGATCCGAATAGTGGATTGATAGCTTTACAAAAAGAAGCATTAATAAAATTAGAACAATTAAGCATTTCACACTGGGTATACATAAAGAAATTTTTACAAGATTATTTCTATTATTGTACCATAAGAGGAAACACGTTTAATGAAGAATTAGGTAAAAAATTATTTAATAAATTACCTGGAGCATTAGGAAGAGAAATAGAAGATAGATGGTATAAAAGAGATGGGGTAGCAGCAAACCCGAATTTTAAATGGACAATAGGACATAGAGCACAACATATAATGGATATCTTAACGGAAAAATGTACAAATATACAGATACAAAAACAACTAAAAAGAAATGAAATGAATTTCTGTAAATCAGTTATATACACAACCCAGAATTACGATCAAAAACCACATAAAAAATACAGGAAACAAAATAAACAAAAACCATATGGTAGAAAACAATATTTCTTACGAAAATCAAAAGCTAAAAAACCCTGGTTAAATAGGGATAGACATGTTAGAAAATATAGAAATGATAGAAATTACAGAAATAAGCTAGAATGTTATACGTGTGGCAGTACAGATCATTTAGCCAATATATGCCCCAAAAGAAATAATAATAGAACAAGAAATTCTCAGCTAATAGAAGATTTTCAAGAAACACTTTTAAATGTCGATGAATGAAAAAACCAAAAAACCACAACATATTCCTCTTCCCTCTCAATGTGTATAACCTTCCCTGAAACCCATAAAATCCATCCCTTGTAAAACATCCAGTGGTGTAATATTTAGAAAGTTTATAAACGTTTCAAGTTCTGTTTCAGTCTTAAGGGGGTTCCCGAAAGGGAAACCTCTCCCCTAGTTACTTCATGTAAGTTCTTATTTACACTTATGTTTTTCCCACAAAAATATTTATGAAGTTTTATTTCTTTTAAACATCATGTAAATGTATGTAAATTTTATTACCCTTAGTATATGGTTAATCTTTTAACTTCTTAGTAACAACGATGGATTAACCTGTAAATTCCTAGGAATTCTGGCTTTGAAAGTCCGCTAAAGTCTGCTGAATAGACGCCAGGACATATGTTGTTAGCCAGGTAGAAATTCCGGGGTGTGGTTAAAGAAGAAGTTATTAAGAGTATAGGTTAAAAGAGAGAGATGAACAGGGTAAGATAAACAGGGTAATTCTGTTTAAAAAAAAAAAAAAAAAAAAAAAAAAAAAAAAAAAAAAAAAACCAAACCGGGAAAAACGTAAGCTAAAAGAGCATACATAAGAAGAAACTATAGGAGAGAGGGAGTACTGAGTAGGATTTTTACATCATATTTATTGAAAAACAAACTCCAAGCTACTCCAAGCTAAGTGTCTATTTTTATTTATTGAGAAAACAATTTTAATCTAAGTGTCTCTTTATATTTGGTATACATTAAGTAGAGTATAATTTTTTATATTTTCTTTCGACAGGTTGCTGCATTGTGTATCTTGGCAATCTTCGCAGCAAGGCTCTTGAAGAGTTTTCTTTTTATTCGTATTTAATGTTCTATGTATTGTAGGCAGGATTTTTGTCTGAACTGGTGTGTAAGTTAGATCTTTAAATAACATTATCCCGTCTCTTGTCAGAAGACATCCTCCTTTATCTTGTATACAAAATTTTAATCCTATGACAAAGTCTGAGCCTATGTTTAAATCTCTAGCTAATATTCTATTTACCTTATAGACTGGGTTGTAAAATTGATTACAAGTATTTAAGAAACTTATTTGCGCATTTTCTATATAATATCGATTAACATTCTGAGTGCCATCCATTTGAGTGGCTAGTATGGGTCTTTCAAGTAGTTTTATTAGATGTTCTGGTACTATTGCTTTGTTAATTAAACAGCTAGTACATCCTGGATCTATTAAAGCTAGCGTTTCTATTTCTATATTTTGTATTTTAATTTTTACCAGAACTTTTATAGTAGAGAATTCTTTGTCTTCATTACATATAAGAGTTGTGTTATTCTTTTCTGTGTTCATAAGTTCTGCTTCTAGTTTATCTAAATGTACTGTGCCTACTGTCTCTTGGGTCTCTATTTCTTCTTTCATTTTTCCTTTTAAAATTCGGGTTTGCTGCTACCATATTCTATAGAGTCTATTGGTCTAAAATTTAGATTACCTAATACACTCTGTTGGTAGGAGTCTGATGAAGTACCTATGCCTTTGCCCTTATCTGCAGGAGGCTGGCTTGTTGGTCTCATGCTGAAAACAAATAAATAAAACTCAGCTTTATTTATTTATTCCTAACTGTAGTCGACTTAGTTGGTCAGCTAAGTCATTTTCTTTTCCCTTAATATGTTCGAAAATAATATTTTTATAGATAGATATTGTATCTAAAAAGTTTAACCATCTTCTCCTACTGCTAGTTTTATCATTTATTTTCTGGTGAAATTTTACTATGGCTTCACAATCTGTTCTGACTAAAATTTCTTCTTTATTTAATATATATAACTTAAAACTATTTAGCCCATATATTATTGCCAATACTTCTAAATCTATAGAGCTTTTATTCCCTTTTTCTTTATAAGCTCCGCTCGGAGTCTTAAAACCTTGTATGGATTCTAATACCTCTATCCAAGTATGAAAAATACCATTTGTCTTACCATGAATAACTACATAATATTTAAATTTTGGCTTGCTCTTTTCTGCCATGTATTGACATAGCGAATTCATAGAGGCCATAAAGTGGTTACGATTCTGTTTATTATATGAAATCCATAAGTTATCTACTAAACATTTTTGAGGTCTGTCTAAAACATAGTCTGGTCTTACTCTAAATGATATATTACTTTCTGGATATGCAACTAAATTGAAAGGTCCAAAATAAATTCTTTCCATTGCTTCTATAGAGTCTATTGGTCTAAAATTTAGATTACCTAATACACTCTGTTGGTAGGAGTCTGATGAAGTACCTATGCCTTTCTAAACATAGATCAGCAGCTTTTATAGTGAGAAATCATAGTGAGCAAGTAAGAGGAAAAGCTCGTATGGTTATAAATTACAAAAGATTAAATGATAATACCAGAACAGACGCATATAAACTACCAGATAAAAATGAATTAATCAATAGAATCCAAAATAAAAGGATATATAGCAAATTTGACTGTAAATCCGGTTATTGGCAAGTAAAGATGCATCCAGAAAGCATCGAATGGACTGCATTCACATGTCCCGGAGGACATTTCGAATGGTTAGTCATGCCTTTCGGATTAAAGACAGCCCCACCAATTTTTCAACGAAAAATGGATAACATTTTCGGAGAATATAAGCATTTCATATTAGTCTATGTAGATGATATTTTAGTATTTAGTCAAAACATGCAAGAACATCTAGGACATTTACAAATAGTCTTTAGATTATTCGTCAAACATGGAATAATAGTAAGTAAAAAGAAGATGGAATTATGTAAAACCTATATTAATTTCTTAGGAATAACATTAGGAAATGGAAAGGTAAAATTACAACCACATATAGCCAAAAAGGTATTAGAAATGCCAGATAAACTAGAAAAAACAAAAGATTTACAAAAATTTCTAGGTTTAGTAAATTATGCTAGAAATTTCATTCAAGATTTAGGAAAAATAGCTGGACCTTTATATGCCAAAACAGGTAGTAAAGGACAGAAAAATTTCAACATAGAGGATGTAAAATTAGTCCAAAAAATAAAGGAAAAAGTAAAAAATATTCCAGATTTAAAAATACCATTAGAATCAGATTATCTAATTATTCAAACCGATGGAAGCGATTTAGGATGGGGAGCTATCCTAAAAGCTAGACCAAATAAATACAGTAATAAAAACGAAGAACAAATATGTGGTTACCAGAGCGGAGCTTATAAAGAAAAAGGGAATAAAAGCTCTATAGATTTAGAAGTATTGGCAATAATATATGGGCTAAATAGTTTTAAGTTATATATATTAAATAAAGAAGAAATTTTAGTCAGAACCTGGCTCTGATACCAAATATAAAGAGACACTTAGATTAAAATTGTTTTCTCAATAAATAAAAATAGACACTTAGCTTGGAGTAGCTTGGAGTTTGTTTTTCAATAAATATGATGTAAAAATCCTACTCAGTACTCCCTCTCTCCTATAGTTTCTTCTTATGTATGCTCTTTTAGCTTACGTTTTTCCCGGTTTGGTTTTTTTTTTTTTTTTTTTTTTTTTTTTTTTTTTTTTTTTTTTTTTTTTTTTTTTTTAAACAGAATTACCCTGTTTATCTTACCCTGTTCATCTCTCTCTTTTAACCTATACTCTTAATAACTTCTTCTTTAACCACACCCCGGAATTTCTACCTGGCTAACAACATATGTCCTGGCGTCTATTCAGCAGACTTTAGCGGACTTTCAAAGCCAGAATTCCTAGGAATTTACAGGTTAATCCATCGTTGTTACTAAGAAGTTAAAAGATTAACCATATACTAAGGGTAATAAAATTTACATACATTTACATGATGTTTAAAAGAAATAAAACTTCATAAATATTTTTGTGGGAAAAACATAAGTGTAAATAAGAACTTACATGAAGTAACTAGGGGAGAGGTTTCCCTTTCGGGAACCCCCTTAAGACTGAAACAGAACTTGAAACGTTTATAAACTTTCTAAATATTACACCACTGGATGTTTTACAAGGGATGGATTTTATGGGTTTCAGGGAAGGTTATACACATTGAGAGGGAAGAGGAATATGTTGTGGTTTTTTGGTTTTTTCATTCATACCTTACTACTAAGTCTTAAGCCCTTTTTATAGGCAAAAACTAAGGGAAAGGAGTGGTCGTAAACACAACTACGTGGCCTCTCTATATGTGGCCGACACTTTAAAAGATAAAGATAAGAAAGAATCGTAATAATGCTTGTCGGGTACACATTGGGCCCCATCGTCACATGCATTATTGTTTCTTTCTTGACTTTGTCAGACGCGTGCCTCTCAGTTTTTCTTTCTTTTTGAGAAAGTAGTGATAAAGGAAGCATCTTTTCTGACACGGACTTGACTTTTCTGACACGGACTTGACTCATACATAACTTTATTATTTACAGGACACAAAGTGGGCATTCCCACCTACAACTTTATTTACTTAGTATAGTCTTGTCTTTTTCTGGATTGTCTTCTTCTCAACTAAGTATCCAAGTTGTGCAGGGTAATTGAATCGAAACTCATTCCTGAGTCATCGTCTTCGTGAGGATCCTGAGCATCTTGGAAATTATTATCTTCATTTATGTCTTCTTCTGATACCATATCTTCTTCTGGAACTAATCTATCTGTGCTTGTACCAGGTTGTTCATTTATATGTTTATCTTGAGTCTGCTGGCTGAAGAATTTATCTAGTGTTTGCTTAATTATAGTCTCTATGGTTTCATTCTTCTTTCTGGAGATTGATATCCTTTTTGAAGTCTTACTACTCGATCTTTCTTTCTTTTGTCTTGATGAAGAACAATCTTCATCTTCACTTTTTGGCAAAGTGACAGCCTTGAACGGATTTGATTTGTCTTTACCGGTTACCGTTTGAACCGGACTAGCTGTACCAACATCCGGTACAGTGGATTTCTGAGCATTTAGAGGGAAATGCACACCCGCCTCATCCATTTTTTGAGGAGATGGAGAACTCTGTTTATGTGTCTGAGTACCAGCATCAGTCTTCATTTTGATCTGAAGCCTTGCTTCTAATACTTGTACCTGTTTGATAAGTCTTGTATTTTCCATAAGGAGAGCTTCTTTCTGAGCGTTGAGTTTCTTGAAGTTCTCAGTCATGGAAGAACAATGATCACAGAAAATTATTTTCCCTGTGTCTTTCTGTACATTATACTGGGGTATTTTGTCTGGGTTTTGTCTTAGTGAAGGAGATATATAGTAGTTTGGTCCTAGGTATCCTCTAGCATGATTAGCGGCTTCAGTAAAGTCATTAAAACCTTTAAAAAGTGGAGTCTTAAAACCTTGTATGGATTCTAATACCTCTATCCAAGTATGAAAAATACCATTTGTCTTACCATGAATAACTACATAATATTTAAATTTTGGCTTGCTCTTTTCTGCCATGTATTGACATAGCGAATTCATAGAGGCCATAAAGTGGTTACGATTCTGTTTATTATATGAAATCCATAAGTTATCTACTAAACATTTTTGAGGTCTGTCTAAAACATAGTCTGGTCTTACTCTAAATGATATATTACTTTCTGGATATGCAACTAAATTGAAAGGTCCAAAATAAATTCTTTCCATTGCTTCTATAGAGTCTATTGGTCTAAAATTTAGATTACCTAATACACTCTGTTGGTAGGAGTCTGATGAAGTACCTATGCCTTTGCCCTTATCTGCAGGAGGCTGGCTTGTTGGTCTCATTCTGAAAACAAATAAATAAAACTCAGCTTTATTTATTTATTCCTAACTGTAGTCGACTTAGTTGGTCAGCTAAGTCATTTTCTTTTCCCTTAATATGTTCGAAAATAATATTTTTATAGATAGATATTGTATCTAAAAAGTTTAACCATCTTCTCCTACTGCTAGTTTTATCATTTATTTTCTGGTGAAATTTTACTATGGCTTCACAATCTGTTCTGACTAAAATTTCTTCTTTATTTAATATATATAACTTAAAACTATTTAGCCCATATATTATTGCCAATACTTCTAAATCTATAGAGCTTTTATTCCCTTTTTCTTTATAAGCTCCGCTCTGGTAACCACATATTTGTTCTTCGTTTTTATTACTGTATTTATTTGGTCTAGCTTTTAGGATAGCTCCCCATCCTAAATCGCTTCCATCGGTTTGAATAATTAGATAATCTGATTCTAATGGTATTTTTAAATCTGGAATATTTTTTACTTTTTCCTTTATTTTTTGGACTAATTTTACATCCTCTATGTTGAAATTTTTCTGTCCTTTACTACCTGTTTTGGCATATAAAGGTCCAGCTATTTTTCCTAAATCTTGAATGAAATTTCTAGCATAATTTACTAAACCTAGAAATTTTTGTAAATCTTTTGTTTTTTCTAGTTTATCTGGCATTTCTAATACCTTTTTGGCTATATGTGGTTGTAATTTTACCTTTCCATTTCCTAATGTTATTCCTAAGAAATTAATATAGGTTTTACATAATTCCATCTTCTTTTTACTTACTATTATTCCATGTTTGACGAATAATCTAAAGACTATTTGTAAATGTCCTAGATGTTCTTGCATGTTTTGACTAAATACTAAAATATCATCTACATAGACTAATATGAAATGCTTATATTCTCCGAAAATGTTATCCATTTTTCGTTGAAAAATTGGTGGGGCTGTCTTTAATCCGAAAGGCATGACTAACCATTCGAAATGTCCTCCGGGACATGTGAATGCAGTCCATTCGATGCTTTCTGGATGCATCTTTACTTGCCAATAACCGGATTTACAGTCAAATTTGCTATATATCCTTTTATTTTGGATTCTATTGATTAATTCATTTTTATCTGGTAGTTTATATGCGTCTGTTCTGGTATTATCATTTAATCTTTTGTAATTTATAACCATACGAGCTTTTCCTCTTACTTGCTCACTATGATTTCTCACTATAAAAGCTGCTGATCTATGTTTAGATGTAGATCTTCTTATTACTCCTAACTTTAAAAGTTCCTTTATCTGTGTATCAAATTCATTAGTGTCTTCATTATTTGCTTCTATAGGGGCTGTTTTTATAGTATATTCTGGGTTTATAATATCTAATTTACACGTTAATTCATTAGCATCCCAATGGGCTAATGGCTTTTCTCCTATTATTTCCATTTTGTCTAATATAGATATTATGTTGTCTAAATCTTTTGGGCCGTTTATTATTCCTATTTTATCTATTCCTTTCTTGAAATTATAGAATTGGGTTTCTATACTAATTAGCGTATATTCCTTTTCTATAGGTTCTAAATATTCTTGTCCTTCTACATTAAGTAGAGTATAATTTTTTATATTTTCTTTCGACAGGTTGCTGCATTGTGTATCTTGGCAATCTTCGCAGCAAGGCTCTTGAAGAGTTTTCTTTTTATTCGTATTTAATGTTCTATGTATTGTAGGCAGGATTTTTGTCTGAACTGGTGTGTAAGTTAGATCTTTAAATAACATTATCCCGTCTCTTGTCAGAAGACATCCTCCTTTATCTTGTATACAAAATTTTAATCCTATGACAAAGTCTGAGCCTATGTTTAAATCTCTAGCTAATATTCTATTTACCTTATAGACTGGGTTGTAAAATTGATTACAAGTATTTAAGAAACTTATTTGCGCATTTTCTATATAATATCGATTAACATTCTGAGTGCCATCCATTTGAGTGGCTAGTATGGGTCTTTCAAGTAGTTTTATTAGATGTTCTGGTACTATTGCTTTGTTAATTAAACAGCTAGTACATCCTGGATCTATTAAAGCTAGCGTTTCTATTTCTATATTTTGTATTTTAATTTTTACCAGAACTTTTATAGTAGAGAATTCTTTGTCTTCATTACATATAAGAGTTGTGTTATTCTTTTCTGTGTTCATAAGTTCTGCTTCTAGTTTATCTAAATGTACTGTGCCTACTGTCTCTTGGGTCTCTATTTCTTCTTTCATTTTTCCTTTTTCTAGAGTAGTTAATCTTTGTTCTAGATCATTTAATCGAGTTTCTAAGGTAGATACCCTTAGATTTAAAATCTGATTATTTGTATATTTTTGTCCATTATTGGTTTGTGATTCTACTTTTATTTTTAAAGTATTTTCTATACAATTTATACATGCTTCTAAGTAACATTTTTTACATTTTGCCCTATTATCTTTACTTGGGTACCAACTACATATGCGACACCTATTACTATCTAAACCCTTATTCCGTTGGAAATCATGTTCACATTCTTGTGTGACATTCATTAGATTATTTATTACTAGGTTATTCAAATCTAGATCATCTATCTCTTGGCCTAATTCATTGACTAAGTTATCTTCCTCTGAGTCTGAAGAAACAGATTTATTATCTTGATCAGTTATATCAATGCTAATTATGGAATATATACTTTCTGTATCTGACATGTATTCATCGACATTTAAAAGTGTTTCTTGAAAATCTTCTATTAGCTGAGAATTTCTTGTTCTATTATTATTTCTTTTGGGGCATATATTGGCTAAATGATCTGTACTGCCACACGTATAACATTCTAGCTTATTTCTGTAATTTCTATCATTTCTATATTTTCTAACATGTCTATCCCTATTTAACCAGGGTTTTTTTGCTTTTGATTTTCGTAAGAAATATTGTTTTCTACCATATGGTTTTTGTTTATTTTGTTTCCTGTATTGTTTATGTGGTTTTTGATCGTAATTCTGGTTTTCTATATCTATATCTATATCTATATCTATATCTATATCTATATCTATATCTATATCTATATCTATATCTATATCTATATCTATATCTATATCTATATCTATATCTATATCTATATCTATATCTATATCTATATCTATATCTATATCTATATCTATATCTATATCTATATCTATATCTATATCTATATCTATATCTATATCTATATCTATATCTATATCTATATCTATAATCTATATCTATAATCTATAATATATTAAAAGTGTGAAGACCCTTAAAAAAAGTAATTTGAACATTTTATCCTTTATTAAAAGTTTCCGTAATAGATAAAATTGTCTTTTCACTTATTTTTTAATTATAAATTAATATTTGATCATTCTCCTAGGCTTCAAATTTAACTAAATTTGGTTATTAAATTAGAATTTGAAATCAAGTAAACTTTTAATTTTTGATTCTTTCCTTATTTAAAGTCCTAATTTAATATTTGAAGTAAAAATTTATATTTACTTATGGAAGATTTTAGAACCCAAGTAAACAAGGAACGCTAGATATCAGGTGGATTGAAGTATATTTATTATTTTTCACAGCAAAAAAAAAGTTGCTATACTGATTTTCCCCATCATTAAAAACGGCAGAATTTCATTGGGAAAAAATTACACTAACTAGCGTAAGGCAAAAAAAATATACTTCAAACTATCATAAAAAGTTGCTATACTTCTTCTTCTTTGCATCTTTTAAGGCAAAAAAAAATATAGCGAATCTGTTAAACAAATCAAAATTCAAGTATATATATTACTTTCTTTAACTCCATCATGAAGTTGCATAACATTGTCAGATGTTTTCACAGGTTATTCTATTTATTTGGAACCTTTTTTGAATTATTTTTATTGATAAATGGAGGTTTTAGAATAGAGAACTTTGGATACGAGTACGTGCATCAACATGCTAGATATATTGTTTGAATATGCTTTATTTTAAGCAAGGAATTTATTGGAGATAGTCTTTCTATCTCTACGATAGCGGGTAAGATATGCATACACTTTATCTCTCTTCAAACCACACTTATGAGATTACATTGAGTATGTTATTGTTGATGGTACGGTAGTGGTGGTATTAAAAAAGTATAACCTATCATGTTCGTCTTTTTTTTTTTTTTTGAATTGTTCTTTTTAGGTCAATCATGTATACGACTAGGAGGAATTATAGAATTGTGATAGCATAAAATGTAGATTTATGACCAAATTATGAAGTTAAAAATTATAACACGTAACTATTATAGAGGTGATATATTTGCGTCTCATGTGAAGTGCAAATTTATGGGTAAAAATTCATTAAAATTATAAAAATTATATATATGAGTTCATCCCTTTAAAATATAACGAATTTAATATTAGAATTTTTAGAAATTGAATCAGATCAAAATCCTAAATTTGAGTCAGCTACTTGGAGTCTCAAGAGTCCTACGAAACATATTAGAGGAATATGTACTACTATATAGTGTTGTTATCGCTATGTAATTTAATTCTTTGTGGTTATATGGGAAACAACCTCTCTATTCTTGAGGTAGCGGTAAGGTCTACCATTCCTAAACCCTACTTTGTGGGATTGCATTGAATATGTTGTTATTGTTGTTTAGGATATCAATCTTGGACTCAAAAATCATTATGAAGTAATATTATATTGTACGAACGAAGGGAGCATTACAATAACATGAAGGCTGTTAGCAAAATAAAGGTACTCAAAAATTGTGATTTTAGTTGGCCAAGAGGTAATAACTTCTTTTGTTCGTGCTATATTTATGTTATATTTTAAAAAATTTATACTTAATAATATAATCTACACATAACAATTTTTTTTTTACACATTTAATATTATTGATGTTATATACAGTTAATACTCGAGAACGCTGGCTTACATTAACATAGATGATTGTTCAATTCTTCTGACTATTTCAATTGTCTATCGAAGCAATGGACAAACAACAAATGAAAAGACTATACTTTTCAGGTGTGCTACTACCGACCACTATACATCTCCCCTACTCCCCTAATAATCAAATGCACATAAATTGAACAAAATTTGCATATTGGAAGTCTGAAACTCCGGATTAATACATTTACATAAGAAAACACAAACTTTAGGTAGTTGAATTGCTGAAGCAGATTGTATATTCGATAGGGAGGTCGGAGATCAATTCTCCCTTTCAATATCATCCGATCATATGAGTTCGCCCGTATCGGGCTTGTTTTGTGCAGCTTACTTTTTTTGTATAATTTATGAGCTAATGCACGCGAGAGAATTTATTTAGTGCACACTTGAAGAATAACGACTCCAAATTTTCGAAGAGTTCCAAATGGGTAAAGAATGTCCCTTTTTTGGCCCTGAAATATTACGAGGATAAATTTGACCCCAAAATATGACGGGGAGTATATTTAGCCAATTTTTCAAAATAGAGAAATAAATTCGACTCTTTTCCCTCAAATATAAGTGACAGGATGTATTACAACTAGATAGGCTTATCCAACATTAAATTTTATGGATGTGACCTTGTACAATAACGGAGGTAGATTTATACTTTTTATTTAATTTAACAGGTTTAATTTTTTGATTTTTTTTCATTAACTCATCACACTTTCCAGTTAAATGTATGTTCAATTATTCTTTTGGCAATTATTCTTATGATATGTGTTAGAGCGCGTGCCTTACTGATTTTCTTATTTTCGCCTAACTGTTGCCTATCGATGGAACAGGTTGACTAACGTGTTCCGAACTAGCTAAAACAGTAAGAAAATAACACAGTGGATTTTTACATGGAAAACACCCGGCTCAAGAGGTGTAAAAAACCACGCCTGTACCTTTACATGATTTAACTCCAAATTCACTAAATAACTCTGAGCCTTAACAACAACTGATTACAAAACTCTTTACTTAGTGCCTTTGGTGCTTCTCCAAACAGTTAAGTAACCCACATAGTCAACATTTTTATAGCCCTCAAGAGTGAAATTGTTTTCCTTTGGATACCATAGTCTCAATTCATTGATTCCCATGAGATATCTCAAGATTCTTTTGACAACACCAATTCTTATGAACTGCGAACAAAATTATCAACAACTTGTATTGATGAATCAATTTCTTGATTTGTTGTTCCTCCTGTCAATATGACCTCAATCCGTATAATGGTTGGATCTGGTGGTACAACGAATTTCTATGCATGCTCATCAGTTTTATTATCATTCTCTTACCGTCTCTGCTTCTTACATTTGTCCACAAAGATTTATACAAACCGGGTCCAAGCACTGGATCATTTTTTTTTGTTAAAGAGGATCTCCCTTGCTTCCCCCTTACATGAGCACTACAAATCTGGCCATTTTTCAAAGTCTTTTATTTCAGTTCTCCCAATCTTTTCAACTCCAATAATGGTGCTCTTTTTACCATCTCCAAAATATCCATTCCCCCTTTAAATGTGGTGAGTAAAAGAAACTTTATTTGCTTCCAGTCTTATTCCTTGAGCAAGTTTTATCCATGTAAAAATTTTGCTTGCCTCCTTTCACTCTCACCTGCAAAACAAATTAGGGATAAACTTTAGGCACCCAGATAAGTTTGGGTCATTTCTTATAAGAAAAATGATGTATGAGGTTCCTTCTAGTCCATCGAGGCAACAGGTTATGTGACCTGTTTCTCTGATCAGATTTGACCTTCTTGTTAGCTTGTGCTAACATAGAATCAGATTTTTTTGCTAGGCTTATGCTTCTTGATTTGCTTTTGGCTACAACTGGACATTCAGTGGTTGGATGCCCCTGGTTACCACAAATATAACATAGATCTTTAATAGCATTAGAACTTTTATAAAAGCCCAACCCAACCTTTTCATTGTGAGTTCTTTGACCTAACTTATGAATAATTCTTGAAAAATGTGTCCATCTACTAGCTCTTTCAAGATCAAATTTCAATTAGAAACTTCTTGACTCAATTGACTAACCTTTTCTTTTTCACAAAAGTATTCACGTTTAATCTTAGTCAATTCTGACTCAATTTTTTCTTGTTCCTCACTTTTGACCTTTTTTTCTTTTTCAGAAAGAGTCAGTTTCAAGATTTCAGATTTTGGAATCAGATTTGAAGAATCAAGTTGACCAACTTGTTCCTTAAGAGTGCAGTTTTCCTTTTCAACAGTATTCTTACAAGCTTCTAGATCAATAAGATCAAACTTGAGACTAGCAAGATTGTTGAATAGCTCATCCCTATCAGAAGTTAATTCTTGAAAATCATCAATTAGAGCACTCATTAAGGAAACAAGTTTATTTTTAGAAAATAAATGCAACTTTTCTTTAAGTTCAAGATTACTTACCTCAGAGGTTCCATCACCTTCTTTCATGTCCGAATCTCCAATAGCCATGAGAGCTTCTTTATCATCTGATTTATCACTTTCAGACGTCCTATTTAGATCTTCCATGTTCATCTCATAGGTATTCAAATTTCCAACTAACTCATCAAGGGACATTCTAGTGAGATCCTTAGCTTCTCTTATGGCTGTAACTTTTGACATCCCACTTAGATTTTGATAGGACTCTCAAGACCTTCTCTACATATTCCTCAGTACATAAAACCTTTCCTAGAGATAATAACTCATTTACCAACAAAATTAACCTAGTTATTGTTTCTTGTAGTGACTTATTTTTTTCATTTTGAAAGCCTCATATTCAATGAAAAGTAATGCAATTTTGAATTGTCTCACTTGGCTAGTGCCTTCATGTTCATTCACCAATGCATCCCAAATTTGTTTATCAGTGTTGCAATTAGACATTCTATTGTACTCGGCTGGACCAAGACCACAAACAAGAATATTTTTGGCTTTTACATTCTTTTGGAGAGCAACAGGATCTTTCGAGGTGAATTCACTCCTTAACTTTTTCATTTGTTCTCCATCCACTGTCTTCATGGGAATTCTTGGTCCATCAATAATTCTATTCCATAATTCATAATCTACACTTTGAAGATACGTTTTCATCCTAACTTTCTACCAAATGAAGTGAGAACCATCAAAGAGTGGAGATCTAGTAGTGGATTGACCTTCACTGTGACCAGTAGGTGGTGCGGAATTCATCATATTGATCTTTGTCTTAGGTGTTAACCCTTTTTAAGACAACCTCACTCTGATACCACTTGTTAGAGTACGTGCCCTACTGATTTTCTTATTTTCGCCTAACTGTTGCCTATCGATGGAACAGGTTAACTAACGTGTTCCGAACTAGTTAAAACAGTAAGTAAATAACAGAATGGATTTTTATGTGGAAAACACCCGGCTCAAGAGGTATAAAAAACCACGACTTGTACCTCTACAGAATTTAACCCCAACTTCACTAAATAACTCCGAGTCTTAACAACGACTGATTACAAAACTCTTGTAACCAACAACTAGGAATTATAAACTCTAATTCCTATACCTCAATAACTAGGAATTATAAACTCCAATTCCTATAACTCAACAATCACTCTTGACTGTTGAACCCACTTTGAGTTATCCCAAACTTGAAGTTAACTCAGCCCAGTATTGTTCCTAAAAAATCAATCAAGGAAAGCAATAAATTACAACTCAATAAGAACAATACATTTAAACTGACTCATGAACTGTAAAGCTTAATCCTGTGAAACAGATTCGTCAATTTGTTCCTTTGTACTGGCAGCACTTGAATCTTCAGTTAGAATTCTCTCAATTACGAACTTTCTCAATTTGATTGTGTTCAGTCTTTTCTCTCTCTGTTAGTGCGTAATTTACTCTGAATGATATATCTTTTATTTAAGTACAACTCTCCAAAGAGTCGATCTTTATTTCAAACTCCTTCTTTAATCAGAACTCTCATTGCATAGAGTTCTACTTCAAGTGGGACTCCTTCTTCAATTCCAACTCTTGTCTCCTTAGTGTTGTAGTCAAACTCCAACTCTTTAAATCAACACATGTTTCTTTCCTTGAGTTTATCTGAATTAATCACCCATCTGGTCGTTCCTTGATTTTAGCACGCTTGTCTTTAATCATCGATGATTTTGCTACAAGTTTCAACTACATGAGACAGTGTGTCTGTGAACCAAATTGACTGACATGTTTCATATCACTTTGTCAGTTTGTCAATCATCAAAACTACATCGTACCCAACAATATGGTAAGTTGGGTGTTCCTGCAGGAGGTGTTACAGGGATATGGATTTTTTGACAAATTTATTAAGATGATAATGATGTGTTACTTCTCCTAAGTACACTATCAAATTGAATGGTGAGGGACATGGATTCTTTTAGGGTCAAAGAGGACTAGGGTCAAAGAAGACCAAGAAAAGGGAACCCTACTTCACCCTTGTTCTTTGTCTTAGTGATGGAGTACCTGACAAGAACTTTTAATCACATGAGCTTGCTGCCTGACTTAAATTCCACCATACATGCAAGAATACTAAATTGACTCACTTGATATTTGCTGATGATTTAATGGTATCTGTAAGGGAGAAGAACTTGTTGTAAAAGAGTGAAGGAAGGACTGGATCATTTTACTGCAGCAACTGGCTTGGAAGAAATCATGGAAAAGTCTAGTATTTTCATAGCTAGAGTAACAGACCGGGTGAAATTAAACCTGTTGACTATCACTGGTTATGACTTGAGTGAATTTCCAATTAAATACCTGGGGGCGTCTCTAACCTAAAAGAAATGGAATAAGCGTGATTGACAATAGTTAGTGGATAAGATCACTAGTAGGATTACTATAGGTTATGCCAAGAAACTGCCATATGCAGGAAGGCTGCAAGTATTGAATGCAGTTTTATTCTATATTCACTGTTTCTGGGGATCAACTTTTATCCTCCCTCAGTGTGTCCTTAAAGAAGTTGATAGGAAGTGGAGAGAATATGTATGGGGGAATACAAACGCAAATATGAAACCTTGCTTAGTCGCTTAGAGAAAATCTGCGTTCCCAAGAATCAAGGAGGCCTGAACATCAAAGGTTGTAGAGTATGGAACATTGAATCTGTTGGGAAGATTTTATGGCAAATTATAGTTTATAAATCTTCTCTTTGGGTGAGATGGATATATGGAGTGTATATGAAAGATGCAACTACATTTTGAAAGGATAAAGCACCCCCAAGATAGTAATTGGTATTAGAGGAAGTTGAATTCTTTACTGGATCAAATAAAGGATTGGTATACTTGTGATGTATATAAGCTCACTGCAAATGAAGCTTACTCTATTACAAGTAGCTATTTGTAATTGATAGGAGCACAAACAAAGCTAAATGTTGTTGAGCTCATCTGGACTGTTGTAGCTCAATCTCGACATAGGATGATCACATGATTAACAGAGAAGGGGAGATTACTAACTAAGGAGAGGATGCTAAGGCTTAAGATGGCAGTTCCAAATCTTGTACGCTGCTTATGTGATGCGCAAGTTATAAAAATCAGCAATCATTTGTTTGCTGAGTGTACTTAGTACAAGACAATTCTAGATGATTTACTGTTGTGAACTAATACTAGACTTCAATATGATACTGTGCAGCAAATGCTTCATGACAATAAGAAAAACCACTTGAAAAATTTCAAAAAAGAGGTGATTGCAACATTGATTGGAGCAACTATCTACCACACATGGAGGGTAAGGAACTGAAAGCTGTTTCAGCAGAAAAACTTGATAGTAACTGAATTAATTAGGCAGATAAAAGAGGAAACAACACATAGAATAGAACTATTAAGTAATTCAAAGAAAGCACAGAGTAGTAGAGAGTTCATAAATCAAATTCTTTGTACTTGATGTAATTTTTTTTTTCATAGATGTGATGAAAGTGTAAATAGACTACTCGAGGCTTACCCTTAGTACTACTTGAGGTGGTTAAAGGGTAAGGGCTCTCTAGGTGTATTATTTTGTTGGTTAATGGTACTTTACATGGTTACCATAAATTTTTAGTATTTTTTCACATAAGTATTTATATTACTACTATTAATAAGAGTGAAGAAGCAGGCAGCTCTTCGTCAACATGCCTGCTTCTTCACCTGCTTCAGCTGCTCTGTGGTTTTATTATATTATCCCTAATTAATTATTTTAAGTCATTTATATATTAGAAAATTAATAATACTTAATTATTAAAAAGGTAAAATATACATTTATGGCATGTCTGTTTCAGCTGCTTCAATCGTAGTTTTATTATATCTCCTCAAATTAATTATTATAAGTCATCTAGGTATTAAAAATTACTACTATTAATAAGAGTGAAGAAGCAGGCAGCTCTTCGTCAACATGCCTGCTTTTTCACCTGATTCAGCTGCTCCGTGGTTTTATTATATTATCCCTAATTAATTATTTTAAGTCATGTATATATAAGAAAATTAATAATACTCAATTTTAAAAAGGTAAAATAGACATTTATGACATGTCTGTTTCAACTGCTTCAATCGTAGTTTTATTATATCACCTCAAATTAATTATTATAAGTCATCTAGGTATTAAAAAATAATAATATTTAATAAATAATTGTTTTGCGGAGAAATTTTGACTTTTTAGAAAAGAGTCGCCACTTAATTTTGAAAAGGAATTAAGAAACCTTTAGAGAATTACTTCAAATGATTCAAAACAGGAAAATCATTTTAAGTTAGAGATTCTAGATAAGCGGTTCTTATTAACATTTTAGGAAGATGTTAGGCACCTAAAACGTCCGCTAACTTGCGGTTATACGATCTATTTGAAAACATTCTTTAGATTAACTTCTAAAAAAAGACTAATTTGTTCAAAAGTGATTGATATTTTAGAAAAGACTTTTGTAAGATAGGTTTAGGCGACTTAATAGGGATTTTAACTAAGTTTAAACAAAACTAATAAATAAATAAACACATAAAAAATGGAGAAGGGAGGAGAAAGTAAAGGATTTAGGCCTTTGGGCCCAAAGCAATGAGACCTGTCCTAGTCTAATTGGAATTTCAATCCATTTCACCTGTTCTAATCTAGTTTTCGAGCCTTTGACTCAAATCTTGCTCCTCCTGTATTAAATTTACAACTTTGGCTTCGAGGCCCCGAATGAATGAATAAATAAACACCTAAATGAATAAATAAAAATAATAAAGAAAACAAGCAACACAATGCTAAGTGAACTAAAGAAGATGAGGCTTTTAAGCATCCAAATCCTAGTGACTTTGCCAATGTACTTAGGCCCGGTATCTGCTTCTGTCTTCTTACTGGAATGGCCATAGAATCATTGTGGGATAAGGTCTTGTACCAATTTTTGGATTCTTCAGAGAATTTCGAATTGGTTTCAACCAATAGGAAAAGAAAAAAGTAGAAATCCCCCCAAAACCAATGAAATTCACCCACCTTTGTACGAATTCGTACCTTTTCTCTTAAATTTGCGGATTTGAATGTTGGGTATGTCACCTCATCGGTCTTCTAGAAGAATCGAGAGTTTTCTTCGCGAATTCGAGTGGGACGCGTGTGGAGAAGGGTCGAGTCGGATCGGTTTCATGGTTTTCGGGTTGAGGTCGGTCGTGTGTCGAGTGCAGGGCTGGTTTGGTGCTGTTGATGTTGGTATTGTCGTGAATTTTTAAAGCTGTTCTCGTTGTTGTCGTTGGCTGCTGAAGGAGATAAGAGAGATTGTTGATGCTGGGCTGGGTCGATTATGTGTTTGGGCCAAGTGGAATTGTTGTAATTGCTGTTGGCGGTGTGAAATTGGGCCTGGGTTGGTTTTGATTATCTTTTGGGCTGCAGAAAGAAAAGGTTAAAAGGGGTTTGTTGGGATTTAAGTTGGATCATAAAATTGTTAAGAATTTGGGGGGTTATTAAAATATAACCCTCCAATTAAAAATTTAGGATTTGACCAAAATTAATTAATATTTTGATCCAATTGAAAATTAGATTGGTCCATTGCATTGCAAAAATGTGGCCAATTTGATTTCAATTAGGATCAAATTTAATAATTTAACCAAATTGAATTGAATTTCGATATGAATTAACACCTTGTTTAATCCCGGAGTTCTTGATTTGATAAAATCAAACACATATTTATCCGAATAAATTATTTTGAGAATAAATAATTTTTTAAATCAAGACTTCAACCATTTAAATTTATTTCAAGACGAACCTTGATTAAAATCCGATATTCCGTAAAATAAATATTTAAGTAACAACATTATATAATCTCATATAATTAAATATGATAATATATAATCTTTACTTTAAACGGCAAAATTATGATAAATACTTTGAAAAGATTTTTATTCGGATAAAAATAAATGTCATAATTTTATTTAAAATCGAAGAAACTCGGCATTAAAATTAGTTATGGAGGGCAAAAATTAGGTGTCAACAACTGCCCCTTCCTTTTGGGTAGGGTGGATGCAAGTAACCCTGGGCAAAGGGAGGTTGACGTTCCTAATTTTTGTCTGACCACAAATTCAAATCCGAAAGGGGTTGGCTTTAGCACGATTTTCATGGAGTTATGGCTGGGCCCCGGTTTTAGGTTTCCTACATATCTCAGGTCATATGAGAATTCAGGAAACTTGTAGTTCATAAAGCTTGATTTTCAGCACGATTTTCAAGAAAATTCACAAGCTAGTTCGATTTTGAAGTTTTTGATAAAATCGAAAAGCTGGGGAATAGAAGTATTTGGGGGAGGAATTTGGAATGCAGTCGAGTTTTCAACTTAGAGCCCAACCTACATATCCCCCGAGACTCAGGGAATCAGACTGCTTGTTATTCGACTCAATCGGTGGAAAAGATAGTCTTTTATTTCAAACGATCTTTGGATCAGGATGAGTGACAAGTCGATCGAGTTGTGGAAAATAGGCTTGTAACCTCTTAAACATGAACGTGGAGCTCTTCACATCCATAGGTAAGAATTTACCTGGGCATAATTTCCAAAACTCTAGGAGTCCTATCACTCGAATTTGGAAAAAGAGAAGGTTGCCCTCAGCATGAGTTAAGAAATATCCCAGAGTTAAAGTTGAGACTTAGAATATCCCAAAATACCCACATGCCTTCTAACAGGGGTGCGGTTGGATGGTGGTGGCGATCATCCTTTATCTCGCGTCTAGAGAGTTTGACGTCCGTCTCTAGACTATGTCTCATTTTGCTGATAAGAAAGAGTTCCACATTGTGCTGCGTCCTACATGAAGTCGTCCGCACCTGTGGTTTTGATTTGAGATTTTCATCCTCTCGGATTCTCTCGACAATGCTTCAAGAAAAAAGTGTTAGTGCTAAACATAATTCACGAAAGAGGTATGTAGTCTTTTACCATATTTCCACGTGAGTTGTGGCCTAAAAAGTGGAGTCATCTCTTCATGTAACTATTTGGAAGGAAATAACTAGCAACAACAAACACAACAACCCTCTTGGTTGTTATATAATTATGACATTTGTCGGTTGAATATGTCTTCAAAGTAGGGTGGCCCTTTTGCACACCGGCGTTACTTTATGCAAAGCGGTCCCTACAATCGTGTAATCTTGTGCTGGTGTGGCAACCTTTTTGGTTACCTATATCACTTGTTGTATGTGGAATGGTAACCTCTCCGGTTATAGCCGATGATTTATAAATTTCTCTTAAATTGTCAATCTTTGGATAATCTTGCGTATTATTTGATGTTAGATACGAGGTGACTTACAGATATCCTTTGAATTGCTAGATTTTAGGTAATCCTGCACGTTATCCGACCTTGGATAAGAGATGGCTTACAGATATCCTTCTAATCGCTAGCTTTCAGGTGTTCCTGCACATCATCCGACCTTGGATACAATATGACTTATAGATATCTCTCAAATTATTAGTCCTTGGGTAATCCTGCACATAATCGATCTTGGATATGATGCAACTTATAGAGAACCCTTGGACGTATCAATTTGATAATCTCGCATATTCTCTGGTAAGGATTTAGTTGCGACTTATGGATAACCTTCAAACTATCGATTTCTGGGCGATCTTGCACACTATACGATTAGGATGTTGTTGCGGCTTACGAATGACCTACAAGCTATCAAATCATAGGTGATCTTGCACACTATCCTATTTCAAATAATATGACTTATAGATGACCCTCAAATTATCAATTTCTAGGAAATCTCATATATCATCCATTTTTAGACACCGACTTGAAGGTGTCCCTTCAAATCGTGTTCTCTTGATGCATTCAGATGCTGATTCGTAAAATGATGAGATATCCTCGACACCAGTATTTATGTCTTACATGTCAACAGATATAAAATGCTTATGATATCCTCGACGCGAGCGTTTATTTCTCGCGTGTCAATAGATATTGAATGGCCCTCTTGGCAATGATATGCAATGTCCCTCTTGGCAATGATATGCAATGTCCCTCTTGGTAATGATATGAAATATCCCTCTAGGCAATGATATATAATGACCCTCTTGGCAATGATATGCAATGGCCCTCTTGGCAATGATATATAATGGTTCTTCCGGTAATTAAAAAACAGTTTCACCTGAATTCATTTGTCAACGTTTTGCTTTCTACATTTACCTGTACTCAAGGTAGACGATTAGTAGACACAAAGTCGCTTTTGCTAGCGACTATTTTTTTTAAAAAACTCTAAATACAATATTTGTAAAGACGGCAAGACGCTTTTGTTTGTCCTCCATGATCTCAAGAAATGAGATGGACAATTCAAAAGGTCCTCAATAAATTGGTATTAAACCCGTTTTTAGGGCTATTCAGAAATACTGCCCTTGAGCATTAGTGCTCTGGGTGGCTCCCAATTTACTCGGGGATTTTTAAAAGAGACTCTCATTTTTATGTATTGGTCCCTGCATCCACAGAAAAGTGATTAGTTTGAGTGAAGCTACTCTGTGTTGACTTTCTTCGATTCTCCATTTGCTCCACGCCATCTTTTGGGTACTCTGTCATGTTGGGACTTCCACCCCTGACTCCCCGTCCTAATTGATGTCTGGGCAATCACTAAGTAAAATATTTATATAGATTTTTGAAAGTAGTCTTAATTTTTAGAAAATAGTTTTGGAAACTCCTTTAAAACTTTAGAAAATCTCTGCCAGTCATGTCATGTGCTAGCTCAACGACCATCTTTCTCTTGATTCTGACAATGTCCGACATTTGACGGAGGATTTCTAGGGATTCAGCATTGTCGAGGCTCTCTATCAGAATTTTTATCAAAGGCGGAGATTCAATCTTCCTAGACTTTATCACAGGTGGTGATTCTCAAATCTCAACTTCGACCTCTAGTGCTGGGGAATTTGAAATATATTTCAATATATTACTGGAAATTTTGAGGACCTCCTCAAAATTTCTGCCCCAGTTTAAAGTAGTGTGAGATGATATCATCTCGAGTGGATATGAAGTCTTTGCTGATCTTCATTCTCTTTGTTGGATGTTATTCTTCTCTTATAAACTTTCGAGATTCCTTCTCGAAAATTCTGCCCCAGTTTTCATTTTCTAGGGTTATATGACCGAGCCGTTGGGGCGCCTACGTATCTCGTTGAAGCAGGAATCAGGTCAAACGTTGTTCAAGACTACGCTAAGGATATATAGCAAATCTAATAGGTTCACCGAAGCCGACATAGGCTTCCTACGTATCTCATTCTTGAGAATTCAGGTCATTACATAGTTCATACATAGAAGGAAAGGATAAATTTTCCTAAGGGGTTGACCGAAGCCGACATAGGCCGCCTACGTATCCCGTTCTTGGGAATTCAGGTCAAACGTAGTTGGTAGTTAAAGGAAAGGAATTCTAGGTAGTTACGCAATAGAAAACAACATTACTACAAAGGCGATTACAAGTAAACTAAGGAAACACAAAAACTAGAATGTTGTTCAAACATAATATCTTTTTACTGCATCAGAATTGATTGGCTTGGTCCACTCTTGACCATCCATCTCATACAAAATCAGAGCTCCTCCAGATAGTACCTTGCGAACTATGTATGGCCCTTGCCAATTTAGAGAGAACTTGCCCTTGTACTCTTCTTGGTGAGGGAGTATGCATTTGAGAACTAATTGCCCAACCTCAAATGTTCAAGCTCTTACTTTCTTGTTGAAGGCACAAATCATCCTGTGCTGATATAACTGACCATGACACACAACAACCATTTTCTTTTCTTCAATCAACATGAGTTGTTCATAGCGAGCGCGAACCCATTCTTCGTTGCTTAGTCCGACTTTCTGAATAATCCTTAGGGAAGGTATTTCAACCTCAGTAGGTATCACAGCTTCATTCCCATAAACCAATAGATAAGGAGTCGCCCCGGTGGAGGTTCGAACTGTCGTACGATACCCTAGCAAAGCGTAAGGCAACATCTCATGTCATGATCTATCATTTTCGATAATCTTTCTCAAGATCTTCTTGATGTTCTTATTGGCAGATTCCACGGCTCCATTCATTTGTGGACGATATGCGGTCGAGTTGCGATGAACTATTTTAAAATGATCACAAATCTCATTCATCAAGTGACTGTTCAAGTTTGCCCCATTATCAGTAATGATCGATTTTGGCAATCCAAATCGGCAAATCAAGCTATTCCTGACAAAATCTACAACCACTTTCTTAGTGACGGCTCTATATGAAGCAGCTTCGACCCACTTAGTAAAGTAGTCAATAGCAACCAAAATAAATCTATGCCCATGCGATGTCGGGGGATCTATTGGTCCGATAACATCCATTCCCCAAGTTAGAAAGGCCAAGGTGAATTCATTGCATGAAGCTCATGTGGAGGCATTCGAATCAAATATCCGTGCATCTGACATTTTGGACACTTCTGCACATACCTGCTACAATCATTTTACATAGTCATCCAGAAGTAACTGGTTCTCAGGATCTTTCTAGCAAGGGAGAACCCGTTCATGTGGGGCCCACAAACTCCAGCGTGTACTTTTTTTATAAATTTATTGGCTTCCGCAGCGTCGACGCATCTTAAGAATCCCAAATCTGGAGTTCTTCTAAAAAGAATTTCCCCATTTGGAAAATAGTTCTTTGCCAAACGCCGGATTGTCTTCTTTTGGTTGTTACTGGCCTCTTCAGGATATGTCCTAGATTCTAAATATCTTTTGATGTCATAATACCATGGATTTCCATCAGGCTCCTCTTCAACGTGTGCACAATAGGCGGGTTGCTCCTTCAAGCTTATTTCCAAATGATCAATGTAACTTTGATCTGGGTGCTGAATCATGAAGGATATAGTGACCATAGCATCAACAAACTCATTTTGCATCATTGGGATATGTCTGAAATCAACTTCTTTGAATTTTCCACATAATTCCTGCACCAGCTCCACATAAGGAGTAATCTTTGAATTTTCTACGGCCCATTCTCCCCGTACCTGATGAATCAGTAAGTTTGAATCCCCGATGACTAGCAATTCATGAACTCCCATATCAAGTGCCAATTTGAGACCTAAGATTCAAGTTTCATATTCGGCCATGTTGTTGGTGCATGGGAAACGCAACTTAGCAGTTACCGAATAGTGTTAACCCGTTTCTGACACCAAAACTTCTCCGATTCCTGAACCTTTAAAGTTGACCGCCCCATCAAAGAATAGCCTCCATCCGGGGTAAATTTCTGTAATGTCTTCTCCTACGAATAAAATTTGCTCATCTGGGAAATAAGTCAGAAGTGGCTCATATTCATCATCAACCGAATTATCTGCCAAATGATCTGCTAAAACTTGCCCCTTGATTGCCTTTTGAGTTACATACACAATGTCAAACTCACTCAACAACATTTGCCATTTGGCTAGCTTTCCCGTGGGCATGTCTTTCTGGAATATATACTTTAATGGATCCATTCTCGAGATGAGGTATGCTGTGTATGACGAAAGATAATGCCTCAACTTTTGTGCGGCCCAAGTAAAAGCACAACATGTCCTTTCTACGAGAGTGTAACGGGCTTCATAAAGTGTAAACTTTTTACTCAAGTAGTAGATGGCTTTCTCTTTCCTACCGGTCTCATCATGTTGCCCGAGGACACACCCGAAAGCATTTTTTGAGACTTATAGGTAAAGCAGCAATGAAATTTCTTCTCTGGGCGCAACCAAAACCGGCGGTGTAGACAAATATTCCTTGATGCGGTTGAAATCTCTCTGACATTCTTCTGTCCACTCATTCAATGCATTTTTCATCAACATCTTGAGAATTGGCTCGCATATGACTGTTGACTTAGCAATGAACCTACTAATGTAATTCAAACGGCCCATGAAACTCATAACCTCCTTCTTGGTCCTCAGCGATGGCAAATCCTGAATTGTCTTGATTTTGGATGGGTCTAGCTCGATGCCTATCCTGCTGACTAGGAATCCCAGTAACTTCCCTGATAGCACACCAAAAGCACACTTAGCAGGGTTTAACTTCAAATTGTACTTTCTTAATCTGTTGAAGAATTTCTCCAGATAGGTCAGATGATCTGAAATCTCGCGAGATTTGATAATTAGATCATCCACGTACACCTCAATCTCTTTATGAATCATACCATGGAAAATTATCGTCATAGCCCTCATATATGTTGCACCCTCATTCTTGAGACCAAAAGGCATTACCCTGTAATGATAAACACCCCAGGGCGTAATAAAAGCCATTTTTTCCGCGTCTTCCTCATCCATCAATATCTGATGATACCCGGCAAAACAATCAACGAAAGACTGCATTTCATGGTTTGCACAATTATCAATGAGGATGTGGATGTTGGACAGTGGAAAATTATCTTTAGGACTGGCTCTATTCAAGTCTCTATAGTCAACACAAATTCGAATCTTACCGTCCTTCTTCGGCACCGGGACAATATTGGCTAGCCATGTCGAATATTTTGTGACCTCTACAACCTTAGACTAGATTTGTTTTGTCACTTCTTCCTTGATCTTTAGACTTAAATCTGGCTTGAATTTTAGAATTTTTTGCTTGACTGGATCAAACTCAGGATTTATCGGCATCTTATGCGATACAATGCTGGTGCTTATTCCCGGCATATCATCATAGGACCAGGAAAACACGTCAATGTATTCCCGCAATAGGTGAATGAGCTCTCTCTTTTGTGCTTCCGCCAGGTGGACACTAACACTTGTTTCTTTGATTTCATCATAATCTCCTAGGTTGACTGTTTCAGTTTCCTCTAGGTGGGGCTTCGCCCGGTTCTCAAACTCCTCTATATCTTCAACTAATCATTTCTCATCACCTTCTTTTCAATCATCATCATTCCCCTCATTTTGTTCGTCTAAGCTTGGACATGACATGACATTGGCAGGTTTTGAGTTACTGTAATAAACAAACAAACCAAGTTAGATGATAACAAGATAATAATAAAATATACGAATAGTGGTGTTTCAAAAAATAATTTATTTTAATTTATTTTTAAATAAAGGAAAGCCTTTCATCAAAATTTGAGAGATAATTACAAACTATGGATCATGACTCGTGCAAACACAAGCCCATGCCTTTTGAAAGCAGTCAAAATACGAAAAGGAAATTTGAGATATAAAGGGTGGATCGCGGGTCCTCCTCTGGATCATCACCGATTTTAAAAACTATTAGTAATTACCCTTTCATCTACCACGATGGGTGATGGGTTAAGAATGGGGTGGAGGTCCAGTTTTGGAAGGCCTCCCCTGGTGCAATCTTCTTCACCCCACCGGAATTTGGTAAATCATCTGGTAGAGCATTGCATCCTTCGAACAAATCTCTTATCCCATCCCTAATATCTTTATCATTCGATATATCACGCACGAGAAATGACTGGTACAGGAGTGGTAAGGGCCTAAACAGACTTGCCTCTGACTTATTCTCAATCTCATCCTCCTTGGTAGGCCGATATCCTAACCCATACTTAAAGGCTTTCTTTGGGATCATAACGGGCTCAATAATTCCTTGCAGATTATTACCCAAACCTCAACCAGGCTCGAACCCATTTCTCAACATCACAGTCGCAATCATTTTGTAGACGGAAGGCATTGGAGCTTTAAGCGTCAGATCCTTTTCCACAACATTTACAATTTCCACTGTATAGAAGCTACTACCCTTTGGAACATCTTCAATCACCGGCACATAACCATTAGGATGATTTGCTCTGCTTTCTTCCCCTTGGATGACTATTTCATGATCCTCCCAAATGAACTTCAATAACTGATGAAGAGGTGATGAAACTGCCTTTGCACCATGTATCTATGGTCTTCCAAAAAGTAGGTTGTAACTAGGATGAATATCCATAACATGAAACTTAGTCTTGAATTCGGCAGGTCTCATTTGGATGTGCAAATCAATTTCACCTATGATATCTCTCTGCTTTCCATCAAATGCTCTCACATTTACGTGGCTTTGTTGAATTTTTCCCAAGTCATAGCCCATTTGAACCAACGTGGAAAGAGGACAAATGTTCACACCAGATCCATCATCTATCAATACCTGATTAATCACGTAATCTCAAAAAATAACAGTGATATGCAAGGCCTTGTTATGCATCGCTCCTTCAAATGGCAACTCTTCATCACTAAATGATATGCGATGACTTCCCACAATTTTTCCTATCATCGCAGCCAAGTTCTCAACACTCGTCCCTGTAGGAACATACGCTTCATCCAAGACCTTCGATAAAGCCTGTCTGTGGTATTGCGAACTCATTAATAATGCCAAAACAGAAATTTGAGCCAGTGTCTTCTCTAAATGTTTGACAATTGAATAGTCCTTTGGTTGCATACGCCTCCAAAATTCCTCAGCCTCCCCTTCAGTGATTGGCCTTTTCTGTGAATCCTTTTTGTTGGTCAATTCTTCAGGAATGTAGCATCGTCCCGATTGCGTCATCCCTTGGGCAGCGGCGGTCTGTACAATAAATTATTCCTTGGCGGGGGAGTGTACACTTGAGTCGGGGCCGTCATCACTATAAATGGGTCTTTCTCATTGACACTTAAGGCAACCACAACTCTCTCTATCTTTTCTACCTCTTCCGCTCTTTTGCACTTTTCTGAATTCACCTTTATAATAGTCTTGTCAGACGCCCATTCTCCTTCTATTTTAATCATGTTAACTGTAGGTCCCCCATGATTAGGCAATGGGTTACTATTGACATTTAGCATTGGTGACTGAAGTGTGATGACCTTTTGATCAATCAGATCTTGTATCTTATGTTTCAAGATAATACAGTCCTCGGTACTGTGCCCTGCTGCTCCTGAATAATAGGCACAATTTTGATCAGGATTATAAAATTGAGAGTTGATATTGATAGGCTTTGGCTGGATCGGTTGCAAATGACCAGCATTCTTTAATCTTTCAAATAGTTGGGTGCGACTTTCAGCCAGCAGCGTGAAGTTTTGGGGAGGTTTCTTTTCGATGTTTGGACGCGGAGGGTTATAATGGATCTGGTTTGCATGAGGAGGCACTTGATGATAATTTAGAGGTGCTTGGATGTTTGTTCAATTGTTTGGAAGAGTGGATTGGACATGAGGCTGATAATTCGGCGGTGGAACTTGGTATTGAGGAAAAATATTTGGTTGTGGAGCTTGGCATTGGGATTGGACATTTGGGAGTGAAGCTTGGTACTGGGGTTGGATATTTGGGAGTGGAGTTTGGTATTGGGGTTGGACATTTAGGAGTGGAGTTTGGTACTGAGGTTGGACATTTGGGAGTGGAGCTTGGTATTGGGGTTGACTGTAGAATACATGCTGAAAGTTTGGTGACGGCGGAGAAGAGAAAATATTCCTAGAGTTGAACCTCTTTTTCATTTTTGCAACAGAATCAGCAGAAACCGTGCCCACATCCTCCTTTTTCTTCTTCGAGAACATAGCAGTCCCAAACGATGTTGGGGTCATGGCAATTTTTCCTGTCCGAATACCTTCTTCTAGCGATTCTCCTATTTTTACCAAATCTGCAAAAGTCGCTCTGACAGCGGACACCATCCTGGTATAATATTCTCATTCTTGAGCGCGAGAGAATACAAATACCATTTCTTTCTCAGACATGGGGGGTTGCACTTTGGTAGCTTCTTTCCTCCAACGGAAAGCATAGTCTCTAAAACACTCATCACTTCTCTGTTTGATCCAATCTAGTGAATATCGGTCAGGGACTATTTCAATGTTAAATGCGAACCTGTCAAGGAAACCCTTGGCCAATTCTCTCCAACCAGTCCATCTTTTCAGTTCCTGAGACATAAACCATTCTAAGGCTTCGCCATTTAAACTCCGGCTGAACAAACGCATCAATAATGCTTCATTTTTCCCTACCCCCACCATTTGATCATAATACCTTCTCAGATGGGCCATTGGGTTTCCGGTACCATTGTACACTTCAAACTTAGGGACGTAGTACCCTTTTGGTAGATCTACTCCAAGGTGAACACATAAGTTATCGTACCCTAAATGGTCGTGGTCCCTCGCTTTATGAGATTTTTTGATCCTCATGATCTCTTCATTCATAGCTAGATATTTCATTTAATGCTCGGTCCTCCACTCTTTCTCCTTCTCTTCGTAATAGTCCATCTCAGGATTAGGAAGGGGATTATAGATGTCGGGGGATATGAAGGCATGACGAGGATTTGGCAGGGAGGCTTGATTTTGTGGATGAAAGAAAGTTGGTTGGTAGATGGGGAGGACATTTTGAAATTTAGAAAGGTTTTGTGGAATTTGCGAGTATTTTGGTGGCATCTAAGAAGGATTTTGCGAATTTTGTGGATTCGGGGATAGATTCAATGGAAGATTTGGGGATGGATTTTGTGGATTTGGGCACGCATTTTGTTGATTTGCAAATGGGTTCTGGGGATTTGGGAATGGATTTAGAGATAGGTTTTGCGGGGTTAGAGATGGATTTTGTGGATGATAGACATCTGGGTTATTTTTGCGATTGGTGTTTGGGACAATTTGAGGAGCGGAGATGGACGATGCGTTATATGGCTGATTCCCGAGAATAGGTGTATTGAGAGGAGGAATTTGGAGTGGAGTCCCGTGTCCTCCAGGAGCGAGAGCATTGACTGTGATGACCAGGTTAGCCAAATCTCGAGTATGATTTATTTCCTCCAGAAGCATTTCTAACTTTCTTGCAAGTTCCGCAATCATCTCACTCTGTTCTGCTGTTACATTGACCCTGATGGTCAATGTGTTTTCTTCGTCATTTCCAGTCATTATTGAATGATGGTCAGAGGATGGGATTTTATGCGCTTTTGACCGGGTGAAGTAGGGATGTTCTGCCAGCTTATTTCAACATGGAGTAGTTTTCTATTATCTGTAAAGTAAAACAACTCAAAGGCAAATATGTTAGTTTCCACATGTGATAAGCAATGCAAAATACTTGACAAGAAATAGCCACGTAGAGTTGTTTGTGTCATAGACAAATTCATCCATAGGAGCATAGCGGATAAACTTGCCTTTGATTCAAACAAACACACATAAGCACATAAGACAATTATATTACACAAAACATTATAATAATGCATATCCTAACTGGGGTGACCCTTTTTGTGCCAAGGGTTCAGGCCTAACGATTTTGAAGAAAATATATGTTTCCTTAAAGTCAATCCATTATCCCCCAACTTATATAGACACGAAAAGGGCATAAATGCCTACAAAAGATAACAAAAGAGGGATACAATCTTTAGAAAAAAAGGGAAATAACATAAAAGAAGATAAGTTCCCACGCAGGGGAAATAGAAAAACTAGCTACCGGAGGCTCCTTCATCTGCCTTTGCCTTCTTTGCCTTGTTCACCTCCTGTGCTATTTGATACCTATTGATGATCAGATGATTCCTGCATAACTGTGCCTTGCTGTGGTAAGTCATTTTTCCTATAATATCGAGTTGGGAGACCATGCTATTATCCAAATCGATTAAACACTGCCTAGCATCATTAGCCTCATGCCTAGATCTTTTCAACTCTTCCCTCAACATATGTATTGTTAAAGCAACTTCTACATGCATCTGTCGGTGAGCGATTTCACTTTTCTGAAACTCATCTTGAAGCCTGTGGAGTCGAATTTGATGCTCGGATTCTACATCCACGACCCGAGTGGGAACGTTCGGCTCCGGAATCAATGCTCCGGCGAGGCTCTTTTTTAACCACTCCTTGTAAGTGTCGCTGACTTCAGGTTCATACCCTATACGGAAAGCGATTTCCGTCCACCTTCTTCTTCTTCATCCGTTTATCATATAGTCTTTGAGTGGTGGCTCGCTTTCATCATACTCGGTGAAGAATCTGAGCATAGAATCAATTTGAGTAGTCTCCTACTTGATCTCGAATTGCCTAAGAACTCTGCCAGGATTGTAGGGACGGGTTCCCCTGAGACCCGGAAGCCCTAGAAAAGGCCACTCGCCCCCTCGAATAGTGTATTTCCCTGAACGAAGATAGTTAATGGACCATTGCACATCGTCATCTCTTAATTCTCCAAGAGTCTTAAACCAAAATTCAATAGACGGTTCCCTTTTGAACTTGTGTAAAAATAACCACATGTCGTGCGATTATAACAAATTCCATCTTGTTTTGTGATCAGGTTGTACCGTTCTAGGATTTTTCACCAAATGCATTATCATCCACCATTGCAATATAAGTTTGCAGCCTTGAAAGAAACGGTTCTCGACTTAACATCTTTCCAAAGCTCGATATATGTCTGCGACAATTATGGGAGCTAAGTTGTGGAATGCCTTTTTAGAATTGTACTCCATTCCAAAGAAGAGTGCATGGGTCACTGAGACAACCCTTGGATGAATTGTGCTATTTCCCCCCTGTGGGAACACCATGGTTCTAAGTAGGCCTACCGCGAACACAAAGGCTCTCGTCTCCTTTCATTTTGCTTCTAACTCAAATTTATGTCCAAATTTGTGAAAAGCATTGAATCTTCCAAACCAACGATACAACTCACGAAAAGTGATATTTTCTCCATCACGTTCTCCTAGCCAGGTGTCGTCGTCAGTTAAAAAATACCTCCTTGATCTTTTGAAGATCCCATACAACTGGGACTAAAATGTTCTTATCTGGTGTCTCCGTTCTCTTAAAACACATTTCAGTACTCTCATAACAAATCAATACCTCTTCAATGGTAGGATTTAATTCAATATCCCCGAATCGAAATACCATATTCTGATCATCCCAAAAAGTTGTTAGTACATGGATCATTTCAGGTCAAGCATCCATCTCGATCAAAGAAGGCAGATGCCCGATGTGTGTTCTAACAATCTTTCTCTCTTCTGCGCTCATGTGATCCCACCATAGTTTCAAGAAATCGTCAGGTTTAGTAACCATCTTGAACTTTTTGAGAGAATGCGGTTGAGCCATATCCTGCACAAAAATAGGCAAAGATAAGCCTTCCCCAGTCCCCAGAGGGTAATGGATTGAATTAAACAAGCATATATTTTTTCCAACACATAAATATGATTCGTCTGTAATTGACTCGGGGTCAATAGACGGAGGGCAGGTTTTTTAATGGGCCCAATACCCGCTCGGGTATTGGGTCGTCCTAGGTTCATGCCTAAAATAGGGTTTTGGTTTCGTTCTATCCTAGTTGTCTAGAGTGGGTTTGAACACTGGTTCTTAAGCGGACAATTTGAGTTTGAAAATACGAACAGCCATCAGACGACTCACGTGCTAATAAACCGTTCGGATTTCCAACACATTTTTGAATTGAACAACAGGGGCTGGGACATCCACGAAACCCAAAAACAGTTTAAATAATGCAGGAATATGCCATGAGATGCGATAGATAAACTTTACAGAATCGAAACATAAAAACATATAAACAGTTAATCAAAAGACGAAATCAAATATTTGGTTAGAACCTAGTTAAAATCACCAGCAGAGTCGCCATTTCTGTTTTTCTGAGAAATTTTGACTTTTTAGAAAAGAGTCGCCACTTAATTTTGAAAAGGAATTAAGAAACCTTTAGAGAATTACTTCAAACGATTCAAAACAGGAAAATCGTTTTAAGTTAGAGATTCTAGATAAACGGTTCCTATTAACATTTTAGGAAGGTGTTAGACACCTAAAACATCCGCTAACTTGCGGTTATACGATCTGTTTGAAAACATTCTTTAGATTAACTTCTAAAAAAAGACTAATCTGTTGAAAAGTGATTGATTTTTTAGAAAAGACTTTTGTAAGATAGGTTTAGGCGACTTAATAGGGATTTTCACTAAGTCTAAATAAAACTAATAAACACATAAAAAAGGGAGAAGGGAGGAGAAAGTAAAGTATTTAGGCCATTGGGCCCAAATCAATGAGACCTGTCCTAGTCTAATTGGGATTTCAACCCATTTCACTTGTCCTAATCTAGTTTTCGAGCCTTTGGCTCGAATCTTGCTCCACTTGTATTAAATTTACGACTTTAGCTTCGAGGCCCCGAATGAATGAATAAATAAACACCTAAATGAATAAATAAAAATAATAAAGAAAACAAGAAACACAATGCTAAGTGAACTAAAGAAGATAAGGCTTTCAAGCCTCCAAATCCTAGTGACTTTGTCAATGTACTTAGGTCCGCTATCTGCTTCTGTCTTCTTACTGGAATGACCATAGAATCATTGTGGGAATTGAACCTCGAGGATATGGGCCTCACTGGCCCACCTGATAATGAGATAGGAAGGAGTCCATTGTGGACTCCAATGCAAATTGACATGTGAAGGAAGAAAAGGCAAGAAATTAGAATCCGAATCACATAATTTGATAAATTTAAACATCATTCGATAAGGCATAATGATATGAGTAATGGCAGAGGGACAAGATAAAATAAAATAAAATATAGTTATGGCAGGCGTGGGAAAAGAGCAAAATATCACATAATTTAACACATTCTATTTGGAATGTTGCCTCCACCTTACTGTTACTTAATACAATCCAATTTAATACTTGAAAGATGTTATAATTATGTGTTAGCAATTTTTTATTCCGAGAGCATGATCAAAATATAAAGTGAAACAGAAAGAGAAGCCAAAATCTGCTGCCTCGTGTTTACGAATAATTGTCAGCAAGGACTATACGAAAATGACATTCATTATACAATCCTAATACAAATTCAAATTCGCATGAACATATAAAAGCAACAGAAGCATGATTGAACCAGGAAGGAATCCAAACCTCACATCCAAACCCATAAAATTCGAACTCAATGCCTCAATAGTTGTTCTAATCCCTTTTTCAGTTTCCAAAAGAAACCTAAAAGTGAATCCGTGAAGAACTCCCAAGAATGAGAGTACTGACTTTGAACAATTTGAGAAAGAGAACAAAAAGAAGATACAAATTGGCCAACATAAGTAAAGATGGGTCACTTCGTAAAATTAATTTTAACCTCACTTCTAACCATCTCTTTTGAAGCTAAAAGGGGAAATCGGTGAAAAATCCCCAAGAATATGAATACAAAAGCTGTTTTTTACCTTAATTCCAACCCCTTTCAAGTCTCTTTCGAAAATCAAAGGGTGAACCATTGAAAAATTTCTGGGAACAAGAACAATACCACTTGGACCAAACAACACCCATAGGAAAAATCAGATTAAGAACTTTCAAAAACGAGAACATATCATGAATGTTTCGCTTTTAGTTCTGTTTTCACAAGCGTGCGAGTTTTCGATTTCATTAAGCTTCTTAGACGTTGTAAACCAAAGAAACTTAAGAAAACTTTTACTTCAAAGACAAACCGACTAAACTGATTTCAACGATCTCCCAAATGACTTCAAATAAACAATAATGGATTACACTCAGACATTTTGGAACAATGATCGAGAAGAAAAATAAAAAGAGAAACATGTGAGAGAACCTCACAAATAAGTCCAAGTCGACAATGTTATTAATCAAATTCGACAATCTGTAAGACTCCTAAATGAAAAGTTCGCACATATTCCCATAACAAATATGTATGACCATGAACTTAAATGAAAAAGGGAAAACAAAAACCTCCAAAAACCCAATAATTTAGAGCTAATCACGTACAAAATAGAAACGAGAAAAAATAAGACTAACCACAACTCTACAAACTACAGCAAAGGCGACTGTTAATCCAATCCTCCCCCTCATTCCGACCGACTCGAACAAAGCGGTCATTGAGGCATACTAGGACTTTTGATACACTTTTGGACCTTGCTCATTGTCCTTTTGTCATATGAGAAGCCAAAGGAACCTGGGAGGTAGCTCTGCTAGCGGCGTTGCTAGCTCGACAATTACGACACCATCCAGTGGTAACGACAAATAAAATATATGTCAAGTAACAACTATGAATCAAACAACATCAGGCTAAAACTATTGAACACAATCAAAGCAACAATCAAATGAAAGCAACAATCTTCGACTAGGAAGATAGCTATTCAAACCACAAGCAGTGCAAAAACAAGGCGTTAATACATAACAATATATCCAAACATCTGACTAAACAGCAACCTATGGTCTTTAAGACCTCTACAACATACAACCCAGCATGCAATATCACTAATACTCGCAACTACAGAAGGTTGAGATGAAGTAGACATAGTCAAAAGATAAACGAAATGAGGTGTTACCCGTTTCGAAGCAGCAAATGGGACTACGAGCTAACTGCCGGAATACGCCACCACCGGAAATCAGTGTTATCAACTTGATAACCTCTGATTAATCAACCAAACTTCCAAAAAAAGAAAAAGAAAGGAGAAGATATTCTACTGTGAAAGAAAGCTTTTAGCTCTAAGGTTCCTTTCCCTTTTTTCCAACCAAAAATTTCCAACCCTCTCTCCAACCCCCCAGCAAAAAATCCCCCTTTTATAGAGAAAAACCTAGGGTTTGTTTAGGGCTTCCCACAAGGATAATCCTGGTACTTGCCAAAAAAAAAGGAATTCAAAATTCAAATTGAGGATAAGGTCTTGTACAAATTTTTGGATTCTCCGGAGAATTTTTAATTGGTTTCAACCAATAGGAAAAGAAAAAGTAGAAATCCCCCCAAAACCAATGAAATTCACCCACATTTGTACGAATTCGTACCTTTCCTCCTAAATTTGCGGATTTTAACTTTGGGTAGGACACCTTATCGGTCTTCTAGAAGAATCTAGGGTTTTCTTCGCGAATTCGAGTGGGACACGTGCGGAGAAGGGTCGAGTCGGATCGGTTTCATGGTTTTCGGGTTGAGGTCGGTCATGGGTCGAGTGCGGGACTGGATTGGTGCTGTCGATTTTGGTATTGTCGCGAATTTTTGAAGTTGTTCTCGTTGTTGTCGTTGGCTGCTGAAGGAGATAAGAGGGATTGTTGATGCTGGGCCGGGTCGGTTATTTGTTTGGGCCAAGTGGAATTGTTGTAATTATTGTTGGCGGTGTGAAATTGGGCCTGGGTTGGTTTTGATTATCTTTTGGGCTGCAGAAAGAAAAGGATAAAACGGGTTGGTTGGGATTTAAGTTGGATCATAAAATTGTTAATAATTTGGGGGTTATTAAAATATAACCCTCCAATTAAAATTTAGGATTTGGCCAAAATTAATTAATATTTTGATCCAATTGAAAACTAGATTGGTCCATTGCATTGCAAAAATATGACCAATTTGATTTCAATTAGGATCAAATTTAATAATTTGACCAAATTGAATTGAATTTCGATATGAATTAACACCTTGTTTAATCCCGGAGTTCTTGATTTGATAAAACCAAACACATATTTATCTGAATAATTTATTTTAAGAACAAATCATTTTTAAAATCAAGACTTCAACCATTTAAATTTATTTCAAGACGAACCTTGATTAAAATCCGATATTCCGTAAAATAAATATTTAAGTAACAACATTATATAATCTCATATAATTAAATATGATAATATATAATCTTTACTTAAAACGACAAAATTATCCAAATAAATTCTTTGAAAAGCTTTTTATTCGGATAAAAATAAATGTCATAATTTTATTTAAAATCGAAGAAACTCGGCATTAAACTTAGTTATGGAGGGAAAAAATTAGGTGTCAACAATAATAAAATAGATATAAATGATAAATTAATTCTTGATGTTTTAAATTAATAGAACATCTTATATGAGACTCATTTACAAAAATTTACATGTATGTTTGCTCAATGATTTTACTATATTACCCCTAATTAATTATTGTAAGACATTTACATATAAGAAAATTAATAATATTTAATAAAAAAAGGTAAAATAGACATTTATGACATGTCTACTTCAGCTGCTTCAACCGTAATTTTACTATATTACCCCTAATTAATTATTATAAGTCATTTTGGTATTAAAAATTTAATAATATTTAATAAAAATAAAATTGACATAAAATGATAAATTATTTCTTGATGTTTTAAATTAACATGACATCTTATATGATGAGACTTATTTAAATTTTTTTTCACAAATATTTTTTAATAGTTATTTTGCTATATCACTTCTAATTAGGTATTATAAGTCATTTAGGACATATTTGCTTCGCTGCTTCAATCATAAAATTTGGTAGACTCTCGAAGTTATTTCAGTGCTACTTAAATTGGAATAGAAGAAAAGTATTATAAATCATAATAATTAAAAACTTAAATTATCTTCAGAATATAATTGACTATCAATGCCACAAAAATTTAGATAAGGAGAGTAACATATATTATTTGAAAATTACATAAAAATATTATAAATTACAGAAGCTAACAATTTAAAATACTTAAAAACATATTATGAATCTGATTGATTATCTAAATTATATTTGTGTCACATAAATTCGGTATAGTTTTGGCATTTTATAATTTGCATTTTTATTATTTTAATTTAGTAATTTGTTGATCCAAATGATGTTTTTGAATTTAACATGTTTTAAAAATTTAGTACTTTATTTATTTTAATCTATTTACTTTATTTTGTTAAAATATTATATATTTAAAAATTATGCAAAAAAATAATTATAAGTCATAACTATTAGCATCTTATAACATTTTAAAAATATATAGTAAAAAATATGATTGACTTTTGAAATTTTAATAGTGTCACATAAGTTGCGATAAAGTAAGTAACATAAATTATTTGAAATTACATTAAAAAATATTAAATCCTCAAACATTAACAACTTAAAATATTTTAAAAAATATATTAGTAAAAAAATTTTGATTGATTCACTAAATTCTAAAATTGAGACAAAGCGAGTAACATAAATTACTAAATTACATAAAAGATACTATAAATCACAATGATTAACACCTTAAATTGTTTAAAAATTTGATTGACACTCCAAATGCTATTTTTGCTACATAAATTGAAGTAACGTAAATAACATATGTTGGGCCTCTACTGACACGGGCTACAGTATCTAGTATTGCATAGAGATACTGAGACTAACTGAACTTATTGACTATATATTGCATCGTTCACTACTAACTAAAATATAGAAATTCGGTTTAACTATAAAATTTAATGATAATGACCGAAAAGAATGGGAAAGTCAATGTTTTAAAACATATAGGTGAAGGGAAAAAGGACAAGATAAAAGTGGAATTTGAAACCTCGACTTTATTTGTAAAAATGAATCCAATAATCATTGTATTATTTTTTACAAACAAATGATTTACATATGTATTATTGAACGAAGATGAATACACTCTTACATACTATAGTACAACAAATAAATAAATCAAATTTCATAAAGTACTCCCCTATACCTAATATTCCCTCCAAAATTAAATTTTTTATCGAGAATACAGCTAGGAATTTACACTGACAATATATATTACTTCAACTCGATTATTTATATATGTAGGATTTTCTTGATGATTGAATTACTTGGAGACTTTCTTGGTAAGTGGAGACCTTGACTCACGAAGTCTTCTTTCATTGGCCAATGATATTGCAAACCTATCACAAAATAAAATATTTAAATCAGGTTATTTATGACACATATAAGAATATGTATATAGTAAGACTAGCTAACATACCTTGACAATACAAATATATACTATCCCTCTGATCCGTCAATGGTAATTTTTAAAAATAGATATCTCAAATTATTTGTCGAGGTTTAAGACAAAAGTGTATAATGATATATATACCTCTTAAGGGCTTCCTCATTAGTGCCTCCTTTAGGAATTGGTTCTGTTAAACCTGTTTCCAAATTTACCCTTGAAAGTGGTTTCTTCAATAAATTTTTCCCAATTTCCACTAGCCTCTCCAAATTTTCCTTTGTAGACACATCCACTGAGGCTTCTGTTCCATTTAGTTTATCCTCCTGTTCATTATTTTCAACAACCAAAATAATTTATTAATCAAACATACCTATCAAAATACTTTAATACAACAACAACAACAAATCCAGTGTATGGGGTCTAGGGCGGGTAAAATTTACGCAGTCCATGCCGCTACCTCCGAAGGAGTAGAGAGGCTGTTTCGGATAAACCCCCGGCTCATCAAAATACTTTAACAAAAGAAAAAAGGAAAGATACTACACTATATATAGTCGCTCGATCACCAACACAATAATGAGTAAATGTATATTTTTTTTCATATTTTGCTAGCGAATGTAATTATTTGATGCTTACTTGAATTCGAAGGTAACTCTTTTCACTATGAAGAGCTTGGAAAACAACAGAATTATGGTAATCAACCATATCAGCACTTGATTGTGAGAATACTTCAATTAATGGTGTGGAACCTTTGTGAAATAACCAATCTACAATACCCCATTTGGCTGCCAAGGATGAATTATATTTCTGTTCACATTTTGCAGCTCCTGTCCCTATTGATATTACAAGAAAACGACCATAATCTGTTGGTTTTTTTAGGAAGAAATCCGGGTTGTTCTTGAAAATTTCTTTGCTTACTTCTGCTATTGCAACCAAACCCTGAAAAAAACAACATGTCAACATATATTAATTATAAGTATATACTAAGATTGTATAAATTCTATTGTATCGTCAGTGTATATAAGTTAAATATACGTACCGGATTGTTTGCAGCAACGCCACCATCAATGAGATTATGTTCTCTGACGTTGCCTTTGCTATCTTCAACTGTGAAATTATGAGCTGGAAGATAAGTTGGTGCTGCTGAAGTACTAATACAAATATCGGACAATTTTGCATCATAACATGCTGATCGTTTGGTCTGCAAGCAAAAATCAAGATTCTTCAATATGTAGTCCCACATGTGTGGTCTGGGGATCGCAGGGTGTACCGTGCATGCAGACCTTACCCCTACCATTGTGCGGTAGAGAGACTGTTTTCGAAAGACTTTTTTTCATTTGAATAAGAAATAATGTATACCTCATAAGTAGAGAAAATGGTTGGTTGCAACTTCTTGATATCAAAAGTAGGAATAACAACATTAGTGATAGTGTTACTAAGACGAGTATTTTTCAATTTCTCCTTGACAATCTCACGTAGGTATTTGCCATCATATTTTGGTCCTATTAATGCTAGCATCATCTTCCCAATTGAAGCAAACCAACCACTGCATGTTTGCAAATTCAACAGCAATTTTTAAAAATTGGTCAGCCACAGTACACATAAATAGAGTGACCAAATTAAAGTTCATTAGATGTGTACATACCAGTTCTTTTCTGGAAAAATCTTTGGACAATGATCCAAATAAAATGGTGTAATATCTTTTGCTGCATAAAGTGGACGATTATTTTCGTCTGGAGCTGTTAACATGGCTGTCACAAGGCCACCAGTGCTCGTTCCAGCAATTACGTCGAAGTAATCTGCAAGTCTTGCATCCTTTCCATCCAACTCCTGCAAATTTAATACCACCAATAAATTTATTTTCCATGCATGCATTAACATATGGTAGCATATTGGAATGTAACTGACGTGACGTATCATTATATATGCATGTGTATATAAAAGAAAATTGACCTGAAGTTGAGATTCAAGATAACTGAGGATGGTAGCTGGAATAATTCCTCGAACACCACCTCCATCGATGCTAAGAATAGTGATCAAATCTCCATAAGTTGGAGCTTGAATTTGAGATGTTTTTCTCTCCATTTCTAAATGAATAATCTTAGTATAAGAGCTAGAAAGCTTAGAACAAAGTTGTTGAAATTAAATTATGATTTTGTTTGTGTACTATGAGAATATTGTTGAACTAGTTTGTGATATTCTTTGGCAATGTACAAGGGAACATATTTATAGGCATTGATACCAAGAGACTTGGTGACTTAATGGGTCAAAGATTTGACTTATCAAATGAAGAAAGTTTCTATTAAAATTTTAAAGAAAATTCTGGGAAACATGTATAGCAAAAAAATTGAGTATCATGAGGTAAAAATTTAACACGCTAGTAAATATGTCTTATTAGATTAAAAAAATAGTAACTGGTTTCGGATCACAACAAAAAATATTTGAATTGTCTTGCTGTAAAAATATTTCATATATATTCATCACGCAAACTAAAGCCGCCGTTGAAAAGTACTACTATACATTACTCGCAAAGTTTGTGCTAAGTGGGATGTATCGTTTACGGTAGTTTGATAATTTTTATTCAAAACTCTATATTTATCTTTAAAAAAGTGATTTAATATATACGACAGTATAATTTAGAGACTCAGTAATTTCAAATGGCCAAAATATCAGTACATTCATTTGAAATAATAAATCCGCCTCTGATGAAGTGGACCCCGTCTATTTAACTGTGGAACACTTTTAAAATAGATTTCAACCTTGTGAGATAATTTGAGAGTTAACTAATATTATTTCTTACCATGAAAGAAATGAGTTAAATTGAGAGAAATGGTCAAATTAAATAAAATTAAATAAAATATCATTAACTCTTGAATACCAACAAGAGAACTATAGTCCATGGTGACTCCTATCATTGGAGCTGAATATTTAATTTCTACGATTATTTAATTGGTAGTTTGGCATAAGTTTACTATTCAACGTAAATATTTTGCTACTTTATAATAGTGCTATTGCATACATCCAACTAAAAGAGTAAAAGATGCTTTGTATATTCCTCTCTTTGAACCACATGCTCAGAACTTTTGCTATTTCATGTGTTAAAATTTTAAAAATTCATCACATGGGATAAATCCTAGGAGAACATGTGAATTTATAAAAAAAATTTAAAATTAAAATAATATTGTCACACCCCTTTTTTCGCTCGAAAGGGATCGAGTCGAAGGATTTTTCCAATTAAAGTGACGGTATTGAATAGGGATTAGTTTTTGTCATTTTTCAGAGTCGCCACTTGGAATTGAGTTATGGTGTTCCAAGTCACCTTATTGAATCTCTAATAAAAAAGAAATGACTCTTTGTTGGTCTGCGAAAACAGATGACCGGGTAAGGAATTCTGTTGACCGAAGGGAAGGTGTGAGGCACCCCTCGAGTCCCGTGGTTCTAGCACGGTCGCTTTTATTGACTTGTCTTGTCTTAAACTGTTATGTCAAGGCCTAAATTCGCTCATTTTAATTCCTAATATTTATCTATTATCTTATATTAAATAAATCAATGAAAAATTAATTTTAGAAAATATTTATCAAGGTGCATTATTGCATCCTTGAATTTTAAATATCTCAAAAAGATACGTACTCCGTATTCTTAATTAAGATGAATATCTATATATATATATAAAAAAAAATGTTTAAAATTTGTCAAGTATTAAAATCTTTGGTTACTCGAAGCATTAATTAATCTTAACTGTAAATTGGAGAGAAATTCATTTTAAGCGATATTTTCTTATATTATGCAAAATTTATATTCCTAAAATTATTCTCTTTAAATAAACCCAAATCACATATCAAATTAGTCTAAATTCAAAGAGGAAAATTAATTAGCATGGAAAACGTACCTATCTGTGATTCAAAAAATTTAAAATAAATAAATAAATAACAATATATATATATATATATATATATATATATATATATATATATATATATATATATATATATAACATTAAGTAACTAAAATTTAAGGTAAGATTAAAATATTTACTTTGGATAATAAAATGGTAAAGCTTATTAAACATTACATCTCCTATAATGAATATACAGTGCAGATACATAATCTTACCATACTTAAATATTACCTATGATCCCACATGAATTAAAAACAATTAATGAAAATTATTTTAAAACTCTTTCATATTTCACTTTTATAAGCTAAATAAAGAAATATTCCAATAAATGAGTGCTACTTATTATATTATATATTGTACTAAAAGGACTTGACCACTAACACTAAAAAGAGAAATATTGAAATCATGAGAATAAATCCTATTCTGACTAAGAATCATTAACTATTATCTTTTTTTTTTTTTTTTTTTTTTTTTTGTTCTTTTCATGAAAATTATCCGCATGGATAGACAGATTAAAAAGAAAAATCTATAGATCTGTTTAAACCAAAAAAAAAAAATAATAATAATAAAATATATATATATATATATATATATATATATATATATGCTGAAGAGAAATTCACACCAGATTCACTGTCTCACCATTGTTTCAACCATTTTTGGCGATTTAGGTTGAGATTCACCGGTGGAAGTGAGCAAGGGGACACTGGTTTGGCTGACGGGAAGATGACGGCGCCGGAGGAGGGAAGACTACGTCGGTTGAAGGCGTTTTTCTTTTCTTTTTTTTTTCTTTTTTTGTTTTGGCCAATGATGGCTGACAACATCTGGATAAGGGAAAAGGGGCAGCGCGGCTGGACTTCGCCGTTGAGGAAGATTCCGTCCAAATTTGGGGAAAGGGAGTGACGGAGCGGAAAAGGGAAATGGGAGATCGGTGGTGCTAGGCTTTGCCGGCCATTTGGTCGTTAGTTTAATGGATTGCGGAGAAGTTTTGGTTACTGGTTTTGGCATTTTTGCGACGAGATTCCGATATAGACTCGCCGGAAAACGCAAGAAATAAAATATTCTCCGGTTAATCTTCTACTTTCTGATCTGTCTCATCTCATTAAATCATCTGATTTTACGGAATTTTTTTATTATTATTTTTTTTTTAATTCGAATTTCGTCGCAATTTTCGATACGCTCAGTGTATTGTTGTACATCAGACAGTATTAATTTCTTTCATCTATTTCTCTTTTTCGTTTCAAATTTTAACTTTAACAAAATTAACACAACACAGTTTTCTATTTATTTTATTTACACTCAAAACATAAATAAATATATTATAACTTAATCAGATAGCATGCAATAATAAGAGATCCACATAATCAATTAACTATACTTACTAAATATTGCATAAAACAACTTAACGATTATTTTTATTCATGCATTTATAAAATAAATTCATAATATGAGTGATACAGAATATAAAAATAAACCTGCGATTGACTCGAACGGAATAAAGAAACAAGCTTGACTCGAACAGAATAATGAAGCTAGCAACAATCGTCACCGGAATCTTGAACACGAATCCAAATTCAACTTCACTGCCTTTCCTCTCTGATTGCTTCTGTTTTTTTGTTTTTTTTTGTTCTGGTTTCTTTTTTTTGCAGAAAAAGTACCATTTTTTCTCTTCTTTCTTACGTGTGTGTGTAAATATATTGTGCATGTGTAGTGTTGTGTGAGTTGTAGTGGGAGTGGGTGTGTAGTTGTGGAATAGTGGGGGGAGGTTGAGGGAAGTGTGGGGAATGTGGGGGGTTAGGGTAGGTTTTAAGATTTTTCATCATTTTTTTTTATTTTATTTTTTTAAATAACGAAAAAATAATTAATAAATAAATAAATAAATAAATAGATAATAGTAACAAATAAAATAATAATAATAATAATAATAATAATAATAATTAATTGATTTTTATATTTTAAAAAAAAATACAATAACAATCTAAAAATAGTCAAAAATAAATTATGTAATTAAGATAGTACAAAACTATTTTTTTTTTTCTAAAAACAGAATAATATCCTAAAATTAAATTCATTTAATTATTTATATTATATTAAAATAAAATAATAGTCAAAATAATATATGACTAAATATAAATATAAATATTTAGTACTGATAAACAAGTTAAAATTTAGGGAGGATCAAAAATCACGTGTCTACATTTTTGCCCCTCTTTGTGTGAAATCTCGAAGAGTTTTCATACAAAGAAGTAGACAAGATATGATTTTTGACTCTCCAATTATTTGAAAGGTAAGAATAAAAAAAAAAAAAAAAAAAAAAAAAAAAAGACAAATATGACCGAGTCCTGTTTTTGGACATCCTACCTATCCCGGGTTACAAGGGAATCAGGTCATGAGTAGTTCAAAAGGTATTTTGGTGAGAGAAAAGGTGAAAGTCGAGTGAGATTTCGTCGAGTTTCCGGTTGACAACTTCTGCTTTTACATTCAACTGACTAATAAAAATCAAAAATGGAAAAATACAAGTAAAAATTGTAATCTCTTGATTCAAATCTTCATGATTTGAACTTGAAAATTTACCCTATTCTTCAGGCGGGCTCCTGAACTTTCTTTTTCTTCACCCTGTTCTTCAGGCGGGCCCCTGGATTTATAATTTCTTCACCCTGTTCTTCAGGCGGGCTCCTGAACTTTCTTTTTCTTCACCCTGTTCTTCAGGCGGGCTCCTGGACTTACAATTCTTCACCCTGTTCTTCAGGCGGGCTCCTGACTTGCAACTTTTTCACCCTGTTCTTCAGGCGGGCTCCTGACTTGCAGCTTTTTTACCCTGTTCTTCAAGCGGGCTCCTGGACTTACAATTCTTCACGGGCTCCTGACTTGCAACTTTTTCACCCTGCTCTTCAGTCGGGCTCCTGAATTGCAACTTTTTTACCCTGTTCTTCAAGCGGGATCCTGGACTTACAATTCTTCACCCTGTTCTTCAGGCGGGCTCCTGACTTGCAACTTTTTCACCCTATTCTTCAAGTGGGCTCCTGAACTCAAAGCAAATAGTGAAACAGAAAAATAACATCCTATTCTTCAAGAGGGTTCTGTATATAAAATAAATTTCCATTCTTTAGGGGGTCTTGAGCATAAAAATAAATTCCCATTCTTCAGGAGAGTCCTGAGCATAAAATAAATTCCCATTATTCAGGAGGGTCCTGAGCATAAAATAAATTCCCATTCTTCAGGAGGGTCCTGAGCATAAAATAAATTCCCATTATTCAGGAGGGTCCTGAGCATAAAAAAAAATTCCCATTCTTCAGGAGGGTCCTGCGCATAAAATAGATTCCCATTCTTCGGGAGGGTCCTGAGCATAAAACAGATTCCCATTCTTCAGGAGGGTCCTAAGCATAAAATAAATTCCATATAACACACATAAAATTTTGCCCCAGTTTGTACTGAAAAAATTTATGTGTTACTGGATCTTAATATATCTCGCAAAGAATAAAGTTTATCATGACCGAGATCCAGTATCGGACGTTGTAATCATGCTTCTTGCATTGAATGAAGTGTCAAAATTGCATCCTTTAGCTGAAAACATTATTTCATCTCTGTTCCAAACAAAGCAAAATTGTGAGTTTTAAAACATGTGGTGGTTAGTTTGTGGCATTTGGCTTTTAAAGTGGCCGCTCTCGCACTTGCCATGCTCGACTCCTTTCCAATCCATGATAATCTTCTTTGAATTGTCATATTTCTGAATCAGAATTCTGACTACTGAGATCCTCGACTCAAATCATATTTCTTACTTTTACTTTGAAATGTTGTCTCTGTAGATCGACCCTTTGTCTTGCTTTGTACCCTTAAAGGAGTTGGTAGCGAGTTTGAAATCTTTTCTGACCCGACCTGATGTGAATTTGACTCAAAAGACAACAAAAATTTTTGTTTGATGACAAAGACACAACAATCAAAAATAAAAATAAAACAAAATAAAAAGACAATAGATATCTCTTTTCCAAAACAAAGAAAAAACTTATCTGAATGTGGAAGTCGATTCTGGTGATTATGACATGCATTTTGAATAAAACAACCAGATCTACCCACACCAATCATTACAACTTTTGTCCACATATTGAACTTTAAATTAAGCCAATCTTGAATTTGTTCCTTCTTGATAACAATCTTTCTTAAACTAGTGGCACCTCAATGGGTTTTGCCAACGAGTCTATCTCCTTTTATTCTTGCCTTAGCTCACAGTCGTCTTACGGTGCCCGAAAGGGTTTTCACCAATAAGACTCTCTCATTTTTATTTTTTCATCACCTTTTTTATTTAATAAACATCCAAAATATGAAATATCATGCACTCATAATATGTTTAGCCTTGACATTCTCAAAGATTAATCCGAAGGTCTTTCTTTGGTTGTAACTTGGCTTTTGGATAGGGTTAGAAAGAAAGGTAGGCATGAGTCTCAAAAAAATTTATAACATTGGGTGAAACATACAACTTTTGGAATCTATCCTTTTAAGAAAATAAATTTTGCCCCAGTTTCATTTCATTCTGGGTAATTTAAATTTTCTTCTGGTTAGACCGAACCCCGGAGTAGGGCTGCCTACGTATCTTGTCATAGCAAGAATCAGGTCAAACGTAGTTCATGAAACATCATTCTTTTTTTTTTTTTGATTTTGAATTTTTGACTGATTTGATTTTTTATTTTTTTATTTTTTTATTTTTTTTAAAACACACATTTTATTTTGATTCCAAAAGAGGGGTTCGAAGAAAAATAAAGGCTCAAAGGGGTAAGCAAAGGTTTATATATTATTCAGATAGCAGAACAAAATGCCTTCATCATTTCAATCTTTAAAAATATAAGTACAAAACATACATAACATAATTGTACATGAATATCATACATAATATCTTTTAACTGCATCAGCATTGACCGGCATTCCTTCTATTTTTCCTTCTACATCAGTCAGATATAACGCGCCATTAGGTAACACTTTCTTTACTATGAATGGCCCATGCCAATTAGGAGAAAATTTGCCTTTGGCCTCAATCTGATGAGGAAGGATGCGTCTTAGTACTAACTGACCAACTTCAAAATGTCTGTGGCGCACCTTTTTATTATATGCTCGTGCCATTCTCTTCTGATATAGTTGTCCGTGACATACTGACGCCAATCTTTTTTCATCAATCAAGCTTAATTGCTCCAAACGAGTCTTGACCCATTGGTCTTCATCAATTTCAGCTTCCACAACTACTCGAAGAGATGGAATCTCAATTTCTGCAGGTATAACTGCTTCAGTTCCATACACTAACAAGTAAGGAGTTGCACCAATTGAAGTCCGAACTGTAGTACGATAACCCAACAAAGCAAACGATAACTTTTCATGCCATTGTCGGGAACCTTGTACCATCTTACGGAGTATTTTCTTTAAGTTCTTGTTGGCAGCTTCTACAGCTCCATTCGCCTTTGGACGATAAGGAGTTGAATTTCGATGCATAATCTTAAATTGCTGGCACACTTCTTGCATCAGATGGCTATTGAGATTCGCGGCATTATCCGTGACAATTATCTTTGGAATGCCGAAACGACAAATGATGTTGGAGTGAATAAAATCAACCACAACTTTCTTGGTCACTGACTTGAAAGTCACTGCTTCTACCCATTTCGTGAAATAATCAATGGCTACCAAGATGAACCTATGTCCATTCGAGGCCTTTGGCTCAATTGGTCCAATTACGTCCATTCCCCAAGCCATAAAAGGCCATGGAGCAGTCATTGTATGCAACTCAGATGGAGGGGAATGTATCAAGTCTCCATGTACCTGGCATTTATGACATTTACGAACGAAGTTTATGGAATCTCGCTCCATGGTGAGCCAATAATAACCGGCTCGGAGTATTTTCTTTGCCAAAACATATCCACTCATGTGTGGTCCACAAATACCAGAATGTACTTCGGTCATGATCTTTGAAGCTTCTTTAGCATTTACACATCTCAAAAGTCCCAAATCAGGAGTCCTCTTATACAAGATTCCTCCACTTAAGAAAAATCCACTAGACAAACGTCGAATGGTTCTCTTTTGATTACCATCAGCATGTACAGGATACTTCCCAGTCTGAATATATTCTTTGATATCATAGAACCAAGGCTCCCCATCAAATTCTTCTTCAACCACATTACAATATGCATGTTGATCATGAATCTGTATATGCAAAGGGTCAATATAAGTTTTATCGGGATGTTGAAGCATCGAAGATAAGGTTGCCAAAGCATCAGCAATCTCATTATGAGCTCTGGGAATGTGTTTGAACTTCACTAATACAAATCGTTGACAAAGATCTTGCAAACAACTTCTATACGGTAGGAGTTTCGAATCACGAGTCTCCCAATCTCCTTGGATTTGGTGGACTAATAAATCTGAATCTCCTAATACCAACAATTCTTGGACCCCCATGTCAATGGCTAATCTCAATCCCAGAATGCAAGCTTCGTATTCTGCCATATTATTGGTACAGTAGAATCGAAGTTGGGCTGTTATGGGATAATATTGTCCTAATTCAGAAATAAGAACTGCTCCTATCCCCACTCCTTTTATATTAGCAGCTCCATCAAAGAACAACTTCCAGCCTGAATGGCAATCTTCTAAAACAGACTCATCAACATACAATACCTCTTCATCTGGAAAATAAGTCTTCAATGGCTCATACTCCTCATCAATAGGATTTTCATCCAAATGATCCGCCAAGGCTTGAGCTTTCATTGCAGTTCGTGTCACATAAACAATATCAAACTCTGTGAGCAACATCTGCCATTTCGCGAGTCTGCCTGTGGGCATAGGCTTCTGAAAAATGTACTTTAAAGGATCCATACGAGAGATGAGGTAAGTAGTATAAGATGACAAGTAATGTTTCAGCTTTTGGGCTACCCAAGTTAAGGCGCAGCACGTTTTCTCAAGAAGAGTGTACTTAGCCTCATAAGTGGTAAACTTTTTGCTGAGGTAGTAGACGGCTTGTTCTTTTCTTCCTGTGACATCATGTTGACCCAATACACAGCCAAAAGAATTATCTAAAACAGACATGTACAATATCAAGGGTCGTCCTGGCTCTGGAGGAACCAAAATAGGCGGATTCGACAAGTGTCTCTTAATTCTGTCAAATGCCTCTTGACATTCTTCAGTCCATTCAACTTTAACATTCTTTTTCAACAACTTGAATATTGGCTCGCAAGTTGTCGTAAGCTGAGCAATGAATCTACTGATATAATTCAACCTTCCAAGTAAACTCATCACCTCCGTTTTATTTTTCGGTGGAGGTAAATCTTGGATAGCTTTTATTTTTGAAGGATCTAACTCAATGCCACGTCGACTGACTATAAAACCCAAAAGTTTTCCTGACGGAACTCCAAATACACATTTTGCTGGATTAAGTTTGAGATCATACCTCCGAAGCCTTTCAAAGAATTTTATCAAATCTTTGATATGATCAGATTGCTCTCTCGACTTAATGATCACATCATCCACATAAACTTCAATTTCTTTGTGCATCATGTCATGAAACATTGTGGTCATTGCCCTCATGTAAGTTGCCCCAGCATTCTTTAATCCAAAAGGCATAACTCTATAACAATATGTTCCCCATGGAGTAATAAATGATGTCTTTTCCGCATCTTCTGGATCCATAATGATCTGGTGATACCCCGCATAACAATCCACAAAAGAAGCAAGATCATGTTTGGCACAATTGTCCAATAAAATATGAATATTGGGAAGTGGAAAATTATCTTTCGGACTTGCTTTGTTTAAATCGCGATAATCAACACACATCCGAACTTTACCATCCTTCTTTGGAACAGGGACAATATTTGCCAACCAAGTAGGATACTGGGCCACTCGAATGACTTTAGCCTCAAGTTGCTTCGTGATTTCCTCTTTAATTTTTACACTCATGTCAGTTTTGAACTTTCTTAGCTTCTGCTTGACAGGAGGAGAAGCAGGATCAATTGGCAACTTGTGAACTACCAAATCAGTGCTTAAACCGGGCATATCATCATAAGACCACGCAAAGATATCTTTATACTCATGCAACGCTTCAATTATAGCTTTCTTTTGTTGTGGTTGAACATGTACACTTATCTTAGTCTCCCTAATATTTTCATGATCTCCCAGATTGATCACCTCAGTTTCTTCCAAATTGGGATTTGTCTTATTCTCAAACTGTTTGAAATCTTTGTTTATATCCTCAAATGCTTCTTCTTTATCGTATTCAACCTCCTTATTCATTATTTCAAAATTAGATTGGTTTTTTAACTCTGGTGAATAATTCTTCATGCATGTCATATCATTAGAATCGGCATAGAAAGAACTGTATGATAAAAAATAAATAAATAAAAATTAGACTTAAAATAAAACAAAGGGAAACTGCACTTAATTAGAAACATAGATAGAAAGAGTTTTAACCCAACATACCAGATTTAAAGTTCTGAATTATAATCCTAGAATAATTTAAATTACAAAAGTAAAAACAAGCAAACTACTAAGACTGTAAGAAAACAAACAAACTACTAAGACTGTAAGAAAACAAACAAACTACCAAGACTCTTTTATAATAGGGAGAGGAGTGGCCTCCCAATTGTTAAGCTGGACATCAGGGCCGACAAACTGCACATCTGCATTACTGGTACCTTCCCCAATTTCAACCATATCTGCTTCAATGAACATATTCCGAAAAAGGTCAATCAACTCTGTATCATCATCATTCATTGATTTTGCATCAGGTAACTTGGAGGATCCAACAACACTGAATTTGATGAAAGACTCGTGAAGTGGCGGTATCGGCTTGGTAAGTGACCATGACTCTTTCTTATGCTTTTTAGCCTTCTTTATATCTTCAGCAGTAGGCTCGTATCCCAGACCAAAAGTACCAAAGTTCTCATAGAGGTTTACCGGATGAACTATGCCTTGCAAAAACATCCCTAGACCTTTTCCTGGTTCAAAACCATGCTTCAACATTTCATTCACTACCATAACAGATGCAGAGGACAATTGTGGTCTTGCGATGAGATTTCCCTCGAGGATATGCTCAACAGCCACTACCTCAGAAGCTTGATGAATTAACACATTGGCAGTATTTGTTTCGATGGAAGAAACAGAGTAGTCTTTATACATTGATAAGTCTCCTTCACCATGAACTACTATCTCTTGCCTGTCATATTCAAATTTGACCATTTGATGCAACGTTGATGCGACTGCTTTAGCCCTATGAATCCATGGCCTTCCCAATAACATATTATATGAAGCATCAAGGTTCAGTACTTGAAAATCCATAGCAAAATCCACAGGCCCAATTGTCAATATAAGTTCTATTTCACCAATGGCATCAGTTTTCGATCCGTCAAAACCTTTGACGCACACATTGTTAGGTCGGATTCTTTCCACATTAACATTCAACTTTTGTAAAGTTGACATAGGACAAATGTTAGCGCCTGATCCTCCATCAATTAACACTCGAGTGATGATGGAATGTTCGCATTTCACAGAAATGTACAGACCTTTGTTATGCTCCGTACCTTCTATGGGCAGTTCATCATCTGAAAAAGTAATTTTATTTGCTTCAACGATCCTTCCAACAACTTTTTCCAACTGATTTACTCTAATCTCACTAGGAACACATGCTTCATTAAGAATCTTCATTACAGCCTTGCGGTGTTCCTCTGAATGTATCAATAAAGACAACAAAGAAATCTGTGCTGGTGTCTTCTTCAACTGTTCTATAACAAAATATTCTGGCAATTTCATTTTCTTTAAGAATTCTTCAGCTTCTTCATCAGTGACAGGCTTCTTGACTGTCATTCGTTCTTCACTGCCTTGTTTATTCTTTCTTAACTCTACGGGAACATAACATCTTCCAGATCGAGTTAATCCTCCTACTTCATCTACATCTTCAATCACTTCTTTCCCCTTGTGCATCACCACAACGCGATTATAATTCCATGGGACTGCCTTGGTATCAACCATAGGCAGCTGTGACACTGGTTTAATAACAATAGGAACTACAGGAGCTCCTTTTATGATTAAAAGAGGCTTATTGGATCTTCCGGGAATAATGAGTTTCGGCTTTATTTGACTTGACCCAATATTTTCAGAAATCTCTTTCCCCATCACCAAGGGATCATTCGATGATTCGGGTTTTGCTATCACCACCTCCGCTTCTGCAGGCTTTTCTTTCGTTAAATCTACAGCATTTGCTGATTTTTCCGAATCAGTTTTAATTTTAATGATTGGCTTAAAGGGAATCGTAGCATCTTCACCACTGAGTATCACATCGAGCATGTTTGTTTCATTATGATCTGGCAGCGGATTTTGATTGACATTTGGAGTGCCTGGACTTTCTACCATAATCTGTTGGGTATCAATCAACTCTTGAATGGCTCTTTTCAGATACCAACATTTCTCTGTGTCGTGCCCCGGGGCATCAGAACAGTATTCACATCTTCTAGAATAGTCCAAATTCTTCGGAGGAGGATTCGGGATCCTTCTCTCAATTGGGTTTAGAACATTCATTTTTCTCAGTCTATGAAATAAGCTGGTGTAAGATATTCCAATAGGAGTGAAATTATCTTTTATCATGTTATCCCTTTTGAATTCTGCTCTAGGCCGAGAATTAGACCTCGGAGGACCTCTTTGAACTTGCGGGGCCATTGGATGATTTTGGATTGCTGGTGTACGCCATTGCGGGTAAGAAGGACCTCGAGCATATGATTGTGTATGGTAAATAGGATATTGGGGAGATGGAACAAAATATAATGGATTCCGCTCGTATGGTTGACGCGCACCTCTCCAATTTTGTCGTGGACCTGCCATGACAGTTGCTACATCCTCTTTTCTTTTCTTTCCCCCAAAACTTCCTGTACCACTTTGAATTGCCTGTGTTGTTGCTTTCAAAGCGGCCTGGCTGATGATCTTTCCTGATTTGATTCCGTTTTCTACCATCTCTCCAACTTTGATAACTTCTGCAAATGTGCTTCCGATAGTAGAAAGCAAATGATGAAAATAATCAGGTTCTTGTGCTTGCAGAAAAATATCAATCATTTCAGATTCTTTTATCGACGGTCTAACTCTTGAAGCCTGCTCTCTCCATCTGACGGCATATTCTCGAAAACTTTCGGTCATCTTTTTTCGCATGTTGGCAAGCGTAGTGCGATCTGGAACTATCTCAATGTTATACTGAAATTGTTGAACAAAATCTCGAGCCATGTCGTCCCACACGTGCCAACGGGAAATGTCTTGGTCAATGAACCATTCAGAAGCTATCCCTGTAAGACTTTCTCCAAAGTACGCCATCAATAATTCTTCTTTTCCTCCTGCTCCCCTTAATTGATTGCAAAACTTTTTCAAATGAGCTACAGGATCGCCGTGTCCTTCATATTTGTCAAATTTTGGCATTTTGAACCCTATCGGTAAATGGACATCAGGAAACATACATAAATCCCTGTACGAAACACTTTTTGGTCCACCTACTCCTTGCATATTTCTCATACTTTGTTCCAGGCTTCTAACTTTTCTAGCCATCTCCTCCTGTTCCTCATTCTTAGCAATCTTCTCAATCACGATAGGAGTATCGCGTTGATGAACATGATAATGTGGATTTTGTGACTTAAAAGTCATTTCAGGAGGATATAACATATCATGATTTGGTTTTCCCATATCTTTTGGTATTGTCGGTTGAACACCCGCAGTAGCTGGCGCTACAGAAGTAAAGAGTGGGTTATTTGCAACCGATGGATTTGGTGGGTGCACGGTAGAAGTACCAGCAACTCCAGACATATTAGCAAATGGGCCAAATCCTGGTGGGTAAAAGGGATCACTAGTTTGAGCTGGGTCAGAATTTGGATCATTCGAAGTTGAAAGTCCGGGGATTGAAGAAGGCGGGGCTTGTCCATTCAACCAAGCATGGTACATCTCCGCCATCTGTTGTTTTAATGCCTTTATTTCTTCCATTGACGTTACTTTCTGCGAAATCAACTGATTCTGCTCTTCTTCACTATCAGACCCTATATCTTCTCTGCGGATCATTCTTCTTTTACCCTTGTATCTGGTGTTATACGGATGTGTTGCCAGTTTAAACCACAAACCAACCACCAATTATTTTATCTTTCTGTTAACAAGTAGCAAACGGGTGAGTGTTATATATTTAACACATTAAAATGTCACGTTATATGTCATGTTTTTATATGCATTTCTCAACCTATCATGGAAGCTTTGTGTTTCATCCCGGCTTTTCTAGGCATATTTTTAAAAGTTATGATCGAACCCTTTGGAGGGTTGCCTACGTATCATGTTAGGACATGAATCAGATCTTGCGTAGTTCGGGTGTAATTTAACAAAATTGTTTTGTCCTTTTTTATTATTATTATTATTATTATTATTTTATTATTATTATTATTATTATTGAAGAAAATAAATAAACTAAGTGAAATAAAACATATGTAATATATATAAAAATAAACAGTCAACTTCATTACATTCTATAATATAAATACGATAAAATAACTGACCCAACTCCTAAAATAAAACCTACTAACTGACATCTGAAAACTAAAAGACATAATATCTAAACAAGAAATTTTTAAAACTGAAAATGAAAAACTATGACAAAGAAAACAATGATCCATTCAAGGAGATTTCGATTTAATATGTCCTCCCAAACTCAAATATATGTCCTCCAATGAAGTAGTGAGTCGCTGTGCGAAAGCTGGTACTTGTGCCAAAAAGTCCTCACAATCCAACTGCTGATAATCTAAACTCATTCTGGCAGTATCCTGCGCTACACGGTGGACTTTCCCTCGAAGAGAACTGAAAGCCTGATCCCATTCCTGGGCCTGTCGATCTCGGAAATCAACCATCTCTCTTGCACGTTGTTCACGAGCAGAAACAACCTCCAACTGTTCTCGCTTTTTCACGAATCCACTGAGATCTCTCTCGATCAAATTCTTCCTGCATATTCTTTTCAACTTCTTGAAGTTGTCGTCGGCGAGATGCGGCAAGTTCTGCAACGTGTGACCCCCTAGTGGTAGCAAACTTGATTTGTCCCCGAAGTGCAACCTCAATAGCTGCTGACTTAGCTTTCTCTTCAGAAAATTCCCTTTGTTGTTCGTCTATTTTTGCCCTGGCATGCTGCAATTCTTCTCTCAGAACTTGGTTGGCTTCATGATGTTCTCGGATGGCTCTTTCAATTCCTATCCTGATTGCAGCTTCCTGATCTATAGGTCCTTTAACTGATTTTTCTGGTCTGACTGGAGGACTCGACTGTTCTTCAAACCATTCCCGATAATCTGGGTGCACTTCTCCTTTCTCACGCTCTATGACCATCGTTTCGATTCCCATAATACGGCGACCCTCCTAAATCTGCTGGGCCAAATCTTCTGGAAGTGAAATCTCTGGTCTGACCTCAAATACGAACTCAGCCATGTCTTCCGTTACGGGAATTATTTGACGCCTGCCTAGCTGACGTAGAACTCTCAATGGAACATACGGTTGAACACCTCTAATACCCATTAATAACAAGAATGGACGGATGACAGAACTATATATAACTTGCCTCCAAGGGAACCAATGGAGACTCCAAGTGATTTTATCTGTTGTCAAAGAACGAAAAAGTTTAACCCAATCTCCAATTTCTTTTGGACATTTATATTTCTCCATCCTTTCCTCGTAATCGTTGATTCGATTGAATCGCTCGGGATTGAACCTTGTCAATGTAGGACGTTGATAAAGATGCTCTACAATCCACATCTGTAACAAGATATTACATCCCTCGAAAAAACTTTTTCCTTTCTGACAAACAGTCAGAGCACGGTAAATATCAGCTAGGATCATTGGTATCATGGTGTAATCTTTCTTAATCAGTATCTGTACCACTCCCGCTAAACGAATATTAATTTTTTCTTCTCTTCTTGGGAAGACCATAGTGCCCAAAAAGGCTACCATGAATGAAAATCGTCTGTGAACTTTCCAAGTCTCAAAACTTCCCTTATTACAAAGTTCTTTACCGTACTTCTGAAACCCCTCTTGCCTTCCGTATCTGTCATACAAAAACTGCAAGGAAACCCAACCTTTTTTCATTGATTCTTCTTTTGTGTTCTTTATGTTCATGAGCTTGCAAAATTTGTTTATCGAAATAAGTCTTGGGGCTATAAGTTTCTTCCGATGCATATCACCATATCCAACATAGCCTGCTATCTCTTCTAAAGTAGGTGTCAACTCAAAATCTGAAAAGCGGAATACATTATTCTTCGGGTCCCAGAAATTCAGTAATGCATCAATCACCTCCCTATTAGGGTTGATTCTCATAATACTCGTCAAAAAACCCAAATACTTATGTATCTCGTCATAATCGAAAGTATCCACTGCATTCCACCATAACCAAAGTTGCAGAGGGGTACAATCCACAACCTGAAGTGGTACACTCCCATCTCTCTTTCTCTTTGAACGCTTTCCACGAACAGGGGGAGACATTTTATACCTATTGACAGGGACATAAGATTAATAAATATCTAGATTTAGACAAAACTTAATTTATTAATTTTGAAAAGAATTTATAACTTAACTTGTAAAACTTAGTGCGACCATTATTTAAACTTAGTTTCAAAGAACAATTTTATCAAAAATTGAAGCGAGAGAAACAAGATTGGTAATTTTTTTATTTAAATTGACCCTATCAAAAACAGACTTCTAGACAATTTTATCTATATGTTTGAAGACAATATTCCCTAAGTAAAAATAAAAGGACTCAGAAATAAAGAAGAATAGAATGACCGTTTTATGTATGAAGTTGTATAAAATTTTCAGTCTCATGACCCTAAAGGTTTAGGACTTGTTAAAATTAATATATATATATATATATATATATATATATATATATATATATATATATATATATATATATTGTAAAAACTTAGCCTCATGATCCCTAAAGATTCCGGGCTTTTGAAATATATTTTTATTTTATTGTTATTATTATTATTATTATTAATTATTATTATATTTTTTTTTTTTTTAATCTTCGTCTCATGATCCCTAAAGATTCAGGGCTGTTAAAATATATACAAAAATTTGGACTTGAAAATTAGAAAAATAATTATGAAAAATAATCATATTTTCAAAATATTTTCCAATAGATCTATGAACAAAATTTTTCTTTAAAAGATAAGGTCGTATCCTGGAAAGGACTTCCTACGTATCTCACTAAGATGTGAGAATCAGACCCTCGTAGTTCATAAAAACCGTAAAACTACGTTACTAAAAATTTTCTATTTTTTTTTTTTTTTTTTAAAATAAAATAAAAAAATTTCTTTCAAAAATGATTCACTAAATATGACGATAATTTAATCTCTTGCATTTCAATGTTGCCTAAAAGCCGGTCAACACACAAATAGCCTTCCAAACAAATATCAAAGAGCACATAGGATGCACATGTTGGTCTTTATTAATTAGGTCACCTGTCCTAGACAGACCCGACCCCTGTGCCGAGTCCCGCTAAGTCAAATGCATATGATGCAAATAAAGCGGGTACCTAATAGGGATAACCAAATTCTGAGTTTTCAGTTCTTCTAAGTTAAAACCTAATAGGGATAAGTGTCTAGACTGGCTTACTCGAGCGGACACTCGAGCCGGGGAGGGACAACTTGGTCGGTAGCAGGGCAACACCGCCTTCGTTGTCGATCCGAACCCCGCCTAACATGTGTGACTATATCCTTCACCAGGTGCCTTGACACTCCGGCTATCTCAAAAGAAGGTGGGATGCATATGTTGCATTCCCTCTATCCTATTTCAGAGACTCAGAGGGGGTACGCGAGAGAAGACAATTTATAATATAATTCGAACAATATCAAAGCAATAAATGAGCGACAAGTAGCACATAAGACCAATAAACACATTATAAAATAATTAAAGCAAGTAAAGTCAATATCAAAGCTCGAATTCTTATTTGTCCCCAGCAGAGTCGCCAGAGATGTCACACCCCTTTTTTCGCTCGAAAGGGATCGAGTCGAAGGGTTTTTCCAATTAAAGTGACGGTATTGAATAGGGATTAGTTTTTGTCATTTTTCAGAGTCGCCACTTGGAATTGAGTTATGGTGTTCCAAGTCACCTTATTGAATCTCTAATAAAAAAGAAATGACTCTTTGTTGGTCTGCGAAAACAGATGACCGGGTAAGGAATTCTGTTGACCGAAGGGAAGGTGTGAGGCACCCCTCGAGTCCCGTGGTTCTAGCACGGTCGCTTTTATTGACTTGTCTTGTCTTAAACTGTTATGTCAAGGCCTAAATTCGCTCATTTTAATTCCTAATATTTATCTATTATCTTATATTAAATAAATCAATGAAAAATTAATTTTAGAAAATATTTATCAAGGTGCATTATTGCATCCTTGAATTTTAAATATCTCAAAAAGATACGTACTCCGTATTCTTAATTAAGATGAATATCTATATATATATATAAAAAAAAATGTTTAAAATTTGTCAAGTATTAAAATCTTTGGTTACTCGAAGCATTAATTAATCTTAACTGTAAATTGGAGAGAAATTCATTTTAAGCGATATTTTCTTATATTATGCAAAATTTATATTCCTAAAATTATTCTCTTTAAATAAACCCAAATCACATATCAAATTAGTCTAAATTCAAAGAGGAAAATTAATTAGCATGGAAAACGTACCTATCTGTGATTCAAAAAATTTAAAATAAATAAATAAATAACAATATATATATATATATATATATATATATATATATATATATATATAACATTAAGTAACTAAAATTTAAGGTAAGATTAAAATATTTACTTTGGATAATAAAATGGTAAAGCTTATTAAACATTACATCTCCTATAATGAATATACAGTGCAGATACATAATCTTACCATACTTAAATATTACCTATGATCCCACATGAATTAAAAACAATTAATGAAAATTATTTTAAAACTCTTTCATATTTCACTTTTATAAGCTAAATAAAGAAATATTCCAATAAATGAGTGCTACTTATTATATTATATATTGTACTAAAAGGACTTGACCACTAACACTAAAAAGAGAAATATTGAAATCATGAGAATAAATCCTATTCTGACTAAGAATCATTAACTATTATCTTTTTTTTTTTTTTTTTTTTTTTTTGTTCTTTTCATGAAAATTATCCGCATGGATAGACAGATTAAAAAGAAAAATCTATAGATCTGTTTAAACCAAAAAAAAAAAAATAATAATAATAAAATATATATATATATATATATATATATATATGCTGAAGAGAAATTCACACCAGATTCACTGTCTCACCATTGTTTCAACCATTTTTGGCGATTTAGGTTGAGATTCACCGGTGGAAGTGAGCAAGGGGACACTGGTTTGGCTGACGGGAAGATGACGGCGCCGGAGGAGGGAAGACTACGTCGGTTGAAGGCGTTTTTCTTTTCTTTTTTTTTTCTTTTTTTGTTTTGGCCAATGATGGCTGACAACATCTGGATAAGGGAAAAGGGGGCAGCGCGGCTGGACTTCGCCGTTGAGGAAGATTCCGTCCAAATTTGGGGAAAGGGAGTGACGGAGCGGAAAAGGGAAATGGGAGATCGGTGGTGCTAGGCTTTGCCGGCCATTTGGTCGTTAGTTTAATGGATTGCGGAGAAGTTTTGGTTACTGGTTTTGGCATTTTTGCGACGAGATTCCGATATAGACTCGCCGGAAAACGCAAGAAATAAAATATTCTCCGGTTAATCTTCTACTTTCTGATCTGTCTCATCTCATTAAATCATCTGATTTTACGGAATTTTTTTTATTATTATTTTTTTTTTAATTCGAATTTCGTCGCAATTTTCGATACGCTCAGTGTATTGTTGTACATCAGACAGTATTAATTTCTTTCATCTATTTCTCTTTTTCGTTTCAAATTTTAACTTTAACAAAATTAACACAACACAGTTTTCTATTTATTTTATTTACACTCAAAACATAAATAAATATATTATAACTTAATCAGATAGCATGCAATAATAAGAGATCCACATAATCAATTAACTATACTTACTAAATATTGCATAAAACAACTTAACGATTATTTTTATTCATGCATTTATAAAATAAATTCATAATATGAGTGATACAGAATATAAAAATAAACCTGCGATTGACTCGAACGGAATAAAGAAACAAGCTTGACTCGAACAGAATAATGAAGCTAGCAACAATCGTCACCGGAATCTTGAACACGAATCCAAATTCAACTTCACTGCCTTTCCTCTCTGATTGCTTCTGTTTTTTTGTTTTTTTTTGTTCTGGTTTCTTTTTTTTGCAGAAAAAGTACCATTTTTTCTCTTCTTTCTTACGTGTGTGTGTAAATATATTGTGCATGTGTAGTGTTGTGTGAGTTGTAGTGGGAGTGGGTGTGTAGTTGTGGAATAGTGGGGGGAGGTTGAGGGAAGTGTGGGGAATGTGGGGGGTTAGGGTAGGTTTTAAGATTTTTCATCATTTTTTTTTATTTTATTTTTTAAATAACGAAAAAATAATTAATAAATAAATAAATAAATAAATAGATAATAGTAACAAATAAAATAATAATAATAATAATAATAATAATAATAATTAATTGATTTTTATATTTTAAAAAAAAATACAATAACAATCTAAAAATAGTCAAAAATAAATTATGTAATTAAGATAGTACAAAACTATTTTTTTTTTTCTAAAAACAGAATAATATCCTAAAATTAAATTCATTTAATTATTTATATTATATTAAAATAAAATAATAGTCAAAATAATATATGACTAAATATAAATATAAATATTTAGTACTGATAAACAAGTTAAAATTTAGGGAGGATCAAAAATCACGTGTCTACAAATATAATCATACACCTTAATAACTTAGCATATCTCCACCTATACAGAGTAATTATAAAAATTTCAATTAATTATGTATTTTTGTTGGAAGTATCGAGAGCTAATTATGTATCTCAACAAATTCAAAATCGAAAAAATGTATTAGAAGCTAATTATGTTATTTACAAAGGAAACAATATATCTTCATTGGATGTATCGAAAGCTAATTATGTATCTCGATAAATTTAAAATCAAAATTTTCTATAATTCAGCTTCAAACTATCGGAATTTATATTATTTGCCCATATTTTAATAATGTCTAAAGTTTATGGCGGTGGTGACGATATATATAATGAAGATGGTGGTGATTTTGGATAGTGTTAGAAGAGGAATGATCGATTTGGTGAGTTGGCATGTAATTTTGCCTAAATTGATTAGGGAGTTAATAACTGAAATGATTATTCAACTTTAAACTTTTATCCCAGAAAGTCACTTAACTTTGGACTTTACTTAGAAAGTCACTCAACTTAAGATATTTTACCCAGAAAGTCACTCAACCAATTTTATTATTTTTTAAATTAATTTTTACTTATTGTGGAATTTCCTTTAATAACAAAATTTTAAAAAATACAAAAAGTTTATTTAATGACTCTTTTATCCTTCATTTTCATTAAGTTAGATTTCTAGCTTCTCCTTCCTGCTTTTCCTCTTTCCTCTTTTTCTATTTAGGGATTTCTCCTCTCCCTCTTATCTCGATTTAGGGCTATCTTTCAAAAATTTATTTTTAAAGATGGAACGGAGAACAACAAATGAATCTCAAGTAGAGGGTTAAAATTTGTCTTTGTTTCATGAGGAAAAGGACTACTACGTGACTAACTCCCAAGAAAATTTCTCAAAAAATTTTGGAAATATATTCAGCTACGCTATTAAGTGAAAAACAAACTTAAACTTCTGCAACTAATCAAAATAGAATAACTTTTCAGAAACCAAAAGTTAAGTGGAAAGCCTACAAAATCATAATGCAAATGAAGAGGGATGCATGAAAAGTCAATGGGATATAAGAGAGAATATTGATCCCTTAAATTATGAGGTTAGGTAATTCATAGATTAATCAGCCAATTTAAAATTTTCAATTAACATGAACCTAATTTAATAAGAAAAAAAATATATCATGTGTGAACACAATTTAAGAACAAAAATGTAATTAAAGAATTACAAACACAATAACTAAAAATTCTCGATCAAGAAAATGACTTTAGATCATATGAACTAAAGATGAACTATTGAAATACTATAGGCTTTCAAGCTTAAATGTAGGTAGGTTATCAATAGAAAGAAAGAGAAATGAAAGAAAGGATAAAGGGGTCATTAAAAAGATATTTTGTATTTTTCAGAATTTTATTATTAAAAAAAAAAATCACATAAACAAAAATTAGTTTAAAAAATAATAAAATGGATTGAGTGATTTTCTGAGTAAAACATCTAAAGTTGGGTGACTTTCTAAGTAAAGTTCAAAGTTAATTAATTTTTTCGGATAAAAAATTCAAAGTTGAATGAGCATTTAAATTATTAACTCATTGATTACGTTAATGAAAGAAGAACAAATTTGAGTCACTTTTATAACTTCAAGGGTATAAACGGACCAATATTATAACAGTAAGAGCAGCATACAAATGTTGATTGCTGATAATATAACGAAGAGTAATATTATGTTGCACTGTTTGATTTATGTGGACAGATAATATAACTTTAAAGATTGAATTCTTAAGTTAATCAAATCTATATCTATAATTTATAATCTATATCTATAATCTATAATCTATAATCTATAATCTATAATCTATAATCTATAATATATAATCTATATCTATAATCTATATCTATAATCTATATCTATATCTATATCTATATCTATATCTATATCTATATCTATATCTATATCTATATCTATATCTATATCTATATCTATATCTATATCTATATCTATATCTATATCTATATCTATAATCTATAATATATTAAAAGTGTGAAAACCTTAAAAAAAGTAATTTGAACATTTTATCCTTTATTAAAAGTTTCCGTAATAGATAAAATTGTCTTTTCACTTATTTTTTAATTATAAATTAATATTTGATCATTCTCCTAGGCTTCAAATTTAACTAAATTTGGTTATTAAATTAGAATTTGAAATCAAGTAAACTTTTAATTTTTTATTCTTTCCTTATTTAAAGTCCTAATTTAATATTTGAAGTAAAAATTTATATTTACTTATGGAAGATTTTAGAACCCAAGTAAACAAGGAACGCTAGATGTCAGGTGGATTGAAGTATATTTATTATTTTTCACAGCAAAAAAAAAGTTGTTATACTGATTTTCCCCATCATTAAAAACGGCAGAATTTCATTGGGAAAAAATTACACTAACTAGCGTAAGGCAAAAAAAATATACTTCAAACTATCATAAAAAGTTGCTATACTTCTTCTTCTTTGCATCTTTTAAGGCAAAAAAAATATAGCGAATCTGTTAAACAAATCAAAATTCAAGTATATATATTACTTTCTTTAACTCCATCATGAAGTTGCATAACATTGTCAGATGTTTTCACAGGTTATTCTATTTATTTGGAACCTTTTTTGAATTATTTTTATTGATAAATGGAGGTTTTAGAATAGAGAACTTTGGATACGAGTACGTGCATCAACATGCTAGATATATTGTTTGAATATGCTTAATTTTAAGCAAGGAATTTATTGGAGATAGTCTTTCTATCTCTACGATAGCGGGTAAGATATGCATAAACTTTATCTCTCTTCAAACCACACTTATGAGATTACACTGAGTATGTTATTGTTGATGGTACGGTAGTGGTGGTATTAAAAAAGTATAACCTATCATGTTCGTCTTTTTATTTTTTTTTTGAATTGTTCTTTTTAGGTCAATCATGTCTACGACTAGGAGGAATTATAGAATTGTGATAGCATAAAATGTAGATTTATGACCAAATTATGAAGTTAAAAATTATAACACGTAACTATTATAGAGGTGATATATTTGCGTCTCATGTGAAGTGCAAATTTATGGGTAAAAATTCATTAAAATTATAAAAATTATATATATGAGTTCATCCCTTTAAACTATAACGAATTTAATATTAGAATTTTTAGAAATTGAATCAGATCAAAATCCTAAATTTGAGTCAGCTACTTGGAGTCTCAAGAGTCCTACGAAACATATTAGAGGAATATGTACTACTATATAGTGTTGTTATCGCTATGTAATTTAATTCTTTGTGGTTATATGGGAAACAACCTCTCTATCCTTGAGGTAGCAGTAAGGTCTACCATTCCTAAACCCTACTTTGTGGGATTGCATTGAATATGTTGTTATTGTTGTTTAGGATATCAATCTTGGACTCAAAAATCATTATGAAGTAATATTATATTGTACGAACGAAGGGAGCATTACAATAACATGAAGGCTGTTAGCAAAATAAAGGTACTCAAAAATTGTGATTTTAGTTGGCCAAGAGGTAATAACTTCTTTTGATCGTGCTATATTTATGTTATATTTTAAAAGTTTTATACTTAATAATATAATCTACACATAATAATTTTTTTTATACACATTTAATATTATTGATGTTATATACACGTGCAAAGCACGTCCTATAAACTAGTTAATCAATTAGCCGTGAGCTTAAGTTTATTGAATTCTTCTGAGAAATGTTACAGTTAATACTCGAGAACGCTGGCTTACATTAACATAGATGATTGTTCAATTCTTCTGACTATTTCAATTGGCTATCGAAGCAATGGACAAACAACAAATGAAAAGACTATACTTTTCAGGTGTGCTACTACAGACCACTATACATCTCCCCTACTCCCCTAATAATCATGTCACACCCCTTTTTTACGCGTACTCCAAAACATCATTTTTAAAGTTCGAAAGGGTTTTATTATTTAAGTGACAAGAAATGAAAATTTATTTCGGAAAAAGATTATTTGCATTTTTTATTCAGAGTCGCCACTTGGCATAATCCGGTGTGCCAAGTCACCTTTGGAAAATCCCTTTTTCGAAACCAATTGACTCTTAAACCGGTTTGCGCACAGAGATTTCGGCTAAGGAATTCTGTTGACCGAGAGGAAGGTGTTAGGCACCCCTCGATCCCGTGGTTCGACCACGGTCGCTTGGTGGAGTGTATCGACTATTTTGGCATTATGAAGTGTATAAACTACAGAAAAAGCACGCCAAAACAATTAAACAAAACAAAACAAAACAAAACAAACCGAAATGTAAATCCAGTCCAATTATTACAACCCGAAATAGAAAGGGACTGAAAATAAACCTACGCTAATCCTAAACTAATACTTTACCCGATGCCTCGAGCCTTCATCACGGACGTCCTCCGGGTACAAGGTACTTTGGGGCATTCCCCGGATAAATCTATACAAATCCTTCGGGGCATTCCCCGGCCAAATGAATACAACTTAAACTTTTCGTGAAATAAAATAGAAAGTGTCATTCAAGCACATATCCAAAACACTCCAACAAAACATTTATTTTCTAAATTTTGCCTACCCGATCCTACGATTACCTACCCACTTGACCTATTATGATACTATCCCATAGTCAGTGATGAATTAAAACAAACAACCTTCAACCTATTTGACTATCAAATTTTCAATCCCGACCCCCAAATCAACAAATTTAATCCTCAAGCCATGGTTAACAAATTTTCCGATTGTCGAACACTTTTCGAAAGTCTAAAATCAACTTCAAACATATACATCCAACAAAGATTCGAACTTAGACATACAAGTCATCCACACCAACAATTAATATTTTTTGCTCAAAATATTCACAGTCACACCACAAACTTATGACATTAACCAATTTCAAGATAAAAGAGTAGAGTCAAGAGATGGACCTTCGAAGAACAGATTTGTTGATAATAATAATATTTAAGAGAACCCGGACTTGGAATCCCGAATAGAGAACCTCAACGGCGAACCAAACCCAAACTCAATAGCACAAAAATGGGAATTCCAAACTAACCACGATGAACCGATCGAGGAAAAACAGAAAACAAATTCTTGAACCAGTATGAAGACTGATGAACGAACCTAGAAAAATCGCAACTCGAAGAATAATCAACCAAAACCCCGTACGAAAAATCCGAAACGAAACCCAAAATCAACTGATTTCAAACTAAGCTAACGCAGCTTGCCGGAATCGAGGTCGAATTATCACTTTTCTACCACGCCGGAGCTCCGTCCAACCTGACAGTCAACGAAATAGCTTTTTCTGGCTAGATTTCACCGGAGAAAAAAAACAAAACGGAAACAGTAGCTCCGTTCGTTCTCTCGCTCTCTTCGTCACTGCTGGTCGGATGACGAGCTCGCCGGCGAAGTCCGAACCTACCGTCTCCCTCTCGACCTCTCTCTCGACTAGATCTCTCCGTTTCTCTCTCTCAGTTCCGACCAGATCTCTCCGTTTCTCCCTCGCTCCGATCAGATCTCTCTCTCCGTTTCTCCTTCAACTCCGGCCAGATTTCTCTCTCCATTTCTCTCTCTCAGTTCCGACCAGATCTCTCCGTTTCTCTCTCAACTCCGTCCATATTTCTCTCTCCGTTTCTCTCTCCGATCTCTATTTTTTAAGTGCGTGTGTGCGTGTGATGTTCTGGGTCGAAGATGAGAATAGAATGTGTATGTGTATATATTTTGCTCCTTTATTCACTGTTAGTCGTCCCCCATTAATGGAAAATGTGAGGTTGTGTGCTTGTGCCAAGAAGAAAAGGGAACAAAAGGGAGCTTAAAAAAAAGTGGCCATCCTCGTATTTTTCGTGATCCCCCCTTTTGAATTGTGAGTGGAATCCGTATATATAATGTGAGTGTTGTGCATGTAGGGTAGGTGGGGTAGAGTTTGTTAGGGTAGAGTAGGTAGGTGTTGTTTTTTAATTGGAGGGATAAGGGTTAGGTGTTGTTTTTTTATTGGGTGGGTTGTTAGAATATTAGGATAAAACAAAATTAGTTAGGGGTTGTTATTTTTTGTCATTTTGTGGAGGGATTATCACACGGGTGAGGGTACACGGTAGGATAGGGTAAACAATAGGTAAAAACGATATCGGGGAAGGACGGAATTAGGTGTCTACAAATCAAATGCACATAAATTGAACAAAATTTGCATATTGGAAGTCTGAAACTCCGGATTAATACATTTACATAAGAAAACACAAACTTTAGGTAGTTGAATTGCTGAAGCAGATTGTATATTCGATAGGGAGGTCAGAGATCAATTCTTCCTTTCAATATCATCTGATTATATGAGTTCGCCCGTATCGGGCTTGTTTTGTGCAGCTTACTTTTTTTGTATAATTTATGAGCTAATGCACGTGAGAGAATTTATTTAGTGCACACTTGAAGAATAACGACTCCAAATTTTCGAAGAGTTCCAAATGGGTAAAGAATGTCCCTTTTTTGGCCCTGAAATATTACGAGGATAAATTTGACCCCAAAATATGACGGGGAGTATATTTAGCCAATTTTTCAAAATAGAGAAATAAATTCGACTCTTTTCCCTCAAATATAAGTGACAGGATGTATTACAACAAGATAGGCTTATCCAACATTAAATTTTATGGATGTGACCTTGTACAATTACGGAGGTAGATTTATACTTTATATTTAATTTAACAGGTTTAATTTTTAGACTTTTTTTCATTAACTCATCACACTTTTCAGTTAAAAAAAGATTAATCTGTTCAAAAGTGATTGATTTTTTAGAAAAGACTTTTGTAAGATAGGTTTAGGCGACTTAATAGGGATTTTAACTAAGTTTAAACAAAACTAATAAACAAATAAACACATAAAAAGGGAGAAGGGAGGAGAAAGTAAAGGATTTAGGCCATTGGGCCCAAAACAATGAGACCTGTTCTAGTCTAATTGGGATTTCAACCCATTTCACCTGTCCTAATCTAGTTTTCGAGCCTTTGGCTCGAATCTTGCTCCACCTGTATTAAATTTACAACTTTGGCTTCGAGGCCCCGAATGAATGAATAAATAAACACCTAAATGAATAAATAAAAATAATAAAGAAAACAAGCAACACAATGCTAAGTAAACTAAAGAAGATGAGGCTTTTAAGCCTCCAAATCCTAGTAACTTTGTCAATGTACTTTGGCCCGCTATCTGTTTCTGTCTTCTTACTGAAATGGCCATAGAATCATTGTGGGATAAGGTCTTGTACCATTTTTTGGATTCTTCAGAGAATTTCGAATTGGTTTCAACCAATAGGAAAAGAAAAAAGTAGAAATCCCCCCAAAACCAATGAAATTCACCCACCTTTGTACGAATTCGTACCTTTTCTCCTAAATTTGTGGATTTGAACATTGGGTAGGTCACCTCATCGGTCTTCTAGAAGAATCGAGAGTTTTCTTCGCGAATTCGAGTGGGACGCGTGCGGAGAAGGGTCGAGTCGGATCGGTTTCATGATTTTCGGGTTGAGGTCGATCGTGGGTCGAGTGCGGGGCTGGTTTGGTGCTGTCGATGTTGGTATTGTCGTGAATTTTTGAAGTTGTTCTCGTTGTTGTCGTTGGCTGCTGAAGGAGATAAGAGAGATTGTTGATGCTGGGCCGGGTCGGTTATGTGTTTGGGCCAAGTGGAATTGTTGTAATTGTTGTTGGCGGTGTGAAATTGGGTCTGGGTTGGTTTTGATTATATTTTGGGTTGCAGAAAGAAAGGGTTAAAAGGGGTTTGTTGGGATTTAAGTTGGATCATAAAATTGTTAAGAATTTGGGGGGTTATTAAAATATAACCCTCCAATTAAAAATTTAGGATTTGACCAAAATTAATTAATATTTTGATCCAATTGAAAACTAGATTGGTCCATTGCATTGCAAAAATGTGACCAATTTGATTTCAATTAGGATCAAATTTAATAATTTAACCAAATTGAATTGAATTTCGATATGAATTAACACCTTGTTTAATCCTAGAGTTCTTGATTTGATAAAACCAAACACATATTTATCCGAATAAATTATTTTGAGAATAAATCATTTTTAAAATCAAGACTTCAACCATTTAAATTTATTTCAAGACGAAACTTGATTAAAATTCGATATTCCATAAAATAAATATTTAAGTAACAACATTATATAATCTCATATAATTGAATATGATAATATATAATCTTTACTTTAAACGGCAAAATTATGATAAATACTTTGAAAAGCTTTTTATTCGAATAAAAATAAATGTCATAATTTTATTTAAAATCGAAGAAACTCGGCATTAAAATTAGTTATGGAGGAAAAAAATTAGGTGTCAACAATTGCCCCCTCCCTTTGGGTAGGGTGGATGCAAGTAACCCTGTGCAAAGGGAGGTTGACGTTCCTAATTTTTGTCTGATCACAAATTCAAATCCGAAAGGGGTTGGCTTTAGCACGATTTTCATGGAGTTATGGCTGGGCCCCGATTTTAGGTTTCCTACATATCTCAGGTCATATGCGAATTCAGGAAACTTGTAGTTCATAAAGCTTGATTTTCAGCACGATTTTCAAGAAAATTAACAAGCTAGCTCGATTTTGAAGTTTTTAATAAAACCGAAAAGTTGGGGAATAGAGGTATTTGGGGGAGGAATTTGGAATGCAGTCGAGTTTTCAACTTAGAGCCCAGCCTACATATCCCCCGAGACTCAGGGAATCAGACTGCTTGTTATTCGACTCAATCGGTGAAAAAGATAGTCTTTTATTTCAAACGATCTTTGGATCAGGATGAGTGACAAGTCGATCGAGTTGTGGAAAATAGGCTTGTAACCTCTTAAACATGAACGTGGAGCTCTTCACATCCATAGGTAAGAATTTACCTGGGCATAATTTCCAAAACTCTAGGAGTCCTATCACTCGAATTTGGAAAAAGAGAAGGTTACCCTCGGCATGAGTTAAGAAATATCCCAGAGTTAAAGTTGAGACTTAGAATATCCCAAAATACCCACATGCCTTCTAACAGGGGTGTGGTTGGATGGTGGTGGCGATCATCCTTTAGCTCGCGTCCAGAGAGTTTGACGTCCCACTCTAGACTATGCCCCATTTTGCTGATAAGAAAGAGTTCCACATTGTGTTGCGTCCTTCATGAAGTCATCCGCACTTGTGGTTTTGATTTGATATTTTTATCCTCTCGGATGCTCTCGACAATGCTTCAAGAAAAAAGTGTTAGTGCTAAACATAATTCATGAAAGAGGTATGTAGTCTTTTACCATATTTCCACGTGAGTTGTGGCCTAAAAAGCGGAGTCATCTCTTCATGTACCTATTCGGAAGGAAATAACTGGCAACAACAAATACAACAACCCTCTTGGTTGTTGTATAATTATGACATTTGTCGGTTGAATATGTCTTCAAAGTAGGGTGGCCCTTTTGGACACCGGCGATACTTTATGCAAAGTGGTCCCTACAATCGTGTAATCTTGTGCTGGTGTGGCAACCTTTTTGGTTACCTATATCACTTGTTGTATGTGGAATGGTAACCTCTTCGGTTATAGCTGATGATTTATAAATTTCTCTTAAATTGTCAATCTTTGGATAATCTTGCGCATTATTTGATGTTAGATACGAGGTGACATACAGATATCCTTTGAATTGCTAGTTTTTAGGTAATCCTGCACGTTATCCGACCTTGGATAAGAGATGGCTTACAGATATCCTTCTAATCGATAGCTTTCAGGTGTTCCTGCACATCATCCGACCTTGGATACAATATGACTTATAGATATCTCTCAAATTGTTAGTCCTTGGGTAATCCTGCACATAATCGATCTTGGATATGATGCGGCTTATAGAGAACCCTTGGACGTATCAATTTGATAATCTCGCATATTCTCCGGTAAGAATTAAGTTGCGACTTATGGATAACCTTCAAACTATCGATTTCTGGGTGATTTTGCACACTATCCGGTTAGGATGTTGTTGCAGCTTACGAATGACCTACAAGCTATCAACTCATAGGTGATCTTGCACACTATCCTATATCAAATAATATGACTTATAGATGACCCTCAAATTATCAATTTCTAGGAAATCTCATATATCATCCGTTTTTAGACACCGACTTGAAGGTGTCCCTTCAAATCGTGTGCTCTTGATGCATTCAGATGCTAATTCATAAAATGATGAGATATCCTCGACACCAGCATTTATGTCTTGCGTGTCAACAAATATAAAATGCTTATGATATCCCCGACGCGAGCGTTTATGTCTCGCGTGTCAACATATATTGAATGGCCCTCTTGGCAATGATATGCAATGGCCCTCTTGGCAATGATATGCAATGTCCCTCTTGGTAATGATATGAAATGTCCCTCTTGGCAATGATATATAATGACCCTTTTGGCAATGATATGCAATGACCCTCTTGGCAATGATATATAATGGTTCTTCCAGTAATTTAAAAACAGTTTCACCTGAATTCATTTGTTAGCGTTTTGCTTTATACATTTACCTGTACTCAAGGTAGACGAGTAGTAGACACAAAGTCGTTTTTTCTAGCGACTATTTTTTTTTAAAAAACTCTAAATACAATATTTGTAAAGAAGGCAAGACACTTTTGTTTGTCCTCCATAATCTCAAGAAATGAGATGGACAATTCAAAAGGTCCTCAATAAATGGGTGTTAAACCCATTTTTAGGGCTATACAGAAATACTGCCCTTGAGCATTAGTGCTCTGGTGTGGCTCCCAATTTACTCGGAGATTTTTGAAAGAGACTCTCATTTTTATGTATTGGTCCCTGCATCCACAGAAAAATGATTAGTTTGAGTGAAGCTACTCTGTGTTGACTTTCTTCGATTCTCCATTTGCTCCACACCATCTTTTGGGTACTCCGTCATGTTGGGACTTCCACCCCTGACTCCCCGTCCTAATTGATGTCTGGGCAATCACTAAGTAAAATATTTATATAGATTTTTGAAAGTAGTCTTAATTTTTAGAAAATAGTTTTGAAAACTCCTTCAAAACTTTAGAAAATCTCTGTCAGTCATATCATGTGCTAGCTCAATGACCATCTTTCTCTTGATTCTGACAATGTTCGACATTTGACGGAGGATTGCTAGGGATTCAGCATTGTCGAGGCTCTCTATCAGAAGTTTTATCAAAGGCGGGAGATTCAATCTTCCTAGACTTTATCACAGGTGGTGATTCTCAAATCTCATTTTCGACCTCTAGTGCTGGAGAATTTGAAATATATTTCAATATATTAGTGGAAATTTTGAGGACCTCCTCAAAATTTCTGCCCCAGTTTAACGTAGTGTGAGATGATATCATCTCGAGTGGATATGAAGTCTTTGCTGATCTTCATTCTCTTTGTTGGATGTTAATCTTCTCATATAAATTTTCGAGATTCCTTCTCAAAAGTTCTGCCCCAGTTTCCATTTCCTAGGGTTATCTGACCGAGCCGTTGGGGTGCCTACGTATCCCGTTGAAGCAGGAATCAGGTCAAACGTAGTTCAAGACTACGCTAAGGATATATAAAAAATCTAATGGGTTGACGGAAGCCGACATAGGCCGCCTACGTATATCATTCTTGAGAATTCAGGTCATCACGTAGTTCATACATAGAAGGAAAGGATAAATTTTCCTAAGGGGTTGACCGAAGCCTACATAGGCCACCTACGTATCCCGTTCTTGGGAATTCAGGTCAAACGTAGTTAGTAGTTAAAGGAAAGGAATTCTAGGCAGTTACGCAATGGAAAACAACATTACTACAAAGGCGATTACAAGTAAACTAAGGAAACACAAAAACTAGAATGTCATTCAAACATAATATCTTTTTACTGCATCAGAATTGATTGTCTTGGTCCACTCTTGACCATCCATCTCAGACAAAATCAGAGCTCCTCCAGATAGTACCTTACGAACTATGTATGGCCCTTGCCAATTTGGAGCGAACTTGCCCTTGTACTCTTCTTGATGAGGGAGTATGCGTTTGAGAACTAATTGCCCAACCTCAAATGTTTGAGCTCTTACTTTCTTGTTGAAGGCACGAATCATCCTGTGCTGATAAAACTGACCATGACACACAACAACCATTTTCTTTTCATCAATCCACTTGAGTTGTTCATAGAGAGCGCGAACCCTTTCTTTGTTGCTTAGTCCGACTTTTTGAATAATCCTTTGGGAAGGTATTTCAACCTTAGTAGGTATCACAGCTTCATTCCCATAAACCAATAGATAAGGAGTCGCCCCGATGGAGGTTCGAACTGTCGTATGATACCCTAGCAAAGCGCAAGGCAACATCTCATGCCATGATCTATCATTTTCGATCATCTTTCTCAAGATCTTCTTGATGTTCTTATTGGCAGATTTCACAGTCGAGTTGCGATGCCCTATTTTAAAATGATCACAAATCTTATTCATCAAGTGACTATTCAAGTTTTCCCCATTATCAGTAATGATCGATTCTGGCACTCCAAATCGGCAAATCAAGCTATTCCTGACAAAATCTACAACCACTTTCTTAGTGATGGCTCTATATGAAGCAGCTTCGACCCACTTAGTAAAGTAGTCAATAGCAACCAAAATAAATCTATGCCCATGCAATGCCGGGGGCTCTATTGGTCCGATAACATCCATGCCCCAAGTTACGAAAAGCCAAGGTGAATTCATTGCATGAATCTCATGTGGAGGCATTCAAATCAAATATCCGTGCATCTTAACATTTTGGACACTTCTGCACATACCTGCTACAATCATTTTACATAGTCATCCAGAAGTAACTGGTTCTCAGGATCTTTCTAGCAAGGGAGAACCCGTTCATGTGGGGCCCACAAACTCCAGCGTGTACTTCTTTTATCAATTTATTGTCTTCCGCAGCGTCGACGCATCTTAAGAATCCCAAATCTGGAGTCCTTCTAAAAAAGATTTCCCCACTTGGAAAATAGTTCTTTGCCAAACGCCGGATTGTCTTCTTTTGGTTGTTACTGGCCTCTTCAGGATATATTCTAGATTCTAAATATCTTTTGATGTAATAATACCATGGCTTTCCATCAGGATCCTCTTCAACGTGTGCACAATGGGCGGGTTGCTCCTTCAAGCTTATTTCCAAAGGATCAATGTAACTTTGATCTGGGTGATGAATCATGGAGGATATAGTGGCCATAGCGTCAGCAAACTCATTTTGCATCCTTGGGATATGTCTGAAATCAACTTCTTTGAATTTTCCACATAATTCCTGCACCAGCTCCACATAAGGAGTAATCTTTGAATTTTCTACGGCCCATTCTCCCCGTACTTGATGAATCAGTAAGTTTGAATCCCCGATGACTAGCAATTCACGAACTCCCATATCAAGTGCCAATTTGAGACCTAAGATGCAAGCTTCATATTCGGCCATGTTGTTGGTGCATGGGAAATGCAACTTAGCAGTTACCGGATAGTGTTGACCCGTTTCTGACACCAAAACTTCTCCTATTCCTGAACCTTTGAAGTTGACCGCCCCATCAAAGAATAGCCTCCATCCGGGGTAAATTTCTGTAATGTCTTCTTCTACGAATAAAATTTCCTCATCTGGAAAATAAGTCAGAAGTGGCTCATATTCATCATCAACCGGATTCTCTGCCAAATGATCTGCTAAAGCTTGCCCCTTGATTGCCTTTTGAGTTACATACACAATGTCAAACTCACTCAGCAACATTTTCCATTTGGCTAGCTTTCCCGTGGACATGTCTTTCAGGAATATATACTTCAATGGATCCATTCTCGAGATGAGGTATATTGTGTATGACGACAGATAATGCCTCAACTTTTGTGCGGCCCAAGTAAAAGCGCAACATGTCCTTTCTACGAGAGTGTAACGGGCTTCATAAAGTGTAAACTTTTTACTCAAGTAGTAAATGGCTTTCTCTTTCCTACCGGTCTCATCATGTTGCCCGAGGACACATCCGAAAGCATTTTCTGATACTGATAGGTAAAGCAGCAATGAAATTTCTTCTCTGGGCAGAACCAAAACCGGCGGTACAGACAAATATTCCTTGATGCGGTTGAAAGCTCTCTGACATTCTTCTGTCCACTCATTCAATGCATTTTTCTTCAACATCTTGAGAATTGGTTCGCATATGACTGTTGACTGAGCAATGAACCTGCTAATGTAATTCAAACAGCCCATGAAACTCATAACCTCCTTCTTGATCCTCGACGGTGGCAAATCCTGAATTGTCTTGATTTTTGATGGGTCTAGCTCGATGCCTCTCCTGCTGACTATGAATCCCAGTAACTTCCCTGATAGCACACCAAAAGCACACTTAGCAGGGTTTAACTTCAAATTGTACTTTCTTAATCTGTTAAAGAATTTCTCCAGATGGGTCAGATGATCCGAACTCTCGAGGGATTTGATAATTACATCATCCACGTACACCTCAATCTCTTTATGAATCATATCATGGAAAATTATCGTCATAGCCCTCATAGATGTTGCACCCGCATTCTTGAGACCAAAAGGCATTACCCTGTAATGATAAACACCCCAGGGCGTAATAAAAGCCATTTTTTCTGCGTCTTCCTCATCCATCAATATCTGATGATACCAGGAAAAAAAATCAGCGAAAGACTGAATTTCATGTTTTGCACAATTATCAATGAGGATGTGGATGTTGGACAGTGGAAAATTATCTTTATGACTGGCTCTATTCAAGTCTCTATAGTTAACACAAATTCGAATCTTGTCGTCCTTCTTCGGCACCGGGACAATATTGGCTAGCCATGTCGGATATTTTGTGACCTCCACAACCTTAGACTGGATTTGTTTTGTCACTTCTTCCTTGATCTTTAGACTTAAATCTGGCTTGAATTTCTATATTTTTCCTTGACTGGATCAAACTCAGGATTTATCGGCATCTTATGCGATACAATGTTGGTGCTTATTCCCGGCATATCATCATAGGACCAGGCAAACACGTCAATGTATTCCTGCAATAGGTGAATGAGCTCTCTCTTTTGTGTTTTCGCCAGGTGGACACTAACCCTTGTTTCTTTGATTTCATCATAATCTCCCAGGTTGACTGTTTCAGTTTCCTCTAGGTTGGGCTTCTCCCGGTTCTCAAACTCCTCTATATCTTCTACTAATCATTTCTCATCACCTTCCTTCCAATCATCATCATTCCCCTCATTTTGTTCGTCTAAGCTTGGATATGACATGACATTGGCAGGTTTTGAGTTACTGTTACTGTAATAAACAAACAAACCAAGTTAGATGATAACAAGATAATAATAAAATATACGAATAGTGGTGTTTCGAAAAATAATTTATTTTATGTTATTTTTAAATAATGGAAAGCCTTTCATAAAAAATTGAGAGATAATTACAAACTATGGCTCATGACTTGTGCAAACACAAGCCCATGCCTTTTGAAAGCAGTAAAAATATGAAAAGGAAATTTGAGATATAAAGGGTGGATCGCGGGTCCTCCTCCGGATCATCACCAATTTTAAAAAATATTAGTAATTACCCTTTCATCTACCACGATGGGTGATGGGTCATAAATGGGGTGGAGGTCCAGTTTTGGAAGGCCTCCCCTGGTGCAATCTTCTTCACCCCACCGGACTTTGGTAAATCATCTGGTAGAGCATTGTATCCTTCGAACAGATCTCCTATCCCATCCCCAAGACCTTTATCATTCGATATCTCACGCATGGGAAATGACTGGTACAGGAGTGGTAAGGGCCTAAATAGACTCGCCTCTGACTTATTCTCAATCTCATCTTCCTTGGTAGGACGATATCCTAACCCATACTTAAAGGCTTTCTCTGGGATCATAACGGGCTCAATAATTCCTTGAAAATTCTTACCCAAACCTCAACCAGGTTCGAACCCATTTCTCAACATCACAGTCGCAATCATTTTGTAGACAGAAGGCATTGGAGCTTTGTGCGTCAAATCCTTTTCCACAGTATTTACAATTTCCACTGTATAGAAGCTACTACCCTTTGGAACATCTTCAATCACCGGCATATAACCATTGGGCTGATTTGCTCGGCTTCCTTCCCCTTTGCACCATATATCCATGGTCTTCCCAAGAGCAGGTTGTAACTAGGATGAATATCCATAACATGAAACTTAGTCTTGAATTCGGCAGGTCCCATTTGGATGTGCAAATCAATTTCACCTATGGTATCTCTCTGCTTTCCATCAAATGCTCTCACATTTACGTGGCTTTGGCGAATTTTTCCCAATTCATAGCCCATTTGATCCAACGTGGAAAGAGGACAAATGTTCACACCAGATCCATCATCTATCAATACCTGATTAATCACGTAGTCTCAAAAAATAACAGTGATATGCAAGGCCTTGTTATGCATCGCTCCTTCAAACGGCAGCTCTTCATCACTAAATGATATGCGATGACTTCCCACAATATTTCCTATTATCGTAGCCAGGTTCTCAACACTCGTCCTTGTGGAAACATACGCTTCATCCAAGACCTTCGATAAAGCCTATCTGTGGTATTGCAAACTCATTAATAATGCCAAAACAGAAATTTGAGCCGAAGTCTTCTCTAAATGTTTGACAATTGAATAGTCCTTTGGTTGCATACGCCTCCAAAATTCCTCAGCCTCCCTTTCAGTGATTGGCCTTTTCTGTGAATCCTTTTTGTTGGTCAATTTTTTAGGAATGTAGCATCGTCCCGATTGCGTCATCCCTTGGGCAGAAGCGGTCTGTACAATAAATTCCTTCCTTGGAGGGGGAGTGTACACTTGAGTTGGGGCCGTCATCACTATAAATGGAGCTTTCTCATTGACACTTAAGGCATCCACAGCTCTCTCTATCTTTTCTACCTCTTCCGCTCTTTTGCACTTTTCTGAATTCACCTTTATAATAGTCTTGTCAGACGCCCATTCTCCTTCTATTTCAATCATGTTAAATGTAGGTCCCCCATGATTAGGCAATGGGTTACTGTTGACATTTGGCGTCGGTGACTGAAGCGTGATGACCTTTTGATCAATCAGATCTTGTATCTTATGTTTCAAGATAATACAGTCCTCGGTACTGTGCCCTGTTGCTCCTGAATAATAGGCACAATTTTGATTAGGATTATAAAATCGAGAGTTGATATTGACAGGCTTTGGCTGGATCGGTTGCAAATGACCAGCATTCTTCAATCTTTCAAATAGTTGGGTGCGACTTTCAGCCAACAACGTGGAGTTTTGGGGAGGTTTCTTTTTTATGTTTGGACGCGGAGGGTTGATGATAGGCGAATTTACACGCCTATATCAATATATTTTGCCCATATTTTAGCCTAGTTTTGAGAACAAATTATATATTTCATGCACTTTTAGTCCTTTTTCCTGTAAATGAGCTAACGAACATGATTAGTAAAGTTTCAGGTATAAATGATGCAGAATTCAGCATTTTATGGCTTACTTGATGCAAAAGAAAGCTCACGAAGGAATGGAAGGGAGTTTACACGCCTAAGGACCAAAACTGCTGCATGGAAAATCTGTCCCGGGCTAAAACAACATTTCTGAAGACTTTGGGGATCTGCAGTAACTTAGTTGGATTTGGACAATGATACATTAACCTAGTACAATTGGGTTATGTATTTCATTAGTTTATTTGGATTATGATAATGTTACATTAACCTAGTACAATTGGGTTAAGTATTACATTAGCCTAGTAGGATTTGGTTAGATATTTTATTTATCTAGTAGGATTAGGATATGGGTATTATAAATACCCTATCATGCTAGAGATTTTATTACTTCTCATCTTACAATTCAATTCTATTACTCTACAACTCTTCTAATCTTTCCATTAATTCTATTTTTCTTCTTCTACTCTTCCATTCTTAAATTCCACAACAAGAGAATCGTTACTTTGCCTAGGAATTCACGCCTCACGCCTACCACCTAAGCTACACGAAATTACTCAATCTTGTGGTATAACAACAATGTCAATCGTGATCTCCTTCGCATTCATGGGTAACTAAACTTCTCTGTTGGGGTTATGGAAGCCGCATGAGATACTATCTATTGCTGTGAGTTTGTGAGTTCGAGGCACGTATATTGCTTATATCATTATTCTCTTCATCTTAATCTACATTCTTTGCGGTTGCAAACGCAAGAATACGCCAGTCTAACATTTAACTTGTTCGAGAGAAAAGTTATTTGTCTGGAAAAGAGATAATGTCAAGGTAGTAGGACACCCTTTCCTATTAAAAAGCTGGTGCCGTAACTGGACTAACCTCTTGGAGAATTCATACCGTTAGATACGCTTTAAGCTCGAGAGAGTTAAAGTGAAATAGTCCTTGTTTAGGTCGAGAGACGCTTGGATTTACCATCGACTACAATCCTCTATAAGCAATTGCATGTCAGAATTCTACACACTCATAGCCAATAGAGACGTATACCTCAGAAGGTGGACATAACCCCAACACTTCAATTCTCATTGTTTACAACCAACGTAACAATCTCTCTCTTTTTACTTTATTATTTTCAGCTTTTGTTTACATTACTTGCAAAACAAGAATCCCCCCTTCTTACGAGACTTGCACCAAAAGTTTAGTAATTTTACTTACTTGTTGGCCAAGCTATTCCCTGTGGGATCGACACCCAACCCAGGTTGGGTTCTATATTTGCTAACGACCGCTTTACACTCAAACGAGAGCTGTAGATTGAGCGTTATCAAGGGTTATAAGGGATCTGGTTTGCATGAGGAGGCACTTAATGATAATTTAGAGGTGCTTGGATGTTTGTTCGATTGTTTGGAAAAGTGGATTGGACATGAGGCTGATAATTCAGTGGTGGAACTTGGTAATGAGGAAAAATATTTGGCTGTGGAGCTTGGCATTGGGATTGAACATTTGGGAGTGAAGCTTGGTACTGGGGTTGGATATTTGGGAGTGGAGTTTGGTATTGGGGTTGGACATTTAGGAGTAGAGTTTGGTACTGAGGTTGGACATTTGGGAGTGGAGCTTGGTATTGGGGTTGACTGTAGAATACATGCTGAAAGTTTGGTGACGGCGGAGAAGAGAAAATATTCCTAGAGTTGAACCTCTTTTTCATTTTTGCAACAGAATCAGCAGAAACCGTGCCCACATCCTTCTTTTTCTTCTTTGAGAACATAGCATTCCCGGACGATGTTGGGGTCTTGGCAATTTTTCCTGTCCGAATACCTTCTTCTAGCGATTCTCCTATTTTTACCAAATCTGCAAAAGTCGCCCTGACAGCGGACACCATCCTGGTATGATATTCTCCTTCTTGAGCGCGAGAGAACACAAATATCATTTCTTCCTTAGACATGGGGGGTTGCACTTTGGCAGCTTCTTTCCTCCAACGGAAAACATAGTCTCAAAAAAACTCATCACTTCTCTGTTTGATCCAATCTAGTGAATATCGGTCAGGGACTATTTCAATGTTAAACGCGAACCTGTCAAGGAAACCCTTGGCCAATGCTCTCCAACCAGTCCATCTTTTCAGTTCCTGAGACATAAACCATTCTAAGGCTTCGCCAAATAAACTCTGGCTGATCAAACGCATCAATAATGCTTCATTTTTCCCTACCCCCACCATTTGATCACAATACCTTCTCAGATGGGCCATTGGGTTTTCGGTACTATTGAACACTTCAAACTTAGGGACCTTGTACCCTTCTGGTAGATCTACTCCAGGGTGAACACATAAGTCATCGTACCCTAAATGGTCGTGGTCCCTCGCTCCATGAGATTTTTTGATCCTCATGATCTCTTCATTCATAGCTAGATACTTCATTTCATGCTCGGTCCTCCACTCTTTCTCCTTCTCTTTGTAATAGTCCATCTCAGGATTAGGAAGGGGATTATAGATATTGGGGGATATGAAGGCATGCGGAGGATTTGGCAGGGAGGCTTGATTTTGTGGATGAAAGAAAGTTGGTTGGTAGATGGTGAGGACGTTTTGAAATTTAGAAAGGTTTTGTGGAATTTGCGAGTATTTTGGTGGCATCTAAGAAGGATTTTGCGAATTTTGTGGATTCGGGGATAGATTCAAAGGAAGATTTGGGGATGGATTTTGTGGATTTGGGCACGCATTTTGTTGATTTGCAAATGGGTTCTGGGGATTTGGGAATGGATTCGGAGATAGGTTTTGCATGGTTAGAGATGGATTTTGTGGATGATAGACATCTGGGTTATTTTCGCGATTGGTGTTTGGGATAATTTGAGGAGCGAAGACGGACGATGTGTTATATGGCTGATTCCCGAGAATAGGAATATTGAGAGGAGGAATTTGGAGTGGTGTCCCGTGTCCTCCAGGAGCGAGAGCATTGACTGTGATGTCCAGGTTAGCCAAATCTCAAGTACGATTTATTTCCTCCTGAAGCATTTCTAACTTTCTTGCAAGTTCCGCAATCATCTCACTCTGTTCTGCTGTTACATTGACCCTGATGGTCAATGTGTTTTCTTCGTCATTTCCAGTCATTATTAAATGATGGTCAGATGATGGGATTTTATGCGCTTTTGACCGGGTGAAGTAGGGATGTTCTGCCAGCTTATTTCAACACGGAGTAGTTTTCTATTATCTGTAAAGTAAAACAACTCAAAGGCAAATGTGTTAGTTTCCACATATAATAAGCAATGCAAAATACTTGACAAGAAATAGCCACGTAGAGTTGTTTGTGTCATAGACAAATTCATCCAAAGGAGCATAGCTGATAAACTTGCCTTTGATTCAAACAAACACACATAAGCACATAAGACAATTATATTACACAAAACATTATAATAATGCATATCCTAACTGGGGTGACCCTTTTTGTGCCAAGGGTTCAGGCCTAACGATTTTGAAGAAAATATATGTTTCCTTAAAGTCAATCCATTATCCCCCAACTTATATAGACACGAAAAGGGCATAAATGCCTACAAAAGATAACAAAAGAGGGATACAATCTTTAGGGAAAAGGGGAAATAACATAAAAGAAGATAAGTTTCCACGCAGGGAAAATAGAAAAACTAGCTACCGGAGGCTCCTTCGTCTACCTTTGCCTTCTTTGCCTTGTTCACCTCCTGTGCTATTTGATACCTATTGATGATCAGATGACTCCTGCATAACTGTGTCTTGCTGTCGTAAGTCATTTTTCCTATACTATCGAGTTGGGAGGCCTTGCTATCATCCAAATCGATTAAACACTGCCTAGCATCATTAGCCTCTTGCCTAGATCTTTTCAAATCTTCCCTCAACATATGTATTGTTAAAGCATCTTCTACATGCATATGTCGGTGAGCGATTTCACTTTTCTGAAACTCATCTTGAAGCCTGTGGAGTAGGATTTGATGCTTGGATTCTACATCCACGACCCGAGTGGGCACGTTCGGCTCTGGAATCAATGCTCCGACGAGGCTCTTTTTTAACCACTTCTTGTAAGTGTCGCTGACTTCAGGTTCATACCCTATACGGAAAGAGACTTCCGTCCACCTTCTTCTTCTCCATCCGTTTATCATGTAGTCTTTGAGCGGGGGCTCGCTTTCATCATACTCGGTGAAGAATCTGAGCATAGAATCAATTTGAGGTGTCTCCTACTTGATCTCGAATTTCCTAAGAACTCTGCCAGGATTGTAGGGACGGGTTTCCCTGAGACCCGAAAGCACTAGAAAAGGCCCGTCGCCCCCTCGAATAGTGTATTTCCCTGAACGAAGATAGTTAATGGACCATTGCACATCGTCATCTCTTAATTCTCCAAGAGTCTTAAACCAAAATTCATGAGATGCTTCCCTTTTGAACTTGTGTAAAAACAACCACATGTCGTGCGATTCTAACAGATTCCATCTTGTTTTGTGATCAGGTTGTACCGTTCTAGGATTTTTCACCAAATGCATTATCATCCACCATTGCAATATAATTTTCCTGCCTTGAAAGAAACGGTTCTCGACTTGACATCTTTCCAAAGCTCGATATATGTCGGCGACAATTATAGGAGCTAAGTTGTGGAATACCTTTTTTGAATTGTACTCCATTCCAAAGAAGAGTGCATGGGTCACTGAGACAACCCTTGGATGAATTGTGTTATTTTCCCCCTGTGGGAACACCATGGTTCCAAGTAGGCATACCGCGAACACAAAGGCTCTCGTCTCCTTTCATTTTGCTTCTGACTCAAATTTATGTCCAAATTTGTGAAAAGCATTGAATCTTCCGAACCAATGATACAACTCACGAAAAGTGATATTTTCTCCATCACGTTCTCCTAGCCAGGTGTCGTCGTCAGTTAAAAATACCTCCTTGATCTTTTGAAGATCCCATACAACTGGGACTAAAATGTTCTTATCTGGTGTCTCCCTTCTCTTAAAACACATTTCAGTACTCTCATAACAAAGCAATACCTCTTCAATGGTAGGATTCAATTCAACATCCCCGAATCGAAATACCATATTCTGATCATCCCAAAAAGTTGTTAGTACATGAATCATTTCAGGTCAAGCGTCCATCTCGATCAAAGAAGGCAGATGCCCGATGTGTGTTCTAACAATCTTTCTCTCTTCTGCGCTCATGTGATCCCTCCATAGTTTCAAGAAATCGTCGAGTTTAGTAACCATCTTGAACTTTTCGAGAGAATGCGGTTGAGCCATATCCTACACGAAAATAGGCAAAGATAAGCCTTCCCCAATCCCCAGAGGGTAATGTATTGAATTAAACAAGCATATATTTTTTCCAACACATAAATATGATTCGTCTGTAATTGACTCGGGGTCAATAGACGGAGGGCGGGTTTTTTAATAGGCCCAATACCCGCTCGGGTATTGGGTCGTCCTAGGTTCATGCTTAAAATAGGGTTTTGGTTTCGTTCTATCCTAGGTGTCTAGAGTGGGTTTGAACACTGGTTCTCAAGCAGACAACTTGAGTTTGAAAATACGAACAGCCATCGGATGACTCACGTGCTAATAAACCGTTCGTATTTCCAACATATTTTGGAATTGAACAACAGGGGCCGGGACATCCACGAAACCCCAAAACAGTTTAAATAATGCAGGAATATGCCATGAGATGCGATAGATAAACTTTACAGAATCGAAACATACAAACACATAAACAGTTAATCAAAAGACGAAATCAAACATTTGGTTAGAACCTAGTTAAAATCCCCAGCAGAGTCTCCATTTCTGTTTTGCGGAGAAATTTTGACTTTTTAGAAAAGAGTCGCGACTTAATTTTGAAAAGGAATTAAGAAACCTTTAGAGAATTACTTCAAACAATTCAAAACAGGAAAATCATTTTAAGTTAGAGATTCTAGATAAGCGGTTCCTATTAACATTTTAGAAAGGTGTTAGGCACCTAAAACATCCACTAACTTGCGGTTATCCGATCTGTTTGAAAACATTCTTTAGATTAACTTCTAAAAAAGACTAATCTGTTGAAAAGTGATTGATTTTTTAGAAAAAACTTTTGTAAGATAAGTTTAGGCGACTTAATAGGGATTTTCACTAAGTCTAAATAAAACTAATAAACACATAAAAAGGGAGAAGAGAGGAGAAAGTAAAGGATTTAGTCCATTGGGCCCAAATCAATGAGACCTGTCCTAGTCTAATTGGGATTTCAACCCATTTCACCTGTCCTAATCTAGTTATCGAGCCTTTGGCTCGAATCTTGCTCCACCTGTATTAAATTTACAACTTTAGCTTCGAGGCCCCGAATGAATGAATAAATAAACACCTAAATGAATAAATAAAAATAATAAAGAAAACAAGAAACACAATGCTAAGTGAACTAAAGAAGATAAGGCTTTCAAGCCTCCAAATCCTAGTGACTTTGTCAATGTACTTAGGCCCGCTATCCGCTTCTGTTTTCTTACTTGAATGGCCATAGAATCATTGTGGGAATTGAACCTCGAGGATATGGGCCTCACTGGCCCACCTGATAATGAGATAGGAAGGAGTCCATTGTGGACTCCAATGCAAATTGACATGTGAAGGAAGAAAAGGCAAGAAATTAGAATCCGAATCACATAATTTGATAAATTTAAACATTATTCGATAAGGCATAATGAAATGAGTAATGGCAGAGGGATGGCAGGCGTGGGAAAAGAGCAAAATATCACATAATTTAACACATTCTATTTGGAATGTTGCCTCCACCTTACTGTTACTTAATACAATCCAATTACAACTTGAAAGAGGTTATAATTATGTGTTAGCAATATTTTATTTCGAGAGCATGATCAAAATATAAAGTGAAACAGAAAGAGAAGCCAAAATCTGCTACCTCGTGTTTACGAATAATTGTCAGTAAGGATTATACGTTACAGACATTCATTATACAATCCTAATACAAATTCAAAATCGCATGAACATATAAAAGCAACAGAAGCATGATTGAACCAGGAAGGAATCCAAACCTCACATCCAAACCCATAAAATTCGAACTCAATGCCTCAATAGTTGTTCTAATCCCTTTTTCAGTTTCCAGAAGTAACCTAAAAGTGAATCAGTGAAGAACTCCCAAGAATGAGAGTACTGACTTTGAACAATTTGAGAAAGAGAACAAAAAGAAGATACAAATTGGCCAACATAAGTAAAGATGGGTCACTTCGTAAAATTAATTTTAACCTCACTTCTAACCATCTCTTTTGAAGCTAAAAGGGGAAATCGGTGAAAAATCCCCAAGAATATGAATGCAAAAGCTGATTTTTACCTTAATTCCAACCCCTTTCAAGTCTCTTTCGAAAGCCAAAGGGTGAACCATTGAAAAATTTCTGGGAACAAGAACAATACCACTTGGACCAAACAACACCCATAGGAAAATTCAGATTAAGAACTTTCAAAAACGAGAACATATCATGAATGTTTCGCTTTTAGTTCTCTTTTCACAAGCGTGCGAGTTTTCGATTTCATTAAGCCTCTTAGACATTGTAAACCAAAGAAACTTAACAAAACTTTTACTTCAAAGACAAACCGACTAAACTGATTTCAACGATCTCCCAAATGACTTCAAATAAACAATAATGGATTACACTCAGGCATTTTGGAACAATGATCGAGAAGAAAAATAAAAAGAGAAACATGAGAGAGAACCTCACAAATAAGTCCAAGTTGACAATGTTATTAATCAAATTCGACAACCTGTAAGACTCCTAAATGAAAAGCTCGCACATATTCCCATAACGAATATGTATGACCATGAACTCAAATGAAAAAGGGAATACAAAAATCTCCAAAAAACCAATAATTTAGCGCCAATCACGTACAAAATAGAAACGAGAAAAAATAAGACTAACCACAACTCTACAAACTACAGCAAAGGCGACTGTTATTCCAATCCTCCCCCTCATTCCGACCGATTCGAACAAAGCGGTCATTGAGGCATCCTAGGACTTTTGATACGCTTTTGGACCTTGCTCATTGTCCTTTTGGCATATGAGAAGCCAAAGGAACCTGAGAGGTAGCTCTGCTAGCGACATTGCTAGCTCGACAATTACGACACCATCCAATGGTAACGACAAATAAAATACATGTCAAGTAACAACTATGAATCAAACAACATCAGGCTAAAACTATTGAACACGATCAAAGAAACAATCTTTTACTAGGAAGCTAGCTATTCAAACCACAAGCAGTACAAAAATGAGGCGTTAATACATAACAAAATATCCAAACATCTGACTAAACAGCAACCTATGGTCTTTAAGACCTCTACAGCATATAACCCAGCCCGCAATATCACTAATACTCGCAACTACAGAAGGTTGAGATGAAGTAGACATAGTCAAAAGATAAACGAAATGAGGTGTTACCCATTTCGGAGCAGCAAATGGGACTATGAGCTAACTGCCGGAATACGCCACCACCGGAAATCAGTGTTATCAACTTGAGAACCTCTGATTAATCAACCAAACTTCCAAAAAAAAAAAAAAAAGGAGAAGATATTCTACTGTGAAGGAAAGCTTTTAGCTCTGAGGTCCCTTTCCCTTCTTCCCAACCAAAAATTTCCAACCCTCTCTCCAACCCCCCAGTGAAAAATCCCCCTTTGATAGAGAAAAACCTAGGGTTTGTTTAGGGCTTCCCACAAGGATAATCCTGGTACTTGAAAAAAAAAAAGAAATTCAAAATTCAAATTGAGGATAAGGTCTTGTACCAATTTTTGGATTCTTCGGAGAATTTCGAATTGATTTCAACCAATAGGAAAAGAAAAAGTAGAAATCCCCCCAAAAACAATGAAATTCACCCACCTTTGTACGAATTCGTACCTTTTCTCCTAAATTTGTGGATTTGAACTTTGGGTAGGACACCTTATCGGTCTTCTAGAAGAATCTAGGGTTTTCTTCGCGAATTCGAGTGGGACACGTGCAGAGAAGGGTCGAGTCGGACCGGTTTCATGGTTTTCGGGTTAAGGTCGGTCGTGGGTCGAGTGCGGGGCTGGATTGGTGCTATCGATGTTGGTATTGTCACGAATTTTTGAAGTTGTTCTCGTTGTTGTCGTTGGCTGGTGAAGGAGATAAGAGGGACTGTTGATGCTGGGCCGGGTCAGTTATGTGTTTGGGCCAAGTGGAATTGTTGTAATTGTTGTTGGCGGTGTGAAATTGGGCCTGGGTTGGTTTTGATTATCTTTTGGGCTGCAGAAAGAAAAGGATAAAATGGGTTGGTTGGGATTTAAGTTGGATCATAAAATTATTAAGAATTTGGGGATTATTAAAATATAACCCTCCAAATAAAATTTAGGATTTGGCCAAATTAATTAATATTTTGATCCAATTGAAAACTAGATTGGTCCATTGCATTGCAAAAATATGACCAATTTGATTTTAATTAGGATCAAATTTAATAATTTGACCAAATTGAATTGAATTTCGATATGAATTAACACCTTGTTTAATCCCGGAGTTCTTGATTTGATAAAACCAAACACATATTTATCTGAATAATTTATTTTAAGAACAAATCATTTTTAAAATCAAGACTTCAACCATTTAAATTTATTTCAAGACGAACCTTGATTAAAATCCGATATTTCGTAAAATAAATATTTAAGTAACAACATTATATAATCTCATGTAATTAAATATGATAATATATAATCTTTACTTAAAACGGCAAAATTATCCAAATAGATACTTTGAAAAACTTTTTATTCGGATAAAAATAAATGTCATAATTTTATTTAAAATCGAAGAAACTCGGCATTAAACTTAGTTATGGAGGGCAAAAATTAGGTGTCAACAATAATAAAATAGATATAAATGATAAATTAATTCTTGATGTTTTAAATTAATAGAACATCTTATATGAAACTCATTTACGAAAATTTACATGTATGTTTGCTCCATGATTTTACTATATTACCCCTAATTAATTATTGTAAGACATTTACATATAAGAAAATTAATAATATTTAATAAAAAAAAGGTAAAATAGACATTTATGACATGTCTACTTCAGCTGTTTCAACCGTAATTTTACTATATTACCCCTAATTAATTATTATAAGTCATTTAGGTATTAAAAATTTAATAATATTTAATAAAAATAAAATTGACATAAAATAATAAATTAATTCTTGATGTTTTAAATTAACATGACATCTTATATGATGAGACTTATTTAATTTTTTTTTCACAAATATTTTTTAATAGTTATTTTGCTATATCACTTCTAATTAGGTATTATAAGTTATTTAGGACATATTTGCTTCGTTGCTTCAATCATAAAATTTGGTACTTAAATTATCTTAAGAATATAATTGACTATCAATGCCACAAAAATTTAGATAAGGAGAGTAACATATATTATTTGAAAATTACATAAAAATATTATAAATTACAGTAGCTAACTATTTAAAATACTTAAAAACATATTATGAATCTGATTGATTATCTAAATTATATTTGTGTCATATAAATTCGGGATAGTTTTGGTATTTTATAATTTGCATTTTTATTATTTTAATTTAGTAATTTGTTGATGCAAATGATGTTTTCGAATTTAACATGTTTTAAAAATTTAGTACTTTATTTATTTTAATTTATTTACTTTATTTTTTTAAACTATTATATATTTAAAAATTATGCAAAAAAATAATTATAAGTCATAACTATTAGCATCTTATTACATTTTAAAAACATATAGTAAAAAATATGATTGACTTTTGAAATTTTAATAGTGTCACATAAGTTGCGATAAAGCAAGTAACAAAAATTATTTGAAATTACATTAAAAGATATTAAATCCACAAAGATTAACAACTTAAAATATTTTAAAAAATATATTAGTAAAAAAAATTTGATTGATTCACTAAATTCTAAAATTGGGACAAAGCGAGTAACATAAATTACTAAATTACATAAAAGATACTATAAATCACAATGATTAACACCTTAAATTGTTTAAAAATTTGATTGACACTCCAAATGTTATTTTTGCTACATAAATTGAGATAACGTAAATAACATATGTTGGGCCTCTACTGGCACGGACTACAGTATCTAGTATTGCATCGAGATACTGAGACTAACTGAACTTATTGACTATATATTGCATCGTTCACTACTAACTAAAATATAGAAATTCGATTTAACTATAAAATTTAATGATAATGACCGAAAAGAATGGGAAAATCAATGTTTTAAAACATATAGGTGAAGGGAAAAAGGACAAGATAAAAGTGGAATTTGAAACCTCGACTTTATTTGTAAAAATGAATCCAATAATCATTGTATTATTTTTTACAAACAAATGATTTACATATGTATTATTGAACGAAGATGAATACACTCTTACATACTATAGTACAACAAATAAATAAATCAAATTTCATAAAGTACTCCCCTATACCTAATATTCCCTCCAAAATTAAATTTTTTATCGAGAATACAGTTAGGAATTTACACTGACAATATGTATTACTTCAACTCGATTATTTATATATGTAGGATTTTCTTGATGATTGAATTACTTGGAGACTTTCTTGGTAAGTGGAGACCTTGACTCACGAAGTCTTCTTTCATTGACCAATGATATTGCAAACCTATCACAAAACAAAATATTTAAATCAGTTTATTTATGACACATATAAGAATATGTATATAGTAAGACTAGCTAACATACATTGACAATACAAATATATACTATCCCTCTGATCCTTCAATCGTGATTTTTAAAAATAGATATCTCAAATTATTTGTCGACGTTTAAGACAAAAGTGTATAATGATATATATACCTCTTAAGGGCTTCCTCATTAGTGCCTCCTTTAGGAATTGGTTCTGTTAAACCTGTTTCCAAATTTACCCTTGAAAGTGGTTTCTTCAATAAATTTTTCCCAATTTCCACTAGCCTCTCCAAATTTTCCTTTGTAGACACATCCACTGAGGCTTCTGTTCCATTTAGTTTATCCTCCTGTTCATTATTTTCAACAACCAAAATAATTTATTAATCAAACATACCTATCAAAATACTTTAATACAACAACAACAACAAATCCAGTGTATGGAGTCTAGGGAGGGTAAAATTTACACAGTCCATGCCGCTACCTCCGAAGGAGTAGAGAGGCTGTTTCGGATAAACCCCCGGCTCATCAAAATACTTTAACAAAAGAAAAAAGGAAAGATACTACACTATATATAGTCGCTCGATCACCAACACAATAATGAGTAAATGTATATTTTTTTTCATATTTTGCTAGCGAATGTAATTATTTGATGCTTACTTGAATTCGAAGGTAACTCTTTTCACTATGAAGAGCTTGGAAAACAACAGAATTATGGTAATCAACCATATCAGCACTTGATTGTGAGAATACTTCAATTAATGGTGTGGAACCTTTGTGAAATAACCAATCTACAATACCCCATTTGGCTGCCAAGGATGAATTATATTTCTGTTCACATTTTGCAGCTCCTGTCCCTATTGATATTACAAGAAAACGACCATAATCTGTTGGTTTTTTTAGGAAGAAATCCGGGTTGTTCTTGAAAATTTCTTTGCTTACTTCTGCTATTGCAACCAAACCCTGAAAAAAACAACATGTCAACATATATTAATTATAAGTATATACTAAGATTGTATAAATTCTATTGTATCGTCAGTGTATATAAGTTAAATATACGTACCGGATTGTTTGCAGCAACGCCACCATCAATGAGATTATGTTCTCTGACGTTGCCTTTGCTATCTTCAACTGTGAAATTATGAGCTGGAAGATAAGTTGGTGCTGCTGAAGTACTAATACAAATATCGGACAATTTTGCATCATAACATGCTGATCGTTTGGTCTGCAAGCAAAAATCAAGATTCTTCAATATGTAGTCCCACATGTGTGGTCTGGGGATCGCAGGGTGTACCGTGCATGCAGACCTTACCCCTACCATTGTGCGGTAGAGAGACTGTTTTCGAAAGACTTTTTTTCATTTGAATAAGAAATAATGTATACCTCATAAGTAGAGAAAATGGTTGGTTGCAACTTCTTGATATCAAAAGTAGGAATAACCACATTAGTGATAGTGTTACTAAGGCGAGTATTTTTCAATTTCTCCTTGACAATCTCACGTATGTATTTGCCATCATATTTTGGTCCTATTAATGCTAGCATCATCTTCCCAATTGAAGCAAACCAACCACTGCATGTTTGCAAATTCAACAGCAATTTTAAAAAATTGGTCAGCCACAGTACACATAAATAGAGTGACCAAATTAAAGTTCATTAGATGTGTACATACCAGTTCTTTTCTGGAAAAATCTTTGGACAATGCTCCAAATAAAATGGTGTAATATCTTTTGCTGCATAAAGTGGACGATTATTTTCGTCTGGAGCTGTTAACATGGCTGTCACAAGGCCACCAGTGCTCGTTCCAGCAATTACGTCGAAGTAATCTGCAAGTCTTGCATCCTTTCCATCCAACTCCTGCAAATTTAATACCACCAATAAATTTATTTTCCATGCATGCATTAACATATGGTAGCATATTGGAATGTAACTGACGTGACGTATCATTATATATGCATGTGTATATAAAAGAAAATTGACCTGAAGTTGAGATTCAAGATAACTGAGGATGGTAGCTGGAATAATTCCTCGAACACCACCTCCATCGATGCTAAGAATAGTGATCAAATCTCCATAAGTTGGAGCTTGAATTTGAGATGTTTTTCTCTCCATTTCTAAATGAATAATCTTAGTATAAGAGCTAGAAAGCTTAGACAAAGTTGTTGAAATTAAATTATGATTTTGTTTGTGTACTATGAGAATATTGTTGAACTAGTTTGTGATATTCTTTGGCAATGTACAAGGGATCATATTTATAGGCATTGATACCAAGAGACTTGGTGACTTAATGGGTCAAAGATTTGACTTATCAAATGAAGAAAGTTTCTATTAAAATTTTAAAGAAAATTCTGGGAAACATGTATAGCAAAAAAATTGAGTATCATGAGGTAAAAATTTAACTCGCTAGTAAATAATATCTTTTTCGATTAAAAAAATAACTGGTTTCGGATCACAACAAAAAATATTTGAATTGTCTTGCTGTAAAAATATTTCATATATATTCGTCACGCAAACTAAAGCCGGCGTTGAAAAGTACTACTATACATTACTCGCAAAGCTTGTGCTAAGTGGGATGTACCGTTTACGGTAGTTCGATAATTTTTACTCAAACTCTATATTTATCTTTAATAAAAGTGATTTAATATATACGACAGTATAATTTAGAGATTCAGTAATTTCAAATGGCCAAAATATCAGTACATTCATTTGAAATAATACATCCGCCTCTGATGAAGTGGACCCCATCTATTTAACTGTGGAACACTTTTAAAATAGATTTCAACCTTGTGAAATAATTTGAGAGTTAACTAATATTATTTCTCACCGTGAAAGAAATGAGTTAAATTGAGAGAAATGGTCAAATTAAATTAAATATTATTAATTCCTGCATACCAAACAAGAGAACTATAGTCCATGGTGACTCCTATCATTGGAGCAAAATATTGATAAGATTATTTAATTGGTTAAATTAAAAGTTTGGCATAAGTTTTGCTATTCAACATTGCAACAAAAGTGGTTTACTTGGGACTTTGGCATAAGTTTGACGTACAATTCAACATCGAAAACGAAATACTATTTTACTTTATAATAGTGCTATTGCATACTTCCAACTAGAAGAGTAAAAGATGCTTCGTATATTCCTCTCTTTGAACCTCATGATCAGAACCTTTGCTATTTCATGTGTTAAAATATTAAAAATTCATCACATGGGATAAATCCCAGGAGGACATGTAAATTTATAAGAAATATTTTAATAATGTCTAAAGTTTATGTTGGTACGGAGCAGAGTGTTAGCTAGTTAAGAACTCTCACATTCAAAGATTGAAAGTGACGGAAATGAGGATGTTGTGTTGGATGTATGAGCTTACTAGGGGAGATAGAGTTAGGAATGAAACTATCCGGGAGAAGGTGGAAGTGGCTTCTGATGAGGCCAATATGTATAGGATTTTGTTGCTCGTACTCTGTTAAATTCTAGTATAGTTTAAGATATCGTCCCACAGAGATTGAAAAATCTATGCTACAAATTTGTATGTATCTCGATTACTATTTGAGAATCAAATTGATGAAAGGAGAGTAATTTCTAAAACTTTTTAAAAAAAATATGTAAAGAAATAGTGTTTAAAGATTATCTTGGAGAGAAAGTTGGGGGTTGTTGAATTCACTTGGTATATTTATTATAATAAAATCATTATTTTAGTAATTTCTACAAAATTGTAGGATAACTTTCTAGACTTGATTTATGTGTTTATGAGGAATAAAGACCCCTTGCGAGGATACGAATTGAAACAAATAAGATAGAGATTATTTAAATCTAAGAAATAGTTCGAAATAATCCTTCCTTGAGGATAAGGATCAAAAGAAGCAATTTCAAGGATTTGAAATAACAAGTGACTAAAAATTATTATTACTTATATTTTATGAAATCCTTATAGTATATTTAGTTTTTTTCCTTGTGGGAAGTACAACTTAATATAACTATAACTATAATATAAAATATCAAGTAACGCTAATTTCTAGTACAAGTATTTCAACACGAAGTATTTTTAGCTTTTAAATAAAATCAAGTCTTGAAAGAACTAAAATAAGATTTATATTATAATATTATACCAAGTTTCTTCAACGCTCCCAGCACAAAGAAATTACTTCATTATGGAGAAAATAATAAAGAAAAAAAATATTACTCTACAAAAGAAAAAGAAAGAAAGAAAAAGTAAACAAGACTAATTCTTATATATTGCTTATGTTGTTGGATGCTTAATAATCAAAGAAATGCCTCTATTTATAGAAAATTATAATGTTGAACCAACGAATGCATTCTTTGAAGTGGTGTTTGTGACGGTCACTTGTAACTTCTTCTGAAAACCTTCACTCATTTCATTCCTTCACTTGACGGGTGTGAGTAAGCTTTTGTAGTGATGGTTGTGACGGTCACTTGTAACTTCTTCTGAAAACCTTCACTTGTTTCATTCTTTCACTTGACGGGTGTGAGTATGAAATTGTGTTTACACCCGTGGAATTCTCTTATTTCTTTAAGAATTTGCTTCTTCTCTTGTATTCTTCTTCCTGTAGAATTTGTCAGAAAATATACAATAATATGATATATTTATTTATATTTATTTAAAATAATTAATATATAAAAATATATAAATAAATATATCCATCAGCTTCGGTGGAGGACAAGATACGGGAATTGAGGTTGAGATTGTTTGGGCATGTGATGAGGAGGGGCACGGATGCCCCAGTTTGTAGGTGTGAGAGGCTAGCTTTAGATGATTTCAGGAGGGGTAGAGGTAGGGCGAAGAAATACTGGAGGGAGGTAATTAAACGTGCCATGGAGCAGCTACAGCTTACTGAGGACATGATCCTAGATAGGAAGGTATGGAGGACGTAGATTAGGTTAGAAGGTCAGTGCGTGTGGGTGAGTCGTAACAAGTACTTAGGCGAGTTTTGGTGTAGCCGGGCTAGTCATCTTAGGGTTGTATCCATAGGTTGGGACTGCTAGTTAGGAGAGTTTGGATGTGGTGGATGTCTTTGGTTTGTGAGTGTATGGTATTACTCTGTGGGCATCGTATTTATGTTACTCCATCCATCATGTTGCATGCATCCATCTTAGCGTCGACTTTGTTTACTATCCTTTGTCTTGAGTCGGGGGTCTATCGAAAAGAGCCTCTCTACTTTCTAAAAGGTAGAGGTATGGACTGCATATATTTTACCCCCAGACCCCACTAGGTGGGAATACGCTGGGATTGTTATTGTTGTTTTTGTTGGTAGTGACTTTATATAAAATGAAGATGGTGGTGATTTTGGATAATGTTAAAGGAAGAATGGTCGATTTGGTGAGTTGGCATTGTCATTTTGCGTAAATTGATTAGGTTAGTAGAGGAAGAACAAATTTAAGTCACTTTTATAACTTCATGGATATATACGGACCAATATTATAACAGTAAGAGCAGCGTACATATGTTGATTGCTGATAATATAACGAAGAGCAATATTTATGTTGCACCGTTTGATTTATGTGGACGGATAATATAACTTTGAAGATTGAAATTCTTAAGTTAATCAAATTAATTAATAAGCCTTGAGCTTAAGTTATTGAATTCTTATTAGAAATGTTGCAGTTAATAGACGAGAACGCGGAGATGATTGTTCAGTTCTGACTATTCCAATGGATACCCTAATTACTACCCTAATAATTAAGATGCACTTTCATTGAAAAAAATTGCAAATTGGAATTAATGATACGACCGATCTCTTACATTAGAGAAAAGAAAAATATATATATATATATTACAGCCTATCACCATTTGTGACCTCTTCCCTACCAAATTATATATCCCATGAATTTTCCGTAATTGCCAATGCTATCGTAACATTTTCTAACTAAATTTCAAAAGGGGTTAATTAGATAATCATCGTTTCAAAAAGCTTCAGAAACAACTTTGGATGAACACATGTAGAAGGAGCAAATCTCTTGGGACTCCTGCAAACAAATCGTAAGGACCTCCATATGGCATACTTAAAAAAACATCAATTCGAAAGCTGAATTCGCAGAATAAGAAGTGAATCAGCAATAACAAACGGGGTATTTGGGGCAACGGATTCTTTTCACCCACAATAAAATCAACGTATCCTCTATGTCCATAAAATTCCAGTCGAAAGGAAACCATCTATTCTAACACTTGGCCGCCAATTATTTGCCTGTAACAGTGGATTTGAAAATTGTCCAGAGTTTGAAACTGAAGTGCACTTCATGGGGCTGGCTAAATTCTCATCTCAGACAAAACAGAGAAACAGGGGATAAAACTATGTTAATTTTACCAGAAGGAAATCATGCGGTTATCAATTCATTGGGAACAGAACATGTGATGTCGATCTTCTAGAAAGACGAGGAGAAGCTGAACTGCACGCCAGTCTTCCCTCGATCATGCTCTTGTTGCTTCAGTATATAGCAGTAATTAACCTGGTGATGGAATCAAATAGTTAGAAATGCCCAGGAAACTCAGTATGCATCTTTCAAACGAATCAACTCCAGTATCATCCTGTAATTTCGACTCCTATCAACCTATACATTTTATGTGACTGAACATCTGATCATTGAGCCACAAGTGTTGCCAAAGGCAAGAGAAGCATAGAAAGCCACCAAAATAATGTTGGGATTATTGCACAAAGCGCAAAACACTTTTGAAGGGCATGCTTTAGTGGAGAAAGACACAATTGAACAAATAAAAAATATATATGTGAATGTGATGCAAGGAAAATAACTTTTATTGCATGGTAAAAATAAAGTTCAGAAGCATATAAAGCAAAGAAGAAATTTTTGCATGAGAACAAATTTAATAGCGACGAAGAAAAATTCACAAGCAGATCTGTAACATGGATTATTTACCTCCATTCGGAAGAGCTTGGTCGGTACAATGACACCAAATCCAGCCGAAGCTCGGAAGGATTCTTTGAATTTCTGAAAAGATAGATCCTTATACGCATTTTCTGTTAATTTATTCAGGCTTCCGGTACAAGCAAAAGCATGGCCATGAATCCCAGCTTCTCTCAATACCCGCAATGGTAGATCAAAAGACAAGTCGGCAAAAGCAGTAACCGCAAGGTCTCCTCCCACAAAATCCATTGCAGAAGATGCATCTGAACTCTCATCAGTGGAATTTCCTGGAACTTGTCTTCTAGGTTCAGCAGGGCCTAATCCCCTGGTCTTAAAGCCCAACAAAGATGATGGGCCCCCCAATGCACAAACTGGAGAAGAATTACCACCCAGGAAAAATTTCTCGGGTAAAAAGGTGGAACGACTTAAGAACCCACTTCCCCATGGAACAGTTACACCAGCAGAAATTCCAAAATTGAAAGCAGCATTATAAAATCCCAGAGGTAAAGCATAGCGGACGTCCAACTCCTGTTCAGAAATGCATAAGTTTTGTTATACTGTGATTTTGATATTTCAGAAGCCTATACAGGTTCAGAATTAGACTGTCATAATGGTGGAAAACATATGACTGTGGTATGAATAGATACCAGGCATGATTGCCAGAACGAGTGAGCTATACATTACATCGAATACAATAAAACAGAACAGGTGCAGTTAAATCTAACTGCTCAACATCAATATAAACCTGGACATCACACTACTAGCAGAAGTTCAAAAAAACAACTTAAAGCGATTTCAGCCACATAGACGGCAAATCTACTTTTGAAAGGGGGAAAATAGAAAAAGGGATGAAAAAACATAAAATAATAGACAGTGAACTGTAAGGACCTGACGGAGAAAGCGTAACCCCCGATGATCAGGTAGGAGGCCACCAATTTGAGAAGACGAAAGAAAGGCATATCCTCGGGTTGGTCTCAAAGGAGAATTTCTCCTATCAATTTTGAATGTATACTTCAGAGCCGAAATTAAGCTATGTCCCAGCTGTCTCCTCACGGCTCTCGATGACATTTGTGATGGGTCATCCAAGGTTCGCCAAGAGAGATTGTATGCCAAATCATGCCTTCTGGATGACAGTAAGCCAAGAGAAAGTCCCAAAGCTCGTTCTTTATACGAGGAGAACTTCAGCCAATCTTGGGAAAGAAGAGATAATCGAGCTGTCACAGGGGTGATCAATTTTTTGAATCTAGGCAGAGACACACCAGCACTAATCTCTGAAGTCAAGTCCCAGCCATAGGCCAAAGACCCATCCCATATATCCCCATAACCAAACAAATTTTTCAGCTTCAATGAACCTTCAAGTGACCAAGCTCTAGCCTACAGAAGCAATTGAAGTCTTAATCAAAATCCAAGGAAAAAAACAGCAAATAATGTAGGCATGTTATTTCTATAAAGCCGAGGCACATTTACACCACAACCGCACAGAACCCAATGTACTGTCCATCAATAGCAGGGTCACAAAACATGGTCTATGCTAGTTCTTAGTTACACATGCAAACTGAGAAAAAAGACATAACAGCTTAAGAACTTGCAGGCTTCATATCAGGAAAGTTAACTCTCTGTATAAATATTCGACTCCAAAATGGGATTGGACACCCTGTTTCGCTACACAATAGAAGGAGAAACTTCATAGTAAAAGACTGATTTATCAAAAGAACAGTGAATAAGAAAAGTGTTCCACTTCATCTACCCTTTAAGTTAAATGAACATCTTTTCTCCTTTTTATGAATCACAACAAGCCTCGTGGACTTGACCCTAAATAGCAAATAGTGTCACACCCAACTATGTCCGCACATCCTCGACAGTCATTGCAAATTCTATTTACATTTTGCCCTGATTTATATTTTGTAGAGTCAGGGAAAAAAGCTGTAAATGTAAAATGTATAGGTGATAGGACTAGTTGCTAAAAGTGCCTAAAACCAAATTTTTTCTTCCCCTTTTCTTTCTCAAAAATTATTGGTGATAGGAGTGAAAGTCAAGAAAACTAATTGTCTTTACAAAATAGAGTGCTCTTAATTCATTTGATGTGTTTAAATTAATAGTATAGAATATTCTTCAAAATCATATCATGTTTTCAGTTTTAAAAATCCTATCATGTTAGGATCTCAGCATTTAGGGTGCTGAATAAGAAAAAAGGCAATAAAAAGGAGGAAGCAAAACACAGGAGAAGAAAGTTACAAGGCAATTCAGGTCAGGTTCTCTCTTCTTCCTCTTCTTTTAACATAATCAGGACCTTTACAATCTAGGTAGACCTAAATTCTTGTGCATGCAGGGCGGCCTTAAGCTGCCAAGGTTGAAGGTTTCCTTCAATTCACAAGCTGACCATTTTTTTCGTGAATGTTTAACAGAAAACATTTTTCAAAAATTCTGAATTTCTTTACGGAATCAAAGTTAGTATTAAGTTTTTTGTCTTATCTTTCTCCAATGTATCAAAGTTTGGTTATTGACTCTCTTCTTTAATTATTAGGTCTTTGGCAAATCCTGAAAAAACATTTCTTCTATTCTTTGCCAATTCATAATATCAGTGTTTGCTATTGAGGCCCTTATCTCAATTTCAATTTCCAGTCACAGGCTCACAAGTCGACTCTAACATATCTTCCCTTGTTTTGCTTCGCGAAATTACAATTTGTGCAATGAGTCCCTCCTTTAAATGTTTTATTCCTGCTCTTTGTTTCAACAACTTTTCTGATTACAATTTAACCTCATATTCTAACAATGTTAATGAAGCCCTTGAGATGTATAACAGATACTTCTAGCTCGAATCTTTTTGAGAAGAAAGAACTTTGATCTTTAGCTGAAACATAGTTGTTCCTTTAATCATCCTTGCCAAAAAAAATGATTGTTTCTTCAATCAATAACCTTTTCCGACATACTAGACTTTATATTTTTTATTTACAAACTAAATTTGCTCACTATCTCGACTTGAATTGAGGGAATGCGATGAAAATCAAGAGATCTGAAGTAGTTATAAGCTAGACTGTTCTAGATTCATCCTAGTTTAGGTCAATGTTTTATAAGTGAAATAATCCTAGTTTCGGTTAATAGTGGAATATTTATCCAATTGTGCCATAGTTCGGATCTCGGTATTTAGGGTGCCAAAGGAGATGAGACGGCTATAAAAGAAGAGAGAGAAAAAAACATAGATGAAAGCTTCAAGAATCAACTCAAGACAAGTTCCATTCTTTTACTATTTTCACAATCCCATCAAGACTACTATGGGAAAGAAGAAAATATCACTAGTGTCTATGGTCTGCAAATACAATTAGATGATGAGATTTAACTATGGGAAGATATGTATATCTTCGTTCAGGGGATTTGGAACTTTATTGGAAGAGATCTGTGAGGACATATATGATATAACTAAATACAGTAATGGCTTTAACCAAACACAGAGAGATATAGTTATGGTACCAGAAATGCAAAAGTGACCAACAGAAAATTATCAGGGGAGATCTGTGAAAACATATATAACATAATATAGTAACGGTTTTGACCAAACACATGGAGATATAGTTGCGGTACCAGAAATGAAGAAGTAGAAGGCTATTTTAGAGGGTGCTCTAACTAATGATTTTGTTTTAACTTGCAATTATTTAGACGAAAGAATCAGAATTGATAATAATTGAAAATAAAGGTGAACATAGCCTTAGACTACATCCAAAACAAAGAGAGTATAGTAAGTCACCCACAGCTGACTAGGAAGTTTGAGAAGAGTATAAGACAAAGAAAGAAGCTAAGGAGTTCATTAGTGTAGACAGGAAATGCCTTGGACAACATGGACCGAAACTTAGGCACGTAGAAAATGGAGAAAGAAATGCATAAAAGACAGCTTTCAGAGAGAGAACAGGAGCAACGATCTGAACCTAGTTGTAGTTGTAATAAAAAACAATTTCCAACAAGTTCTGATTGAAGATAGGGAGATCAAAGATAGGATAAAGACACACATCATGACGAAAATTTTTCAAATCTCCATACTTCCAAGACCGAAACAACTACTATCACTCTAAGAGATAAGTCCGTGGATATCATGTCCACTCTCAGTGTTGGAAATGATTGGAACTTAGGAACAAGCCAACAAAGCAATGCCAGATAATAGGTTTACAACAATAAACTTACAACTACAAGAACAACTCACGAAATCAAGCAGCCAGATTAACTTGGTTGTCATTCCAAGCTTAAAACAGATGAAACTTCTAAGTGACATATCTAAGTTATAAGAGTATAGTGATTGATAAGTGACAAATATTAAACATGCTCAGCAGTACATTTTTTTTCCTGAATATTCGTGGAGCTAATTAATTGCCAAGTCTCGAGCGTTCCTCATTCACACATCAATCAACTTTTTTGTTACCCCTCCCTAGGAGCTCCCACCTTTTTGCTCCCTTGGTGACTCAAACTCACAACCTTGAGGTTGGAAGTGAGGGATGCTTACCGTCCGAGAAACTCCCTCTTGCCTCACATCAATCAACCGAGCGGAGCTTAACTTAATTTAAGAGTTAATGATCAAAACACACACCTAAAATATCCCCATTTTCTGTACCTAAACTATACCTATCAGGCATGTCAGTTTCCTAAACTATCACCAACTATTTATCAAAACACACCTCAAGTCCTCAACTATCAATTGTTCACTTCTGTGAGTTTCCTACCAGAACTACTTATGCTTGCGGAGGGATGTAAGGACTACTTTTATGAATATTTCATTCTTTAGCTCCTTTCTTTATCCGATCCGGCCCGAATGGGAAGAGATAAGAAAAGAAGGAATAGGTATAGCTCGCATCTTAAGTATAGTTAGTTCATTGAATGACCTATTGAGAAGCTAGGGCCTACTTTCGTACCAAGGGGTTGTGACTTTCTTTCTGAGATAGATAGAATGGGCTCCTACATCAACTATTTATTGAAACACACATCAACTATCAATTGTTCACTTTTATGAATTACATGCACGGGTTTCTGAAAGAGTGATGGGTGATAATTCAGGTATAAAACTCGAAAAACTAGTATGAATTACATGTGTTTATTATCTTCACTCTTTCAGAAACCTGCAATTTGAACTATCACCAACTATTTATCAAAACACATATAAATAAACTACCAATTGCTCAATGGTGATATTCCAGTTAGGAAAAGAGAACATTTGATAGTTGAGATGTGTTCTCATAAATAATTGGAGATAGTTCAAGATAGAAACTACTCACACGCGACAACTCAGCTATGAAACTCAAAAAAGCGCGACATTTTAAGCTCAAACACATTAAGAAAAAGAGTACTAATTTCTAGTTTACCTCAGGCTTAGAGAAAACGCCAACACTTCCAGTAAGGGGATTTTCAGTCTCAACAATGTCAACAACAACATTAGTAGTCCCAGGCAACTCCGGTGGACCAGAATCAAGCGTAATACTAACAGATTCAAAAATATCAAGCTGTTGAAGTCTACCATTAGCAATACTAGCAGCTTTAAGTAAGTCCTGTAGTGTTGTAGCAGTTTTTAGGGCTTCTAATTCAGCTTCAATAAGTGATTCCTTCGTCTTAGTATTACCTTTAATAATCACATCGTGTACTCTTATAGGTACTCGTTCCGAAGATAATCGACGGAATAAACTCTCCATTTTAACCCTATCGGAATGCATTCTAGATTCTTCGGTTACCGAGCTTCGAGAATCTTCTTCTTCTTCGTCGTCTTCGTCGATTTCATCGTAATCATCTTCGTCGTCTTCGGAGGAGTTGGGGATTGGGGGATTGGAGATCGGTTCTTCGGGTGAGGAAGCCATTGTTGAGTTGCAAAGGGGGGAGTTTTTGGTTTTTATATGATGAAAAAAAAAAAAGACTCGGAGAAAAAGGGAAATATGGTGTTGGGGTTTTGCAAGAGTTCTTTTGGTTTTTATTTCTTGAAAAATAACATGAACATACATCTTTTTAACTTATATATCAGATTTATAAAAAATTTCACCCTTATAAAATACAACAACAAATCCAGTGTATTCCCAAATAGTGGGATCTGGGGGTAAGATCTATGCAATCCATACCACTACTTCAAGAAAAGTAGAAAGGTTATTTCCGATTGACCCCCGGCTTAAGACGAGGAATAATAGATAAATACTTAATAAAGCATGAAATAAGATGTCAAGACAAAAATATGCCACCCACAAGGGATAATAAACAAAGAATAGTAAACACATTCGTAATAAAGCATACAACAAAGTGTCCTAGCAAGAATAATACATCTACCAAGTAATGTCCTACCCCAACGACTCAAACTGGCACTAGCCTTCTATCCTAATCCGCGCCCTCCAGATCTTCCTATCTAGGGTCATGTCCTCAGTGAGCTGTAACTGCTCCATGTCCCGCCTGATCACCTCTCTCCAGTATTTCTTCGGTCTACCCCTACCTCGCCTGAAACCATCCAAACCAAGCTTCTCACACCTACGAACTGGGGCATCCGTGCCCCTCCTCATCACATGCCCGAACCATCTCAATCGGACTTCCCGCATCTTATCCTCCACCGAAGCCACTCCAACCTTTTCCCGAATAGTCTCATTTCGAACTCTATCACCCCTATTAAGCCCACACATCCAACGCAACATCCGCATTTCCGCCACCTTCAATTTTTGAATGTGAGAGTTCTTGACTGGCCAACATTCCGCTCCATATAACATGGCCGGCCGGACTGCCACCCTGTAGAACTTGTCTTTAAGCTTGGGCGGCACCTTCTTATCACACGACACCTCCGAGGCGAGCTTCCACTTCATCCATTCCGCTCCAATACGATGGGAGATATCCTCGTCAATCTCACTATTCCCCTGAATCATGGACCCCAGATACTTGAAACTATCCCTCTTACACACCGTCTGGGAATCCAACCTTACTACCACCTCATCTTCCTACCTCACGTCATTAAACTTGCATGCCAAATATTTTCTTGCTCCTGCTCAACCTGAACCCTTTAGACTCAAGGGTCTGTCTCCACACCTTTAATTTATCATTCACCCCCACCCCCCACCCCACCCCCGCGTCTCATCGATCAAAACTACATTATCTGCAAAAAACATACACCAAGGCACCTCTTCTTGAATACGCCGCGTTAACACATCCATCACCAAAGCAAACAAAAACGGGCTAAGAGTGGAACCTTGATGCAACCCCGTCAAGACAGGGAAATGCTCTGAGTCTCCTCCCGCCGTCCTCACCTGAGTCTTAGCTCCATTATACATGTCCTTGATTACTCTAATATACGCTACCGGTACCCCACTCACCACCAAGCATCTCCAAAGCACCTCCCTAGGGGCTTTGTCATACGCCTTCTCCAAGTCGATAAACACCATGTGCAGATCTCTTTTCCTTTCTCTATACTGTTCCACCAGTCTCCGCACCAGGTGAATTGCCTCCGTCGTCGAGCGCCCGGGCATAAATCCAAACTGATTTTCCGAGATAGCCACTATCCTCCTCAACCTCAACTCGACCACTCTCTCCCAAATCTTCATAGTGTGGCTCAATAACTCAATACCTCTATAGTTATTGCAACTCTGAATGTCACCTTCTTATAAAGAGGGATCATAGTACTTAACCCTTATAAAATAATTACAAAAATTTCAACTAATTATGTATCGTTATTGTAGACACCTAATTTCGTCCCTCCGCAATATCATTTTTACCCATTTTTTACCTTATCCTACCGTGTACCCTCAATCATATAATTATCCCTCCACAAATGACAAAAATCAAAACCAACTTTAAACAAATCTTATCCCAAAATCCCCACATAATCCCAATTGATAACAAATTAACAACCTTCCCAATTAAAAGTGGACACCTAACCCTTATCCCTCCAATTAAAAAACAACACCTACCTACCCTACTCTAACAAACCCTATCCCTACCCCTACCCCTACCTCACTACCCTACCCCACTACCCCATCCTAATATATACACACACATACACACAATTAAAAGAAGGAGGAAGAGACACAGCAAAGGGAGAAAAAAAACAAAAGGAGAAAAGATCAATATTTTGGGCCCTCTCTCTCTCTGATCTCGATCTCTCCCTCACTCGACTCTCTATCCGATCTCAGCTCCGACGACGGCAACATCGCCGTCGTCTCTCTCACTCTCTCTTTCACAACCATCACGCCGGCGACCAAAAAACGACACCATCGGCATCCATGGCTGCCGCCGGCCAGCTCAGTACCGACTAGTTTCTTCTCCCCTCTTTTTCGACCGTCGCTCACCAAGGGGACTCTGGATTCTTTTCCATTTTGGGTTCCTAACAGGCGTGCACAGATCTGGTGCACACACACACGTTGAGCGAGAAATCGAGAATGAAGATGATGTGAGAAATTGGTTATCTTTCTTTGGAATTCTGGCAAAGATCTCACCGAAATTATTTTTTTTTTAACTCTTCATTTCGATCGGTTCAATCCCAGAATTCAGAATCTCCTCGTTTCCTTAGATTTCTAGGTTGAACTGGTTGTAAAATGCTAAGATTCGATGAAAACATGAACCAGCAGTGGATTTTTACTGAAATCAGCCCTATTTTTAACGCATTTTTGCGATAGTTCGTGTACGGGTTGCGTTCTGCTCTGTTTCTTGATTTGGGTTAATCGTGCTTCGTTACTAGTTTAAAATTTGGGGTCCCGTTTGTCTCGATCTATTTGTCGTGATTAGTTTCAGGCTGCAATTTTCTCGATTACCGGGTTGGATTCTGGTTTGTAGTTATGGTATTCTTCAAGGCTGATTCGGGGTTCATTCGTAGTTGAGTCGCGATTCGATAGGACCGTAGTGGGTTTGCTTTGGTTTGTTTAAATCTGTCTATTTGGTCTTCCTATATTCGAGTTGGTTCATTCGTTGTTGAGGCCCATTCGAGGATATCCGTCTCGGATTTCTTTATTATCAACGATAACGAATTCTATTAAGGTCCATCTCTTCAACTCTACTCTTTCATTTTCTCGGATTTTGGTTAATGCCGTGATTTTTGTGGTTGGTTGAATTTTTAGAAGAATATTGATCGTTGTTGTGGATACGTAGGAGTGATGTGCTTAAATGTTTGAATCTTCGTTGGATGTATATGTTTGATGTTGATTCTAGACTTTTAAAAAATGGTTTGATAATCGAAAATTTGTTAACCATGGCTTGAGGATTAAACTTGTTGATTTGGGGGTCGGGATTGAAAATTGATAATCAAATAAGTTGAAGGTTGTTTGTTTTGATTCATTACTGAATATTGTCGAATTGGATAGTATCATGATAGATGTAGGTCGGGTAGGCAAATCTAGAGATTGTGGGTTGATTGAATGTTTGAAATTTGATTGAATGGTTTGATTTTATCACTTTTGAATCAAATTGTATAATTTGGCCGGGGAATGCCCCGAAGCATCTGTATATATTTATTCACCGGGGAATGCCCCGAGGTATCATGTACCCGAAGAATGATCGTGATGAAGGCCCGCGGCATCGGGTAAGACATTGGAGCTTAGTCTAGATTTAGTTTAGAATAGGATTTATATTTTCGTATTTTTCTATTTTTGGACTGTATAATTGGACTGGACTTTACATTTTTTTATTTATTTTTTTGATTGTTTTGTTTTGTTTATTGTTTGATTATTTTAAGTGCTTTTGTGTGGTTTATACATTTTGTAGTGCTAAAACAGTCGATACACTCCACCAAGCGATCGTGGTCGAACCACGGGGTCGAGGGGTGCCTAACACCTTCCCCTCGGTCAACAGAATTCCTTAGCCGGAATCTCTGTGCGCAAACCGGTTTAAGAGTCAATTGGTTTCGAAAAAGGGATTTTCCAAAGGTGACTTGGCACACCGGATTATGCCAAGTGGCGACTCTGAATAAAAAATGCAAATAATCCTTTTTCCGAAACAAATTTTCATTTCTTGTCACTTAAATAATAAAACCCTTTCGAACTTCAAAAATGTATTCCAATGTTTTGGAGTACGCGTAGAAAAAGGGGTGTGACAGCTCTGGCGACTCTGCTGGGGACATTTCAGAATTCGAGCTTATTTTTTAGTCGTATCGGCTTTGTTTGGCATTACGAGTGTATAAACATTGTTTGTGATTATTGTTTTGTTATTGTTTTTACTTTTGTGCGTTTTCGTGGTCTTTGTTTATAGTATTTATCCTATGTGTTACCGCTTTATATCTGTCATCATGAGTCCATCCCCCCGGCCTTTTTTCTACAACAAGTCTCGGAGCGCACGTCGTGCGCACGAACTCTAGTTGAGTCACCTTTATTTTAGGGGGGGAGCCGTTGGATGTATGGAGTAGGTGGAAAGCAAAGCAGCCACTATCGACCATATGCTCCCCCGAACGGCCTTGTTAGTAAACCACAACGTAGGTCAGCCTTTAGGTCATTCTTATGTGCATCATATTGAGACCAAACGAGGCCTACACGGTCCTTTGTAGGAGACTCACCTTTAAAGCATCCCTACGTGCTAACTGTTGCATATTTGAGGGTAGCGTGGTCATTTGACGGACGAATTTTTTATAAAATATGAAATAAAAAAATATAGAAAGCGAGTCGAAAAGAATGAATCAAAAGGAATGTCGTAGTTTATTTTAGAATTCTTTATGGCTTTTGTTCTTCACGATCCAAAAACTCAAAAAGATTTTTTTTTTTACATTTTTTGCATTTTGTCTCCTCAAAGTACCGTAAATTCAAAAAAAAAAAAAAAAAAGTTTTTTCTACGTATTTGTCAAAAGCAAAAATACCAAAAAGATTTTTTTCCATAATGGATGGTGTCAGTCTTAGTTAAAGTGTCTAATTTAAAAATCCAAAAATAGTTTTTTTCGTTTGTTTTTTTGTTGTGTCTCTCAAGTTAGGGTCAATTTATTAGTTAATTGTTAATTGTCCAATCTGGACGAACTACGCATACCTGATTTCCGTCCCTCGGGGCGGGATACGTAGGCAACCCTCGGTGGGTCCGGTAACCTTTATTTTGGTCTTCGTCTTAGTCTTAGGCTAGGTCTTTTACTCCGTAACCTAGAGTTGTTAGCCAAGTAGGCTGATTTTATTCAGCATTACTGTTCGGCAATTTGGAGTCATGAAGCGGTCTGTCCCATCGACGTATGTCCGCATCAAATTCCCGTTGGTTGGGAACCTTTTGCTCTTATCAAATTTTGAGACAATTTCTTATCTGCTACTACAGGATGGACCTGTCCACAAAGTCTAGAGTCCTTATGGTTGTCAAGGTACCCAAAAAGTTGATCAAATGGTGGAGCACGTTCAATTACTCCGAAAAGCACGAAGTGAGGAAAGTGTTAGGCAATCTTGTAACACTCATGGATCTCACGCCTCGTCCGGATTTAATAGAAGTTGCGTTGACTTTCTGGGATCCAAATAATTTGGTGTTTAGGTTCGGAAGTTGTGAATTGACTCCTACCCTGGCAGAAATATCTTGTTTGTTTCGGTTGACTTACATGGACCAGCAGATGATTTTAGCCCGCAATCATACTCGTAAGAAATTCCTTCGACTCTGTGGATTAAAAGATAACAAGCATCTGGGATGTCTCAAACAATCTTGGATTTCCTTGGACTATTTGTTTGCTAGATTTGGGTCTTTAGAGGGTTTCGACTGTTTTTGGGATGAATTCTGTACTACCAAAAAAATCTGGGAACAACGTCGTCTGGAGGTTTTCTGTCTGGCTTTGTTGGGTATCTTAGTGTTTCCATTAGATGAGAGGTGTATCAATACTCGTCTACAATCAGTGGTGATAGCTTTATTCAAGAAAAAAGATGAGGTCACCATTGTACCAATGATCCTAACAGAAATATATAAGGCTTTAACTGAAGTAAAAGGAGGGGTACGATTTTTTGAGGGGAGTAATCTGATATTGAAGTTGTGGATGATGGAGCACTTGCATACGCCTTCTTTGATTAGAGCAGATGTGATCGACCGTTGTCTGAATGATCGAGTGCAAGCCATGCAAGAAAGAATGCATTTTGACAAATTTTCTTTTCCTATTGGAGTCGATTCTTGGATCGAATTTCTCGGATCAAGAACTCCAAACAACATTCTTTGGTGCTATATGTGGTTTTGTCCTAAGAAAATCTTGATTGGATCTCAAATGCAACTCTTTCTAGTTTTGATAGGACTTAACTGTACTAGGTCTTACAGTCCAAGAAGGGTGATGCGTCAGTTGGGTAGAATGCAAGACGTCCCCCCAATAATGGTCCTTCTAAAGGATGTAGAGTACTTTAAAGACCAAGCCGTAGGGGAAAGCAAATATGAGCAATTCTGGAATAACGCGATAAAGTTGGGTGTCGATACTTTCAAGGAAAATCCAGGATGCACTCAAAACTATGAAATCTGGCTACAATCTCTGCCCCGTGGCATTAGTAGACCCTTACCAGCCCAACTTAGAGGGCGAATACGGGAAGCAATCATGGTAGAAGATGATGAGCAAGAAGATCCGGGTGTCAAGGTGGAGTTTTTGAGAGTTCAGTTGTCGCGTTTGATCACAACTGTGGATGGGTGTCAGAGAAACCTTTGCGGGTGTACTCTCTAAGAGGTGGGGATTCGGGCAAGAAATTTGTTTCCGAATATCAAAATGTCGTTGCAGGACATGTTGCAAAGTCTAAGTGGAAAAATGGGGACTTCACAGATGGGTCATCTCAGCCGGGGACATCACACAGAGCACCAGTTTGAAAGAACATGTCTTATCTTTATGTAGTTTGAGTCTTTTATGTTTCTGTCATTGTAGGTTGGTGTCTGTGTTAAGTCGGAGTTATGTTGTTTTTGATATTCGGGTATTTATTGCACGCATATCGTTAGGGGTTTAAAGTGTTTTTTTTATTTGTTGTTTAGTTTTAAAGTGGTCCTAAATTCGTTGTATGTTTTGCTATCTTTCATCGAAATGTTAGGATGTTACGTCTTTCTTTTGTTTACTTGTTGTCGTGTTTCGTGAAAAAAAAAAAAAAAAAACATTCAATTGTGTAATGTTTATGCATAAGCTGCCCGAACTACGCAAGATCTGATTCATGTACAACATGATACGTAGGCAGCCTACTTTTGGGTTCGATCTAATCATTTTGTTTCGTTGTTTTTCATTATTTTTCCTCTTTTAAGGAAAACAAAAGCCATAAAGAATGATAAAATAAAGGTATATAACGTGAGGAAAAGAGCAGATATTGATAAAAAAATAGTAATAGGTGTAGATAAAAAAAAAAGTGTGTAAATAAAAATCGGGATGATGTTGAAATGACCTCGCTACCCTCAAAAGCTGGTAGAAATGAACATGAACTTAGGGCAATTTTACCAATGTGATTCCCATGCTTTTGGTATACCCTAATCCTAACGGATGTCGTCTTTGATGAGCATGTTCTTTCAGATAAAAGTGGTAGATTTGCAGCACTCTGGCTAGTCACCCATACTTCACTAGATCCAAAGCAAAGCTCGCAATGGCTAGCAGGGAGATTGAAAATTCGCTCATTGACCCGGATCAGGATCACAGGGAAGAAAGTTCAGAACACAATGATGAGGTAGTAAGGCTCAGGCAATAATTGATAGATTTGCACCGGGCATGGGCCAGCGGAATGCCTCCTCCTCCGCTCCCTGAAGGTCTTGGGAATATCTCTAATTGCCCACCGCTCTCTCAAGCACAATTCTCTGCTCCTACTGAGTCACCTGAGCACGCGCCAGGATTCACTCCGCGACATTATTATCCTGGCAATTCTGGTGTGCCCTTGGCAGCTCCCCAATCAAGACCAGCTGCTCAGACAGCGCCACCGATCACACCGGTATTCGTGGCCCCGCCACCACAAGAAACTCCCATATATGCTGGGCGTCCCACAATGAGGCTTCCTCGGTCTTCCAGTGAGCCAGCACTGAAGGTTTCAGATGGTCAGTATTATGCTACGGAGCCTACTCTGCAATTGAATGAACCGTATGGGTACACTCAGCCGCCTGTATTTCCATTTGATACGGAGAAACCTGTCGCAACGGAGGAACAGGATGTCATAGCCCAGAAACTGAAGAGTTTAGAGCAAGCTATGAGGAATTTGCAAGGAATCGGAGATTATAGAAGTGTTTCCTATAAAGACCTGTGCATGTTCCCAGATATCAACCTGCCCCCCGGTTTTAAGATGCCTAAGTTCGAGAAGTACGCAGGGCACGGTGATCCTGTTGCACACTTGAGACGTTATTGCAACTAGTTGAGGGTTGCAGGAGGAAAGGAAGAACTACTCATGGCCTTCTTTGGCGAGAGTCTTTCAGATCTGGCTTCAGAATGGTTCATCGATCGGGATATCGATAAATGGAACAGTTGGGATGATTTGGCTTCTGAATTTGTTCAACATTTTCAGTACAACATCGATTTGATTCCGGACGAAAAATCTTTGGTCAACATGAAGAAAAAGAGCACTGAAGGTTTTAGGGAATACGCTATAAGGTGGCGTGAACAGGCCGCTAGGGTAAAGCCTCCAATGAAGGAAAGTAAGTTGGTAGAAGTTTTCATTCAGGCGCAGGATGAAACCTATTTTCAACATTTACTTCCGACAATGGGAAAGTCTTTTATGGAAGTCCTCAAAATGGGGGAGATAATAGAGGACGGGATTAAGACCGGTCGAATAGTGAGTTTTGTTGCATTAAAAGCTACCACACAAGCGATTCAAGGTGGATCTGGCGCAATTGGAGTAAAAAAGAAGAAAGAGGATGTTGCGATTGTCGTAGCCGAAACCCATACTTATCCTAAAAGGCCACCTCGCCCCTATCCCCAATCCCAAGCCCAAGTCTACGCCCAAGCTCCATATATTCCTCCCCACCATTACTACCCTCCACAAAATCCTTTATATTCCATTCCACCACCCCCTTACCCAGTATATAGTGCGCAACCATATGCCCAAACCCCTTCTTACCCGCAGTAGCGCGCGCAAACTTCACAAAATCGCCCATTCGCTCCACCAAATTACCAAAACCCCCCCAGACCCAGTTTTCAGCCTAGGCCCGAGTATAAGCAGGAGAAAACGGTCAAAAATCAATTCACACCTCTTGGGGAGTCATATGCTAGCTTGTTTGATAGGTTGAGGAAGTTGAAGGTTTTAAGCCCAATTCAAGGAAGGCTTTCAAATCCACCACCAAGGAATCTCGATTATTCTTTAAGGTGTGCGTACTGTTCTGATATGCCAGGCCATGATATTGAGAAATGCTGGCATTTAAAGAGAGCTGTCCAAGACTTGATTGACACAAATCAGATGTTGGTCCAAGCCCCGGAGGGTCCAAACATTAACCAGAATCCGTTGCCAACCCATGCTGAAGCCAATATGTTAGAATTGATATATGATGGGAAAGAGTCTTCGAGGGGTTATAAGCCTATTGTCAAGATACACACCACTGAGGAGAAATCGGTGAATGTAGCGGAGTCTTTGAAAGCAATGTCATTGAGCCAGGAAGGAATGAGGGAGGATAAATCCCGAGAAAGCACAAAGAATCCCCTGATCACAGTACAAGGCGCCAGAAGGTATGGTGATTCGAGTCAGGATAAACCTAAGTTGACAGTGGTGGGAGCTTTGAGTCAGCCTATCTTGACGGTGAAAGGAGCACTGGCAGCGCCTATTGTCCTCAAACCGGTGACCCAACCTCCGATAGTTGATATGAAAAGGATTCCCTGGAATTATGGGCGGACTGTGATGACCTATCACGGGAAAGAAGTTGTGGAAGATGTAGATGAGGTAGGAGGTTTGACCAGGTCAGGAAGATGCTTCGTGCCTGAAAGCTTAAGAAAGTCTAAGCCAACGGTGAGTGAACCGTCGTCTATCAAAAAGCCTATCACTGAGGAGGAAGCCGAAGATTTTTTGAAAAAGATGAAATTGCCAGAGTATTCAGTATTAGACCAGCTGAAGAAAACCCCTGCTCAAATTTCCCTTTTATCTTTGCTGTTGCACTCCGAGGAGCATCGTGATGTTTTGCTGAAGGTATTGAATGAAGCATATGTTCCAAGGGAGATTAAAATCAACCAGGTTGAGAAAATGGTGGGAAAAATCTTTGAGGTCAATCGGATCAGCTTTTCTGATGATGAATTGCCTGTTGAAGGTACAGGGCATAATCGGGGTCTTTACATTACAGTGAAGTGTGAGGATTTCTACGTCACTCATGTTATGATTGATGGAGGTTCAGGTGCAAATATTTGCCCTATTTCTACTTTGCAAAAGCTGAATGTTGGTGTTGATAGGATCAAGCCCAACAATGTATGTGTTAGGGCTTTCGATGGTGCAAAGTCAAATTCCATTGGCGAAATAGAACTAATGTTGACCATAGGGCCTGTTGAGTTTGCCATAGAGTTTCAGGTATTGAACGTAGAATCCTCTTACAATCTGTTGTTGGGAAGGCCCTGGATCCACAAGGCCAAGGCGGTTGCATCCACGCTGCACCAAATGATTAAGTTTGAGCATGACAGGCAAGAAGTAGTTATTCATGGTGAAGGAGATTTATCAGCCTACGAAGATTCTCCCTTGTCCTTTATTGAAGCAAATAACGTAGAGGAGACATTCGTCTATCAAATTTTTGATACAGTGCCAGTGAGTCGTATCCCTGAGTGGCAAGCTATACCGGGACCGCAATTGTCTTCTGCTTCTATCATGATGGTGAGTGAACTTTGGAAATACGGATTTGAACCAGGAAAAGGTTTCGGAGCATCTCTGCATGGTATAGTTCATCCCATATGTCCGAGTGAGAACGTGGGCACGTTTGGTCTGGGATTTGAGCCAACAGCTGAAGATCTGAAGAAAATCAGGGGAAGGAAGAAGGAAATATGGTCACTCTCTCGCCCAATGCCACTACTCAGTGAGTCATTCGTTAAGAGCGATGTCGCGAAGCATGTGGGATCTGAAGTTGAATTGGTGGGTAACCTCCAGAACTCTTTTATTGAAGTTGATATGGTTGAAGCAGGAGATGGTACCAGTATGGCAGATGTGCAATTCATAGGTCCAGCTGTCCGGCTCAATAATTGGGAAGTCACTCCTCTCCCCGTCAGGAGGGAGTTTTGGTAGTTTATTTTGTTTTCCTTTCTGTTTATCCGAGTATTTCAGGGTTATAATTCGGATTTTAGTTTGATTATGTTATGTTGGTGTCTGTGTTTAAACCTTTCTATCTTTTATTTAATGAAATGCAATGTCCCTTTTGTTTTGTGTCTAATATAGTTTGTTTTTCTTTTTACACAGTTCTCTTTATGCTGATTCTAATGACATGACATGCATGCGGAATTTTCAGCCTGGTCTTAAAATCCAAAATAATCCAGATGTAATGGAGCAGGATGAGGAATATGATGAAAAAGAAGCATTAGAAGAAATAAGCAAAGGGTTGGAACAATTTGAAGACAAACCGAATCCTAATTTGAATGAGACTAAGCCAATAAATCTAGGGGATCAAGAAGATGTTAGGGAAACTAAAATCAGTGTACATGTTTTGCCCCAGCTAAAGGATGAAATGATTCAAACGTTAATGGATTATAAGGATGTTTTTGCATGGTCTTATGATGAGATGCCTGGTTTAAGCACTGAATTAGTGTCTCACAAATTGCCAACGGATCCCGCATTCACTCCTGTCAAACAGAAGTTGAGGAAGTTTAAAACAGATGTAAGTATTAAAATCAAAGAGGAAATCATGAAACAACTTGAAGCCAAAGTAATTCGAGTGGCTCGTTATCCCATGTGGTTATCCAATGTTGTTCCCGTACCAAAGAAAGATGGCAAAATTCGAGTGTGTGTTGATTACCGCGATTTGAACAGGGCAAGTCCAAAAGATGATTTTCCACTGCCCAACATCCATATTTTGCTAGACAACTGTGCTAAACACGAGGTTGCCTCTTTTGTGGATTGCTATGAAGGATATCACCAGATCATTATGGATGATGAAGACGCAGAGAAGACATCTTTTATCGCACCATGGGGAACTTATTGTTATCGGGTGATGCCGTTCGGTTTGAAGAATGCTGGAGCAACATACATGAGAGTCATGACCACTATGTTTCATGACATGATGCATAAGGAGATTGAGGTTTACGTGGATGATGTGATTATTAAGTCAAAAAGTCAGGCCGACCACGTAAAAGACTTGAGAAAGTTCTTTGAAAGACTTCGCAGGTATAACCTCAAACTCAACCCGGCAAAATGTGTATTTGGAGTTCCATCTGGAAAGTTGTTGGGGTTTGTAGTCAGCCGTCGGGGAATTGAATTAGATCCCTCGAAAATCAAAGTCATTCAGGATTTGCCCCCGCCCAAGAATAAAACGGAGGTAATGAGTTTGCTTGGTAGACTGAACTACATTAGCAGGTTTATTGCTCAACTCACAACCACTTGTGAGCCCATATTCAAGTTGCTGAAAAAGAGTGTTGTGGTAAAATGGACTGAAGAATGTCAGGAAGCGTTCGATCGAATCAAAAGATATTTGTCAAATCCGCCCGTGTTGGTACCCCCGGAGCCTGGTAGGCCTTTGATCTTATACTTGTCAGTCATGGACAATTCTTTCGGGTGTGTCCTGGGGCAACATGATGTCACAGGCAAAAAAGAGCAGGCTATTTACTATCTTAGCAAGAAGTTCACCAATTATGAGGCCAGGTATACTCTTCTTGAAAGGACGTGTTGTGCCCTAACTTGGATAGCACAGAAGTTGAAGCACTATCTCTCATCCTATACTACTTATCTCATCTCCCGCATGGATCCTTTGAAGTATATCTTTCAGAAGCCTATGCCGACAGGTCGATTGGCAAAGTGGCAAATTTTGCTTACCGAGTTCGACATCGTATATGTGACTCGAACCGCCATGAAAGCCCAAGCCTTGGCAGATCATCTTGCTGAGAATCCCATCGATGAAGAGTACGAGCCATTAAAGACATATTTTCCTGACGAAGAAGTGTCGTGTGTCGATGAAGTCGTTATAGATGTTGATCCAGGTTGGAGGTTATTCTTCGATGGAGCTGTCAATATGAAAGGAGTCGGAATAGGTGCGGTTCTTGTCTCTGAATCGGGACAACATTTCCCGGTAACAGCACAACTTCGATTCTACTGTACTAACAATATGGCAGAGTATGAAGCCTGCATCCTTGGTTTGAGGTTAGCTGTTGATATGGGAGTCCAAGAATTATTGGTGTTGGGAGATTCGAATTTACTCGTCCATCAAATTCAAGGCGATTGGGAGACGCGAGATTTGAAGCTCATCCCATATCGACAATGCTTGCAGGAGCTATGCCGACGATTTGTGTTAGTAAAATTTAGGCACATTCCAAGGATTCGTAATGAAATTGCTGATGCTTTGGCCACTTTGTCTTCAATGCTCAAACATCCTGACAAAGCCTACATCGATCCAGTGCATGTACAGAGTCGTGATCAGCATGCTTACTGCAATGTGGTTGAAGAAGAGCTCGATGGAGAACCTTGGTTCTTGGATATCAAGCGGTACATTCAATCAGGAGAATACCCAACATATGCCACCAACGATCAAAAGAGGACTCTTAGGCGTTTGGCTAGTGGATTTTTCTCGAGCGGGGGAATCTTGTATAAGAGGACCCCAGATCTGGGACTTCTAAGGTGTGTAGATGCAAAAGAATCCTCGGCAATCATGGTTGAAATACACTCTGGAGTATGCGGGTCGCATATGAACGGTCACGTCTTGTCAAAGAAGATTCTTCGAGCAGGTTATTACTGGCTTACTATGGAGAGGGATTCTATTCAGTTTGTTCGAAAGTGTCATCAATGTCAGGTGCACGGCGATCTGATACGTTCTCCTCCTGTTGAGTTGCATGCAATGGCCGCTCCATGGCCGTTCGTAGCTTGGGGAATGGATGTGATTGGACCGATTGAGCCGAAGGCATCAAATGGACATAGATTCATTTTGGTAGCCATTGACTACTTCACAAAGTGGGTGGAAGCAGTAACTTTCAAGTCGGTGACAAAGAAGGTTGTGGTAGATTTTGTTCATGCCAATATCATTTGTAGATTTGGAATTCCTAAGATGATTATTACAGACAATGCTGCCAATCTCAATAGTCATTTGATGCAAGAAGTGTGTCAACAGTTTAAGATCGCACATCGAAATTCTACTCCATATCGCCCAAAGGCCAATGGTGCTGTAGAAGCCGCCAATAAAAATATAAAAAAGATACTGCGAAAAATGGTACAAGGTTCTAGACAGTGGCATGAAAAGTTGCCGTTTGCATTGCTAGGTTATCGCACCACTGTTCGCACTTCAACAGGGGCAACTCCATATTTATTAGTGTATGGGACAGAAGCAGTCATCCCTGCAGAAGTTGAAATTCCTTCTCTTCGGGTAATTGTAGAAGCAGAGATCGATGACGACGAATGGGTAAAAGCCCGACTGGAACATTTGAGTTTGATCGAGGAAAAAAGGCTAACGTCCGTGTGTCATGGCCAGTTGTATCAAAGGAGGATGGCTCGTGCGTATAACAAAAAGGTCCGTCCCAGAAATTTTGAAGTTGGTCAGTTGGTATTAAGACGTATCCTTCCTCACCAGGTTGAAGCGAAGGGCAAGTTCTCCCCTAACTGGCAAGGTCCCTTCGTTGTGAAGAAAGTGTTACCCAATGGAGCCTTATATTTGACAGATACTGAAGGCAAAATGGCAGAAATGGCTATCAATGCTGATGCGGTCAAAAGATACTATGTATGATATTTGATCCTTTGTTTGAGTTTATTGCATGTTTAGTACTTGCATTTTTTAAGATTGATATGATGAAGGCATTTTATTCTTCTATCCAAACATTGTGTCACCCTTTGTTTACCCGTTTGAGCCTCGTTTATTTTTCTTTCATATCCCTCTTTTGGAATCAAAATAGAGTCAAAAAATAAATGTCAAGAAAATAAGAATAAAAGAAAGAGTTCGAAAATAAATAAAAAAAAAAAAAAATCAAAGCAAAGCAAAGAACAAGCTGATGGAACTACGTGTGACCTGATTCTCCTCTCTCGGGAGTGAGATACGTAGGCTGCCCTATTTCGGGCTCGGTCCAACCAAATAAATATTTAAGATTCACCCAGTCAACAAAACTAGGGCATGAGTCAATGCATTGTTTGAGTCGATTCCAAAAGTTGTAAGTCCCACCCCCACTTCAAGTATCGTTTGAGCCTCTTACCATCTTTTCTAACCTTGACCAAAAGCCAAGTTACAACCAAAGAAAGTCCTTCAGATCAATTTTTGATAGTGTTAAGGCTAAGCATGCAATGGATATGCCGATACATTGCGAAGTACCGCTTATCTCCCTCAGCATAAGAAATCATGAAAGAAATACAAAAATGAGAGAGTCTTATTGGTGAAAACCTTTGCAGGCACCATAAGGCGATGGTGAGTTGTGAGAAAATGAAAATGAGAGAGTCTTATTGGTGAAAACCTTTGCAGGCACCATAAGGCGATGGTGAGTTGAGAGAAATACAAAAATGAGAGAGTCTTATTGGTGAAAACCCTCGCGGGCACCGTAAGGCGAGGGAGAGTTCAAGAGAAAAGTGAAAAGTGAAAAGAAAGAGATTTGTTGGCGAATGTCTTTTTAGATGTCGTTAGTCGAATGTGATGTATGAGTCCAATAGATTTGAAGAAGCGGCTCAACGGCAAAGGCACAAACTCGACAACAAATGGGGAGTTTTGGATAGGAAGATCAGGCAGCTCAATCCTAAATGCATGTCATACTCATTTGAGTTGGTTGTCGTATTCTGATAAGTTTTCTTTTTGAATATGGGACATTTCCCTCTTTCTTTCATTTACATATTCATGCTTTTTGTTTTTTTTATTGCCATTTATCAAAATAAAAGTCACCATCATTTCTTTACATTTTAAGTCAAGTCTGTGTCAAAACAAGCAAGAAAGGATTTAAAAATTTACTACCAGTCTTTCCAATTATATGAGGAAAATCCAAGGAACAACACAGAAAAGAAATATGATCGTAATTCAACACGAAGCAAAGGAAGTCTATCAACCGACAGGCTATTGGATTCGTAGAAGCATTTCGGATTTGGGAAAAGAGTGCACCTCAGGGGCATGGTAAAAATGGAAACCCATTGTTTGAGTCAGAACTCATTTCCCTCAATCTGGATCCAGGTCAATGATGCGGCAAGACACGACAAGTGTTAGCAATTTGGAACAAAGATGAAAGGAACGAGTGTTGGGCAGATACCTGAAAAGCCAAGATCTGCAAGCCACCACTAAGTTTTTAACTGACAAATTTTTCTTTGATTGAAACAGGGGCAAATTTGTTTCACTTGATTCAGTTACCATTGGAAATGCATATCCAGGGATTTTTACTTTCTGTTCAGGACCCTCCTGAAAAATGGGATTTTACTTTATGTTCAGGACCCTCCTGAAAAATGGGATTTTACTTTATGTTCAGGACCCTCCTGAAAAATGGGACTTTACTTTCTGTTCAGGACCCTCCTGAAAAATGGGATTTTACTTTATGTTCAGGACCCTCCTGAAAAATGGGACTTTACTTTCTGTTCAGGACCCTCCTGAAAAATGGGAATTTACTTTCTGTTCAGGACCCTCCTGGAAAATGGGACAATGCTTTCAAAAAAATGAAATACTAATTATTTATAATTCTTGTTTGGGATAATTTTCTTTCTAGTTTTAATTTTGAGTTTCAGGAGCCCGCCTGAAGAACAGGGTGATGAAATAGCAAGGCAGGAGCCCGCCTGAAGAACAGGGTGATGAAATAGCAAGTTCGGAGCCCACCGGGAGAACAGAGTGAAGAAAATGAAAAGTCAAGCAACAAAGTGATGAAATAGCAAGTCAGGAGTCCGCCTGGAGAATAGGGTGAAGAAACAAAAGAGTCAAGCAACAAAGTGAAGCAATTGAAAGCCAAGCAACAAAGGGAAAGAAATTGCAAGTCAGGAGCCCGCCTGGAGAACAGGGTGATGAAAAGTCGAGTCAAGAACCAACAGAAGCTGTATAGATAGGATTTTTGTAATTTCACTTATGTTTTTACTTGTAATTTTCATTTTGATGTAATAACAGAGCCACGGACCGGAACCTCGACGGAGCCTCACTCGACTCTCCAACTCGGTATAGTCCATCTCCGTCCAATCCTTGGAGATACTTATCACTTGATCCCTTCATAACTTGGGTGGGTAGGCTTTCCTAATTCAAGACCCGGTAGTCCTTCGTTCTCCTGTTTCTTTCTTTGACTAATGGTCGGGACAAAATTCTATCTCGCTGTCTACTTCTTTGCCTGAAAACACTTCATGTTTACATTCAAAGGGGGCATGATGTAGACACCTAATTTCGTCCCTCCGCAATATCATTTTTACCCATTTTTTACCTTATCCTACCGTGTACCCTCAATCATGTAATTATCCCTCCACAAATGACAAAAATCAAAACCAACTCTAAACAAATCTTATCCCAAAATCCCCACATAATCCCAATTGATAACAAATTAACAACCTTCCCAATTAAAAGTGGACACCTAACCCTTATCCCTCCAATTAAAAAACAACACCTACCTACCCTACTCTAACAAACCCTATCCCTACCCCTACCCCTACCTCACTACCCTACCCCACTACCCCATCCTAATATATACACACACATACACACAATTAAAAGAAGGAGGAAGAGACACAGCAAAGGGAGAAAAAAAACAAAAAGAGAAAAGATCAATATTTTGGGCCCTCTCTCTCTCTGATCTCGATCACTCCCTCACTCGACTCTCTATCCGATCTCAGCTCCGACGACGGCAACATCGTCGTCGTCTCGCCGTCGTCTCTCTCACTCTCTCTTTCACAACCATCACGCCGGCGACCAAAAAACGACACCATCGGCATCCATGGCTGCCGCCGGCCAGCTCAGTACCGGCTAGTTTCTTCTCCCCTCTTTTTCGACCGTCGCTCACCAAGGGGACTCTGGATTCTTTTCCATTTTGGGTTCCTAACAGGCGTGCACAGATCTGGTGCACACACACACGTTGAGCGAGAAATCGAGAATGAAGATGATGTGAGAAATTGGTTATCTTTCTTTGGAATTCTGGCAAAGATCTCACCGAAATTATTATTTTTTTAACTATTCATTTCGATCGGTTCAATCCCAGAATTCAGAATCTCCTCGTTTCCTTAGATTTCTAGGTTGAACTGGTTGTAAAACGCTAAGATTCGATGAAAACATGAACCAGCAGTGGATTTTTACTGAAATCAACCCTATTTTTAACGCATTTTTGCGATAGTTCGTGTACGGGTTGCGTTCTGCTCTGTTTCTTGATTTGGGTTAATCGTGCTTCGTTACTAGTTTGAAATTTGGGGTCCCGTTTGTCTCGATCTATTTGTCGTGATTAGTTTCAGGCTGCAATTTTCTCGATTACCAGGTTGGATTCTGGTTTGTAGTTATGGTATTCTTCAAGGCTGATTCGGGGTTCATTCGTAGTTGAGTCGCGATTCGAGAGGACCGTAGTGGGTTTGCTTTGGTTTGTTTAAATCTGTCTATTTGGTCTTCCTATATTCGAGTTGGTTCATTCGTTGTTGAGGCCCATTCGAGGATATCCGTCTCGGATTTCTTTATTATCAACGATAACGAATTCTATTAAGGTCCATCTCTTCAACTCTACTCTTTCATTTTCTCGAATTTTGGTTAATGCCGTGATTTTTGTGGTTGGTTGAATTTTTAGAAGAATATTGATCGTTGTTGTGGATACGTAGGAGTGATGTGCTTAAATGTTTGAATCTTCGTTGGATGTATATGTTTGATGTTGATTCTAGACTTTTAAAAAATGGTTTGATAATCGAAAATTTGTTAACCATGGCTTGAGGATTAAACTTGTTGATTTGGGGGTCAGGATTGAAAATTGATAATCAAATAAGTTGAAGGTTGTTTGTTTTGATTCATTACTGAATATTGTCGAATTGGATAGTATCATGATAGATGTAGGTCGGGTAGGCAAATCTAGAGATTGTGGGTTGATTGAATGTTTGAAATTTGATTGAATGGTTTGATTTTATCACTTTTGAATCAAATTGTATAATTTGGCCGGGGAATGCCCCGAAGCATCTGTATATATTTATTCACCGGGGAATGCCCCGAGGTATCATGTACCCGAAGAATGATCGTGATGAAGGCCCGCGGCATCGGGTAAGACATTGGAGCTTAGTCTAGATTTAGTTTAGAATAGGATTTATATTTTCGTATTTTTCTATTTTTGGACTGTATAATTGGACTGGACTTTACATTTTTTTTTTTTTTGATTGTTTTGTTTTGTTTATTGTTTGATTATTTTAAGTGCTTTTGTGTGGTTTATACATTTTGTAGTGCTAAAACAGTCGATACACTCCACCAAGCAATCGTGGTCGAACCACGGGGTCGAGGGGTGCCTAACACCTTCCCCTCGGTCAACAGAATTCCTTAGCCGGAATCTCTGTGCGCAAGCCGGTTTAAGAGTCAATTGGTTTCGAAAAAGGGATTTTCCAAAGGTGACTTGGCACACCGGATTATGCCAAGTGGCGACTCTGAATAAAAAATGCAAATAATCCTTTTTCCGAAACAAATTTTCATTTCTTGTCACTTAAATAATAAAACCCTTTCGAACTTCAAAAATGTATTCCAATGTTTTGGAGTACGCGTAGAAAAAGGGGTGTGACAGTTATTAGATGTATCAAAAATTAATTATGTATCTCGACATACTTAAAATCAGAAATTTTCAGTAATTATATAAATTATCAAAATATTTTGTGATTAAGCAAGCTCCAAACTATTGAAATTTATGTTGTTTGCCTTTTTTTTTAATAATCGAACTAGCTTTCGCACGCCTTGACTAATTTCACCGGATATTTGTTACCTTACTTCAACAATAGATATTAGTTCGACTTTCGTGCAGCTCGATTAAATTCACGGGATGTCTGTCACCTCCCACCGACAATATATATGAGACATTGGTGGAATCAAGATTTTTATTAAGGGGTTCAAAAGTAAACATTCGAACTAACCGAAGAGAATTCAACATCTATTATATATACGTAAGAATAATTATAATCATGTATGAGTAGTATAATTTATCACCAAATGGGGTTCGGATGAACCGCTGGACCAAGGGTAGCTCCGCCCTTAATATCAAACAATTTTGTCCACTAAGAGTAGACAATTTTTTGTCTCCAGCGAAATTTGAACATAAGACCTCAAATTTTCAATCCACTTTATTGATACTAGACCACATTCTAGGTGCGAGAGTTATTTTGGGTTTTACAAGGGGAACAATGTTAATTTTGCGATTTAAAATACATATATTTTTCAATATATATATATATATATTGAATATGTATGTTTTTACTGTTTAACAAATAATGTATATTTACTTCTTTTAGCAATAAATTGAATTAAAAAGGACTGCAATTGGTTTTTAAATTTCAAAGAAAAAAAAAATTATGCTTGAAAGATTATCCCATTCGTTTTTACTATATTACTTTGCTAGACTCGATCCAACTTAAAAAATCAACTTTCTCTTTCTTGCAAACTTGACCAAGTTCATTTTTATAAGTGAGTAAAAAGAAGATTAGAATTTTTCATTTGAACTGGATATAGAGGGGTAAAAAAATAATAATGAGAAGACTTGAAGAAAAAGGAAAATAAATTTAGAGGGGGCAAAGGCAAAGCAAAATGGTGTTGGGGTTTTGCAAGAGTTCTTTTGGGTTTAAGAGCGTTTTTGTGTGTGTTCTTTTTCCGGATGTATAATACATAAACAGGATCTTTAACGAGGGGAATCACAGTAGCTTGATTGGTTAGTTACCTGAACTTCCACCTTGTTGGTGAGGGTTCGATTCCCCACATTGTAATTCCCTCCCCCATTCCCCTTTCAAAAATTATAACTATGATCTTTAACTTTATCAATGTACAAGTAGGTTCTTTAACTATGATATTTAACTTTATCAATGCACAAGTAGGCTGAACAAAAAAACACTCTAATCCTACCTGGCAAAATAGGCTCTTTAACTATGATCTTTAACTTTGTCAATGCACAAGTAGGCTCTAATCCTACCTGGCAAAATACGTGTATACACTCAAAATGCACAAGTAGGCTCTTTAACTATACGAAAACTGAACAAAAAAACACTCTAATCCTACCTGACAAAATACGTGTATACACTCAAAATACACAAGTAGGTTCTTTAACTATACGAGAGCTGAACAAAAAAAACACTCTAATCCTACCTGGCAAAATACGTGTATACACTCAAAACCACGCACGTTAGAGTTTGAATTGAAGTATTTTTTTTCCAGCTTTTTGTATAGTTAAAGAGTCTATTTGTGCACTGACAAAGTTAAAGATTATACTTATAATGTGTCTTTTTTATTAGGTGGCAGCATCTGAGTGGATTACTTATCCACGCAGGCGTGATTGAGTTTCAGGCATGTAAGTTTCGGAATTGGAGTTTTTTGTGCAGTTTTTATATAATTAAAGGTCCTAACTCCTACTTATGCACTAGCAAAGTTAAATGTCATAGTTATAATTTGATGTTAAGTTAAAGGTCCTGTTGGAAAATTTTGTAATTTAGAATAAGAAAAAGGGTAAAAAATGTGTTGATATAATTTGGATCTAATTACTTGTGGACTAATAAAAAATATGTCACATATTTATTTTTAAAAAATAATTCATATCACATCAACTTTCATTAAAAAGAAGAGGTAATTTTAGACTGAATTTAAGTTTTGTGCATCGTCAGTGTACAAAATATTCTACACTATCAGGTAAACTTGACTTGCTATTGTAGGTTAACTATTTTTTTTTACGGAAAAGGCTCAAAAATATCCCTGAACTATCCGAAATAGCTCAAAAATGCCCTTCGTTAGATTTTTGGCTCAAAAATACCCCTCCGTTAAATATTTGGCTCAAAAATATCCCTCCCTCTAACGAAATTCGGAAAAGAATCAAAAATACCCCTGAACTATCTGAAATGGGTCAAAAATACCCCTCTGTTAAATATTTGGCTAAAAAATACCCCTCCCCTAACAAAATTAAATTATTTCGATTATTTCGTTAATTTATATAAAGTTCATCATTTAATTTATATTTCGTTAATTTCTTTGAGTGAAAATTTATATTTCATTAATTTCGTTAATTTATATTTCGTTAATTTATTTAAAGATTAAAAAGATGTAAAGTGAAAATACCTTTCTAGAATAAATGTATGTTTATTTTCCAAATCAAATTCAACCAATTTATATTATAATTCAAATACTTTTTTTCATTATCTTATTTTAAAAATTTTAAAAATACTTTTATGTAAAAAAAATTAAAGTATTAGGGTTAAAAAGTTAAAGTTAGGGTTTAATTCAATCGAAATAATTTAATTTCGTTAAGGGAAGGGGTATTTTTGAGCCAAATATTTAACAGAGAGGTATTTAACGGAATTAAATTATTTCGATTATTTCGTTAATTTATATAAAGTTCATCATTTAATTTATATTTCGGTAATTTCTTTAAGTGAAAATTTATATTTCGTTAATTTCTTTAAAGATTAAAAAGATGTAAAGTGAAAATACCTTTTTAGAATAAATGTATGTTTATTTTCCAAATCAAATTCAATCAATTTATATTATAATTCAAATACTTTTTTTAATTATCTTATTTTAAAATTTTAAAAAAATCTTTTATGTAAAAAAATTAAAGTATTAGGATTAAAAAGTTAAAGTTAGGGTTTAATTCAATCGAAATAATTTAATTTTGTTAAGGGGAGGGGTATTTTTGAGCCAAATATTTAACAGAGGGGTATTTAACGAAATTAAATTATTTCGTTAATTTATATAAAATTCATCATTTAATTTTTATTTCGTTAATTTCTTTAAGTGAAAATTTATATTTCATTAATTTCGTTAATTTATATTTCGTTAATTTCTTTAAAGATTAAAAAGATGTGAAGTGAAAATACCTTTTTAGAATAAATGTATGTTTATTCTTCAAATCAAATTCAACCAATTTATATTATAATTCAAATATTTTTTTTCATTATCTTATTTTTAAAATTAAAATAATACTTTTATGTAGAAAAATTAAAGTATTAGGGTTAAAAAGTTAAAGTTAGGGTTTAATTCAATCGAAATAATTTAATTTCGTTAAGGGGAGGGGTATTTTTGAGCCAAACATTTAACAAAGGGGTATTTTTGACCCATTTCAGATAGTTCAGGGGTATTTTTGATCCTTTTCCGAATTTCGTTAGAGGGAGGGGTATTTTTGAGCTAAATATTTACGGAGGGGTATTTTTGAGTCAAAAATCTAACGAGGGACATTTTTGAGCTATTTCAGATAGTTCAGGGGTATTTTTGAGCCTTTTTCGTTTTTTTTTTTTTTAATTTGTGTATATAATTGGATAACCTGCAATAACAGGTCAAGTTTACTGACAGTGTAGAATATTTTATGCACTAATGGTGCACAAAACTTAAACTCTTTTAGACTTAAGTTCCACATAGCTAGATGAAGGGGCATTTTTAATCCAATTGGTGAAACAATGATATTTTAAAATCATTTTTAATATGTTAAAGGACATTTTTGTTATATTTTAAAATCATTTTTAATATGTTAAAGGACATTTTTGTCTCTTTACTGTTTAGAGTTTAAAAAATGATGATTTTAATAAGTAAATCTAATATAATAACATATTATAGTTTTTATTAAGAAATATTATAACTTATCTGCATTACTTCAATCTTTTAAATTTTCGTTGTGGACCACAATTAATCCTATGGAATCACTTCAAAATTAAATGTTAACCACCAAACCATCTCAGTTAAAACTATATTAATGGATCACTAAATTTTCATTACATTAATGGTATTTATGTAGTTATAAAGGTTATGCAGTTATGAATCACTAAATTTTCTTTATATTAATAGTATGTATGTTGTTATAAAGAATATGCAGTTGTGAACCATACTAAATTAAGAAATCCTAAATATATGGAAAGAATCTTAATTATACAATTGTCTTTATTATGAAAAAATAAATAGGATTTTTTTTTTTAATTTTAGTTGAATTCTTAATTTATGAGAAGCTTGTGCCTAAATAGAAATCGACAGTAATTACCTCCTTGCGTTAGAATAACAAGTTAAAAGAAGTAATTAACATAATATACGAACTCTTATTAGCATTTTAAAAGGTACTCTTATACCTCTCTCTATATAAGAAATTTGTTGAGTTCACCCAAAAAAAAAAAAAAGAAATTTGTTGAGGCTCCAAATCTATCGGAAGTTTGTGGCTGAATAGAAATCAGTGGTGATTGCCTACTTGGGTTAGAACAACACATTAAAAGAACTAATAAACCTAATATAAGGACTTTAATTCGGATTTTAAAAGGTGCCCTTTTATCTCTTTCTATATAAGAATTTGTTGAAACTCCAAGTCACAGAAAACACAAGAAGAGACTGAAGCGCATTGCTTCAAGCAAGGTAAGCTCAGACTTCTAATTTGCAACATTGATTCTTTTTAAACAAAATTTCTTCTGATTATGTTTCGAGATAATTATGAACCTGATCATTTCATTCGTCCTTCTGATTTAATATGTACAAAGTGTTAGGCAGTTAGTGTACGTGTTAATGGGTATTGTTTTTATATTGTGCAGTTGCAAGTATAGTTGTGGGAGTTGATAAACAAATAAATTTATATTGAGTCGGGTAATGCCTGTCTCTAATAGACATGAATTGCTAGGAGAATGCAAGTTCATGAAGAAATTAAAAAGGATTATGAAAGACGATCATGACATGCATCAACGGTGTCAACAGATTTAATGATAGTGTTCCTTATGTTAAACATAGAGTGTTCAAGGAGTTTGGACATATTATAAAATAGATCATAAGATTAAGAAGCATCGATTATGTATTTATGTTATTAGCTGCTATATTGAGTTGTATAAATTTCAATTTTGGAAGTGATAAAAAAGGAAGGTACCGTTCTAAACATGTTTTGAAAACTTTGCATACCTAGTGTATTTCATATCGTTATTTTCTATCATAATTAGAATTATACATATAGTAGGAGTCTTAAGATATTACCGTATTTTTTGGGCAAAATAAAAAGTGTTTTGTTTTATCGTAAAAGAAAAATAAAATTGTCATAGGGAATATTTTTTATTTGCAAATAAAAATTGATATGGGAGGGTTTTTTAAATTTAAAAATAGGAGTTTTTTTTTTCTTTCACTGTCAATAGTATTCTAGCACGAATCATATAGGATTTTGGAGTTAAATTCGTTCTTGATTTGTGAATACTCCTACTATAAAAGGAGTTGCTCTATATAGTGATTAATGGTCCCATGAAATAAGAGGTACTAGGTATAGTTTTTTTTTCTTTTCGTCAATTCCTTTTTTTTTTATGATTAATTATTTCTAATATGATGTTTAATGCAAGATTTTTTATTTTGATGGTTAGTGACGAATAAGCAAGTGAAAATGTTAAATTTCTGACAAGAATGTATGAGCTTGAATTGCAAAAATAGTACTAGAGTGAACATCAGATCATAAATCCACAAGTTCACTACCATTTAGAGAGTGGTAAATATAATATATTTTCGACACATGATAAATATGAATATGTCATTGTTGATGTACTACGTTTTGTTACTTATAATTTTCCTTTGATTTAGATGTATTAATGGTTTGAATTATACAAAACTGAGAAAATTAATTTATAACGTATGGAGTTTTTACTATATTCTTTAGCGACGTCTAAAGTTTGTTTTTATGACACTTTACCAAGTGGGCAACACTGACATAAGGATTGAAAGCGTGCTTGACGGAACTTCTTAAAATTATTTTTGTAAAAACACAGATTATTTTATTGTTAGTTATTGCTATTCCTTTTCTGAATAATATTAATTAGACTTCTAAAATAGATGAGAAGGAATTTTGTTGTGTACATAATGTCAATGAGATTCCTAAACTATAAGGAAGGGAGATAATTTTTTTCATTGGTATTTATATTGTAACTCAAATATATTACTTTGTAATTACTTTAATTTTTTGAAGTTGTGCACTTAATGATTTGGATTACACACGTAACAATTAGTTCATTTTATATTTCTTTTATCAATTAACAAGGTACACAAGTAGGACTGTTCAATATTAAATTTAATTGATAGCCCAACTGCAAAATTAACTTACCGACTTATTAGATCTATCCAATAAGCAACCCTATACACACGTGTTTTGCGTGGGAGATGTTGAGTCCTAGAAGTGAAAAACATCTCGGTGGAGAGCGTTTTTTCTTTAACAGGATAATGGATTTAGCCGAAGAATACAACCATATTTCTTTTGTTGAGTCGTACTTTCTCCCTTAATACAACAAATTTCATCTTTTCACTTTTGATGATAGAATATAAATATTGATTGATCAAAATAGCGTTGAAATATTAAATGACTTTTATCCCCATAATAAGCTTTAATTTTATTTCTTTTGGAAAATACTCCTACTTCTTAAACCTAAAAGCTTGAAACATAGAAAACGTTACAAATACATTTCTTAAATCTAAAAATCTATTTTATTTTTTTTAATTAACCGTGAGTGTTGACTATAGTTAAGGGTGAAAGTGAATGAAGTAGTGTTGAACTGTCAATTTTGTATAAATTCTTAAATCTTAATGTTATTAAGACTTCATCATTGATTGATATTCAGAGGCATTGATGAAGATAAAGAACATGGAATTGACGACGCCATAAGCAACCATAAGGAAATGACCATAATTGTTTTCACAGTTCAAAAAAATATATATAATATAATTATAATATTATTTTCTGATTAAGAAAAAACAAAAAGCCAACAAATTCTTAATGCCGGATTGTATTGGTTCAATAATGATTTAAATCGCTTTGTTCACCTACTTTTATAAAAATACTTAACAAGAGGAAAAGGGTATAGTTTTGCATGTATAGACGTATTCAGAATGAGTCAAATGTCACAAAAAAGATGTAATGAATTATCATGTATATATATATCCAGTACACTATTTGTTGAAGTATTGTATTTAATAATATAATATGTTACAATAATTTATTTATTTTTATATATATTTATTATTAATTAACACTACGAAAACTTGAATGGAAGACAAAGCGGTTGAACACTAAAATTATGTGAAATTTGGATAGTGTGACTTAAATAGGTTGGATCAGGACATAAGAGATCTGACCAGTCCTATTGTTATATCGGAATGAGTTGCATCTAAAATAGTTAAACACAAGATTGAAGCAAATATTAAGTTGAATATAAATTCACCAAATTTTTGACCCCTTTGTTCCAGAATAGACAGACATAAATACACGTTTGATTTGTATGCAGTTGATTTGTCTCAATTCTCTCTCATCATAAGTTTTAGTTCTTTCTTTCAATATATTCTTAAATTATTCATTCACTATCAAATTTATATTTTTTTTGTTTATAAAGTTTGAGAGATGTATGTCTATGTTTATAAGGAAGGTGTTAATTAATTGACGTGACATGCAAGTGCAACACATGTATACTAAAATTAGAAAAACACACATTTATGTCATTTAAATCATGAATATAATATTTCATATATTGCAATTTCAATATAATATACTTCATTTTTTTATACTGACGAAAAATACACGTGCAACACACGTAGACTAAACTAGTTATATTAATAGTATGTAAACCGATATAAAGATTATGCAGTTGTGAACCACTAAAATTTCATAATATTGGTGGTATATATGCATTTATAATTATGGTATAAAGGATAACTCAAGTTTTTTTTTTCTTTTGGTAACGAGGATACTTATATTATATCAACGTCATAACAAGGATAACTCAAGTTACTACTTCATTCGTTAATTTGTTCATCAATGGAAAATTTTACCGCAACTGAACTACCTGTTATTCTATTATTTTCATTTCTTACATTTGTGGTATGTATGTCATTATAATTTTTATTTACTTTTCAACAACAGTATTTTTCTGAAATACCCTATCAAGAATTTCTTTTTCATCTTTTTGCTTCTATTTGTTATGATACTTGTGAGAATGAATAGGTTTTGCTTTTATTTGTTATGATGTTTGTGAGAATGAATAGTTAAGAAACAAGATAAGCACACCCCTCTCCTTTTATGTATCAAAGAATTTAATTCTCGAATCAAAATTTTGCATATTTAGACTTTGCCCGGCTCTTTGTATAGGTTGGATTAAGGGTGTCAAACGGGCCGGCCCGACCCGGCCCGACCCGTCCCAATTATGTAACCCGGCCCGGTTTGACCCGGCCCGGTAAGCCCTAGGGCTTAAGGGTTCCGGGTTCTGGGCCGGTTTTTTTTTGTTAAAATGGGTCCGGTTAACCCGGCCCGGATCAAGCCCGGTCCAGGCCCGCCGGTTAACCGGCCCGGCCCGGCCCGGAAATTAAAAAAAAAATGGATTTTGGGCCAACTAGCCGTTGGCCCAACGGCTATATAGCCGTTTTTGGGTCCAAACGGCTAGTTTGGGCCCATTTAATTAAAAAAAAAAAAAAAAAACTTTAAAAAATATTTTTTAATCCCCAAAAAAAATCTATAAATACCCTACAACTTCAAATCATTTTTCACACAATTTTTCACTCTCTCAAATCTCATTCTCTCTCAAATCTCAATTCTCAATTCTCTAATATTCAATATATTTAATTTCTTAAAGTGTTCACTTTAATTTTTTAATTTTCGTTTACAAAGTACGAGCGGAAGTTTCTAAAGTCGCAATCTTCGGATACTTCCAAAATTTGGTATTGTCGTTCCATCTCTTACGTTTAATTTTTATTTATTGTATTAATTGTTTAATATTTAATTATATTATATTTGTGTATTTTGAATATTTTTAGTTTAATTTAATTTATATTATGGATAAATTAAAAAACCTCGCTGCTAAAGGTGTTAAAATTTTTTGTCCCGGAAGCGGTAGTGGTAGTAAAAAGCGAATTACTAGCGGTAGAGGTAGTTCAAGTAATAGATATACCCGTGTGCCTTCGCCTCCGGTACCGCTTGGTACACCTTTTGAGGAAGAAATAGGTGTAGGTGCTCACGATATGGATTATGTAGAAGCTCAGGAAAATTATGGTATAGAAGAAGAAAATGAAGTAGATGCAGTTAATTTAGACGAATATAATGAAAATATTGCTGAAACACCCGCAGTAGGAGATGCTAACGTTAGATCTGAATCAGTTAATCTCCCTTCACGTCCACCCAGTGCCCCAAAACCTCGTAAAAGAACTAGTATTGCATGGCAATTTTTTGAACGTATATCAGATATTGAGGTGCAGTGCAATATTTGTCAACAAATATATAAGCATAGAAGTGGAGGCAAGCAAGGGGGTACGGGTACGGTTACGTTAATGAGACATATAGATGAAGATCACAAAAGAGAGTTAAATATTGCAAAAGGTGGTGGGGATGTTGGTGGGTCAACGCAAACTAGAATGGACCCAACAACCGGTCAAGTAGCGGAAAAGTATAATAAATTGAGGGACAGGGAAGAAATAGCTAAAATGGTAGCTGTGGGTTGTTTGCCTTTTAGTTTTCCTTCTTCTGATGCTTTTATTTGTATATACAAGCAATTTATAATCCTATGTTTAATGGTATTCCTAGAACTACTTGTCGGTCTGATATTTTTAGACTCCATTCACAATATTGTTTTTATTTATCAACATTGTTAAAAAATATTCAATGTAGATTGTCCCTAACTTCTGATCTTGGTCGTGCTGTAAATAAAAATGATTATTTAACCGTTACTTGTCATTGGATGGATAGTAATTTCGTGATGCAAAAACGTATTCTTGCTTTTTCATATGATGAAGATCGTAAACATACTGGACAATTTATTGCTGATTCTATTGTTAAAATTGTCGGATACTATGGTATAGAAAATAAAATTTTATGTATTGATTTTGATAATGCTTCTAACAACAAGACTGCTATAACAAAAATAAAATCTACGCTATCTCCGTCCTTGCCTGAAATTTTTCATATTAAATGTGCATGTCATATATATAATTTAATTGTAAAAGATGGTCTTGAGTTTTTTGAGCTTTATATTGAAAAAATTCGTCTTGCCGTTGGTTTTATTCAAGGAAATAATCGTAGATCGAGAATTAGAGAATTTAAAGTTAAATGTCAAGAAAATGAACTTACACCGATTTTGATGCCTGAGGAAATTGATACTAGATGGAATTCTGCGTATGAATTTTTAAAGACTTGTTATAAATATAAAATTCCTATTACACTAGCTTTTAACCAACATTGCAGTTCATTTGCTGATTCTGCTGATTGCATGCTACATAATTCTGATTGGGTTGTAATTAATGATCTTGTTAAATTTTTAGAAAAAATTTATGTAGCTACGGTTGAATTTTCCGGTGCTTACTATCCTACTGTTTGTAATATTTTGGCATATATAGCCGATATTTCTGGTTTGCTCCAACAATATAAAAATAAAGAAGGTTATAAAGAAGCTGTTGGCGCCATGTTTACAAAATTTAAAAAATATTTTTTCCCGATTCCCCCTATTTACTTGGTTGGTGCTATGCTAAATCCGTGCATGAAATATAATAATATGTGTCACTTTAGTACTCTTATTTATACTAACTTAGAAATAAATACTAACCATGATTCTGAACAAGTACAGCCTGATTTGTGGACGGCTACGGCTGATGCAAAAGATTATATAGAAAAATTATATAATCACTATGCTGATTTATTTGATTCAGTCGTACCTACAAATATCACTCCAACTGTCGCTCCTCATCCTCCCGAGGAGCCATCATCTTCTAAAAGGCCGACACATAGTGGTTTTTCTGATTCATTTTATGATTTAAATTGTTGGAACAGTGTTGATGAGAGAACTTACACATCAACTTATCGGGAAGAGCTGAAATATTATCTTCGGACGGCACCAGAGGATCGCAGACGACGGATCAACACGCTGGATTGGTGGAGGAATAATGAATCACAATATCCTGTGCTTTCAAGATTAGCTAGAGATATCTTGAATGTTCCAATGTCAACCGTTGCATCAGAGAGCGCCTTCAGTCAGGGACGACAGCAGTTTGGAGACAACCGACACTCATTGGGAAGCAATGCAATGAATGTTCTAGTTTGCCTCAGAGATTGGATTAGAGCGGAAAGAAGAAACCAAGGAATGGAACCGGAGCCGAGCGACGAGCTGAAACTAGAAGAAATTATGACTTCACGGGAGAACTCAGCAGAATCAAGTCCAATGCATGGTTTTGCCCCCGTTGACTTTGATTATCCTATGCAAGTTCCCATTAATATTAACATGAATGAGTTGGAAAAAATGATGCATAATTTATAGATTTTTCATTCATGTAAATTATAAATTTTGGATCATTTTGCAATCAATAAAATCCCCCAAATTCATTCAGTCCTTAGTCGTTGTTTTTTATTTTTTTTTGAATAAATTTTAAATATTTGTGCATATATCTTCTATAGAAGTGTATAATTAACGTATACATGTGTATATGTTTTATAAATTAGTATATAAGTATATCTATACATATTGTAATGTATATATAATGTAGTATATTTTATAAGTAGTAGTATATATACATTTAATGGTGCGTATACACGTGTATATATCTTCTATAGAAGTGTATATTTAATGTATACATGTGTATATGTTTTATAAATTAGTATATAACTATACAAATATATATTGTAATGTATATACATTATAGTATATTTCATTTAAAGTATTACATATACATAGAATAGAGTGTATATATGTGAATGGATCTTCTATAGACGTGTATATTTAACGTATACATGTGTATATATTTTATAAATTAGTATATAACTATACAAATATATATTGTAATGTATATATATTGCATATATCTCATTTAAAGTATTACATATACATAGAATAGAGTGTATATATGTGAATAGATCTTCTATAGACGTGTATATTTAACGTATACATTACTTTATGTTTTATAAATTAGTATATATATTGTAGTTTATACTTTTTTTAAAGTAGTACATATATATTGAATGGTGCGTATATATGTGTATATATCTTCTATAGACGTATATCTTTAAAGTATACAAGTGTATATGTTTTATAAATTAGTATGTAACTATATATATATACATATTATTGTATATATATATATGTATATCACTATATTGTAGTATATATTTTATTTAAAGTAGTACATATATATTGAATGGTGCATATATATGTGTATATATCTTCTAAAGTAGTATATATTTAACGTATACATGTGTATATGTTTTATAAATTAGTATATATATATATTGTAGTGTATATATATATATATATATATTATACTATTATAGCAAATGTTTTATTTAAAGTAGTACGTATAGTCATATATAATTATATATTGAATGGTACGTATATATGTGTAATTGTTTATACTTTATATATTTTTTTAAAAATATATATTGTATATTGGAGTGTATATAGTGTATATTGGATTTTTTATTTATTTTTTAAACGGGTTTGACCGGTTTTTAACCGGGTTTGACCGGGTCTTGGTGGGTTTGACAGGATTGGGTTTAGTGGGCCGGGTCCTGGTGGGTTTTAATTTTTTTACTGTTTGGCCCGGCCCGGCCCGGTTAACGCCAAACCCGGCCCGGAACCGGCCCGAAACCCGGGTAAAATGGGAGGGCCGGTTCCGGGTTGGCCCGGCCCGGCCCGAAACCCGGGTAAAATGGGAGGGCCGGTTCCGGGTTGGCCCGGCCCGGCCCGTTAGACACCCCTAGGTTGGATTGCTGGATACGGGATCCTCGTAGTAAGCTGGACCAAGATCCAGCCGAGAGTGGGCAGTCTTTAGAAACAACTGGTTGGGAAAGCAAGAGAACGCTTCGCGTTTTCTTATCTTCTCCTCGCCCAGGGCCCAGATTTCCTTTGTTTTCTATATCTGATCCATACTCTTTTTTTTCTTGACTTGCGGGTTCTTCTATGGGGCTTAGGCCTCCCAAAAGGGAACGAATTAAAGGCGTGCAAAAGTTTCCTCGGGCCGGACGGAGATTGGCCCTCGAGTGCAAAGGCAAAAGGGAAGCTTGACTACAAGACCCACCCGTCGAGCAGGGGACGAAAGTCGGCCTTAGTGATCCGACGGTGCCGAGTGCAAGGGCCGTTTCTCAACGGATAAAAGTTACTCTAGGAATAACAGACTGATCTTCCCAATTTCCAAAAAAAGAAAAAAGAAAAAAAATCTCAATTGTGTCGAACTTTTCAATTTTGAAATAGTTACGAAATCTCCATTATGGAATCTGTATATTTTGTGGTATATTTGAATTATAATACTAATATTGTTTGGTATTGATTTCTTTATTTGTGCCACGATGATAATGACTCAAGTTCTCTCAACAAATGCTCAAACATGTCAACTACTATTTGCTGGTCCTTGTGATCCGGAAGAACCATTTTGTCATCAAAATACCTGTTCAATACGATTTGACCCGAAATTACTTACTACAGAATGTGTGGAGAATAGAGTACATACAACTTTTTGTGCATGTATTTTCACAACTAATAAGCCATGTCCACCGTGATAAGCATACTTCACCAACTTGAGGTTGCAAGTTTCAATCATCAAAGCAACAAAAATGTATAGCTCCTAGAAAGGAGTAAAATAAAAGGCATATTCACCATGAAAGATTCAATAAAATTTGGATTACTTTCTTGTGTTTCTTCCCAAAAGATGTTATGCAAACAACTATAACATTTTATTTCTATCTAATGATATATCGAGCATGAATCAAAAGATACAACTTTCTTTGTATTTTTTTTAAGGAAAGGCTACAAACATGATTAGGATTTACTCATCTGGGTGACGCCCGTTGCCAGGATTTTCATCGAGGGATTCAAAAGTATACATACGAATTAGTCGAAGGGGATTCAACATCGGCTATATAGGAATAAAAAATATTTTTAAACATGTAAAATAGTATAAAAACAGTATAATTTTCCGTCGAAGGGGGCTCGGATGAATCCCCTAGAGCAAAGATGGCTCCGGCCACTGGTGACGCCTCAACGAAATGGAATTAATCCTCCTCACAAACTACATAGCTTACGAAAGAGATTAATTTATTTTTCTTCTAGTTTTTCCTATGTACCATGTATAAACAAGAGTACCAAAAATTGGGTGAAAACCCATCAAAAATTGTGAATGATAAATAATTTTTTGTTCTTAATTAATTGAATTTAGGGTATGAAGTAGCAATAGATTTGGGTATGAAGTAGCAATAGATATAGAGTGTTTTACATTTTGAGTACTATTTTAAGGCGGGGATCTAAATTAATCAGATCTTTAAATAAATATCGAACATTGAGCGAAAAGTCAAATAAAAAAATAAGAAAAGATTTAATACTTTCTCAATTTCATTTTATTTGGTACATGTAAATTTTACACTCCCATTAAGGAAATACTTATTGGGGATTTAATTTAAACTAACCATTGTAGACACGTAATTTTGCCCCCCTTAGAAGTTCGATTTTATTCATTTCTACCTTAGCATATCATGTACCCTCACCCACGCGATTACATCCCACCAAAAATAAAATAAAAAATAATAATAAATCTCAACAAAATCCCTAACAAACTTTTATTCTTTTAACACCCTAACAACCCTCTCCAATAAGAAAGTGACAAATCACCACCTTACCACCCCATACCCTACCCCTTACCCCTACCCCACGTCACCCCCCCCCTCTTTTTTTCTTGTCCAAAAAGAAAGGACCCAAAAAGATAAACACAATATATATACCCACACATACACACAAAAAGGGAGAGGACCAAAAAATCTGATAGAGACAAAAAATATTGAGCTTTTTTTTTCTCTCTCTCTAAAACTCTCTCTCTCTCTCCCCGATCTCTCTCTCTAAACTCTCTCCCTCTCCCCGATCTCTCTCTCTAAACTCTCTCTCTCTCCCCGATCTCTCTCTCTGATCTCAACTCCGACGACGGCGACAGCGCCGTCGTCTCTCCGTCGCCTCTCTCTCTCTCTCTCTCTCCGATCTCAGCTCCGACGACGGCAACAGCGCCGTCGTCTCTCCCCCTCTCTCTCTCTCTTTCTCTCCGACCACTCTCCGGCGTCAGGCACAGAAACAGCGACGCCGACGACCAGCAGCGACAAACAACAACGACGTCAGCTCCGACGGTGGTAGTCACCGAAAACAGTGACGCTGGCGACCGGCAACAACATCCAACCCGTTTCCCATCGACTCCGACGAGATTTCGTGTACGGGTCTTCTCGATTTTTTATAAATTCAGTCTCGGTTCATCTGGTATTTCTTATTTCTTCGTGCAAGGATAGTTGGAAATTGATGGTTTGGGGTTTCGAATTTGAGATCTTGGGTTGTTTTTGACTTTTATTCGGGTTTACGGATTATTCATCGTGAGGTTTTGTCGTGGTTTTCCGATCTGTCCGGTTGAATTCAATATCGAGTTTGGTTTGCTCGTTGTGAGGTTCTTCGGTCGAGTATTTTGGTCTTCGGATTTCTTTATTATCGACAAGGATCAATTTCATCGAGGTCCATTTCTTCTAACTGAATCTTTAATTTATTTTTCATGATGTTGTGGGTGTGGATGATTTTATTTGTTGTGTGCTTGGTATGTTCGAATATGTGTTATGTGTTGGTTGATGTTGGTTTCGGACTTCGAAAAGTGAATTGATAAATCAAAGCATGTTTAATCGTATTGTTTGAAATAAATTTGGGGACGGGAATCGAAAATTGATAAAAGTAAATATTTTGATATTTTTGATACATTGTTGATGTTGAATGCGGTATGTCGACGAGCGGGTAGGCAAACGTAGGCCGGGTAGGCAAAATTTAGGAATAAGTATTTCGTGGGATGTTGGAATGTGCGTGTGAATGTCTCTTTCTAGATTATCATGTTTAAATTCAGATGTATTTATTTAGCCGGGAAATGCTTCTAGATCATTTGTATTTATTCACCAGGGAATGCCCCGACGTATCATGTTGGCGGAAAATAATCGTGATCAAGGCCTGCGGCGTCGGGTAAGGCATTGGAGCTTAGTCTAGAGTTAGTTTAGACTAGGATTTATATTTTTGTATTTTTTCTATTTTTCGGACTGTATAATTGGACTGGAATTTTACGTTTTTGGACTGTTTTGTTTTGTTTATTGTTTGATTATTTTGTGTTCTTTTGTGTGGTTTATACATTTCATAATGCCAAAATAGTCGATACACTCCACCAAGCGACCGTGGTCGAACCACGGGATCGAGGGGTGCCTAACACCTTCCCCTCGGTCAATAGAATTCCTTAGCCGGAATCTTTGTTCGCAAACCGGTTTAAGATTCAAATGGTTTCGAAAAGGATTTTTCAAAGGTGACTTGGCACACCGAATTATGCCAAGTGGTGACTCTGAAATAAAAAATATAAATAGTCCTTTTTCGAAATAAATTTTCATCTTTGTCACTTTAATAATAAAAACCCTTTTATATAAATCGTTTGGAATACGTAAAAAAAAAATGGGGGGTGTGACAGCTCTGGCGACTCTGCTGGGGACGTTTCAGAATTCGAGCTTATTTTTGAGTCGTATCGGCTTTGTTTGGCATTACTAGTGTATAAGCATTGTTTGTGATTATTGTTTTGTTATTGTTTTCACTTTTGCGCGTTTTCGTGCTCTTTGTTTATAGTATTTATCCTATGTGTTACCGCTTTATATTTGTCATCATGAGTCCATCCCCCGGCCTTCTTTCTGCAACAAGTCTCGGAGCGCACGTCGTGCGCACGAACTCTAGTTGAGTCACCTTTATTTTAGGGGGGAGCCGTTGGATGTATGAAGTAGTTGGAAAGCAAAGCAACCACTATCGATCATATGCTCCCCCGAACGGCCTTGTTAGTAAACCACAACGTAGGTCAGCCTTTAGGTCATTCTTATGTGCATCATATTGAGACCTAGCGAGGCCCACACGGTACTTTGTAGGAGACTCACCTTTAAAGCATCCCTACGTGCTAAATGTTGCATCTTTGAGAGTAACGTGGTCATTTGACGGACCGATTTGGGGAAAACATGTGTTAGAAGTAAAGTGTGAAAAAAAGAAAAGGAAAAAAAGTGAGTCGAAAAGAATGAATCAAAAGGAGTGTCATAGTTTATTTTAGAGTTCTTTATGGCTTTTGTTCTTCACGATCCAAAACTCAAAAAGTTTTTTTACGTTTTGCATTTATCTTCTCAAAGTACCGTAAGTTCAACAAAAAAAAAATGAATGAAAAAAAAAAAGGGTTTTGTTTGCCTTGTCTACTTATTTGTCAAAAACAAAATACCAAAAAGATTTTTTTTATAATTGGTGGTGTCAGTCTTAGTTGAAATGTCTAGTTGAAAATCCAAAAAGTTTTCACTCGTTTGTTTTTGGTTGTCTCTTAAGTTAGGGTCAATTTATTAGTTAATCGTTAAGTGTCCAATCTGGACGAACTACGCACCCCTGATTCTCCTCTCTCGGGAGTGAGATACGTAGGCAACCTATTTTAGGTTCGGAGATCTTATTTCAAAAATCCAAAAAAAAAAAAGATTTTCTTCACTCTTCATTTAGAGTAGGTGTTTCATGTACATCTTTAAAAGAAAACAACAAAAAAAAAAATATTTCCCTTTAATAGGTTCAGGTTTCATTTTTAGCATGAAATTCAAAATCAAAAATCCAAAAATATTTTTTCGGTAATCATAGATTTCATTTTGTACAGAAATCTGAAAAATTCACAAAGATTTTCTTCACTCTTCACTTAGAGTAGGTGTTTCATATACATCTCTAAAAGAAAACTACAAAAAGATTTTTCTTTAATAGTTTCAAGTTTCATTTTCCTATGAAATTCAAAATCAAAAACCGCAAAAGATTTTTCTTTGGTAATCATAGGTTTCATTTTGTATAAGGATGTTAAGCCTAAAAAATGCAAAAAAAGATTTTCGTCAATTCTTTTGACAATTTGTTATTTTCTTTTCTTCTTAAAGTTTAAAAAAAAAAAGAATTCAATTGGCCATTTTGGCACGACTTCACGAACTACGCACACCTGATTCTCCTCTCTCGGGAGTGAGATACGTAGGCGCCCTTCTTGGGTTCGGTGATCTTTTCAAAAAAAAAAAAAAGAGGTTTTGAAAAAGTGTTGAACTCTAACACATTTGTTGTTTTATGTTGAGTCAGTTTAAGGTGGTTGGTTTGTGGCATTCTGGCTGGTCCTTCACATCACACCAAATCCAAAGGGTTAGTTGTGTTCAACAAAGATATAGAGAGTGACATCATGGATCAAACAAAGAATCAGGAAGATGAGAGTTTAAAGCAAGAGGTCAGGAGGCTAAGACAACAAATGACAGAAATGCATCGAGCTTGGGCCAGTGGGTTGCCTCCTCCTCCATTACCCTTTATTGATCCTACAAATACCTCATGTTTTCCACCAAAATCTCAAAGTCAACTTTCTACTGTTGTTGATGCACCGCAACATGACTCAGAATTCATTCTAAGCGAAAAGCATCTCAATACTTCCACCACTTTGCCTCTAGTTCCTCAGCATAAGCCTGCTACATTCACAACACCATATGTTGTCTGTGATCTTGTTCCTCAATCCTTTACTGTAACTTTCACATCGGCTCGTCCAACGGTTGTGCGTCCCTATGCTGCTAGTGAACCTATATTCAATACTCTTGTGATCATTGTTATACTCTTGAGCCTGCTTTTAAGTTAACTGGAACACCAAAGTTTCTGAACAAGAAGTCTAGTGTGCCAGAAGAGTCGGAGAAAATGGTTGGAAAAATGAAGAGTACAAAAAATGCTATGAAAAAATTTCTAGGACCTGCGGGTAAAGAAAATGTTTCATACAAAGACTGAGGCATGCCTTCAAATGCTAATCTTTCTCCAATCTTTGTGATGTCGAATTTGAGGAGCAAGATGGGTATGAGGAATCCGTGAAACCTTTGGGAAAATATTGCAATCAATTAAGGGAACCTGGAGGGAAGAAGAATGAGAAAGATGCATTTGCTATTGTAGTTGGACAGCAGGAAAGGTCAAGAAGACCATGTCGTCGTCGTCGGTCTCAGGCGCAAGCTCAAGTTTATGCCCAAGCTCCACATAATCACTCCCAAAATCCATTATACTCTTTTTCCCCACCTCCATATCTAGTATATTGTGCACAACCATATGTTCAACCCCCATCTTACCCACAGTGGAACACACCAACTCCTCAGAGTCGTCCTCTAACTCCACAAACATACCAAAACCCTTCTAAGCCTGATTTTCGATCCAAGCCAAACGATAAAATGAGGCAGAAGTTGAGAGATAGCTTCACACCAATTAGAGAGTCATATGCCAGTTTATTTCAGCGATTGGTACAGGAGGGAATGATCACTCCTCTCCTTGGGCACACCCTTAATCGGCGTTCAAGAAATTTTGATCCTAGCGCACGATGTGCGTATCATTCTGAGGCTCAGGGTCATAGTATTGAAGATTGTCGAGCTTTGAAAAGAGAAATTGAAAAGATGATTCAAGATAAATCAATCATGGTACAGAACATTGACAGTGAGGAAAGCTCTAGTCATGCTGATATGCAAACTAGTGGCTAAGATGTCAAGCTGTGCAATTGAGAATTCACCCCTCTCCCACTAGGAAGAGGTCTGGTAGTTAGTTTTGTCTTCTTTGTTGTTTTCCGAATTATTTCAGGGTTATAGTTCGGGATCTATCTTGTTTTGTCCCTTTGTCGTTTATGTTCAAACCCTTTTATCTTTCATTTTTATTAAATGGAGTGCCCCCTTTTCATTTATCTTTTAAATTTGTGTTGTTTGTTTGTTTTCTTTACATAGTATATTTTATGTTGACTCTAGTGATATGACATGCTTGCGGAATTTTTAGCCAGATCTTAAAGTCCAGTTTAAGCATGAACATTGAATCAGAGGGTTAAAGTTAGAAAAGAGAGCGTCTGAGGAAATAGATAGAGTGCTGGGGTATTTGGTGATCAAGTGAGGCCTTCTTTGAAAATTAAAACAATTATTTTGAGAATCACAAGAACACCTTGGTCATCGATTAAAAGGCAAGTCCCAATTAGGTTAAACAGCGGACGTGTGATCCATATATCAAGAGAAACAAGAAGATAAGCAGCTCCACGAAAGCATAAGTCATTTGATGTGAGGAATGTACAACAACGGTGGAGTTTACAGAAGAAGTAGTGACGCAAAGTCTCAATCTTCTTAAAAAGATGTCGCAAATGATCTTCATTTCTCACTTCCAATTGCATGTTATGTACTTGCATTCTCAAGGATTGATATGATGAAGGCATTTCATTCTGCTATCCAAACATTATGTCATCCTTTGTTTACCCCATTTGAGCCTCAGTGTTATTTTCTTCCATACCCCTCTTTTGAAATCAAGATAGAGTAAGCAAAGTTCAAAGAATAGTGTCGAGTAAAAAGATAAAGTCAAAAAGTTACAAAAAAGAGACAAAAATGTTTCCAAAAAAAAAGAGTGTCAAGAAAAATAGAGTTAGAAAAAAAAAAGAATCGCAAAGTGAAAAGAGCGAATAAAAGAAAAAAAATCAGATCAAAGCAAAAGAACAAGCTGCCAGAACTACGCATGACCTGATTCTCCTCTCTCGAGGGTGAGATACGTAGGCTGCCCTACTTAGGGCTCGGTCCAACCAAATAAACAATTTAGAGTCACCCAGTCAAAAGAAACTGGGGCATGAGTTAATCCTCATTGTTTGAGTCGATTCCAAAAGTTGTAAGTCCTAACCCACTTTAAGTGTCGTTTGGTCCTCATGCCATCTTTTCTTTCCAACCCTATCCAAAATCCAAGTTACAACCAAAGAAAGACCTTCAGATCAATATTTGAGGATGTTAAGGCTAAGTATGCAAGGGATATGATGATGCATTTGGGAACTACTTGTCTTCCTCAGCATAAGAAATCAAGAGAGAAATAGAATGAGAGAGCCTTATTGGTGAAAACCCTTACGGGCACCATAAGGCAATGGTAAGTTGAGAGAAATAAAAATGAGAGAGTCTTATTGGTGAAAATCCTCACGGGCACCATAAGGCGATAGTGAGCCGAGAGAAAATGAAAGAAGCTTGTTGGAGAAAACCCTTCAAGGCGCCACTAGCCGAATGGGGTCTTAAATGCAATTGACCTAAGAAAGCAACTCAGTTTCAAGGTCATTAACTCAACAACAATGGGTAGAAAGTTTGGATGAAAAGATCAAGCTTCTTAATCCCAAATGCATGACATAATCATTAGTGTTGACTGTCATTTTTAGATGAATTTTTCGTTTCGTTGTTTTAAAAGGGGATATTCATTGTCTTTTCTTTCTTCTCTTTATTTTAATTATATCTTTCTTAAGTCAGTTATCAAAATAAAAATTATCATTTTTTTAATTTTTTTTTTGTTGTTTCTTGTCTTTGAGTCAAGTCCGTGTCAAAACAAGTAAGAAAAGATTTCAAAACTGGCTACCAGCTTCTTTAATTGCACAAAGCAAGAAAAAAGCTAGCACATGAAAGAGACATGATTGTGAGCCCAAAAAAAAAGGGGCATGCAGAAAGTTTTGCCAATAGACAAGTCTGGGAACTCATGAAAATACCAAGGTTTAAAGGGTTTATTCATGAAGCATGGCAAAGCAGAGATGCTGTGTTTATTTCAAAGTCACTCTTAATAATCCGAGTTTGGGTCAATGAAACGACAAAGCAGGGGCAAGTGCCAACAATCTGAAACAAAATGAAGGGAATGAACACTGGAGCAGGTGTCGGGACAGACAAGTGCCGCAAGCCATCACTAAGTTTTTAACTGACAAATTTTCTTTGATGAAACAGGGCAAATTCGTTTCACTTAATTCAGCTACCATTGGAAATGCACATCCGTGGGAATTTACTTTCAGTTCAGGACCCTCCTGAAAAATGAGATTTTACTTTATGTTCAGGACCCTCCTGAAAAATGGGATTTTACTTTCAGTTCAGGACCCTCCTGAAAAATGAGAATTTACCTTCTGTTCAGGACCCTCCTGAAAAATGGGATTTTACTTTCTGTTCAGGACCCTCCTGAAGAATGAGATTTTACTTTCTGTTCAGGGCCCTACTGAAGAATGGGAATTTACTTTCAGTTCAGGACCCTCCTGAAAAATGGGATTTTACCTTCAGTGCAGGACCCTCCTGAAGAATGGGATTTTTACTTTCTGTTCAGGACCCTCCTGAAGAATGGGAATTTAGTTTCAGTTCAGGACCCTCCTGAAAAATGGGATTTTACTTTATATTCAGGACCCTCCTGAAAAATGAAATTTTACTTTCTGTTCAGGACCCTCCTGAAAATGGGATTTTACTTTTTGTTCAGGACCCTCCTGAAAAATGGGATTTTACCTTATGTTCAGGACCCTCCTGAAGAATAGGAGTTTACTTTATGTTCAGGACCCTCCTGAAAAATGGGATTTTACTTTCTGTTCAGGACCCTCCTGAAGAATGAGAATTTACTTTCAGTTCAGGACCCTCCTGAAAAATGGGATTTTACCTTCAGTGCAGGACCCTCCTGAAGAATGGGATTTTTACTTTCTGTTCAGGACCCTCCTGAAAAATGGAATTTTACTTTATGTTCAGGACCCTCCTGAAAAAATGGGACTTTACTTTCTGTTCAGAACCCTCCTGAAAAATGGGACTTTACTTTATGTTCAGGACCCTCCTGAAAAATGGGATTTTACTTTCTGTTCAGGACCCTCCTGAAAAATGAGATTTTACGTTCTGTTCAGGACCCTCCTGAAAAATGAGACTTTACTTTATGTTCAGGACCCTCCTGAAAAATGGGAATTTACTATCAATTCAGGACCCTCCTGAAAAATGAGATTTTACTTTATGCTCAGGACCCTCCTGAAAAATGGGATTTTACTTTCTGTTCAGGACCCTCCTGAAAAATGGGAGTTTACTTTATGTTCAGGACCCTCCTGAAAAATGGGATTTTACTTTCTGTTCAGGACCCTCCTGAAAAATGGGATTTTACTTTATGTTCAGGACCCTCCTGAAAAATGGGATTTTACAGTTTGTTCAGGACCCTCCTGAAAAATGAGACTTTACTTTATGTTCAGGACCCTCCTGAAAAATGGGACTGAGTTTACTTTATGTTCAGGACCCTCCTGAAAAATAGGATTTTATTTTATGTTCAGGACTCTCCTGAAAAATGAGATTTTACTTTATGCTCAGGACCCTCCTGAAAAATGGGATTTTACTTTATGCTCAGGACCCTCCTGAAAAATGGGATTTTATTTAATGTTCAGGACCCTCCTGAAAATGGGATTTTACTTTCTGTTCAGGACCCTCCTGAAAAATGGGATTTTATTTTATGCTCAGGACCCTCCTGAAAAATGGGAATTTACTTTATGCTCAGGACCCTCCTGAAAAATGGGATTTTATTTTATGTTCAGGACCCTCCTGAAAAATGGGATTTTACTTTATGCTCAGGACCCTCCTGAAAAATGGGATTTTACCTTCTGTTCAGGACCCTCCTGAAAAATAGGATTTTACCTTATGTTCAGGACCCTCCTGAAAAATGGGATTTCACTTTCTGTTCAGGACCCTCCTGAAAAATGGGATTTCACTTTATGTTCAGGACCCTCCTGAAAAATGGGATTTCACCTTATGTTCAGGACCCTCCTGGAAAATGGGACAACGTTTTCGAAAATGAAATACTACTTTACTATAATTTTGTTTGGGATAATTTTTGTTCTAGTTTAATTTTGGGTTTCAGGAGTCCGCCTGAAGAACAGGGTGATGAAATAGCGAGTCAGGAGCCCGCCTAAAGAACAGGGTGATGAAATAGCAAGTCAGGAGCCCACCTGAAGAACAGGGTGATGAAATAACAAGTCAGGAGCCCACCTGGAGAATAGGGTAAAGAAACGAAGAGTCAAGCAACAAAGTGAAGCAATTGAAAGCCAAGCAACAAGTTGAAAGAAATTGCAAGTCAGGAGCCCGCCTGAAGAATAGGGTGATAAAAATCGAGTCAAGAGCCAGCAGAAGCTGTTAGATAGGATTTTGTAATTTCGTTTATGTTTTAACTTGTAATTTTCATTTTTGATGTAATGATAGAGCCGCAGACCGGAATCTCGACGGAGCCTCTCTCGACTCTCCAACTCGGTATAGCCCACTTCTCTTCCAATCCTTTGAAATATTCGTGACTTGATTCTTTCATAACTTGGGTAGGAAGGATGTCCTAATCCAAGACCCGGTAATCCTTCTTTCTTCTGTTTCTTCCTTTGAATAATGGTTGGGACAAAATTCTGTCTCGTTGTCTATTTCTTTGTCTGAAAACACTGCGTGTTTACATTCAAAGGGGGCATGATGTAGACACGTAATTTTGTCCCCCTTAGAAGTTCGATTTTATTCATTTCTACCTTAGCATATCATGTACCCTCACCCACGCGATTACATCCCACCAAACATAAAAAAAATAAAAAATAATAATAATAAATCTCAACAAAATTCCTAACAAACTTTTATTCTTTTAACACCCTAACAACCCTCTCCAATAAGAAAGTGACAAATCACTACCTTACCACCCCATACCCTACCCCTTACCCCTACCCCACGTCACCCCCCCTCTTTTTTTCTTGTCCAAAAAGAAAGGACCCAAAAAGATAAACACAATATATATACCCACACATACACACAAAAAGGGAGAGGACCAAAAAATCTGATAGAGACAAAAAATATTGAGCTTTTTTTTTCTCTCTCTCTAAACCTCTCTCTCTCTCCCCGATCTCTCTCTCTAAACTCTCTCTCTCTCCCCGATCTCTCTCTCCGATCTCAGCTCCGACGACGGCGACAGCGCCGTCGTCTCTCTCTCTCTCTCCGATCTCAGCTCCGACGACGGCAACAACATCGTCGTCTCTTCCTCTCTCTCTCTCTTTCTCTCCGACCACTCTCCGGCGTCAGGCACAGAAACAGCGACGCCGCCAACAAGCAGCGACAAACACCAACTCCGACCAACGACGTCAGCTCCGACGATGGCAGTCACCGAAAACAGTGACGCCGGCGACCGACAACAACATCCAACCCGTTTCCCATCGACTCCGACGAGATTTCGTGTACGGGTCTTCTCAATTTTTTATAAATTCAGTCTCGGTTCATCTGGTATTTCTTATTTCTTCGTGCAAGGATAGTTGGAAATTGATGGTTTGGGGTTTCGAATTTGAGATCTTGGGTTGCTTTTGAGTTTTATTCGGGTTTACGGATTATTCATCGTGAGGTTTTGTCGTGGTTTTCCGATCTGTCCGGTTGAATTCAATATAGAGTTTGGTTTGCTCGTTGGGAGGTTCTCCGGTCGAGTATTTTGATCTTCGGATTTCTTTATTATCGATAAGGATCAATTTCATCGAGGCCCATTTCTTCTAACCGAATCTTTAATTTATTTTTCGTGATGTTGTGGGTGTGGATGATTTTATTTGTTGCGTGCTTGGTATGTTTAAATATGTGTTATGTGTTGGTTGATGTTGGTTTCGGACTTCGAAAAGTGAATTGATAAATCGAAGCATGTTTAATCGTATTGTTTGAAATAAATTTGGGGACGGGAATCGAAAATTGATAAAAGTAAATATTTTGATATTTTTGATACATTGTTGATGTTGAATGCGGTATGTCGACGAGCGGGTAGGCAAACGTAGGCCGGGTAGGCAAAATTTAGGAATAAGTATTTCGTGGGATGTTGGAATGTGCGTGTGAATGTCTCTTTCTAGATTATCGTGTTTAAATTCAGATGTATTTATTTAGCCGGGGAATATTTCGAGATCATTTGTATTTATTCACCGGGGAATGCCCGACGTATCATGTTGGCGAAAAATAATCGTGATGAAGGCCCGCGGCGTCGGGTAAGGCATTGGAGCTTAGTCTAGATTTAGTTTAGACTAGGATTTATATTTTTGTATTTTTTCTATTTTTCGGACTGTATAATTGGACTGGAATTTTACGTTTTTGGACTGTTTTATTTTGTTTATTGTTTGATTATTTTGTGTTCTTTTGTGTGGTTTATACATTTCATAATGCCAAAATAGTCGATACACTCCACCAAGCGACCGTGGTCGAACCACGGGATCGAGGGGTGCCTAACACCTTCCCCTCGGTCAACAGAATTTCTTAGCCGGAATCTTTGTTCGCAAACCGATTTAAGAGTCAAATGGTTTCGAAAAGGATTTTTCAAAGGTGACTTGGCACACCGGATTATGCCAAGTGGCGACTCTGAAATAAAAAATATAAATAGTCCTTTTTCGAAATAAATTTTCATCTTTGTCACTTTAATAATAGAAACTCTTTTATATAAATCGTTTGGAATACGTAAAAAAAAAAAGAGGGGGTGTGACAACCATATTAATTATATTGTGGAAATCTCAACATGACTATTAATACTCATTCAATGATCGGAGTAGTATTGAAAGAATATGATAAATTTATCGAAATTTTATACATTGAACAAGTAAATTGAAATAACTATTTTTAATAAAGACATCAAGTATATATGTTCCCTCCGTCCCATTTTACTTGACCTTCTTTTTAAACATGTATGTTCGAAATTAGTTATTCATTTTCATAAATCAAAAGTGCTTTTATACTTTTTTTCACATTACCCCCAAATTAAATAACTAAAGAAAATAATAGTAATAGTTAGATTTAGAGTTTCAAAACATCATTAATAGAATTAATTTTATAAAATATACTTATTAATGTTTTCTTAATAGGTGTGTCAGTCAAAACAACATACATTTGCTTTTGCTTACTAACCCTTTATCCTTAATCCAAAAATTTATGTCCATAATTACTCTTCTTCTAAGTGAACAATGCGAGCAATTAACGCTTTAATTTTTGCTAGTCAACCGAATTATGCTACTGTTTTATAGGGTGAAAATTACATCTAGTGTATGAAAAAAGAGTTTAAATTCTATGCACCGTTAGTGTATCATTTTTTTACACCATCAGGTAATTTTAGTGATATTTAACCGCAGTAATCTATTTTAAAAATTATAAAAAAAATATCAATAATATACCCAAAAAAGGAATATTCATGGCAAGTAGAATCCTACTTGATTCCAACCAAAATTATTCCCATAGCAAAATTAATTTTTTTTTCAAATTTAATACGATTATGAATATATGCTTCATCGATTCAAATAAATATCAAAGGTTGGGACCTTATAAAAAAAATAATTTTTTAAATAAGATTCAAAGGTTACGACAAGTTTCTTCTTCTTAGCGGTATGTCATCATATATTTCAAACAAATTCTAGATTCTTTCTTGTTTACTAGCATAACAGATCTAATCATTGATAGCGAGAGCTTATTAGAAATTAAGCTATAATTGGTTCAATTATCAATTGTTTGAACATCATAGGAAAGATGCAGAACAAACACTTTTTGGAAAAGATTGTACCATCTAATTCTATATCTTTTGGCAAATGATAAAGTAGTTGATACAACTTTTGGTTTAGAGACGTGAAGCTAATTAGATAGTAAAAAAAAAAACTCTCGTGGATACATTTTCATTAACATGTAAAATTCACCACTTATGGTGTAATTGAAAATTCTATAATGAGTCAGTATAATAGAGTTATGGTGATAAAATAAACATTGAGAAGAAGAAAAAATAATTATTTTAGATGAAAACAGAGGATTTTAAGGGATGAGAGAGGGGAAAAAATAAAATCAGTTCTTTAATTTTATTTTAAAAAAAGAAAAAAATTAGAAAAAATAGGTGACCTGCTATAGCAGGTTAAAGTTACATGATAGTGTAAAAAAATTGATACACTGAGGGTGCATAAAATTTAAACTCGTGAAAAAATTCATATTAATGTTATTATTATTTTGAATATAAGTCCAAATGAAAATTCAATTCGTCAAAACAATAATTCAAAAATTAATATACTATTATCCATATTCATGTATAATTTCATGTTCTAGTTTTCATTAAGAACTTTCTATAAATTATCTTTATTACTTCAACCTCTTAACTTTTAGTTTTAGTATAAAAGATAATTGAAGTTACTACTTCATTCACTAATTTCTTCATCAATGGAAGATCTTAATGCAACTTTTCGCCATTTCATTTTTCTGATTTCTTGTATTTGTGGTATGTATGCAATTAGAATTTCTCTTAACTTTTCAACAATATCTTTTTCACTCTGTAAATTTTATTTTATTTTAATTTTATTTGTTGTGATACCCATGATATATACTAATAAATAAGCAAAAGGAATAGGCACAATACCCCCACCGAATCAAAATTTACATTTTTTAATCTTGTATAATATTGAGTTATATATTCTACTAACACTTTTCGGTATTGATTTCTTTGTAGTCATGTTGACAATAACTCAAATTCTCTCAACAAATGCTCAAACATGTCAACAACTCTGGGCTGGTCCATGTGATCCAGAAGAACCATTTTGTCAAGATAGATGTGCGATTCTATATGGACCGAAATTAATTGATACAGAATGCGTGCAGAATAGAGTACACACCGTTTTTTGTGCGTGTATTTTTAAGACTAGTAAGCCATGCCCACCATAATAAACATCCTCCATCAGTAACTTGAGATTGTAAGTTTGAATCGCCGAAGCAGCAGAATGAATAGCTCCTATGAAGGAGCAAAATAAGAGTTATATTCATCGTATTAAAGATTCAGTAGAATTTGCATTACTTCCTTTTATTACTACCCAAAAGATGTTGTGCAAATAAATGAAATCATTTTATTTCTATCTAGCAATATTATCAAGCATGAATCAAAAGATACAAGTTTTAAGTTTTGCAGACGTTGATTATTCAAAAACAAGAAAGTCCCTTTAAAGTAATTAACTAATGTATGAATTAAAAAGATACAAGTTTTAAATTTTGCAGACATTGATTAATCAAAGACAAGAAAGTCCCTTTAAAGTAATTAATTAATGTATAATATTAACAATAACTGCACAACAGAACATTTATTGTTGATTTACACTATATAGATAATTTTTGACAGTATTAATTATTAATCCATGTGTACCTTACTTTTAAAATCGTAATTGATTTTAAATTTTTTAGTTGGAGTTCTTCATTTTATTTGAACTTGTCCACGTTTGTTTGAGAAGAAGTAATACTGCAATCAATTATTGCTATTTTAAAGTTTTTCACTAAGTTACAAAATTATTTATAAGTTTTACACTGCATAACCTTTGTTTGCAAGTTAGTTTTGAGTATGCAAAAATTCATGATTTCTTTTGACTGGATTTTATAGGAATAAATTTAAATTAATCAAACTTTGATATGAGTATCAAACACTAAATAAAAAATAATAAAAAACTATTGAAAATAAAATTAGGCAAAATGTGTTTGTAAATAATAAAAAGGAGAGTCTAATATTTTTTAACAAAACGAATTTAGGATGAATAAACCATGTGGTAGGTTACAATCGAATTGCTTTTTTACAAGACTAGTCAAGGGCAAATATAGTTTTCGTTTGGTCAAGCTAATTAAGAGATTGACAAATTTATAGTGACTGGTGATACAAGTATGATGATGATCATAATATTTTTTGAGTATTTCTGTAGACTAGTCACTAAAGGGCTCTTTTATCATTTTATCTATTATTGTAATGTAGTATAAATAAAACATTGTAGGGTTTATTTCTTTAGTAGCTTAATGATATTGAGAGAACACTCCTCTTAGAGAGAGATTCCCAAAATCGTAACTAGGGTCATATACAAGTGTGGAATCACTTGTATGTTGCATTGCTTGATACATTGGTGCTTGGGCGGTGGACGCCTCTTTTGTGTCAATTGTAAGAGATAGGTGATTGTAGTGTGTAGCGTTAAGGGTCCAAGAGTATCATATATTCTTGAGTTCTTAAGATTATACCTCCATTTGTCTATCTTTCTATCTTTATTTTGTTGTAACCGTTGGTAGTGTTCTTGTTGTGTAACCTTGTAATCGTTCTATTATTGAAATCTTATTGTGTTGTTCATCTTCTTCTTCTTGTTACATTAGTTTGGGTTGGCTGTTTTGGTGTCAAAGACACCATTATATCTTGTATTCTTGTTGTTGATAGTGAATCCAAGAGTGGTCACCAAAGGGATCCTCGATTCTTTAAACTTGTGGACTATTTTGGTATATGTTTCATGTCTTCTTGGTCTCTCCCATATCAACAGGTCTATCTTCTTCTAAGTGAGCTACGAAATTATTTTTTCTTTCTTTCATTCATCTCTCGTGTTTGATTGATGAAAGTTTTCCTTATGAAGAATAATCAAGAAAAGGACCTATATCAACAGGTCTATCTTATTCTAAGTGAGCTACGAAATTATTTTTTCTTTCTTTCATTCATCTCTCGTGTTTGATTGAGGAAAGTTTTCCTTATGAAGAATAATCAAGAAAAGGAGATCTTAAGACAAAGAGAAGTCTAATTTTAAGTGTTACTATAGAATTATAAAGCATCAAACATGAATCAAATTAGCAAAAGAAAAAGATTTACAGTGTTTAAAATAGAGATGGACTACTTATGTATTGTCAAACCTTACTAGAGGAAATATATGTCGTCTTCATAGCGCTATCTGTAGACACCTAATTTCGTCCCTCCGCAATATCATTTTTATCCATTTTTTACCTTATCCTACCGTGTACCCTCAATCATGTAATTATCCTTCCACAAATGACAAAAATCAAAACCAACTCTAAACAAATCTTATCCCAAAATTCCCACATAATCCCAATTGATAACAAATTAACAACCTTCCCAATTAAAAGTGGACACCTAACCCTTATCCCTCCAATTAAAAAACAACACCTACCTACCCTACTCTAACAAACTCTAACCCTACCCCACTACCCCATCCTAATATATAGACCACACAGATTCAGAGAAAGGGGGATCGGATCTTGGGCTGAAAAAAAAAATAAAAAAAAATAGGTATCATCTTCCATTTTTCTTTTGGTTCACATTCATATACAGAAAGACCATCACATATTCTGGGGGGACTCCATTGAAGAATAACATACATATACATAGCACGCACCAAATCTCATGGAAGACGATTCTATTCTCATCTTCTACACAAAACATCACACGCACACCTAAAAATAGAGATCGGAGAGAGAAACGGAGAGAGAGATCTGGCCAGGAGTGAAAGGGAAACGGAGAGAGAGAGATCTGGCCGGAGTGAAAGAGAAAAGGAGAGAGAGAGATCTGGTCGGAGCGAGGGAGAAATGGAGAGATCTGGTCGGAACTGAGAGAGAGAAACGGAGAGATCTAGTCGAGAGAGAGGTCGAGAGGGAGACGGTAGGTTCGGAATTCGCCGGTGAGCTTATCATCCGACCAGCAGTGACGAAGAGAGCGAGAGAACGGACGGAGCTACTGTTTCCGTTTTGTTTTTTTTTCTCCGGTGAAATCTAGCCAGAAAAGTTATTTCGTGACGGTCAGGTTGGCCGGAGCTCCGACGTGGTAGAAAAGTGATAATCCGACCTCGATTCCGGTAAGCTGCGTCAGCTTAGTTTGAAATCAGTTGATTTTGGTTTCATTTCGGATTTTCCGTACGGGGTTTTGGTTGATTATTCTTCGAATTGCGATTTTTCTAGGTTCGTTCATCAGTCTTCATACTAGTTCAAGGATTTGTTTTCTGTTTTGCCTCGATCGGTTCATCGTGGTTAGTTTGGAATTTCCATTTTTGTGCTATCGAGTTTGGGTTTGGTTCGTCGTTGAGGTTCTCTCTTCAGGATTCCAAGTCCGGGTTCTCTTAAACATTATTATTATCAACAAATCTGTTCTTCGAAGGTCCATCTCTTGACTCTATTCTTTTATCTTGAAATTGGTTAATGTCATAAGTTTGTGGTGTGACTGTGAATATTTTGAGCAAAAAATATTAATTGTTGGTGTGGATGACTTGTATGTCTAAGTTCGAATCTTTGTTGGATGTATATGTTTGAAGTTGATTTTAGACTTTCGAAAAGTGTTTGATAATCGAAAAAATTGTTAACCATGGCTTGAGGATTAAACTTGTTGATTTGGGGGTCGGGATTGAAAATCTGATAATCAAATAGGTTGAAGGTTGTTTGTTTTAATTCATCACTGACTATGGGATAGTATCATGACGGGTTGAAATTGGTAGGCAAACGGTAGTTCGGGTAGGCAAAAGTTTAGGAATGGTGTTTTGATGAATGTTTGAATGTATATGTGTTGAATATTTTCTAATTTATCGTGCTTGATTCAATTGTACCATTTGACCGGGGAATGCCCCGAAGCACTTGTATTATTTTATCCGGGGAATGCCCTGAGGTATCTTGTACTCGGAGGACGCTCGTGATCAAGGCCCGAGGCATCGGGTAAAGCTTTGGAGCATAGTTTAGGATTAATATAGGTTAGCGTAGGTTTATATTTTTTGCATTTTTCTATTTCGGGATTGTATAATTGGACTGGACACTAATTTTGGATATGTTTTGTTTCATGTGTTTGGATGGATTGTTTTATGTGTTTTTGTGTGGTTTATACATTTATAATGCCAAATTAGTCGATACCCTCCACCAGGCGACTGTGGTCAAACCACGGGATCGAGGGGTACCTAACACCTTCCCCTTGGTCAACAGAATTCCTTAACCGGAATCTCTGTTCGCAAAACCAGTTTAAGAGTCAAATGGTTTCGAAAAGGATTTTCTAAAGGTGACTTGGCACACCGGATTATGCCAAGTGGCGACTCTGAATAAAAAATGCAAATAATCCTTTTTCCGAAATAAATTTTCATTTCTTGTCACTTAAATAATAAAACCCTTTCGAACTTTAAAAATGTATTCCAATGTTTTGGAGTACGCGTAAAAAAGGGGTGTGACAGCTCTGGCGACTCTGCTGGGGAAGTTTTAGAATTCGAGCTTATTTTTGAGTCGTCTCGGCTTTGTTTGGCATTACGAGTGTATAAGCATTGTTTGTGATTATTGTTTTGTTATTGTTTTCACTTTTGTGTGTTTTCGTGCTCTTTGTTTATAGTATTTATCTTATGTGTTACCGCTTTATATCTGTCATCATGAGTCCACCCATCGGCCTTCTTTCTGCAACAAGTCTCGGAGCGCACGTCGTGCGCACGAACTCTAGTTGAGTCACCTTTATTTTAGGGGGGGAGCCGTTGGATGTATGGAGTAGGTGGAAAGCAAAGCAGCCACTATCGACCATATGCTCCCCCGAACGGCTTTGTTAGTAAACCACAACGTAGGTCAGCCTTTAGGTCATCCTTACGTGCATCATATTGAGACCTAGCGGGGCCTACACGGTCCTTTGTAGGAGACTCACCTTTAAAGCATCCCTACGTGTTAACTGTTGGATATTTGAGGGTAACGTGGTCATTTGACGGACGAATTTTTTATAAATTAAAAAATAAAATAAAAAATATAGAAAGTGAGTTGAAAAGAATGAATCAAAAGGAATGTCGTAGTTTATTTTAGAATTCTTTATGGCTTTTGTTCTTCACGATCCAAAAACTCAAAAAGATTTTTTTTTACATTTTTTGCATTTTGTCTCCTCAAAGTACCGTAAATTCAAAAAGAAAAAAAAATGTTTTTTCTACGTATTTGTCAAAAGCAAAAATACCAAAAAGATTTTTTTTCCATAATGGATGGTGTCAGTCTTAGTTAAAGTGTCTAATTGAAAAATCCAAAAATAGTTTTTTCGTTTGTTTTTTGTTGTGTCTCTCGAGTTAGGGTCAATTTATTAGTTAATTGTTAATTGTCCAATCTGGACGAACTACGCATACCTGATTTCCGTCCCTCGGGGCGGGATACGTAGGCAACCCTCGGTGGGTCCGGTAACCTTTATTTTGGTCTTCGTCTTAGTCTTAGGCTAGGTCTTTTACTCCGTAACCTAGAGTTGTTAGCCAAGTAGGCTGATTTTATTCAGCATTACTGTTCGGCGATTTGGAGTCATGAAGCGGTCTGTCCCATCGACGTATGTCCGCATCAAATTCCCGTTGGTTGGGAACCTTTTGCTCTTATCAAATTTTGAGACAATTTCTTATCTGCTACTACAGGATGGACCTGTCCACAAAGTCTAGAGTCCTTATGGTTGTCAAGGTACCCAAAAAGTTGATCAAGTGGTGGGGCACGTTCAATTACTCCGAAAAACACGAAGTGAGGAAAGTGTTAGGCAATCTTGTAACACTCATGGATCTCACGCCTCGTCCGGATTTAATAGAAGCTGCGTTGACTTTCTGGGATCCAAATAATTTGGTGTTTAGGTTCGGAAGTTGTGAATTGACTCCTATCCTGGCAGAAATATCTTGTTTGTTTCGGTTGACTTACATGGACCGGCAGATGATTTTAGCCCGCAATCATACTCGTAAGAAATTCCTTCGACTCTGTGGATTAAAAGATAACAAGCATCTGGGATGTCTCAAACAATCTTGGATTTCCTTGGACTATTTGTTTGCTAGATTTGGGTCTTTAGAGGGTTTCGACTGTTTTTGGGATGAATTCTGTACTACCAAAAAAATCTGGGAACAACGTTGTCTGGAGGTTTTCTGTCTGGCTTTGTTGGGTATCTTAGTGTTTCCGTTAGATGAGAGGTGTATCAATACCCGTCTACAATCAGTGGTGATAGCTTTATTCAAGAAAAAAGATGAGGTCACCATTGTACCAATGATCCAAACAGAAATATATAAGGCTTTAACTGAAGTAAAAGGAGGGGTACGATTTTTTGAGGGGAGTAATCTGATATTGCAGTTGTGGATGATGGAGCACTTGCATACGCCTTCTTTGATTAGAGCAGATGTGATCGACCGTTGTCTGAATGATCGAGTGCAAGCCATGCAAGAAAGAATGCGTTTTGACAAATTTTCTTTTCCTATTGGAGTCGATTCTTGGATCGAATTTCTCGGATCAAGAACTCCAAACAACATTCTTTGGTGCTATATGTGGTTTTGTCCTAAGAAAATCTTGATTGGATCTCAAATGCAACTCTTTCTAGTTTTGATAGGACTTAACTGCACTAGGCCTTACAGTCCAAGAAGGGTGATGCGTCAGTTGGGTAGAATGCAAGACGTCCCCCCAATAATGGACCTTCTAAAGGATGTAGAGTACTTTAAAGACCAAGCCGTAGGGGAAAGCAAATATGAGCAATTCTAGAATAACGCGATAAAGTTGGGTGTCGATCTTTCGAGGAAAATCCAGGATGCACTCAAAACTATGAAATCTGGCTACAATCTCTGCCCCGTGGCATTAGTAGACCCTTACCAGCCCAACTTAGAGGGCGAATACGGGAAGCAATCATGGTAGAAGATGATGAGCAGGAAGATTCGGGTGTCAAGGTGGAGTTTTTGAGAGTTCAGTTGTCGCGTTTGATCACAACTGTGGATGGGTGTCAGAGAAACCTTTGCGGGTGTACTCTCCAAGAGGCGGGGATACGGGCAAGAAATTTGTTTCCGAGTATCAAAATGTCGTTGCAGGACATGTTGCAAAGTCTAAGTGGAAAAATGGGGACTTCACAGATGGGTTCATCTCAGCCGGGGACATCACACAGAGCACCAGTTTGAAAGAACATATCTTATCTTTATGTAGTTTGAGTCTTTTATGTTTCTGTCATTGTAGGTTGGTGTCTGTGTTAAGTCGGAGTTAAGTTGTTTTTGATATGCGGGTATTTATTGCACGCATATCGTTAGGGGTTTAAAGTTTTTTTTTGTATTTGTTGTTTAGTTTTAAAGTGGTCCTAAATTCGTTGTATGTTTTGCTATCTTTCATCGAAATGTTAGGATAACCTTCAATTGTGTAATGTTTATGCATAAGCTGCCCGAACTACGTAAGATCTGATTTATGTACAACAAGATACGTAGGCAGCCTACTTTTGGGTTCGATCTAATCATTTTGTTTCGTTGTTTTTCATTATTTTTCCTCTTTTAAGGAAAACAAAAGCCATAAAGAATGATAAAATAAAGGTATATAACGTGAGGAAAAGAGCAGATATTGATAAAAAATAGTAATAGGTGTAGATAAAAAAAAAAAAAGTGTGTAAATAAAAATCGGGATGATGTTGAAATGACCTCGCTACCCTCAAAAGCTGGTAGAAATGAACATGAACTTAGGGCAATTTTACCAATGTGATTCCCATGCTTTTGGTATACCCTAATCCTAACGGATGTCGTCTTTGATGAGCATGTTCTTTCAGATAAAAGTGGTAGGTTTGCAGCACTCTGGCTAGTCACTCATACTTCACTAGATCCAAAGCAAAGCTCGCAATGGCTAGCAGGGAGATTGAAAATTCGCTCATTGACCCGGATTAGGATCACAGGGAAGAAAGTTCAGAACACAATGATGAGGTAGTAAGGCTCAGGCAACAATTGATAGATTTGCACCGGGCATGGGCCAGCAGAATGCCTCCTCCTCCGCTCCCTGAAGGTCTTGGGAATATCTCTAATTGCCCACCGCTCTCTCAAGCACAATTCTCTGCTCCTACTGAGTCACCTGAGCACGCGCCAGGATTCACTCCGCGACATTATTATCCTGGCAATTCTGGTGTGCCCTTGGCAGCTCCCCAATCAAGACCAGCTGCTCAGCCAGCGCCACCGATCACACCGGTATTCGTGGCTCCGCCACCACAAGAAACTCCCATATATGCTGTGCGTCCCACAATGAGGCTTCCTCGGTCTTCCAGTGAGCCAGCACTGAAGGTTTCAGATGGTCAGTATTATGCTACAGAGCCTACTCTGCAATTGAATGAACCGTATGGGTACACTCAGCCGCCTGCATTTCCATTTGATACGGAGAAACCTGTCGCAACGGAGGAACAGGATGTCATAGCCCGGAAACTGAAGAGTTTAGAGCAAGCTATGAGGAATTTGCAAGGAATCGAAGATTATAGAAGTGTTTCCTATAAAGACCTGTGCATGTTCCCAGACATCAACCTGCCCCTCGGTTTTAAGATGCCTAAGTTCGAGAAGTACGCAGGGCACGGTGATCCTGTTGCACACTTAAGACGTTATTGCAACCAGTTGAGGGCTGCAGGAGGAAAGGAAGAACTACTCATGGCCTTCTTTGGCGAGAGTCTTTCAGATCTGGCTTCAGAATGGTTCATCGATCGGGATATCGATAAATGGAACAGTTGGGATGATTTGGCTTCTGAATTTGTTCAACATTTTCAGTACAACATCGATTTGATTCCGGACGAAAAATCTTTGGTCAACATAAAGAAAAAGAGCACTGAAGGTTTTAGGGAATACGCTATAAGGTGGCGTGAACAGGCCGCTAGGGTAAAGCCTCCAATGAAGGAAAGTAAGTTGGTAGAAGTTTTCATTCAGGCGCAGGATGAGACCTATTTTCAACATTTACTTCCGGCAATGGGAAAGTCTTTTATGGAAGTCCTCAAAATGGGGGAGATGATAGAGGACGGGATTAAGACCGGTCGAATAGTGAGTTTTGCTGCATTAAAAGCTACCACACAAGCGATTCAAGGTGGATCTGGCGCATTTGGAGGAAAAAAGAAGAAAGAGGATGTTGCGACTGTCGTAGCCGGAACCCATACTTATCCTAAAAGGCCACCTCGCCCCTATCCCCAATCCCAAGCCCAAGTCTACGCCCAAGCTCCATATATTCCTCCCCACCATTACTACCCTCCACAAAATCCTTTATATTCCATTCCACCACCCCCTTACCCAGTATATAGTGCGCAACCATATGCCCAAACCCCTTCTTACCCGCAGTGGCGCGCGCAAACTTCACAAAATCGCCCATTCGCTCCACCAAATTACCAAAACCCCCCCAGACCCAGTTTTCATCCTAGGCCCGAGTATAAGCAGGAGAAAACGGTCAAAAATCAATTCACACCTCTTGGGGAGTCATATGCTAGCTTGTTTGATAGGTTGAGGAAGTTGAAGGTTTTAAGCCCAATTCAAGGAAGGCTTTCAAATCCACCACCAAGGAATCTCGATTATTCTTTAAGGTGTGCGTACTGTTCTGATATGCCAGGCCATGATATTGAGAAATGCTGGCATTTAAAGAGAGCTGTCCAAGATTTGATTGACACAAATCAGATGTTGGTCCAAGCCCCGGAGGGTCCAAACATTAACCAGAATCCGTTGCCAACCCATGCTGAAGCCAATATGTTAGAATTGATATATGATAGGAAAGAGTCTTCGAGGGGTTATAAGCCTATTGTCAAGATACACACCACTGAGGAGAAATCGGTGAATGTAGCGGAGTCTTTGAAAGCAATGTCATTGAGCCAGGAAGGAATGAGGGAGGATAAATCCTGAGAAAGCACAAAGAAGCCCCTGATCACAGTACAAGGCGCCAGAAGGTATGGTGATTCGAGTCAGGCTAAACCTAAGTTGACAGTGGTGGGAGCTTTGAGTCAGCCTATCTTGACGGTGAAAGGAGCACTGGCAGCGCCTATTGTCCTCAAACCGGTGACCCAACCTCCGATAGTTGATATGAAAAGGATTCCCAGGAATTATGGGCGGACTGTGATGACCTATCACGGGAAAGAAGTTGTGGAAGATGTAGATAAAGTAGGAGGTTTGACCAGGTCAGGAAGATGCTTCGTGCCTGAAAGCTTAAGAAAGTCTAAGCCAACGGTGAGTGAACCGTCGTCTATCAAAAAGCCTATCACTGAGGAGGAAGCCGAAGATTTTTTGAAAAAGATGAAATTGCCAGAGTATTCAGTATTAGACCAGCTGAAGAAAACCCCTGCTCAAATTTCCCTTTTATCTTTGCTGTTGCACTCCGAGGAGCATCGTGATGTTTTGCTGAAGGTATTGAATGAAGCATATGTTCCAAGGGAGATTACAATCAACCAGGTTGAGAAAATGGTGGGAAAAATCTTTGAGGTCAATCGGATCAGCTTTTCTGATGATGAATTGCCTGTTGAAGGTACAGGGCATAATCGGGGTCTTTACATTACAGTGAAGTGTGAGGATTTCTACGTCACTCATGTTATGATTGATGGAGGTTCAGGTGCAAATATTTGCCCTATTTCAACTTTGCAAAAGTTGAATGTTGGTGCTGATAGGATCAAGCCCAACAATGTATGTGTTAGGGCTTTCGATGGTGCAAAGTCAAATTCCATTGGCGAAATAGAACTAATGTTGACCATAGGGCCTGTTGAGTTTGCCATAGAGTTTCAGGTATTGAACGTAGAATCCTCTTACAATCTGTTGTTGGGAAGGCCCTGGATCCACAAGGCCAAGGCGGTTGCATCCACGCTGCACCAAATGATTAAGTTTGAGCATGACAGGCAAGAAGTAGTTATTCATGGTGAAGGAGATTTATCAGCCTACGAAGATTCTCCCTTGTCCTTTATTGAAGCAAATAACGTAGAGGAGACATTCGTCTATCAAATTTTTGATACAGTTCCAGTGAGTCGTATCCCTGAGTGGCAAGCTATACCGGGACCGTAATTGTCTTCTGCTTCTATCATGATGGTGAGTGAACTTTGGAAATACGGATTTGAACCAGGAAAAGGTTTGGGAGCATCTCTGCATGGTATAGTTCATCCCATATGTCCGAGTGAGAACGTGGGCACGTTTGGTCTGGGATTTGAGCCTACAGCTGAAGATCTGAAGAAAATCAGGGGAAGGAAGAAGGAAATATGGTCACTCCCTCGCCCAATGCCACTACTCAGTGAGTCATTTGTTAAGAGCGATGTCGCGAAGCATGTGGAATCTGAAGTTGAATTGGTGGGTGACCTCCAGAACTTTTTTATTGAAGTTGATATGGTTGAAGCAGGAGAAGGTACCAGTATGGAAGATGTGCAATTCATAGGTCCAGCTGTCCGGCTCAATAATTGGGAAGTCACTCCTCTCCCCGTCAGGAGGGAGTTTTGGTAGTTTATTTTGTTTTCCTTTCTGTTTATCCGAGTTATTTCAGGGTTGTAATTCGGATTTTAGTTTGTTTATGTTATATTGGTGTCTGTGTTTAAACCCTTCTATCTTTTATTTAATGAAATGCAATGTCCCTTTTGTTTTGTGTCTAATATAGTTTGTTTTTCTTTTTACACAGTTCTCTTTATGCTGATTCTAATGACATGACATGCATGCGGAATTTTCAGCCTGGTCTTAAAATCCAAAATAATCCAGATGTAATAGAGCAGGATGAGGAATATGATGAAAAAAAAGCATTAGAAGAAATAAGCAAAGGGTTGGAACAATTTGAAGACAAACCAAAACCTAATTTGAATGAGACTAAGCCAATAAATCTAGGGGATCAAGAAGATGTTAGGGAAACTAAAATCAGTGTACATGTTTTGCCCCAGCTAAAGGATGAAATGATTCAAACGTTAATGGATTATAAGGATGTTTTTGCATGGTCTTATGATGATATGCCTGGTTTAAGCACTGAATTAGTGTCTCACAAATTGCCAACGGATCCCGCATTCCCTCATGTCAAACAGAAGTTGAGGAAGTTTAAAACAGATGTAAGTATTACAATCAAAGAGGAAATCATGAAACAACTTGAAGCCAAAGTAATTCGAGTGGCTCGTTATCCCATGTGGTTATCCAATGTTGTTCCCGTACCAAAGAAAGATGGCAAAATTCGAGTGTGTGTTGATTACCGCGATTTGAACAGGGCAAGTCCAAAAGATGATTTTCCACTGCCCAACATCCATATTTTGCTAGACAACTGCGCTAAACACGAGGTTGCCTCTTTTGTGGATTGCTATGCCGGATATCACCAGATCATTATGGATGATGAAGACGCGGAGAAGACATCTTTTATCACACCATGGGGAACTTATTGTTATCGGGTGATGCCGTTCGGTTTGAAGAATGCTGGAGCAACATACATGAGAGCCATGACCACTATGTTTCATGACATGATGCATAAGGAGATTGAGGTTTACGTGGATGATGTGATTATTAAGTCAAAAAGTCAGGCCGACCATGTAAAAGACTTGAGAAAGTTCTTTGAAAGACTTCGCAGGTATAACCTCAAACTCAACCCGACAAAATATGTATTTGGAGTTCCATCTGGAAAGCTGTTGGGGTTTGTAGTCAGCCGTCGGGGAATTGAATTAGATCCCTCGAAAATCAAAGCCATTCAGGATTTGCCCCCGCCCAAGAATAAAACGGAGGTAATGAGTTTGCTTGGCAGACTGAACTACATTAGCAGGTTTATTGCTCAACTCACAACCACTTGTGAGCCCATATTCAAGTTGCTGAAAAAGAGTGTTGTGGTAAAATAGACTGAAGAATGTCAGGAAGCGTTCGATCGAATCAAAAGATATTTGTCAAATCCGCCCGTGTTGGTACCCCCCGGAGCCTGGTAGGCCTTTGATCTTATACTTGTCAGTCATGGACAATTCTTTCGGGTGTGTCCTGGGGCAACATGATGTCACAGGCAAAAAAGAGCAGGCTATTTACTATCTTAGCAAGAAGTTCACCACTTATGAGGCCAGGTATACTCTTCTTGAAAGGACGTGTTGTGCCCTAACTTGGATAGCACAGAAGTTGAAGCACTATCTCTCATCCTATACTACTTATCTCATCTCCCGCATGGATCCTTTGAAGTATATCTTTCAGAAGCCTATGCCGACAGGTCGATTGGCAAAGTGGCAAATTTTGCTTACAGAGTTCGACATCGTATATGTGACTCGAACCGCCATGAAAGCCCAAGCCTTGGCAGATCATCTTGCTGAGAATCCCATCGATGAAGAGTACGAGCCATTAAAGACATATTTTCCTGACGAAGAAGTGTCGTGTGTCGATGAAGTCGTTATAGATGTTGATCCAGGTTGGAGGTTATTTTTCGATGGAGCTGTCAATATGAAAGGAGTCGAAATAAGTGTGGTTCTTGTCTCTGAATCGGGACAATATTTCCCGGTAACAGCACAACTTCGATTCTACTGTACTAACAATATGGCAGAGTATGAAGCCTGCATCCTTGGTTTGAGGTTAGCTGTTGATATGAAAGTCCAAGAATTATTGGTGTTGGGAGATTCGGATTTACTCGTCCATCAAATTCAAGGCGATTGGGAGACGCGAGATTTGAAGCTCATCCCGTATCGACAATGCTTGCAGGAGCTATGCCGACGATTTGTGTTAGTAAAATTTAGGCACATTCCAAGGATTCGTAATGAAATTGCTGATGCTTTGGCCACTTTGTCTTCAATGCTCCAACATCCTGACAAAGCCTACATCGATCCAGTGCATGTACAGAGTCGTGATCAGCATGCTTACTGCAATGTGGTTGAAGAAGAGCTCGATGGAGAACCTTGGTTCTTGGATATCAAGCGGTACATTCAATCAGGCGAATACCCAACATATGCCACCAACGATCAAAAGAGGACTCTTAGGCGTTTGGCTAGTGGATTTTTCTCGAGCGGGGGAATCTTGTATAAGAGGACCCCAGATCTAGGACTTCTAAGGTGTGTAGATGCAAAAGAAGCCTCGGCAATCATGGTTGAAATACACTCTGGAGTATGCGGGTCGCATATGAACGGTTACGTCTTGTCAAAGAAGATTCTTCGAGCAGGTTATTACTGGCTTACTATGGAGAGGGATTCTATTCAGTTTGTTCGAAAGTGTCATCAATGTCAGGTGCACGGCGATCTGATACGTTCTCCTCCTGTTGAGTTGCATGCAATGGCCGCTCCATGGCCGTTCGTAGCTTGGGGAATGGACGTGATTGGACCGATTGAGCCGAAGGCATCAAATGGACATAGATTCATTTTGGTAGCCATTGACTACTTCACAAAGTGGGTGGAAGCAGTAACTTTCAAGTCGGTGACAAAGAAGGTTGTGGTAGATTTTGTTCATGCCAATATCATTTGTAGATTTGGAATTCCTAAGATGATTATTACAGACAATGCTGCCAATATCAATAGTCATTTGATGCAAGAAGTGTGTCAACAGTTTAAGATCGCACATCGAAATTCTACTCCATATCGCCCAAAGGCCAATGGTGCTGTAGAAGCCGCCAATAAAAATATAAAAAAGATACTGCGAAAAATGGTACAAGGTTCTAGACAGTGGCATGAAAAGTTGCTGTTTGCATTGCTAGGTTATCGCACCACTGTTCGCACTTCAACAGGGGCAACTCCATATTTATTAGTGTATGGGACGGAAACAGTCATCCCTGCAGAAGTTGAAATTCCTTCTCTTCGGGTCATTGTAGAAGCAGAGATCGATGACGATGAATGGGTAAAAGCCCGACTGGAACATTTGAGTTTGATCGAGGAAAAAAGGCTAACGTCCGTGTGTCATGGCCAGTTGTATCAAAGGAGGATGACTCGTGCGTATAACAAAAAGGTCCGTCCCAGGAATTTTGAAGTTGGTCAGTTGGTATTAAGACGTATCCTTCCTCACCAGGTTGAAGCGAAGGGCAAGTTCTCCCCTAACTGGCAAGGTCCCTTCGTTGTGAAGAAAGTGTTACCCAATGGAGCCTTATATTTGACAGATACTGAAGGCAAAATGGCAGAAATGGCTATCAATGCTGATGCGGTCAAAAGATACTATGTATGATATTTGATCCTTTGTTTGAGTTTATTGCATGTTTAGTACTTGCATTTTTTAAGATTGATATGATGAAGGCATTTTATTCTTCTATCCAAACATTGTGTCACCCTTTGTTTACCCGTTTGAGCCTCGTTTATTTTTCTTTCATATCCCTCTTTTGGAATCAAAATAGAGTCAAAGATAAATGTCAAGAAAATAAGAATAAAAGAAAGAGTTCGAAAATAAAAGAAAAAAAATCAAATCAAAACAAAGAACAAGCTGATGGAACTACGTGCGACCTGATTCTCCTCTCTCGGGAGTGAGATACGTAGGCTGCCCTATTTCGGGCTCGGTCCAACCAAATAAATTTTAAGATTCACCCAGTCACCAAAACTGGGGCATGAGTTAATGCATTGTTTGAGTCGATTCCAAAAGTCGTAAGTCCCACCCCCACTTCAAGTATCGTTTGAGCCTCTTACCATCTGTTCTAACCTAGACCAAAAGCCAAGTTACAACCAAAGAAAGTCCTTCAGATCAATTTTTTATAGTGTTAAGGCTAAGCATGCAATGGATATGACGATACACTGCGAAGTACCGCTTGTCTCCCTCAGCATAAGAAATCAGGAAAGAAATACAAAAATGAGAGAGTCTTATCGGTGAAAACCTTTGCAGGCACCTTAAGGCGATGATGAGTCGTTAGAAAATGAAAATGAGAGAGTCTTATTGGTGAAAACCTTTACAGGCACCATAAGGCGATGGTGAGTTGAGAGAAATACAAAAATGAGAGAGTCTTATTGGTGAAAACCTTTGCGGGCACCGTAAGGCGATGGGTGAGTTGAGAGAAATACAAAAATGAGAGTCTTATTGGTGAAAATCCTCATGGGCACCGTAGGGCGTTGGAGAGTTTAAGAGAAAGGCGGAAAGTGAAAAGAAAGAGATTTGTTGGCGAAAGTCTTTTTAGATGTCGTCAGTCGAATATGATGTATGAGTCCAATGGATTTGAAGAAGCGGCTCAGTGGCAAAAGGCACGAACTCAACATCAAATGGGGAGTTTGGATAGGAAGATCAGGCAGCTCAATCCAAAATGCATGTCATACTCATTGGAGTTGGTTGTCGTATTTAGATAAGTTTTCTTTTTTGAATATGGGACATTGCCCTTTTCTTTCATTTACATATTCATGTTTTTGTCTTTTCTTATGTTATTTATCAAAACAAGAGTCACCATCATTTCTTTACTTTTTTTTTTTAAGTCAAGTCTGTGTCAAAACAAGCGAGAAAGGATTTCAAAATTTACTACCAGTCTTTCCAATTATATGAGGAAAAGCCAAGGAACAACACAGGAAAGAAATATGATCGTAATTCAACACGAAGCAAAGGAAGTCTATCAACCGACAGGCTATTGGATTCGTGGAAGCATTTCGGATTTGGGAAAAGAGTGCACCTCAGGGGCATGGTAAAAATGGAAACCCATTGTTTGAGTCAGAACTCATTTCCCTCAATCTGGATCCAGGTCAATGATGCGGTAAGACAGGGCAAGTGTTAGAAATTTGGAACAAAGATGAAAGGAACGAGTACTGGGGCAGATACCTGAGAAGCCAAGAGCTGCAAGCCACCACTAAGTTTTAACTGACCAATTTTTCTTTGATTGAAATAGGGGCAAATTCGTTTCACTTGAGTCAGCTACCATTGGAAATGCACATCCAAGGGACTTTACTTTCTGTTCAGGACCCTCCTGAAAAATGGGACTTTACTTTATGTTCAGGACCCTCCTGAAAAATGGGATTTTATTTTCTGTCCAGGACCCTCCTGAAAAATGGGACTTTACTTTCTGTTCAGGACCCTCCTGAAAAATGGGATTTTACTTTCTGTTCAGGACCCTCCTAAAAAAAGGGACTTTACTTTCTGTTCAGGACCCTCCTGAAAAATGGGACTTTACTTTATGTTCAGGACCCTCCTGAAAAATGGGACTTTACTTTATGTTCAGGACCCTCCTGAAAAATGGGACTTTACTTTATGTTCAGGACCCTCCTGAAAAATGGGACTTTACTTTATGTTCAGGACCCTCCTGAAAAATGGGACTTTACTTTATGTTCAGGACCCTCCTGAAAAATGGGATTTTATTTTCTGTCCAGGACCCTCCTGAAAAATGGGACTTTACTTTCTGTTCAGGACCCTCCTGAAAAATGGGACTTTACTTTATGTTCAGGACCCTCCTGAAAAATGGGATTTTATTTTATGTTCAGGACCCTCCTGAAAAATGGAATTTTATTTTCTGTCCAGGACCCTCCTGAAAAATGGGACTTTACTTTCTGTTCAGGACCCTCCTGAAAAATGGGATTTTACTTTATGTTCAGGACCCTCCTGAAAAATGGGACTTTACTTTATGTTCAGGACCCTCCTGAAAAATGGGATTCTACTTTCTGTTCAGGACCCTCCTAAAAAAGGGGACTTTACTTTCTGTTCAGGACCCTCCTGAAAAATGGGACTTTACTTTATGTTCAGGACCCTCCTGAAAAATGGGATTTTATTTTCTGTCCAGGACCCTCCTGAAAAATGGGATTTTATTTTCTGTCCAGGACCCTCCTGAAAAATGGGACTTTACTTTCTGTTCAGGACCCTTCTGAAAAATGGGACTTTACTTTATGTTCAGGACCCTCCTGAAAAATGGGATTTTATTTTATGTTCAGGACCCTCCTGAAAAATGGGATTTTATTTTCTGTCCAGGACCCTCCTGAAAAATGGGACTTTACTTTCTGTTCAGGACCCTCCTGAAAAATGGGATTTTACTTTATGTTCAGGACCCTCTTGAAAAATGGGACTTTACTTTATGTTCAGGACCCTCCTGAAAAATGGGATTCTACTTTCTGTTCAGGACCCTCCTAAAAAAGGGGATTTTACTTTATGTTCAGGACCCTCCTGGAAAATGGGACAACGTTTTCAAAAATGAAATACTAATTATTTATAATTCTTGTTTGGGATAATTTTCGTTCTAGTTTTAATTTTGAGTTTCAGGAGCCCGCCTGAAGAACAGGGTAATGAAATAGCAAGTTAGGAGCCCGCCTGGAGAATAGGGTGAAGAAACAAAAGAGTCAAGCAACAAAGTGAAGCAATTGAAGGCCAAGCAACAAGATGAAAGAAATTCCAAGTCAGGAGCCCGCCTGAAGAATAGGGTGATGAAAGTCGAGTCAAGAACCAACAGAAGCTGTATAGATAGGATTTTTGTAATTTCATTTATGTTTTTACTTGTAATTTTCATTTTGATGTAATAACAGAGCCGCGGACCGGAACCTCGACGGAACCTCACTCGACTCTCCAACTCGGTATAGTCCACCTCTTCCAATCCTTTGAAATACCCGTGACATGATTCTCTCGTAACTTGGGTAGGTAGGATGTCTTAAGTCAAGACCCGTTTGTCCTTCTTCCTTCTATTTCTTTCTTTGAATAATGGTCGGGACAAAATTCAGTCTTGTTGTCTACTTCTTTGTCTGAAAACACTTCGTGTTTACATTCAAAGGGGGCATGATGTAGACACCTAATTTCGTCCCTCCGCAATATCATTTTTATCCATTTTTTACCTTATCCTACCGTGTACCCTCAATCATGTAATTATCCTTCCACAAATGACAAAAATCAAAACCAACTCTAAACAAATCTTATCCCAAAATTCCCACATAATCCCAATTGATAACAAATTAACAACCTTCCCAATTAAAAGTGGACACCTAACCCTTATCCCTCCAATTAAAAAACAACACCTACCTACCCTACTCTAACAAACTCTAACCCTACCCCACTACCCCATCCTAATATATAGACCACACAGATTCAGAGAAAGGGGGATCGGATCTTGGGCTGAAAAAAAAATTAAAAAAAATAGGTATCATCTTCCATTTTTCTTTTGGTTCACATTCATATACAGAAAGACCATCACATATTCTGGGGGGACTCCATTGAAGAATAACATACATATACATAGCACGCACCAAATCTCATGGAAGACGATTCTATTCTCATCTTCTACACAAAACATCACACGCACACCTAAAAATAGAGATCGGAGAGAGAAACGGAGAGAGAGATCTGGCCGGAGTGAAAGAGAAAAGGAGAGAGAGAGATCTGGCCGGAGTGAAAGAGAAACGGAGAGAGAGAGATCTGGTCGGAGCGAGGGAGAAACGGAGAGATCTGGTCGGAACTGAGAGAGAGAAACGGAGAGATCTAGTCGAGAGAGAGGTCGAGAGGGAGACGGTAGGTTTGGACTTCGCCGGTGAGCTTATCATCCGACCAGCAGTGACGAAGAGAGCGAGAGAACGGACGGAGCTACTGTTTCCGTTTTGTTTTTTTTTCTCCGGTGAAATCTAGCCAGAAAAGCTATTTCGTGACGGTCAGGTTGGCCGGAGCTCCGACGTGGTAGAAAAGTGATAATTCGACCTCGATTCCGGCAAGCTGCGTCAGCTTAGTTTGAAATCAGTTGATTTTGGTTTCGTTTCGGATTTTCCGTACGGGGTTTTGGTTGATTATTCTTCGAATTGCGATTTTTCTAGGTTCGTTCATCAGTCTTCATACTGGTTCAAGGATTTGTTTTCTGTTTTGCCTCGATCGGTTCATCGTGGTTAGTTTGGAATTTCCATTTTTGTGCTATTGAGTTTGGGTTTGGTTCGTCGTTGAGGTTCTCTCTTCAGGATTCCAAGTCCGGGTTCTCTTAAACATTATTATTATCAACAAATCTGTTCTTCGAAGGTCCATCTCTTGACTCTATTCTTTTATCTTGAAATTGGTTAATGTCATAAGTTTGTGGTGTGACTGTGAATATTTTGAGCAAAAAATATTAATTGTTGGTGTGGATGACTTGTATGTCTAAGTTCGAATCTTTGTTGGATGTATATGTTTGAAGTTGATTTTAGACTTTCGGAAAGTGTTTGATAATCGAAAAAATTGTTAACCATGGCTTGAGGATTAAACTTGTTGATTTGGGGGTCGGGATTGAAAATCTGATAATCAAATAGGTTGAAGGTTGTTTGTTTTAATTCATCACTGACTATGGGATAGTATCATGACGGGTTGAAATTGGTAGGCAAACGGTAGTTCGGGTAGGCAAAAGTTTAGGAATGGTGTTTTGATGAATGTTTGAATGTATATGTGTTGAATATTTTCTAATTTATCGTGCTTGATTCAATTGTACCATTTGACCGGGGAATGCCCCGAAGCACTTGTATTATTTTATCCGGGGAATGCCCCGAGGTATCTTGTACTCGGAGGACGCTCGTGATCAAGGCCCGAGGCATCGGGTAAAGCTTTGGATCATAGTTTAGGATTAATATAGGTTAGCGTAGGTTTATATTTTTTGCATTTTTCTATTTCGGGATTGTATAATTGGACTGGACACTAATTTTGGATTTGTTTTGTTTCATGTGTTTGGATGGATTGTTTTATGTGTTTTTGTGTGGTTTATACATTTATAATGCCAAATTAGTCGATACCCTCCACCAGGCGACTGTGGTCAAACCACGGGATCGAGGGGTGCCTAACACCTTCCCCTTGGTCAACAGAATTCCTTAACCGGAATCTCTGTTCGCAAAACCAGTTTAAGAGTCAAATGGTTTCGAAAAGGAATTTCTAAAGGTGACTTGGCACACCGGATTATGCCAAGTGGCGACTCTGAATAAAAAATGCAAATAATCCTTTTTCCGAAACAAATTTTCATTTCTTGTCACTTAAATAATAAAACCCTTTCGAACTTTAAAAATGTATTCCAATGTTTTGGAGTACGCGTAAAAAAGGGGTGTGACACTATCCTTAAGTATCGTAGATATTTTTTTCATTTTATTTGACTTAACTTTCATTAAAATAGATTATTCTCTATATTTTTTCATTTTGTAATCTAGAAAAGTTTATTATTTTAATCAAATATTACTTATATCATTAAATAATTACATAATATTAGTAATTATTTTTTTTTAAAACATAATTAATAAAATTAATTTAATAAAATAAATTCCTAATTTTTTTTTCTTTTATAAAATGTGCCGAATTAACATGAATTTAAGTAAAATAAAACGGAAAAAGCATTTAGTGACACTGAACACAGTTACCATAACACACATATTAGGACAAACAATCCAATGAGAATTTTTTAAAGAATGAATCCCACAAACTTGAAGTTAATTTACTAATTTGAGTGACGTCGCAACGAAATGGAGTTAATCCTCCTCATAGACTTAAGTTATGTAACTTAGTAGTATTAGATTTCTTTTTTTTTTTCTTTAACAAAAAATTTAAATAATGCACCATAAACAAGAGTAACAAATATCATATAGAAAATCATCAAAGATCGTCATGAAATGATAGATTCTTTTTCACTAATAATAATATATCGCTTTCTCTCGTCTTGATTATAGAGTCACACATTGAGTCATTGATAATAAATATTTTATCCTAAAAAATTTGATGTGAGGTATAAGGAATACATAATTTTGAGATAAAATAAAGAACTATTTTATTCAATGTTTGGTTTGAGGTATTAATTAGTACCAAAACTACTTATCTCACCATTTACACTATAGTGATGAGATAAGTTATCTCATATACATGGTGAGATAAATAATTTCAGGATAACAAATACCGATATTAATTATCATGATATAACTCTTCAAAGTAAAACTTTTGAGGGGTATCAAATATTCATTTAGGTCGTTTGGTTGAAAATAAGTTATCTCAGAGTTTGCTATCTCGAGATTAGTTGTTCCATTCTCAAAGTGGGATAAAAATAAAACTATAATTTCAATATAGCTTATCCTGAAAAGAGTTGTTTCATACATTTTATCTTAACGAAATATATAATAAATCATTCTAAAATAAATTTGAGATTAACAATCTCTTATTCCTTGTACCAAATAAGTCGTTCGTTTTTTTTTGGTGTGTGTATTGTCTCATTCGGAGTTCGATACTCAATATTAAAATTTAATTTAACTTATATTTATATTAAAAAATCATATAAAAATAGAACATTCTCTAGCAAAAGTAACTTGTATTAAAGGACTCGAAACATTTACGAAGTAGTACCAAACGAGTCGTTAAAGTCAGTTAATTAGGACTATGTTTGACAAATTGGACATTTACGTACCTTTCATCCAAGCAACTTCAAGATTCCGCATATTACGTCCAAAATTCCCTCTTTTATTTGTCCAAATTCGATAATCCACCGCTTTCTTCCCCCATTTTCGCTTTTACTACAAACTCTTTATCCATAATTCACTCTTATAAACAAACAATTAACGCATTAATTTTGTAGTTAGTTATCCGAATTATGCTTCGACTTCTTTGCAGAACAAGCCGCCGGTGTTGTATCCGTTTACCTCGCCGTCGTTCCCTCTCTTCTTCTTCGAATCGTAATAATAATCCCGAGGTTTCCGTTAATACCCCTAACGATATTCATAATCCCCATTTTGCCCCTTCCCCAATTCGGCAAACACAGGACTTCAATATCCCTGTATTTGCTTTATCGGCGACTGTTTTATCAGCTATTGTTGCTTCTGCTGCTGTGATTTCGACGCGGGATGATGACGTGGAGGGGAGGGGGAAAAGTGGAAAAAGTGTTGGAATATATGATGAAATTGAGAATGTTATGGAGAAATCGGAGGATTCGTTGAGGAGAATTGTGTATAGGATGAAGAAAACAGGGGCGGCGGCGGCGGTTTTATGGAAGTCGTTGAGGTCAGTTATGTCATCGGCCAATCATGAAGTTCGGGTCGGGTTTGAGCTTCGGGTTGCGGCATTGCTAGCGGATATTGCGTCCGCGAGTGAGATTAGGAGGGCGGCGCTTGTAGCGGCGGGTGGTGGTGCGGTGGTGGATTGGCTTTTGGAGACGGTGGCGATGTCGGGGGAGAATTGTTGGACGCAGGCGGAATCGGCAAGGGCATTGGCTTACTTGATTGCTGATCCTAATGTGTGTGAGGATGTTTTAGGAAGACCTCATGCTGTACCGTATCTTCTCAGGTTTATTTTCACTGCTCAGCCGAGGCGATCGAAAAAGGTTAGGCCTTTTTTCATGAATTTGTTCAGTTTTTCGTGTCGTAAACACGCCTAAAGTATCCGTTTTTTGGAGTTTCATAACTGAAGTATTAGGTGTGCGAGTTTCCTAGCTGAATTATCACCAACCATTAATCAAAACAGACCACAACTATCAATTGTCAATTTTTCCTACTCAAAGGACTGTGTTTTGGTTCAGAAAAAGTGAACAGGTGATAGTTGAGTTGTGTTTTGGTTCAGGTAGGAAAAGCGAATTGATAATTGAGGTGTAGTTGAGGTGTGTTTTGGTTCAGGTAGGGAAAGTGAACAATTGATAGTTGAGGTGTGTTTTGGTAGAGGTAGAAAAAATGAACAATTGATAGTTGAAGCATGTTTTGTTCAGGTAGGAAAGTAAACAATTGATAGTTGAGGTGTGTTTTGATTAATAGTTGGTGATAATTCAACTAGGAAATTCACAACCAGATAGTTCAAGTATGAATTGATGAGGACGTCACTAATCGTATTGGAGCAGGTTGGATGAAGTGGAGGCTCGCCTCGGGAGTGTTGTGTGATAAGAAAGTGCCCCTTAAGCTTAAAGGCAAATTCTATAGAGTGGCAGTCCGTCCGGCCATGTTGTATGGCGCGGAGTGTTGGCCAGTCAAGCACTCCCACATCCAAAAAGTGAGGGTGGCGGAAATGAGGATGTTGCGTTGGATGTGTGGGCTTACTAGAGGGGACAGGGTTAGGAATGAGATTATCCGGGAGAAGATGAGAGTGGCTTCGGTGGAGGACAAGATGCGGGAAGGAAGACTGAGATGGTTTGGACATGTGATGAGGAGGGACACGGATGCCCCAGTTCGTAGGTGTGAGAGGCTAGCGTTGGATGGCTTCAGGAGGAGCAGAGGTAGGCCGAAGAAATACTGGAGGGAGGTGATCAGACATGACATGGAACAACTGCAGTTTACTGAGGACATGACCCTAGATAGGAAAGTGTGGAGGTCGCGGATAAGGGTAGAAGGCTAGCGGGAGGGTGTGGGTTGTAGCAAGCCATCAGGAGAGATTTTGTGTAGCCGGGTTAGTAATTTTAGGACTGGGTTCATAGGTGTCTATGGATGTGAGTATTTGTTACTTATACGTGGGTGTCCCATTCATGATTTCTCAGTTGCTATTTTCTTATTTCGTGTTGCTTTATCTCTCGTATTTTCGTATTGCTCTGATTTACTTTTTATTATTCCTTACGCCTTTTCTGTTATGTAATCCATCTCCTGGTCTACTATTCTTTATCTTGAGCCGGGGGTCTATCGGAAACAACATCTCTACTTCTTCAGAGGTAGCGGTATGGACTGCGTACATCTTACCCTCCCCAGACCCCACTTTGTGGGAACACACTGGGGTTGTTGTTGTTGTATGGTTCAAGTATGAAACTTGAAAAAAAGTTGGATACTTTAGGTGTTTTTTTTGATCCTTCACTCTTTTTCCCATAAGAATGAAATGAAAGGAATACAAATGGAGCAGAATGGACATTGAGGATTCATATGACCAACATAATAGACTGAGGTTGAGGCACAATTGTATTTTTTAGTCCTCAGTGTTAAATGCAAAGCTCGACTGAAGTGTAGGATTGAAAGTGACACAAATGAAGAAAAAAATCTCTATATGTGACTAAAGAGCAAGCATGCGAAAAGATAGATAATGTTTAGTGAAATAGCTGTCTTTTTTAACTTAGTCGCTCCTCGAGCAAGCCCTTGTAGATACTCCAAAATTATCAGTGGCGCAACATATATTAAGTTCTTTGTGACGAGACAATTGAAATTTATTGAACTGTTGTTATCTCATTTGTAATTTTGGAGTTTGACATGGAAATGTTTTTAACTTTTTTGGAAGCAGCATGCAAGACGTAGTTCATTCGATCTTTCTGATTCTTTGAAAGGTAGGAGCATGCTGGTTGCAGCAATTATGGATGTTGTCACTTCCCATTGTGAAAGCGCGGACAAGGTTTCATTCAAGCCTACACTACCCAAAGATGCTGAGATGAGAGATATTGCTGCAGCGATTGAAGTAATTGAGGAAGGTGGTATGCACTGGGATGAGCCACATGGGGAGGATGATGATGGTGGAGAAGGAATGAAGGGTATTGGAATGAAAATCCTTGAAGGCACGGCTGCTGTAGGACTTTCAAGAACTAATGAGCTGGTAGAGATGGGGCCTCCTAACACTAGCCAGACAGTCAAATATATGCCTAGTAATCTCTTGTTTAACAAAATAAATGATAGTTCGTCAGCACGATCAAATTTGTCTTCTGCTGTGGTTCCTGGCCTTTGGGATGATTTGCATTCTGAACAAGTCGCCGTTCCTTTTGCTGCTTGGGCATTAGCGAATTGGGCAATGGCTTCGGAAGTTAATAGGTGTCATATTCAAGAATTGGATCAAGAGGGGCATGTGGTCATGGCTGCTTTAGTAGCACCTGAGAGATCTGTGAAATGGCATGGAAGTCTGATGGTTAAATTGCTTCTAGAAGACCAAAATCTGCCACTAACTACTTCTGTTTCTGATTGGACTTCTAGTCTTCTGTCTACTGTTTCACATGCAAGTAAAACTCAGGACATCCCCCTAGCTCAGATAGCGTTGTCTGCATTTTTGGTTTCTCTTGAGCGAAGCTCTTCGGCACAGGATGTAGCAGTGGAAAAGGGTCTCCATTTGATGAGAGAGGCTGCTAAACAGACCACAAAGCATTCTTCGGTGCAAGAAGCGTTGGCTAAGGCTTTGGAGTTGCTCTGTGCTAGGGAATGTCATATGTCCCTGGAAGAAAGCCAGCATTGGTCTGGAGTTCTGCTCCCTTGGGTCTTTGGACCGCTGTCCTCTGATGCAATACGATCTTCAGCAATAAGGATCCTAACACGCATTTTTGAAGATTATGGACCATCCTCCATACCAATTTCTCAAGGATGGTTAACTATTATGCTAGCTGATGTTCTGGAATCCAAGAAAACGGCATTAAGCAAAGGAAATAACGAACCCAAAAGTGATAAAGTGAAGGTTTGTAGGACTAATTCATTTTTTTGTTTTTGTTTTGGAACAGTGTGAAAGTAGTCTTTTTTACTTGTAAGTAGAAACAGCTCGTCTCTCCTTGGTTTCTCTGTGGTTCATGAAGATTCTTAATTTTGCAGACCCAAGTTGATCAAGCAAATGTAGTTTTGGCCACACAAATTGCTAATCAGTTGGCAGGAGCAGTTGTCAATTTAGTTGGGATGCAACTAGGAAGAGTTGCCAATGCTGATGATACACATCCCTTGGCAGATCTTCTCTCCCTGGAACCTTTTGCTGGGCCACTAAAAAATCTTAAGAAAGACAAACTGCCTAAGATCAATGCTGCAGATTCTGCAGTGGCCACACTGAAAGGGATTAAAGCGCTGACAGAAATATGTGCTGAAGATGCTCTTTATCAGAACAAAATAGCTGATTTTGGAGGCCTCTGTTTGCTTAGACGCTTGTTATTGGATGATGATTATGAACAACTGGCTGCAATAGAAGCATATGATGCGTCACGAGCATCGGAGGGGCAAGATCGGGTGCCAACTGTTCCTGGTGAAGCTTCTACTACTGCGAATCCCCATGCATCCCATGATGCATCCAGTCTACGTGTTCCACCTACCGGTCATATTCGGAAGCATGCAGCACGGTTGTTAAATGTACTTTCAGTTCTTCCAAAAGTCAAGAAAGGACTAGTTGGAGATAAAGAGTGGTGTGAATGGCTTGAAGAATGTGCTAATGGAAGGATTCCCGGTTGCAATGACCCTAAAATTCGAAGTTATGCGAGAGCAACACTTTTGAACATATTCTGCAATGATGAAGCTGGTGAAGATTATGTAAATGGTGATCATGGAAATTTTTCTGACAAAACACATAATTGCCCTCGTTATGCTGATATGATATTCCTGATAAATCCCGAATTATCACACTGGAAATGTATGGAAAATTTAATGCCAAAATCATTGGATGGGTCATCTCCAGGTGCCAATGATTCTGATGGGAGAGAGTGTACAACAAATGAAAATATCAATAGTGGCATATCATCGACATCTGCTAGTGAATCAGAGAATATCTCACAATCTGAAGTACCTTTAGTTGATGTTGTCTTTATTCATGGCTTGCGTGGGGGGCCATTTAAAACTTGGCGGTTGTCGGATAACAAGTCATCGACCAAATCTGGCCTGGTTGAGAAAATTGATGAAGAGGCTGGAAGGGAAGGAACATTTTGGCCTGGTGAATGGCTTCCATCTGATTTCGCTCAAGCCCGTCTGTTTAGTGTCAAGTACAAGGTTAGTGCATAATCTGTCTACCCTTCTAAAGTTTATAAAAAAAGAGGTTTCCCTTGTTTCCTGAAATTAAACATGGGGTTTTATGCAGTCAAATTTAACCCAGTGGTCCGGAGCTAGCCTACCTCTTCAGGTTTGTATACTCTTTATATTTTGTCAAGTTATCTTGTGTGTTGAGGTTGTGGTCATAGCATCATGCAAAACATTTTATTGCTTCTTCAATTATTAGAGACTAGTTTATCTATTCCAAAGCCTTCAAGGTATATAGAGCCATTGCCGTACATAGTTCATCCACCGGAGAAGGGGCGATGAGATTTTTCAACTCCTTTGCACCATTCTATGCCAAAATACTTTAAAAAGAAAATACGAAGGAGTGTTGCACTCAAGGGTGTGACCTAGCGCTCGATAAAAGCTATAATGGGACCATGGAGACTGGAATACAAATCACACTTGAGGGAAAAATGCTAGGTAATTTTGTTTTATTTGTCTAACTTTTGGTAGTGAAAGTTACTTGCTACCTGCCCTGGTGGAAGGTAGCAGACCAGCAGGTACACTATGGATTAATCGAGGTGTACACAATTTGGCCCGGACATCACCATTGCCCAAAAAAAGGTCACCCTTATCCAAAAAAGGGGGGGCTAAGGGATGGTGATCACGTCGCAATAGCGGAGATAAACAAATACGCTGAACTATAATAAAAATGAAATTAGATGAAGAATATAACTAATCAATTCCATTCAATTATGCAAGAACCCACTAAAATTAGGCTAAGGCTCTCAAAAATGTTGAAGTTCATGAAGAACATGAGATCAATTCCGAGGCTTCAAAGCATTAAAATTAAGCTAAGGCTCTCAAAACTGAACTTCTCCGAGAAACTAACTCAGATCCTAATTGATGGGATGACAACAAGTACTTATTGTTATGGGGGAGAGTGAGTGTCAAAAGAACACCAAAATATCCTTAAAATAAAAGCTCCAGCTCGGATGGATAGAACCATCTGCATTACACTTTTGTGTTACAGCGCACAGATCTTCAATTCAATTTTGTGTTGTAGCATAAATAAGCGCTGAATTTGGTAACAAGTAGCCAAAAGTTGGCAATTTGCGATACAGTTCTGCGCCGCAATGTAAATTTGTGCTGCAGTATAAAATCGTGTTGCCTTCAACCTTAAATTAAATCAAATATCCATTTTTGGTTCCTTTGCATCTTTAATGGCCCATTCTACCTTCTAATGACATTACAAGCGTGTGAAAATATTTATATGGTACTTCCAAGCCTTCTAGCTCATCTTTTTCAAACGCTTTCGTTGGAGCTCTCCCTTGGATGCGATCAAATGGAGGAGCCTCAGATGTGTCTATGTGCAGTAATTACTGTTTTGGGGCCATTAGGGCTTTGGTCTAGTGGTGAGAATGCAACTTATTATGTGTTGGTTAGGTGCCCATCACAGTATTTAAGTGGAGAAGGGTAAAGGGACAAATTCGTTATCTACCGTTTGAGATCGTATGCCACTGGCTCTCAGTGGTTTTACAAATATCCAAAAAAAAAAGGTAATTTGTCTTTTGGTGTATATGAGTTAATTAAGAACTTAGACAGTAGCATCAGATTTTTTCGCTTCTTGAAATTGAACAACGGGGTGTTTGCTTGTCCTTTGTACTTTTGCCGTTGCTTATTGTTCCAATGTTTCACTATATCTCTAAAAACTTAACCCTTTTGTAATATGTATATGACCTATTCTTCATAAATATGTATATGGCTGGGTACAATTCTGTTCAAACTGAAAAAACCAATCGAACTGAATTTGTTTTAATTTCGGTTGTTTGGTTTTTTTTCGGTTGGTTTCGGTTTTAAATTTCAAATTTTCGGTAATTCGGTTCGGTTTCCATCCTTTTAAAATAAAAATAAAAATTCGGTTAACCAAAATACCGAATTTTAGTATACAGTAATACATTGTACCACATTTATCCTATTTGTTATACACCCAGGTTCCAGCCCATCACCAGGAACCAGACCCAATTTTAGCGACTCCATGACCCATTACCCAATACCCAATGTCCCAACCCCTAAATTCCCACTCGCTCTCAATCTCTCATCTCATTCACAGACTCGCAAGTCACACTGTCACTTTCACTCTCAAATCTCAATCTCTTAATCTCTCACTGAGACAGTCCGGCCGACTTTCAGACCACCATCGTCCATCGCTGTGACGGCCGGCGCCAACCAACGTTGATGGTGCCTCATAGTTCAATTGTCTCATAGGTAGATGCTTCATCCATTGATATGCAACTTTTTATTCTATGCTATCTTTCTTTGGTTGTTTACCGCTTTATTTGCACCACCACTTCATCGGCTCGTCCACATTAAGTTGGTCAGCTGTGGAATTTATGTTAAATGAAGACTTAGCGTCTTAGAATCAAGATTTTTAAGTTAGTCTTGTTAAATGCAAAATTGTTTTGCTGTCTTGTAGATATTATATCAGTTGCACTTTCTGTTAATGGAACAACAACAACAACAACAACAAACCCAGTATATTCCCACATCGTGGGGTCTGGGGAGGGTAGAATGTACGCAGTCCATACCACTACCTCCAAAGAAGTAGAGAGGCTGTTTTCGATAGACCCCGCGGCACAGGAAAAGGACAATATACAAAAAAAAAACAAAAAACATCCAAGGCATGGGACATAATAAAATAACATATGCACGACATCCCCAAAAATATGGAACATTACCAGAACCAAAGCCCTCCTAACTACTGCCTACTCGCCCACACGGCTTAGCCCTCTATCATAATATTTTTCCTCCATATCTTCCTATCTAGGGTCATGTCCTCAGTCAGCTGTAAATCACTTCCCTCCAGTATTTCTTTGGTCTACTTCTACCCCGCTTGAGGCCATCCAAGGCCAACCTCTCACACCTATGAACCGGGGCATCCGTGCCCCTCCTCATCACATGACCAAACCATCTCAACCTCACTTCCCGCATTTTATCCTCCACCGACACCACACCCACCTTCTCCCGAATAATCTCATTCCTAACCCTATCAGCCCTTGAAAATCCACACATCCAACGCAACATTCTCATTTCCGCCACCTTCAACTTTTGGATATGAGAGTTCTTAACCGGCCAACACTCCGTTCCATATAACATAGCCGGTCGGACTGCGACTATAGAATTTTCCTTTCAGCTTGGGGAGCACCTTCTTATCGCATAGAATTCCCGAAGCGAGCTTCCATTTTATCCAACCTGCCCCAATACGATGAGAGACATTCTCATCTATCTCTCCATTCCCCTGGATCATAGACCCAAGATACTTAAAACTATCCCTCTTACAAACTGCCTGGGACTCCAACTTCACTACCACCTTCTCCTCTTGCCTCGAGTCACTAAACTTGCACTCCAAGTACTCCGTCTTGGTCCTACTCAACCGAAAACCTTTAGACTCCAGGGTTTGTCTCCAAACCTCCAGCTTATCATTAACACCTTGTCGCGACTCCTCAATCAAAACTACATCATCCGCAAAAAGCATACACTAAGGCACCTCACCTTGTATACTCCGCGTCAACACATCCATCACCAAGGCGAATAAAAACAGACTAAGAGTTGATCCCTGGTGCAATCCTGTCAAGATCGGAAAATGCTCGGAATCCCTTCCCGCTGTCCTTACCCGAGTCTTTGCCCTCTCGTATATGTCCTTAATCACTCTGCTGTACGCCACAGGGCCCCCCCTCGCCTCCAGGCATCTCCACAGAACCTCCCTAGGGACCTTGTCATATGCCTTTTCCAAGTCAATAAACACCATGTGCAGATCCCTCTTCCTCTCTCTATATTGCTCTATCAGTCTCCACACTAGGTGAATTGCCTCAGTCGTGGAGCGATCAGGCATAAATCTAAATTGATTCTCCGAAATAGACACAATCTTCCTCAACCTCCGCTCCACAACCCTCTCCTAAATCTTCATCGTGTGACTCAACGACTTAATACCTCGATAGTTATTGCAGCTCTGAATGTCCCCCTTGTTCTTATATAGAGGAATCATCGTGCTCCATCTCCACTCCTCGGGGATACTAGCAGACTTAAAAATGTTGTTAAACAAGTTGGTCAACCACCTCAACCCTGCCCTGCTAGAAAACTTCCAAAAATCCACCGGAATCTCGTTGGGCCCCGTCGCCCTGCCTCTTCGCATCTTGCGAATGGCGTCACTGACCTCCTCTACCTTAAAACGCCGACAATAGCCAAAATCGCGACACTCTCCGAAGTGCTCCAACTCCCCTAACACAACTCCTCTATCCCCTTCCTCATTCAAGAGCCTATGAAAATACGACTGTCATCTTTCCTTAATGAAGGCGTCGTCAACCAATACTCTGCCATCCTCCCCCTTAATACACTTCACCTGATCCAGATCCCGCCCCTTCCGCTCCCTAACCTTCGCAAGCCTAAACAACCTCTTTTCCCCGCCTTTCTCCTCTAACCCCTTATACAAACTCTCAAAAGCTGCTGACTTAGCAGCCGTAATTGCTAACTTGCACTCTTCCCTGCTCACCCGTTTCTCCTCTTCATCCTTGCTCTCCACCAACTTAGCATAAGCCACCTTCTTCGTCTCCACCTTCTAAGCCACCTTCTTCGTCTCCACCTTCTTCTTGACATCTTCATTCCACCACCAATCCCCTCGATACAGGACAGACCAGCCCCTCGAAACGCCCAACACCTCTCTAGCAGACTCCTTGATGCGTGCACCCAGCAACCTTATCCCACATATTATCCACGTCCCCTCTACACTCCCACATCGCCATCCTCTCTAACTTCGCCCCTATCTCTAACGCACTAACCGGAGTCAGGCCACCCCACCTAATTCTAGGCGGACCCTTCCCACCCCGCCTCTTCTTGCCCTTCTTGATAGCTAAGTCCATCACCAACAATCTATGCTGGGTCGTAAGATCCTCACTCGGGATCACCTTACAATCCTTACACAAAGCTCTATCTCCCTTCCTAAGCAGCAAAAAGTCAATCTGAGTCTTGGCTAACCTACTACGGAAAGTAACAAGATGCCCCTCCTTCTTCGGAAAACTGGAATTCACTACCACCAACCCAAAGGCCCTCGCAAACTCCAAAAGAGCAGTTCCCTCATCATTCCTAACCCCGAACCCAAAACCTCCGTGCACATCATCATACCCTAACGGCAAAGAGCCGATGTGCCCATTAAAATCTCCTCCTAAGAAAATCTTCTCCGAACTAGGCACGCCTCTAACCACCTCATCCAAAACCTCCCAAAAACTCTTCTTCTCCTCGTCCAGACCCACCTATGGCATACGCACTACAGATGTTCAAAGTAAACCCCCCAAAGACCAACTTGATAGTCATTACCCTATCACTAACCCTATTAACCTCCACTACCTGCCCCCTGAGCTCCTCGTCCACCATGATACCTACGCCATTCCTGCGCCTATCACTGCCTGAGTATCCCAACTTGTACCCATCTACATCCCTAGCCTTAGAACCTACCCACTTGGTCTCCTGAACACACCAATATTAATCCTTCTCTTCCTAAGAATCTTAACCAGTTCTATCGACTTCCCCTTCAGGGTCCCTATATTCTACGACCCTACCCTCAATCTATCGACATTTCTATCCCCTCTACATGACAAACCTAGCCCAACACCAGCCCCCGACCCCACACCCAGCACCCCAGGACATGACCCTATTCCACCGTGTGTCATCCCAGCCACTACTCAACAAAAGCACAACGAAGGGTAAAAACAACAAAAACCTATAGACAGCACACTCAAAGCACCAAATGCAATCAAAAATTCAAGAACAACAAATGCTAGATACCAATACACAGAACAAACAGCCAGCAACAAATTAACCCTCACAAAATACAAACAGTGAAGATATTGGAAAAGGCGTTGTACAATAAAGTGCGATAATATAAATTTCAGGGGTTAGAAGTCACCGGGATAGGCTACTTCTGCGAGTTGTTGCTTCCAGCACTTTGAGGTCGGAAGACGTCGCCGGTGCGTCGCCAGAAATGTCGCCGGGGCTTCGTCTGATTATTGCCGGAATCTGGTCGCCGGAAATCTGGACGCTGGTGTCTGTACCAACCTGTTGCCGGTGCGTCTTTTCCGACTCATGCCTATGGACGGCGCGGTTCACTATCTTCCCGTCGTTGGAGTCAGACGGTGGTAACCCGATCTCACCGGCAAGATAGATGGGCCGATGGTATTGAGAGAGAGGTAGAGAGGGCAAGACGGGAAGGAAGAGAGAGACCCAAGAGGTAGGCCAAAGAGGGAGAGGGGATGACATACTTACCTGCTGCCGGTGCTGTTAGGTCGCCGGTGTTTGTGTCGCCGGAGCGGAGCTTGTCACGTCGGAGGAGACGTTGGAGGAGACGTTAGAATGAGAAAGATTTTTTTCTTTTACTAAACTACACGTAATAAGTCACCATATATTTTCTTGAAAAAGCACAAGAAAATCAGGTTTGTGAAGCCATTCTTTTAAAAAATTGATCCAATTTTATAAGCCCAGTTATGACAAAAAAAGGCCCAATATTTTGATCTTCAAACTGAAAAACCGAACCGAAATTGCAAAAACCAAACTGAAGTGAATTGATTTCAGCTCGGTTTCGGTTACCATTTTCATCAAACCAAAAACCGAAAAACCAAACCTAGTATCCCCAACGAACGCCCACCCCTAATTATATGTAGTGAACTATTTAACTAATTAGAAATGACATTCTGCTTCTGTTGGGAAGTGAACCCCTATCCACTTGGATGTCTCTGTGTGTGGTATGAGGAGGCATCATGGTTTAATATTAAAGAGCTTGGTAGCTTAGCCTGTTTTGTGAGTGGTTTATGAAGTCTCATTCATAATATTACAGTGTCTGTTTGCAGTCTAATATTTGTCAGCATCTAATGTCTACACATTGTATATGAAAAAACTGCAGCATTGTACCTGCACGTATATCTATGCGATGACATACAAAATAGTAACAAATGTTTTACGGCAACGGCTAAACTTTGTTATGTTTATGTTGGTTATTGGATTTTGATGTTTTAGAGGCTTTTTTGTGTCTAAAACTGGTGATCGTATTAGAATAGAGACTCAAACCATGCAATCTAGGTGAGTGATATAAATTGAACACTGATCTTTAATGTTCATTTTTGGACCCTGATCCTGGATCAGAATGGATGATGTAGAAATTCCAAATTCAAATTCAGGGTGATGAATCGTGTAGTGAAGGTTGTCCCATTGTAGAAATAGAGCAGATTTTTATGCTAAGCCATTATTTGCTCGTCCCTAACTTTTTTCACTTCTCCATCTCCTATGCTTATCTTAAATTTTTTTACTTTGGGGTGGAGGAAACACTGGCTTTCCTCCTAATGCTGTCAGTTATGCATATGGCTTGGCTGTTTTCAGATGTAACAAGGATACAGAATTGTCACCTTAGGCAAGGGAGGAAAGCCATGTTGAAATTGTATGCTTATGAGCATATACCTGCTTTTCCATGTTTCACTCGTGAAAATCTGTCCAGTTGAAGTGTTGCACATTGCCTCCGTTCTCCAGAAAAAGAAACAGTTAAAATGCCCCGTGTGCTAATCAGTGAATAGAACTTCTATGCAATCCTTTCTGTGGGAAAATTCTGACACCTTTGTTGCTGTCATTACGACTTTTGGGCTGCAAGGTGCCGTGTGTACATGTTTAAATCTAAAAATGTAAAAAAAAGATAGCAATCTTAAACTTACTAAGTTTCCTGTGTACGGTGAATACTAGGACAGTTGGGAAAAATATCTTAAATTTTAATGTTAGAACAGGTTTCTTCGTCGTAAAGAGTTATGTTGGTGCAGAACCCCTTGGATGTTTTGTTGTTCAGTTGGTTCTTTAATCAGATGTGCTTGCAATTCAATGCCATCAGATGTATTATGCATCTCATTGTTTCAAACCCGCAGGAAGTAAGTGCCATGCTGTTGGAGAAGCTTGTTGCTGCTGGCATTGGCAGTCGACCAGTTGTATTCATTTCGCATAGGTTGGTCCTAATCAAACTGCATACTCTAAAACCCAAACTATTAGATTACCTTTAGGTTGAGATTATCTGTATACTCTTAATTGGAACTCCCTTAATTATACTGTCTGTTTTTGTGCTGCGTTAAAATTTATCACCTCCCATTGGGGAAGTTTAGTTCATGTTATGTTGCACCTCTGCTTCTCTTTTCAAGAAACTTTCTATCCTACACCTATGATTGCAAAAGTTGTTTTGCCTGGCGCTGCACATATTCGGTCTGGCTCATAGTACACATTGTTAATATTATCTTAACAATGGTACCATTACTATTTACCTTCCCAATGGTGCAAATTCAAACTAAATCAGTCATTTGTCACACTTTGTAAGTACCTTTTTGCATCATTTTCTTAAATTGATCTTAAGCACCTAGTCAAGCCGATAAAAAGGGCAGCCCGGTGCACTAAAGCTACCGCTATGCGCGGTGTCCGGGGAAGGGCCCCACCATAAGGGTGTATCGTACGCAGCCTTACCTTGCATTTCTGCCAGATAGCTATATATGTGTGTTGACAGAAACACACTTTTTTTTTTGCAATTGGCAGCATGGGTGGCCTAGTCGTCAAGCAGATGCTGTATCAAGCAAAAGCAGAAAAGAAGGATGACTTTGTCAAAAATACCATTGGAGTCGTATGTGTGCTGCTTCCTATTAGATGATGAATTACAAGACATTCTACCAATTTTCTTTACTTGTTAAATTTGTTAATTCATTAATTCTGTTGAAGTATGATTGGGTCAGGTATTCTACAGCTGTCCTCATTTTGGCAGCAAACTTGCAGACATGCCCTGGAAAATGGGTCTTGTTTTCCGCCCTGCACCCACCGTTAGTAAAACTTTCCTGCTCCCTTTATTTTACCTTGTTATTGTTTCTCTTTAAGCTTGTAAAATTTTTAAGTGTGCTCCAGTTTCTTATTTAGAAATATGCACATAAGATTTGAGGTGGTTGTTGCGGGTGCACATGGGTGTGAAATCTTATAAATATTTCTTCTTGGCATTGCTAGATTGGGGAGCTGAGAAGTGGATCTCCAAGATTGGTTGAGCTAAATGATTTCATGGGGCAGCTTCATAAGAAAGGGAAGCTTGAGGTCCTCAGCTTCTGTGAGGTACTAATATTTTTCCTGACCTTCAGTTCTCCGTTAGAAAACATTCACTTACGTGGTGGCCATTCTAAAAATTGATTGATGATCCTTTTGTAGACAAAGGTAACTCCAATTGTTGAAGGCTATGGAGGCTGGGCTTTTCGAATGGAAATTGTACCATTAGAGTCTGCATATCCCGGATATGGAGAATTAGTCGTAAGTTGCTCAAATTGATGATTACCAGACACTTAAATTTGTCACAATAGTCTGCAATTATCAATTTATCATTTTGATTGCTTGCACTGTGTGGTTGAGCTTGATGATGTTTGTGATTTTTAGATAGATTGGGTATAGTATTATATTACTCTGTGGGTGTCTTGTTTCTTTTATTATCTATGGTGTGTCATCCCATTTCATTTTTTATTTTTTTTTATATTTTTATACCGTTATTTGTCCCGAGCCGGGGCTCTATCGGAAACAACCTCTCTACTTCTTCTGAGGTAGTGGTATGGACTGCGTACACTTTACCCTCCCCAGACCCCACCTTGTGGGAATAAACTGGGTATGTTGTTGTTGTTGTTGCACTGTATGGTTGAGCATAGTGGAGCATATTAGTGTGTTTCTTGTTCTATATAAAGTTTACTTTGATAAGGCAGATCATATTAATAAAGCACTCTTCTTGCAGTTCTTGTGGGCCTAATGTACTTTTTTGACAGTTTAATATAGAAATAAATATGTTAAAAAGGGAACATGGAGTTAATTATTGTATTTAATAGGAGATAATCTTACCCACTTTTTGAAGTGGCTGTTGCTTTATGTTATTTCTGAAGTTAGTAAAATTTTATTGGGTGAATGGAAGTGAACCTTTCTATAAAGTTTTCATTGTAGGTAGCAAACAAAACCTGAAAGGACTTTATCCCAATGTCTAACGTCGTCTTATGCTTGTCTTTAACTGTGAAAAATGAATGGCTAGATTGTTCTAATGGGCCAGTTTAAAAACATGTATCCTCCTATCTATTGCGCAATTTTATATGTTCGTCTGGAGTTATGTAGACAATGTGATGTTTTGATTTAACTATTCAACTTTATTTTCTACTCATGTAGAGTTTTTCATCATTGCATACAATTTTGTGCAGGTTTTGGAGTCAACTGATCATATTAATTCCTGCAAGCCTTTGAGCCGCAGCGATCCTTCTTATAAAGAGACACTAGAGTTCTTGCATAAATTGAAAGTTCTTAGTAAACGATGATAACTGTACATAAACAAGAGAAGGATCATGGAGTTTTCACATACCTTTTTCCTCCATGATTCACATGCAAATAGTGTAAGTAGTCGATATACTCGAGTAGGACTGGAAGCTCTTGTGGCCTAGATCAGTTAGACGAGGCTCGTATGGAGGTACCAAATTCATAGGTTGAGTTTACAGATTTACTTGTATAGTGATGGTTTCTACTAGGCTGTACATTTAGAGAGACTTAACAACCATTATACTAACCATTCATTTCAGCTAGCAGATTACTCTTATATAGATCATTTTTTAGAGAATGTTGTATTACACTCTTCTCTAAACGTTGTATCATTCACTGTTGTATACTCGATACCTTTTCTTTTTTTTTTCCAAAGTGATGATTTTATCCATAATATCATTCATGGTTGGTATTATTAGTTATTTTGTGTTTTCTTACGTTTGTTAGTTAATTGATTGAGACGTTCATTTTTATATTTTTTGATATAAATATTCATAATTATTAGTAATTATTTTGCCGCGTAGTTACTGTTAAATTTGTATTGTCAGTTCATATTTAGTGGTAAAATAGTTTTACATTTAATTTTATTTTTTTTTACATAGAGGGATTAAAAATTATCTAATTAATTGAAGTTTACTCCCTCCATTTCTTATTATTTGCTCCATTTGGATTGGATACACCTCTTAATAAATTTCTCGCTTCTATAAAATTAAAAGTAATTTTACTAAATATATCTTTAATTAAATTTTATACGTTTACATTTATTGAACAAGAGCATAATAGAAAAATTGCTCAAACTATTCTAGAAAGATTAAAGAAGAAAGTATTTAGAAATATAAGTACAATTTAAATGGAGTAAATAAAATAGAATGGAGGAATAATATGTTGAATTACGTGTCATAATGATTAATTATTTTGAGACAAAGCATATTATCTCATGGTCACTCACACACACTAATGGGCACATAAATTTTGAGACCAAATTTAATATAGAGTATTCTTTATGAAATAACTTTTTAACTAATATGATAACTATTTTGAGACGCAATATATTATTTCGTGGTCACTCACGAAAATTTTTATGATGGTTGAGTCTCAATCAACAATAGTTGCGACAGACTCCATTTTTCAACTTTACATTTGTTCTTTCTTTCATTTTTTTTCTTTCTCTTTAAACACTTCTTTTCCTCTTCCTTATTTTAACAATAACAACAACTTTTTTAATAGTTCTATTTTACACCCCAAATTAAAATTATATGAAAAAAATGAATGATCCTAATCCAAATTTGTTCAATAAAATCATTTAAATTAATATTTTAATCTTAAAAAATAATAATGAGATTAAAAAAAAGCACTCAAAAGGTCGTATAATTTATTCAGTAAAGCTATTTAAACATTTTTATTTATGCTTCAATTATCCTGTGTATATTTAATCTTTGTCGCATGACTGGTAAATTTAAGGGAGAAGAACAAAAATAGCCTCTTGGCAAAAATAAAAGACACGAAAATAGCCCATGTTTCAAAATATCACTTTTTGGCCATTTTGCTAGTTAAGGCGCTTTCTTTGACTTTTTATTTTTATTTTTTTTATTTTGTCTTTTTTGTTTTACTTTTGTTGTTGCTTGTTTTATTATTATTACTAGACAAGCATGGCCCGTGTCAGCACGGGCCCAACATTAAGATATTTATTTGTCTTTTTAATTTTGATATATTTAAATAAAAAAATTTAATAAAAGGATTGCATATGTTTTCTAGGATTCATCCGGAATTTAGCATGAGTTCAACATATGTTATTTTAATATGTATTTAGATAATTTAAGTTGTTAACTATTGTAATTTATAATATTTTTTATGTATTTTTTAAATTAATATACGTTATTTTTTTTGTCCAAATTTTTGTGGCATTGATAGTCAATTATATTTTAAAAATAATTTAAGTTTTAAATTATTGTGATTTATAATATTTTTCTTCTATTCCAATTTCAGTGACACTAATATAATTTCAAGAGCCGACCAAATATTTTATATCTTTTAAATTTTTTAGTTGTTGATTATTGTGATTTCTAATATTTTTCATGTAATTTTTTTGAAATATATAACATATTAATTTTTTTTTAGATATTTTAAGTTGTTTACAATTGTAATTTAGAATACTTTTTATGTAATTTTTGAATAATATATGTTACTCTCCTTGTTCAGTGTTTTGTGTCGACAATAGCCAATTATATTTTTTAAATAATTTAAATTTTTTATCCTTGTGATTTATAATATTTTTTCTATCTCAACTTATGTGGCACAATGCTTAAATGACCATAATAATTAATCAGGGGTAATATAGTAAAATCACGACTGAAGCAGCTGAAGCAGAAATCAGTCAATTTTTTTAAAAAAATTGTTAATTATTGTTATTTACAGTACTTTTTATTTCATTTTCAAATAATATATGTTGTTTTATATCTTCTTTTGTCCCATCCCAATTTATGTGGCACTAATATAATTTTGATAGTAAATCAAATATTTTATGTTGACATATCATTTTGTTATACTTATTTTTCTAATACATAAATGACTTATAATAAGGAGTGATATAGTAAAATCATCGTTCGAAAGACGAAAATTTAATTTAAAACATTAAGAGTTAATTTCGCATTTTATGCCTATTTTATTTTTCATGAAATATTATTTATTTTCTTAATACCTAGATGACTCATAATAATTAAATAAGAGCGACTGATTATGTTATTACTATAAAAATTAATATAATTTTATCATATCCAATAGTAATCATCTACAATTCACCGAAATAGTATATTAATTAAATACGGGATGCTATATTTGCATATGCAAAATATGGTATTATTAAACATTATTGGATAGTGCATTATATTTATCTTTCACAATAATAAAATTTTACTATATATATATATTTTTAACTTGATACATATTGACCCAACACAAATTCTAAGAAAATATTCATTAGAAATTTATTTTATTAAATTAAATTTATTAATTTTTTACTTTAAAAACTTAAAGTTAAGTTTAAATATTAGTATTTCTATATAAGAAAAAAATAATTTTAAAATTTAAATTTACTAAAATAAATAAATAAATAAATAAAAAGATTAATTTTCTATATAATAGTCAATTAAAATAATAAAATTGATTTACTTTAAATATTTAGTTGCAATTAATTAAGATAATTTTTTATTTTGTCATGATTTATGCTGTACCGATAAAATTTTGAGAGTTGAATAGAAATTTTATCTATTTTTTTTTAAAAAAATTAACTTGTTAATTATTGTGATTTATAATAATTTTTACGTAATTATCAAATAATATATTTACTCCTTGTGTCCCAATTTATGTGGCTTCAATACAATTTTGAGAGTCAACTAAAATTTTCATATATGTTTAAAATATTTTAAGTTGTTAATTATTATGATTTGCAGTACTTTTTTTTTTATCTCAATTTATGTGGCATTGCTAAAATAATGAGAGTCAATAAAATTTTTATATGTGGTAACAAATTATTGTGATTTGTGGTAACAAATTAGTTTTGAACACGATAACTAATTAAATAAATAAATAAAATTTACTTCCAATATGTAGTTATAGTTAATTAATATAAATTAATAGAATATATTAAATATTTAAATTATTATGATGAAACAATGAAATTATTATATATTGGGGCATGATATGTAATTAAGTGGGAATAGAGGTTTTTTTTTTGTAAGAGTCAATAAAATTTTTGTATGTCTTTTAAATATTTTAAGTTATTAATTATTGTGATTTGTGGTAACAAATTAGTTTTGAACATGATAGACAATTAAATAAAAAAAATAAAATTACTTTCAATATTTAGTTATAGTTAATTAATATAAATTAATAGAATTTATTAAATATTTAAACCATTATGATGAAATAATGAAATTATTATATATTGGGACATGGTATGTAATTAAGTGGAAGTAGTTGGTTTTTTGGTAATTGCAAGATGTGGTCGAAACCACCTCTTCGATATAATAGAAATATAAAGTGTAAAAAATGTATTTGTTTTTTGTTGTTTTTTCGTTGTTTTTTTTTTCCTGGTAGTTGTGTTTTCTTCCTTTTCCCTTTTATTTTGGTTGTGCTCATTTTAAAAAAAAAAAAACTGATGTTTCTATATATTTTTTAAATTATATCAATAAACAAAACAATCAAATAAAATTTTGTAGTTCTCTTTTAAAATAATCAAATACTAATTTATAATGTTGTAACCAAATAAAATTTTATATTTTTTTGAAATACAATTTTTTAAGATATCATATTTTAATTACTCATATACATGTTTTAAAACTATTTTCGTGTCTTTTATTTTTGCCAAGAGGTTATACACATTCTGTACACTATTTAGGTAAAATAATTATTTAGATACATATTCTTTACAATATTTATGCAGTTTATATACATCCTATAGATATACATATTCTATACAACAATGATACAAATTCTATACAGATTATTTATAGAAAATATATTCTATATAATACAATTTTTATACATATCATATACAAGCCTTAAATATACAGTTTTTATACACATCATATACAAACCTTAAATATACAGTTTTTATACACATCATATACAAACCTTAAATATACAGTTTTTATACACATCATATACAAATCTTAAATATACAGTTCTTATACAGCTTTTATACACATCATATACAAACCTTAAATATACAGTTTTATACAATTTTTATACACATCATATACAAAACTTAAATATACAGTTTTTATACACATCATATACAAATCTTAAATATACAGTTTTTATACACATCATATACAAATCTTAAATATACAGTTTTTATACACATCATATACAAACCTTCATTTCTCTGAAATCTCCATAGATAATCAGTCCTGTGCAATCTCGAATCATAAAACACATTTTTTTTTCAAAAACAATCCATTTCCTTCAAATTTCTTCGTCACATACCTATCCACTATTACTTTAGCTGCAACACAATAGCCCTTTTCTTCCACCCCGATCAACTTCTAGATTTTGCATATTTTTTCTTCTTTCATTCCTCTATCTCATTTTTCATCTACCCACATAATTCACAAAATCAATTCAATTTAGATAACCTAAATAGAAAAAATTAAGAATTAGAAGAAAAAAGATATGAGTTTTGTTGGGTTCTTAATAGAAAAAATTTAAAATTAGAAGAAAAGAGATATGAGTTTTGTTGGGTTCTTAACTATCACAGATTGGAGAAAGAAGAAGGAAGATTGGTTATGGAAAGAAGAAAAAAGAGTGGTTATGGAAAGAATAAAGAGTCACAAAATCCTATTTGGAAACCAACTTCAAAAAGAAAAATGTACAACTGTAAGCCTTTTTCCTTTAGCGTGTGTCTTATTAAATGAAGGGTTCATAAATGGCATTTAAAACAGCCAAAGTGTCAGTTTTATCCAAAAAGTGAAACGTGGGCCATTATTGTCCATTATTTTTCAAAAGAGCTGTGTGGTGTCCTTTTCCCTAAATTTAACACTACAACAAAACTCGAAATATTTTCTTTGTTAGTAGTTGTTTGACCTTGAAAATATTCACTTGATTTGAATTTTTTTGAAGTTGAAAATTGAGTTGAAGTTGTGTTTACCCATAGTATTTTGGAGTTAGTATTTAGAATTCAAATGTATTTTTTGAACAAAATATAAAAGTGAAATAATTTTTTTTTTAAATTGAATTTTATGAAAATAGAGTTATTTTATGAAAATAAAAAACTTAAATTTTTTTTAAAAATAATTTTAAAAGTACAAAAAGTGAAAAAAACAAAAAAAAACACCTCTGAAGGTGTTTCCCAAATTCTCAAATACAACTTCAAGTTGTAGAAGTTGTATTTGATATATTTGTGGCCAAATAAGTATTTTGAAATAAAGTGAAAACACATTTCGGAATATAGTGAATACTATCTATGTCATCTTTCTATTTGGTATCTTTCTATTTCTTAACGTACCATTGGATAGCTTGATAATGAGTAGGACTCTAACCTTTTATGGCATTACAAGATATGTTTTTCTATCACAAATATTTCTAAACTTTGTATTCTCATGGTACTCTTTACTTTTAAGACCTAATTCTTCAGTTGTGCGTGAGGTTTCTATCTTGCATGCTCTACGAAGATATGTAAAGTTATCCTCGTAATTCAAGTTGATCAATTAATCAAAGTAAAATAAAAATAGTTTAATGCACTAAAGCTCCCGTTATATGCAAGTTTGGAGAAGGGTCATCCCACCCATCACAAAAGTGTATTATACGCATCCTTATCTTGTATTTATGTCAGAGGCAGTTTCCAATACTTGAACACGTGACCTCTTGATCACATTTTTTTACAGTTATTCCAAGGCTCCTCGTCAAAGTAGCATCACTATATCTCAACGATTTCATTCTCTCAAGTCAACTATTTTCTCTCGTTCCTGCTGCTAGTTTATACTCAAAAGGCAGTGTAAAAAAAACATCCAAAGCAGTACATTTTTATTCCATTGTTACTTCATAAGACAAAAATATTAAATTAAATGACCTTATTGAATAAAACAATGATAAATAATTTTATTTGATAGCTTCATTGAATAAAACGATCATTTGAGGAATTAAATTGATAGATACTTGTTAGAGATCTTATATTATAAAGTTTAAAAAATTAAAAAAAATTAAATATTTAGGCATATTAGGATATACTGAGGGAAAAAAGATATATGTAATTGAGGTTAGTATTAATCTGTTAAAAAAAAATTTAGATTAGCATTGATCATTTTTTCTATATAATTTTGTGTGCAAAATAGAACTATTAAAAAAAGTTGTTATTATTAAAATAAAGAATAGGAAAAGGAATGTCTGGAGAGAAAAGAAAAAAAAAAGTATAAATAACATAAATACCAATCCTTTTGGAAGTAATTATACTCTTTTTCACTTTTTAAATTATTTTACTCTCTCCCCCTATTAATATATATAACATAACCGACATATACATAACATTCTGTATATATGTTGGAATTTTTGTAATATATTTAAAGAGTTGAAATAATTTGTAATATTGAAAACATAAATTGTGTATTTATGTAATTTTTAGAAGAAAAAAAAGATGAAACGAAGAAGCAATGTGAAATTTAAAAATGAAATGGGCTGACAAGAAGGGCCCACAAAGACACTAGTCACAAATTCAAAGGACCCTATCATAACTAGTGTTGATTGAGCCTCAACCATCATAAAATAATGGGGCACATAAATTTTGCGAGTAACTTTGAGGATCTTTTTATGTATTATGCCTTTGTATACTTCAGGGACCATAACGGGACTCTTTGTTAAATATACCTTTTAAATCTATTTTTTAATTAAATGAATCATAAGTTTTTTTATTTAGGAAGATGACTTATTTTTTAGATAGATCTATTATCTATCCAACAAATATATCGAAAGATCGATTATCAATCTGACAAATCTATTATCTGTTCGACAGATATATAGACAAATTGATTATCAATCCGACAGATCGATTATCGATTTGACTATATATAGACAATTCGATTATCAATCTGATAAATGAGAAAATAGAAGTAGACTATTTTGTTAATTGAAAACTTGAAGAGGGTAAACTATTTTGCTAATTGAAAACTTGAAGAGGTTTAATAGTCAAATTTTCTCGACCACCATAAGTGTTGTTATGGCCTAAGTTTATCGTTTGAATAAGTGTTCCATTTTTCTTCTTAAAATTGAACAAAAGAGATTCAAAAAGAAGCAAAATTTGTTGTTCCAGTTATTTGGATTCCTTTTTCTTTATGAATTTTGTCACACTAATTAACCCATTTTTGTTTTACGATTTTTTTTTTCTTATGAAAATTGAACCAAAACACTCAAAAAGGAGCAGAAATTATCGTTTTAGCTAAATAGGTTTATTGATTTTTCGTTTTTCTTCAAGAAAATTGAACAAAAATTGCCTCAAAAGAAGTTAAATTGCTAATAATACATTAAAATTTATTGTTTCAGTCAAATAAACTATCAAAAAAATAATTCTTCTCAATTCCTCATAAATTTCATAAGAATCAAATTACTAGCCGCCCATTAAAAAAAAAATAAAGACACAAAATAGAGAGAAAAATACAAACACAAAAATAAAGAAAAAATACAAAAATAATAGAAGAGAATAAATATTTTAAAACAAATATGATAACAATTTTGAAATACGTGAAAATTATAAGGTTGGTCAAACTAGAATGACTTTTAAGCCAAAAATAAAAGAAGAATGATGCTTTTGGTTTTTAAACAATAATTTTTAATTTCGTTTAAGCTATTTTTAAAATTATCACACACATTAAAAAGTAAAAAATAACTTAAAAGCTATTTTAACTAGCTTTTAAATCCATCCAAACACCCTTTAATCGGAATGGTGTCTTCATAACTTCATTTAACAGAACAGAAATAGTAACAATGGCAGCAGCAGCAATGAGCTAAACCCTTACAGAGAAAAATCGGTTGGACATAAATGGCAACATTAACATGCCACTGCTCATCTCCTTCACCACCAATTCCAAAACTCACCTCAAATTCTTCACTTCCCTTCCTCCACAAAATCCCAAATCCACAATATTTTACTAATAAATATTCTTCAATTAAGTACCTAAACTGGACACATAGTAGACCTTCCATTATTATTCAATGTTTACTTTCCGAAACCGAAGCCGAAACTGAAACTGAAGAGGAAGAAGAAGGAGATGGGGCTACGTTGTTAGGAAAGCCACCAGTGAAGAAGAACAGAAGGAGGTACAGGAAGCAATATCCAGGTGAGGAAAAGGGTATTACTGAAGAGATGAGGTTTGTTGCTATGAAATTTCGTAATTCCAAAGACAAGAAGAAATCGGGGAATAATGATGAAATGGGAGATAGTAATGGGTATGAATCAGTTTCGTCGAACGAAGATGATACTGGTGGTGAAGAGAGTTGGGAGCCAAGTATGGAAGGTTTTATCAAGTATCTTGTTGATAGCAAGCTTGTTTTCAGCACAATTGAGCGTATCGTTGATGAATCTAGTGATGTTTCTTGTAAGTTTTTCTGAAACACACTTGAATTTCTCTATGATTTTTCTGTTTATTATTGTTGCATTCAACAAAAAGTCATCCACTTTCCGTTTGTTGCTTCCCCAACAGACCTACAGGTGGAGACTGGGAGGGTAGAGACGCCTATCTTGTATAAGGGTAGGGAAGCTATTTCCACAAGACCATCGGATCAAGAAGATAAACGAAATGCAAGAAACAAACATGGACTACTAGAGATTTAAGAATAATCAAACGTAAAAATGAAACTAATGCTCTAGGACAACAAAAGAAAAATGCTCGCCAACCTACTATCCCTCTATCCTTATACTCATCTTCACACCTTCCTATCAAGTGTCATGTCTCGTTAAGCTGAAGCTGCGCCATATGCTGCCTAATCACCTTCTTAGGACTACCTCTCCATCTCCTCAATGCTACCACGGCCCTCTTACACCTCCTCACTGGGACATTAACACATCTCCTCTGCACATGTACAAAACATCTCAACCTCCCTTCCTGCATCTTGTCCACCACGGGGTCCACTCTCACCATGTCCCGTATCTCTTTATTCCTAATCTTATCTCTTCTGGTGTGTCCATACATCCATCTCAACATCCTCATTTCTGTTACTTTCATCTTCTGGACATGAGCTTCTTAACCGGCCAACACTCCCATACATCATAGTCGTTCTAACCACCACTCTATAGATCTTACCTTTTAAGTCTTAGCGACAAAGTGTTATATGTTGGTGAGGTTGAATTTAGGTAATTGGAAAAGAAAAAAACAGCATTATATGTAGGTGGGTTGAATTTAATTTATCGTGGTAAGTGGGAAAAAAACTGAAACACTGTAAAACAAAAAGTGTTGCTTGTTGAATTTCAAATGATGTCACAGTGTTTGCTGTTTGTTTAACGCAGATGCCTACTTCAGAAGGACTGGTTTGGAGCGAGCAGAATGCATATCAAACGACCTAGAATGGTTTAGCCTACAGGATCATGTGATTCCTGAACCGAGCGATCCTGGAGTCACTTACGCCAATTATCTGGAGGAACTGGCAGAAAAGACTCCTCGTTTATTTCTCAGCCACTTCTACAACATATATTTCTCACACATAGCAGGAGGTCAAGTCATAGCCAAAAAGGTACAACTTCCTTCTCTGTTTGTCATTATCCCCTGACATTTTTTGTGGAGATTTTATTTGTCAAAGTATCAAAGTAAGCATGGTCATCAAATGCCTTTATTCAAATATAATCTTTGTGAAATCTCCAGTGAAGAATTTATTTTATTTATTGGACCAAGGAGCTCTATGGTAGACTCATTTGTGAGCTGAAAAATTTGGCCCATTGTGATTTGGGAGCTTTTATAGTGTCATAAACTCGTATCATGTTGCCTCTTGTTGAGATTCTTTATATAAGATATGTTCCCATTGATACGTAGAAAATGAAGACCTAGCTCAGAAAATTAAAATTGAAACAAACAATTTATGAGCTAAGAAAATTTGGGGAGCACCAACTCGATGCATCCTTTTGCCTTTATTAAATTCCTAGAGTTTTTAACTCATCGAATTCCAGCTTGAGCTTAAATTTATCTTCATTAAAACAATTTCTTTTCTAGAACACATGGTATCTTTGACATGTTTGAAGATTACTCAGGGATATATACGCCTTATTGAATGAACACAACTTTTTCTTTCTCTTTCGGGAGGGTGAACTGATTTTTTACTGTTAGTAAGTTACGTTTTAGTAATTACTATGTGGCTCTAATTTTTTATCTTGTCTAGACAATTCTGAAGCTCAAGCAGTACTAGTTTTATGACTTAGGTAGGACTCTATAAATATAAGGATGCAAATTGAAATTCAGAATAATCCGGACTGGCAAATGCAAATTCGTCGTTTGTTCTCCTATGCTTCCATGAACTCTAATCTAGAAACAACTCAAAGTAAGGTGGATTTTGGTCCAGATTGTCTCTTAAGCTAGCTTAACAAAAATCCATCAACTTGCAACTGTGCAGAGTTTGATAGCTGCTTGTTTTCTAGGCAAATACTCCCTCCGTCCCAAATTTCCTAATTTGATTTCTCATTTTACTTGTCTTTTTTCATTAATCAAGAAGAGACAAAAAGAAATTTCCATGTTTTACCCTTTGCATTAATTACTTTTTCTTCAAATTAAAATGTAAACATCATTTAATAGGGGTACTATGATAAACTAGTCATGCTATTAATTATTTTTCTTAATCAACGTGTCATCTCAATTTGGGACGGGTAATTTAGGACGGAGGGAGTACTAGATTTCATGATTTGGTTTTCTAGATTTTGTATTGCATTCTTGGTCAAAATATATGCAGTAAAATCTGTGTATTCTGATTTTTCTAGTTTTTTAGGTACATTGCTTATTTTGTGTACTATGTCGAATCTTTGGTTTCTCACACTACTTATCCAAAATATAATAGTGACAATATTAAAGAAAGAAACGGAGCGTTGGCTTGTTCTATAAACTTTCATTTCAATAAGTTTTGGCTTGTTATATAATGATTGATCAATAAGTTTTACTAATTTGCTTAATGAGTTACTTTGAATTTCCGTCTTGTCAATTCATGTCGTGATATAGCGGCCCTGACTTTCAATATGCAAGTTAACTCTAACTCAGTATTTATATGTTTGGTTATCTATCTTTGCTGTATTAATTTTATCAGGCATTTGAGAGACTCGTAGAGGAAAAAGAGTTGGAATTCTACAAGTGGGAGGGGGGGGATGAAGAAAAGTTGTTGCGAAGCGTGCGTGAAAGTTTCAACATGCTAGCTAAGGTAAATGCCTCAGATTTTTGCATCATCGACTTATTCAATGCTTCAAAAGCACTACTAACTGCTTCTCCTGCTCTATTAATTGCATCTTTATTGCAGCATTGGTCTAGAAATGACAAGACTAAGTGCCTGAGAGAAGTAACCAAGGCATTCCGCTTTATGGGTCAAATTATTCGGCTAATCATCCTGTAAAAGCCATTCCAATCCAAAGCCAAACCTGGTTTCTCAATGGTGAGGCCACTTCAGTCCTAAACTAACCAGTTTTCCAATAAGATGTCTATTTCATTCCACATGTCATGTGAATCTGTTCCATCAATAAGAGTTGATTGGTGTGCCTAGAATGTAACTTAGTACTCATTATTTCATCTTGTTGAGTTCTACTGGGCTTTATGTCTTGGTTCAGTTATCTTGTAATATAGTACTCGTACACCCTTATTGTCTTCTCTTGCAGAATGAACGTGTTATTTATGCAAATCATTCTCTCCTGTTGGAATCAATTTTGGTCATTTTAACTCTCATCCCTGTAACTTTTGCCGAATTAGAAGGAGCAATGATTTCATTGAGGGCTACAGAATGTCCTTAAAAGGAATGTAGCTCACTTTGAACTTGTGATGCAATTCCCTCCTGCTACTCTGTCTCATGCACTCTAATATGTTATGGCCTTTTAATCATTGTCCATGTCTTTATTCTTGCTGGAAAGCATGTGCTTTAGTTGGATGATCCTCTTAGTAAGCTATTATAATTCCATTTCTCAACTTAGTCTGTTCCTAATGGGCATCTCCTTTCATGGCAAGGCAGCTAGGTCACACGTGTTGTGCTCGTGAACAACTTGTGCATGTTTGCACTAAACTGGATAGATCGACAACTGAGAGGATTGTCATCAGTCACGTTCATCAAGCTGCAGATGGGTGAATATTGTCATATGTAGAGGCAGGTGGCGTTACTCGTTTCTTTCCCTGGTCTTCTGGTTTTAACTTGCAGAGTCCTCGGGAGCATTCGAAACTTGGAAGGAGAGATGTACTTCCGTAGAATCTCTTTATTTTCCTTTACAAGAGGCCCCCCTACGGGAGCTTGGTGGAATGAAGAGAAGCGAGCCAAGAGTTGATGTGTTTCAAGGAGCTGGAAATCAAGTTCCTGGGGATAACCATTTTAGAGTCATTAATTTGCCAAATGGATATTTGGGATATGATACAAAGTTAAATGATAATTGTGTTTCCTTCACACATTTAAGTGTTCATATCGTCTCTGAGAAGGCAATATTAAAAGGTGTTGATCTACTTTGGGTATAAGAATTGCTAGGATTAGGCATATTCCTAAGTCATTCAGGGATTTACATGTTTCTTTAAGAACCAAAAGGAGGAAAAAGACATCTTTTAATTACTGAAAACAGAAAATACAAAAAAAATCTGTTCCAAATGTCTCAAGTTGCTGTCACCTTTTACTTCGATGCTATTGGTAATGTAGATAGAAAAAGGGCAACCCGGTACACTAAAGCTCTCGCTGCGTGAGGTCCAGGGAAGAGCCTAACTACAAGTTGTTGATACATGCACTCTTCTACTATTGGTAATGTAGAAGAGTTGATAATACAAGTTGATTAAGGTAATAGTACTTGTTTAGAGCATGTGGAAGGTGGTAAAAACTTATAGTACTTCGTTTAACATGGACAAAATCTTACAGCAACTGAAATAACATTTCAATCAAACTCTTCATCAGCAATGTACTGCCCATCCTTGGTCTCCTCTACAATACTCCTTGTTCAACAGATTAGGGGACATGAATTCTGTTTATGCAATTTTATAAGGACCAGAGAGTGTTTGTTCATTATATTTTGTTATAATATCAACCGTTGACATTCCCTAAATTACGAAAATCTCACACATATGATGTTAATTCTACTGAATAATTTTATCATATAATGAAAATCCTACAGCATAGAAACAGTCATTTATATATTATATTTGAGCCAAGGGTTTACGGGAGACAACATCTCTACCTTGTGAAGGTAGGATAAGGCTGCAAAAGCTCTATCCTCCTCAAACTTTTACTTATGGAATTATAGTGGGTATGTTGTTGTAGAGATAAGCACAATAGGCCGCGGGGAAAGCACATAGGTGGAGAAAGACAGAAATGAAATGAAACTATGAATAGATGACTCGATCTCTAGCAAGTTCCTACGTGGTTAATGTGATGCAGCTTCTTGATTTCACCAGCTACAAGATACTACAAAAATCTCCATAATCTGAAAATTGAAATGACAATACAACAGACAAATTTGCCTAAAAGAGGATAAAGGAAGTAGTACAATGACTGACCACAATTTTCCACTTTCCTTAACTAGGATTCAATGGATCTTTCATCTTTGATTTGCCTTTCATAATCCTGTTTCTATCCAGCTAACTTCCTATATATCAACTACCATCTAAGTACTTTAAACCTACAACATCTGTACAAATTACAAAATGATAGTACTATTTAGTAATCAAACAAGTCAATGGTTAAGTGACCCATTCGGTAGTTCTGAATCAGTTTTTTCTCTCTGTTCAATGACAAAATGATCAACTATTCGCACGGTATTTACAGGGTCCTGGTGAAGGGCCTTAGCTCTCCATTTGCTAGGGAACCTCTGGAGGTAACTTAGTTCTTGTGGCTGCTTACACTCTCCGTCCCACTTTGGATCCAATTTCCACTCTTTTGGAACCTGCAAAATCATACATTAAAGTGTAAATAACTCATATTCAATTCAAAATGATCGACTACTTCTTTGATCTTTTATTATTTTATCTTTATTGAGATATAGCGATGTTACCTTATCGACTGCAAGGGTAAAAACTTCAAGATCGCCTTTGCTATTGATGTGAAACCGAGTAAATGCCTTGTAATTTGCAATGCGGAGTGATGAAAATGCTTCATCGAAATGTATGTGAAGCCAATTAATGGAAATGTAAAGGTAGCTTCCAAGTATCAAAGAAACCACCGGTGTTGATAAGACCCAAAAATAAAGGAAGACCGATGCATAATATATTACAGCACCCCCTCGGGAGAGAGAATCCATCCCATTTTTGCAGATATTACTCCTGGTAACGGCCATTACCTGAAAGTTGCATGCATGAGATTAGAGGAAGACACAATATCACAGAGCAACTGAATCTTCATGGAGAAACATCGCCTATCATGTGATTTCTTACCTCAGGAACGTCAAAACCAGACATGAGATACTTGATACATGCTGGATAAAGGCCGAATGTCCATTGTTCTATACGTTCCCTAAGGCCAGTTGGATCGGGAAAATGCTCTCTCTCCACAGACCGGTACCATTGATATAAAGTGTGATAACCTGGATTACAAAGTTTAGGTTTTAAAGAGGAGACAAATCAACAGAATCACACATTGAAGACGACATACAAAACCTCACCTGAAGTTGCAAGTAATTTATGCCGAATACATATCTCAACACCTAATTCCATCAAGAGCATGAGAATCAAGGCAGCAGCCAAGTGCGCAGATACATGAAGAATCCCAATTAGTAGTCTCTTTTTCCAAGACACCTTAGAAGGAACAAAGACTATCGCAATTGTTAGAAGTAATATAGCACCAGCTGCTGATACATATGAGCATCCCAGCATATACATAAAAGCATCCCACACTGAGCCAAAGAAGGTGCTCAAGCGTCCCGAGAAGGTGTTGTCTTTTAAAATGTGATCTAGCTGACACTGGAAGCAAATGGGAAATGATTAGTCATCCTTGCACAGAAGCAATACATCTTAGGTTCATTAGAAAAGTGAAATACTATATAGTGTTCGCAAGGACTTCAAATTAACATGCTACTGTTTAAGGAGGCATGAGGTAGTGAGAACTGATGCTTCGGACAAATCTAAAAGAATAGATCAAAGATCAAAAATTACCTGTGGAAACATAGAAAAGACCAACATGAAATATATCATGCCACCAATAACATCGAATTGCCAGTTTTTCTTCCTAAATTTCAATATATTCCCTAAAGCAATCTGCAAATGTTAATAAGCATGTCAGCACCCGAATAATACATCTGACCAGAAACTTCATTTTTGATAGGTATCTGGCAGAAAAACTTTCAAAGGAAATTTTAGAATTTATACCCTGCTTGAATCTTCAAAAGTTGGGTAAGACGCTTTGCTCTCATATGATGTTCCACAATATTCCTTGAAATTCCTGAAGACATGCGTAGGGTGCAAAAAAGCACCTCCACAACCATTAACAAGTAAATGCTGGACATAAACAGGCCTATTTGATGGAACATATGAGTGCCGCATATAGTGATGCACATCTCCAGCAATCCGTAGTCTACACCTTCCTTTCAAATGGTCACGTATCAAGTAGGTAACATTCTTTCCAGTCACGTGATTAAAGTACCCATCAAGAATCCAGTTAGGCTCATGTGTCATAATGATCACAGAATCATTCTCCCCGACCTGAACAAAGCATCCATTAAGAACGGATAAGGATGTTCTGTACACAAATCCTTTGCTTATTTAAAAAGAGAATAAGACATGAAAGATCCAATAAAGAGCGATTTAGGTAACATTATTATATATGAATTGGCTCCCATAATCAACTATGTCTAGAATTCCCAAACACCAGCCATAAACCAACTCCGTGGGCTTCAAAAAGCTATCAGTCACTAATTGCTCTATAAGCTCAATAATCTTAAGCTCATATCAAATCATTAGATTGAAGTAAAACACAAAGGAGGAATACATGAATCTGAAACTAAGAAGCACTAACAATTTAGACAAGGTCTTGTTCACTGTTACGATATTTTAATTGACAGCTTCCATTCACACACTAGCAAAGTAGTTTTCAGGTTTGATTAGCAAGAAAAGACTGCATGGAATAATAATCCCTAATAGATGTAAGCGTAACTTAGAACTAATATTGAGAAACCTTCCTCATGTAATTACAGATTAAAAGCATTCTCATGTAACTTCTTTTTCCTTTAAATTGGATTGATAAAAAAGGACAACTGAAACACATCCCATGATTATGAAGTCCAAGGGAAACTTTGACACCGATCTGCATATAACATCGACCTTATTTAATAAATAGCAATATGTTTGAATAACGACTATGCTCATAGCAGAAAGGAGATACCTTATCCCTCACTAATTCTGAGAAGAACTTGAATTGGTATATGTCAATATCACAATGGAGAGCAAGATCAAGACCAAATACCCACCACCTGTTGGGGAGCTGCAGAGCGAAATAGCTTTTCTTTTGAGGCATAAACCAACCACCCAACCAGCTTTTGTGACAAATGTACCTCATATAAGTCTGAAGCCCATCAAACCAGTCTGCAATTCACGAATGGACTTCGATTATCATTAAAAAAACATCAAGATTAAATAAGCCATACTGCTTTACTGAAACTAAAGAATTTTTTTTTTAAAAAAAAGTCCACGAGGTACAGGCTAAGAAGCTGTACTGACCATGGTTTCCAGGGATGACAAAACACTGAGGTCCATCATACTGCCTAAGTTCATCCACTTCAGGAGGCAATTCAGGCTTACTTACAGCAATATGTTCTTCCTTATACCACATAGGAGGCTGAAGAGCATATTCAAAGGGACGAAAAAGGCGCTTCTCATATGTAAACGATGATGGATTAGGATACCTATACAACACGAGAAAAAATAAACAATTATTAGTTTAACAAATTCAACAGCATATTGCCGTAGTGTTGTTAGTTCTAAATGAAGTAAAGAGGTGGAACAGTTCTTTTTATGAATAAAGATGCAAAACATATAGAGTTCTCTGGCACAAAAAGAAAGGAAAAAAGAGTAAATGCCAAAAAAAGTATATGTATTGGCACCACAGATAGCTTGCTTCGTAATACGCCCAAAACTGAGAGGATTGGACATATGCTTTTAAATGCTGAAGAAATGAAATTGCTTCCACACCAATTTTTTTGATATAATGGCCAGTATTAGAGTATCTACAATGAAGATGCCCATCCAGTTTCAGTAAGTTTGTCAAAATAGTTCTTATCGATCAAATGTCTTTCATGCCCGTACGTTGCCTTCCCATTATAAGTAAATGTGTGTAGGACACACAATAAGTGTCCTCTGATGTGCTAGTTTTGATATTTAAATTAACTGATTCGAATGATTTTGCGTAGCACTTTCTCTTAGCACCTCTGGCAGAGCCTAGGTTTCTGAATAGTCGGTATTTATGTATTGTAATCCCATCTAATCTCACCTCAACTTCACTCTTATGTTAGCTAAACTTGCAGCACATATATTCTTACTTCTACTTATCTCAAAACTAGGCCTTTTATCATTACTTATTTCTTTATTTACTTTATAAGTTTTTATACCACAGATGATAATCAATCTGACTAGACAAACCACACAAAAATACCATATCCTGTAAAGATCTCCTCAACCTGCACTTGATGCAAGTATAAAAGAAAAGCATCTACCATGTAGTCACTATATGTTATCATTAGATGGACCAAAAGCTGCATGAAGTAGATAGAAAAACTAGCTTTGGTCACTAAAAAAAAGGGGCAGCCCGTTGCACTAAAGCTACCGCTATGCGCGGTGTCCGGGGAAGGGCCCCACCACAATGGTCTATTGTACGCAGCCTTGGTCACTAACTTCACAAAATAATCATCATGAATTTGTAGCTTTGTCTAAAATGAGAAACTTCTACGAGCAACTTGGAAAATTGATACTAGTATATAACAAATTGCTCCAGAAATCATTGGTATGAAGAAACTAGGTGGAAAGCTTGAACAGAACCAAACAACTTGTACAAGATCTTAATGCTACCTGGTGCCACACACATTATTACTAATGGCATGGGTGCAAACTTGGTCAGTGTAATTAATTTGTCTGTTTTAAGACATAAGATTTGCTATCATAATGCAAAGACCATCTAATGGTATAAAGAGAACTAGGATCTTACGCAAGGTCACCCCCAATAAGAAGCATGTCTCCACGTGGCAGTGTACGCATTGAACCATTTACTTGGAGCCTGAGTGAAGGTTGAGCAAGCAGCCGAGCCACAGAGTAGGAAGAATTTCCACCATCTCCTGTATCAGCCATGAAGTCAAACCACAGACCATCCTTCTCACTAAACTGATCATACAAAAGATCCTCCTGCTTAGTCCCATCTTCAACCCTGCTCATAGCCGCCTAACCATCGGATAATTTAAGACAACGTAAGGTCAATCCAACTATCCATTATAACCACAAGGAGAAAATGGCCAGACTAATTAAATTCATGGAATAATTAATCTACTTATCGAGCATGTTGCCTTTAATCGACAAAAATACAAATCCATTATACACTTGTCATTTCATTAACATGTGCAGACTTTGTATCAATAGGAGGAACATTTTGATCCTTGATCCTTCTAAAATCTTACAAAAAATAAAGATTGCAGCATCTCATAAGTCTTTGCAATAGGAAATTCACTTTAAAAGCTGAATATATTTTGAAGGAATTTAGAACATCATATTTGTTACCTGCATCATTCGCATATCAAAGCGTCCAACAAACAAAGTTACGGAGACCAGCAGGTCAAACATTGTCTTGAATAAATCAGCAGATGTCCTGCAACCAGCATGTTCCATTAAGAAGATTGATGAAGCTTTTTTCACTACAGAATACAGACCCCACAGACGGGAGGGGACGTGTAAGAGGTATAATGAAAGAACATACCCTGAATACCAAGGAACCATATCCAAGAACTCAGGTTTCGTTTGCTTTTTCTTCAATTTCTCGAACTCTTTGAGTGACAAAGGACGTGACAGAGCCCATCTATTAATCATTATAGTTTGAACTGTTAGCAGACAAGAAACTCCAGCAGAACAGTGCTTACAATTCACTCCAAGCAGGCAAAATCAGAACAATGTCGCGGAATAAAACTATGCTCATACTTTACTCAATTGTTGCTCTATATTAAAAACTTTCTAATTTTGAATAGGTTCTGTGCCTTATCAAACCAACCAGGTAGGGTTTAAAGCATTACTCATAATAGCAACCGGAATACGGGTGACTTGCTTTTCTATAATGACACTATGATACATTTGTCATCATAAGAAAAGCATAAAAGCTCTTCATCATTAAATGATATTTCTACAAAGATGAATAAGGGGCAAGCAGTTAATGCCATGGTGATGGCAAGCTTAACCCCTCGATCCATTCTGGAATCTGCAGCGTCTCAGCTAAGTAACGAAGTAGAACAGATTTCCTAACATGTATAATCCAGTAAGAATTCTATGTTTTCGTTTGTTTTATCTATTAATCTAAGAAATTGTTCGCTTAAAAGTTCTTGCACGGCAACCACATTTTCACACTTGGATCCTGTGCAGCAAACGCCAAAATGATATCTTAAGATCTGCATCTTAGCAGCTGTTTCGAAGGACACCACCAGAAAAGGAATTCTGCTATGCAAACAAATATTCGAGCTACTCACCCTGATGACCTTTCCACAACATAATTTGCAATGTAGAGGCCTATAAAAGTGGCCCACAATGAATATAGCGGAGAAATTTCATTTGACGATTCTGCACATGATCCGTTGCAAGTTAACTGAAAGGTAAAAATTCAGAAGAAAAAAAGAAAAAAGACGACAGCAGCATAAGATCCTCCATCATATCAAGTAGGAAATATGAGAAAAAGGAACTGTGAGAGGTAATACCTCTCCATAGATAACCCATTTGGACAAAAAAGGGTAATCACTGGCTGACCCAACAGGAGCAAACCAAGATTTGCAGACTTGATCTTTCAACTCAGTCATGCCTATGAGTTTTGTAAGCCAAGTGCTCCGCTCTTCCTTGTTCCAAAATGAAAACCAACTAGAATTCCTCCGGCCAAATGTCTTTTCCCTTGCTACAGCAAGGTTGCCACAATGACTATAAAACACACAGCATGCTATGCTTAAAACCTACAGCGATGATGAAGAAATAAGTCAAAGGCCACAATACTTTATATCGTCTTACAAAGTTTTCGAAGAACTTACAGCACAATTTTGCACAATTGTCAGGATCTCAGGTCTTTTTCCAGCCACGCGTGCAACAAGGCCAAGATACCAAAGCCCAAGAAATATAACATGGAAAACGAGAAGAATAAAAATTGACGAGACAAATAAGGTCAGAAACAAAGACAGGTTCATCCTGAGATCTACTCCCATAGATAGAAAACTGGGAAGATGATAGAGAGCAGCCAAAAGTATCCAGGATATATACCTGCATTATTGAAATCCTCCTATTATCAGTTTCATTAATTTATTTTAGAGCGAAGGGTCAAAAACACACCTATCCCGATTTTTTGAGTTTCATACCTGAACTATCAAATGTGTGAGTTTCTTATCTAAATTATCACCAACTATTTATCAAAGAACACCTCAACTATCAATTGTTCACTTATCTTACCTGAAATATCACCATCATAATTCAGGCAAGAAAAGTGAATAATTGATAGTGGAGATATGTTTTGATAAATAGTTGGAAATCGTTTAGGTAGAAAACTCAAACACCTGTTGTTCAAATATGAAACTCGAAAAAACGGGGTACTTTAGGTTTGGTTTTGACCATTTACTCTTTATTTTACTAAAGGATTAGTCATCAAGCCAGATATAGAAACAAAGACTTACCATCGACTAAAGTTAGAGTAACTTGGTTTGATTGTCTTCCCTATAAACGGAGATGAAAAGAAATAAAAGAATCCAAGCAGACAGGCGTACATTGACCACCACTTGACATTGCTATCTAACTTCTGAATAAGCGTATGCAAGTTATCTGATGATATAAAAAATAAGCATCCCACAAACACTGCAATGACCAAATGCCGTGAATGCTCATGTGGATACGGATAAGAATGAGTTAAGATCGTCCTAACTGTCTCCATTTTTAGAGTATCAAGCAGACCACTGGACTGCTTATCCAAACCCATTCAGCAACCACTATTATATCCCCACCGCTTTGCTCGACGAAAGTTTCTCCCAATGAAATCTACTTCACATGAACCAACTGCAAATAAGAGACAAAACAATACATCTTAAATTCTTAGCAGCAAATAATCTATGACCGAGAAAAATGTATCCAGCGCCCAATTCACAAACAACTTAACATTGAAAACTATATCAAAAGAACAAGCTTTGCAGGTGCACAATCTTCTACAACAAACAACAACATACCCAGTGTAGTCCACAAAGTGGGGTCTTGGGAGGGCAGAGTGTACGCAGACCTTAGCCTTACCTTAGAAGTAGAGAGGTCGTTTCCCATAGAACCTCGGCTCAAGGAATAACAGTTCAAAGTAGTCCAGAAAAAGAAGTAACGGCAGTACAAGAAACAACATATAGTTACATAAACTACATTACTACAATGTGCTAATCTACTCAGTACAGTATTGATTTTGAAGTAGCCACCTATGTTGCCCGGACTCTCCAAAAATGCAGTTTAATTTGGAGGTTCCAACTTCCAACACACATTGTTCGACATTTTTAAAGAGTCTTAAGCAACATAATCAACCACCAAAAAAGATTCAAAATTTAGCAAAAAGGGACAATGATTCAATTAAAAAAAATCTACAATTTCTATTCTCAACACAAAATCTAGAACATGCTAAAAAAGACAGATTAAAATCCCTGGCCGAGCCTCCGCTGCCAGCCGAGTAAAGAGCCGTGACGCCAGGGGTGGAACTGGCTTCTCCGAGCAGTAATTTGTGTTCCATGTCTAGATTCAATTCTTCTGCATTAAGCCATCCAGACAGTTGATTCAGAGTGATTTCGACAGGCGAGAGGCGAATATGCTGTTTGAGAGAGGAATAGCCAGCCGGAAGACCACGTATCACGGCATTCACCACGTCTCGTTCAGGAATAATCTCGTTCACAGCATCTAGGTCAGACAGAATAGAGGCCACATCATCAAGGTATTGAGTCATCGTCTTCGTTCCCTTCCGAAGAGTATGCAATTTGTCACGCAACTGAAAAATATGAGCCGTGGACACAGAGTTGTACCTTGTGGCTAGTGCGTCCCAAAGTGAAGCCGATGTGAGAAAACCCCGGGCGTGTTTGTGCACAGAGGGGCTAATAACTGCGAGAAGACAGGCTCGGATCTGAGTGTCTACGATCATCCACGGAAGGTAGTCGGGATTTGGGAGCTTGACGCCGTCCTTCTCGGCTGTCTCGGGCTGCGGCTTCTCCGCACCGTCAATCCATCCGAGCAGCAAGTTGGCTGCGAGGGCGGTGCGGACGTTAAGTGCCCAGGCCGGGTAGTTGTTGTCAGATAATTTTTCGGGGATGAGATTGTGGAGATTCCTGAGCAGTAATTTTACTCCAGACGGTAATTTTGACAGAGGATCAATAACCTTGTCCATGGCGCCGACCTACGGCGGAGGAGGGAGGCCGTGCGGCGTGGTGTAGACGGTGGCGGCGGCGCACACACGTCGGAAAAGAGGAGAGATTAGGGTTTGGGCGGAAGAAGAAACCCTAGCTTTGATACCATGACACAGATTTAAGAATTAATAGATCTTATTAATATTGAAGGGGTTACAGCTGTATATATAGAGAACTGAAGAATAACTAATTACAGAATAACCCAGATGTATTTAATAATTATATATGTAGTCTATTAAACCCAAAGATGGATACATAAGTTTTCACATCAAAGTACAAAACTGTGAAACAGAAAGAACAATCAAACAATATAAATCACTAACAACAACTCCACTAAACTATCTTCAAGAAATGAAAAATACCCACAATTACATCAACACTAAAAACCAAGAAAACTTTACCTGATTGATGAAAGAGCAAACAGCCAGTACTATATGATTGGTCTGTTTTTATACATGTAAGGGGCAAGATTTCATATTAAGAAACAAAACATCAGCATATTATATGAGTACATCTGCAAGTAGAAGGAAGAATAAGAGCATATTCCTTAATCAAGAAACCAAAACCACTAACCGTGTCTCTGAAATGTCTGGTTTTTTTAACGACTTTTAAGGTAGAAAAACAAAACCAAAAATGCAAAGTACGATAGATTGAAAATTCTGGAACAGTACTGTCATGTGTCTGATGTGACCCAAAAAAAAAAAAGATGGCTATTTGATTGGCATCTTGGTGCAGCCAAACATCCAACAGCGATTTTGTTTGTTTCTTTTAATGTTATGCTTTTTTCAGTTTCTTATTTTGCACTTTACTCCGTCCATTTTAGTTATCATGTTATTAAAATAAATATTTAATATAATATTTATTCAAGACATTCGTAAAAGTCTGGTGGATTCAAGGATAAGGTTAGTAAAATACTATTTGTTTTAGGCCTTAAAATATTGAAATTTTAAAAAATTTAATATGAATTTTATGATTTTAATTTTACTTAAAATAATATTAAATATTATAAAATATAAAAGATAAAAAAATTAAATAAAAAGGAAAGAAGAACTGTCTACATTTTATTAAAAATATTTTAATTTTTTTTATTAAATAATCATAATAATAAATGAAGTTTTCACAATAATGTTCAAGGTAATGCATTGCAAATAAATGATTAGCATCTTATTAGTTAAAATTAGTCCTTACTTTTATAAATAATAAAATTATTATGTGAAGTTAAATGTTTAATTTCTTTTAACAATACTACACTAAAAAAAAAAGTATTACGTAAGAATAAGAAAATAACTCTAAATTATCGATAATATTTTTGTTGTGTATATATACTTAAAGCCTCATATTAAAATTTGTCTTTAGACCGCTAATTTTATTGAGATGGTCTTGATAAAAATACCTTTAGACCGCTGATTTTATTAAGACGGCCTTGGTAAAATTAAATGTAGAACAATATTATCATATTATTCAATTTGAAAAACTAATTGATAGTTTATTCATTATATGTATTTTATCTTAATTATTCACTATAGTTATTAATAAATATATTTTTAAAATATTAAATTAATTATTCTCTTCATTTCATATTAGTTGATTATTTTATTAAAAGTACTTGTCCCATATTAATTAGTTATTTTACTAAATACAATAATAACAATATATTCAATAAATTCCCACATAGTGAATTTAAAAAGGGTAAAATATACGCAATTTATATATCATTATTTCCGAAGAAGCAGAAAGACTATTTCCCATAGACCCCAAGCTCAAGACACAAAATCAGTAAATAAAATTGTAGTAAAATATAAAATAAAATAAAATAACAAAAATAAAACGCTCAACCACAAGCACTCACCTCCCCCAACCCACCTAACTAGAGAGTCCATTCTCTGTGCAAATAAAGAAAGTATTACTTCCTTTATTTTAAAAAGAATGACTTATTTTTTATTTTTAAAAAATATTTTTTTTAGTAATATTTTAATTTTAACTTTTCACGTGATTAATTTATGATCAGAAGATTAAAAAAATATTTTACTATATTTAACATAACTTTAATTTAATACCATAAGATTCAAAAAATTTCTTTATTTTTTTAAATTTTAGTTTAAGTCAAAAAACATTATTCTTTTTAAAATAGAGAGAGTAATTAAAATTTTCTTATATTATCTTACAATTAATTTTTTTTTTTGAAAGTATTCACACTAATTTGTAATTTTTTTAAAAAATAAATTAATAAAATTATTCTTTAATTTATAATTTTTAATACATTTATAACAAGAAAAAATAAATAATAATAAAATGAGACAGAGGAGTATAAAGATGACAGTGGTAGTACTTTTTCAGAGGTCGTTGGATTGTAGCACGCCACGTAGTTCAACGTTGGTTTAAAAGACTAGTAGAACATTAGGACACGTGTTCTTTTTTGCTGTATTTTGTTGACTAACCATTAACCTTTTTATATTTATGGTATCATAATAATAATAATATATAGTCCCTCTCCATTGTTTTTACTGCTCAAATAAAATTACCGCATCGATTAGTTATATAAGAATTGGCTAGTATTTTAGTAAATGGGACGCACTTGCTGTCCTATTCGGCGCGAATCTGAATTAGTCGGACTTCAATGTGGGTACCGAATACTGGATGGAAAACCAACCTAGCCATTGCATTAACATGTTTGCCCATCCAACATGGATGCGCTGCCCTTATGGCATGGGCGGCTCAAGCATATTGGTGACCTAAGGTGAAAATCAAACGGAGACCTTAAATTTTTAAAAAAAATAATTTTTTTTTACTAACTCTATTTTCAAAATTATATAATCGATTTTTTCTAATTATTTCTTTTTTAAGTAATAATATAATTAATGCATTAATCTTTCTTGAGACATAATACTCTCGATATATGAATTTCTAATAATTCTTTCCTTTTATATAAAAATAAATTATTTTTTCTATAAATAATATTTATTTATTTTTTAAAAAAATCTATAATATATTATCATAAAAAATGAGGCCCCTCAAATTTAGGGGCCTAAAGTGGCCGCCTATTTTCTTGTAAGGTAGAGCCGCCCCTGCCTTATGGGTAAATCGATTAAGTTGATAATTATATATCTTAATTAAATTTGATTTCATGTTAAGAAGATTTCTTTTTAAGATTGATTGTATACAACGAGTTCGGTTGAACTTTTTTATACACAATTGATGCTTGTATTTTTATTTTTTTCATTATTCGGCATTCGAAATCATATAAATTGAGTGTCAGGCTACTATGTTTAGTCTAGCGCTCGATTAAATTTGATTTGCACAAGGAAAATCTCCTTTTATGATTGACTGCACAAATTCGCGACTCTTAATAGAATAAAGGTGAACTCTTTGTTATATTTATTTAGTATTTCATATTAGGATCAGTGGCGGATTTAGAATTTTTTTTCAGGAGGTTCGAAAAATAAAAATATGTGAAATAAAGCCAATAAAATAATTTCAAGGGATGTAAAATATTTTTTTATTTATTTATATAGCAGTAGCACCTAGCGTTTTTTTTTTATAATAAGAGTTGTACATGCATTTAGTTTTTTTTTTATAATAAGAGTTGTACATGCATTTAATAAGTAGCAGTTGTACAACCACAGGAAATATTAAAAAAATAACAGCAAGCGTCCAAGCAGTGCAAATAACACCGCTGTGCTATTTAAGTGCATTGTTTCTTGTGGTTCAACATTAATATATGTACATAAATACAGATTTTCTACCTTCTATATAGAACGTAATTTTTTGCCGAGGAAATTCGGGAGAACCCCTTGGGAACCACGTAGGTCCGCCCCTGATTAGGGCGAAACTCATCCTAACAAAGGTAATTTCATATCTATAACTCAAAATATTTAAGAACAACTTTACTATCAAAACACTTAAAACGATCCAAAAACAAGTCCTAAGATAAAATATTTCGAATTTTGTTTTGTCAATTAGAACAAGACATAATTCAAGTGTCTAAATGAAATTTATCAACAAATTAAAAGAGACTAGCCATATATTCAACCAAACTTATGCAATTCACCTGGTTAAGTGATTAAATAAAGTAAATTTGTTAATCAATTATGTTTAAGTAATATAAATTTTAAATTCAAATATATAATATACATATATTGATTTGATGTATACACACATATAGGTAAGTTTTTTCCCACTAAAACAATCCAAAAATAAGTTCCATATAAGATAGAGTAAAATACTTTCGTCCATATCAAACTCACCAGACCAAATGAACTACTTTACGTGTTGAACTTAAAATTTCGAATGATGGCCAAAGACGACGAATTCAAATTTTTAATAAATGATTTTGAGTTTGAGGCATAATTGACCACTACTCCTTTGTCGTAATTTATACGACTTATTATCTTATTAACGTTTGTTATTCACGTTAAGTCTTTATTTATTTTTATATGTATATTTCATTTTTTGAGAGTCAAAAGATATTGATTTGACTAGCCTTTTATGATGATTTCTTAATTATATCGAAAAAAGGAAAAAATAGAAGTTATAGTATTTTTCATATAGATTTTGAATTTTCAAATTTTAATTTTAAAATATTAAATAAATTATTTAATTTAATTTTAAAAATTAGTCAAATTATCTCTCGAAAGACGGACGTGCCCATAAAAAGGAATGGAGGGAGTCACATATTGCATTAATTAATTAAAATGCTAGCTATGTATAGCATATCTATATGTCTAACAACTTGTACGTTCCAACATAATAAATTCTTAAACCTAAAGCAGCCATCCATTAAAATTTATAGCTTTCTTAATTAATACGATAGGTAAGGAAGCTTTGCAATTGGATTTGATTTGACATAGCTTTTGACAGTCAAAAAGTTCATAAATAGAGATCAATAAAGAGATGTTTTTGTTTTTTCTATCTTCGTGAGATAGCGATGCTCGTTAATGTTAGTTGTCCACGTTATTAAAAATAATTATCTTAAACTACACTTGTCAATTTATAAACCAAAATAAAATTAATCAAAATTTTCTCATTTCACCCTTAAAATTAATTTTTTTAAAAGTATATATGAATATTGTAAAGTTCCTCCATTATTAATTTTTGTATTGATGAATAAGGTACATGTATTAAAAAGAGATAAAGGGTGAATTAGTAAAAAAAACACATTTTTATTCATGATATCTTAGAGAACATGTAAAAGGAAAAACGATCAATTAATATGGAACGGAGAAAGTATTAAAGTATATAACTCGAAATTGTTTAGATGATTACATCTGAGAAACAAAAGGAAACAGAAAAAATTAGTTACTCAGTTTATTCTCTTTATTTTTTTTAATGGATGTTTAAAACTTCACTCGTGCAAATTATAATAGGGATATGATGTTGTAATCTAAGTTTATTATTCCTATTAATCATCTGATATACACTATGTATGGCAAAGTTAACTATATTAATTGTAGTATTAGGCAATCCGTATAACCTACATCTAAATACGTTAGATGGCAAATTAAACTTGACTACATTATAACACGTCTCTCCACATCATTAAACGTAACATGAACATGAAACGAGTTAACATTTAAGGGTGTGACTTAGTGATCAATTAAATGGATTGGGAATTATGAAATTTCATTGTTAAATTGCAATAAACATGAAACACTAGATGATTTTTACGTGTAACTTTGGTGGACAGAGTTATCTAGTTCTTGTTGCTGGTAAAAGGTGACATGTATCCTGTGAAATGTTTGAGCTTTGTTTGATGAAAACTGTGTCTCAGTGAAGAGTTTTTAGTAATTTGGATTGGGATTTTTTTATGGTTAAAACCAAACATTCTGCTATCAGAAATTTTGGGCCTATCAGAAAAGAAATTTTTTTGGGCCTGGTCCGATTAGAAGATGTACACATAAAAGACATTATTATGAGTCCACTGTATCAATTGATATTTGTCTTGACCCGGAATAAAAAAGAAGTTTTTTTCCTCATAAAAAACAAACTCTCTCCCCAGAGTAGCACGGGCTTAGTCAAGTAGAGTCGGATTGTCTTGCTTGATGATCCAACTAAAAACAAATCAATATGCCATTTCGGGATGGTTGAATGTGCGTTAAAAGTGAGGAATGCTTATTACCCAAGGAAGAAAGTATCAATATGATGTTTTAGACCTACGAAATTCGAACCGAATAATCAGGAGCATTTATGGCCTTATGTGACTTCTTTCAATGTAAAAACATCACTTAAATGAATATAGACAATAGATTTCGAGCATAAGTAAATTGAATATGATAGAATTTTAACTTCAAACACATAATGATAGAATTTTAACTTCAAACACATAATCACGTTTAACGAAATTATTAGATTTGAAGTGACATATCTTGAAGTTGAAACTAAACGATAAATAAAGTACACTAGTACTAAAACAACCATCCAAAGTGCTTCTACATTGGACTATTAACTATTTGCCAAAAAATTCAACCAAACCTAATTTCCCAACCTTCCAATTCAGCAAAATCAAATGGCCTTTCCAAGGAAAAAAGAAAAGAAATAAAGAAAACAAGACAACTTGGAGATATGCAATCTTAGAAACGTTTGACTAAGTATGTGAGTACATATAACACTAGTATTTATGTTGCATAGGGAGTACATTAGAATGGATGAGATATCTTCAATTAAAGAGGTTCAGAGTTTGAGCTCGATAACAGATATATATATATATATATATATGCGATAAAGTTATTTTACGTGATCTACAATCGTGAAAACGGATGAAATTTCTTCATCCGTAACTAAAGGTGGTTTTCAAGTATTAGCACCGATAATAAAGAAATTTCTGCGACAAAGGCGGAGCAAGCCTTTGGCTTGGGGGTTCATCGAACCTCCTTTAACGGAAAATCATACAATTTATACATCACTAATATTATGTTTTATGTATATATAATGGATGTCGAACCCCCTTCGATTAGTTTTTCTTCAAATTTTGAACCTTCTAAATCTTGACTCCGCCTCTTATTATGTAACGATAAAGTTATTTATGCGTGATTAATAATAAAACAGTGCATCAGTGTAGGCTGCCTATACTAAATTCATGAGTGCGACACATCTCTGTGTACATGTAGAATGCTTCGTGCAACAATTATTTTTTTTGAAATTTCTTTTTGCCGACTCTGTGGGGGTTATTATTTGTGGTACACGAGATAAGTTCGGATATTCCAGAATTAAACTTGAGATAAAATTTACACAATGATGCATGGTTGATGATATAAATTAATCCTATGATAACTTTATACCATTAATTAAATATATTATAATAAATATTATCTATCTTGAGCATATTATTGTATATCCCACCTTATTTCATTAAAAATCAAATTTTATTCCACTTTCTAGGTGAGACAAATTAGTCCAAAAATAATTCCAAAAGTATAATTAAGGAATAATTTAATCCGTAAAGCAAATGACCCCTAGAAGTAGTAATTATGCTATCTAGGAAAGTGCATATTATCTTTATCATCATGATGAAAACAGAAAAAAAAATATTATGAATGAATGTGAGATACCTTAAGTTAAAATAGAGAAAAAGTGTCCATTGTTTATGGGATTTCAACAGCTGTTCATTAGATTTGATGTTAAGAGTGGTGGATCAACTTCCCCAACTTTGGGAGCCAACCAGGCAAGATCCATTTATTTCTTGAAGAATCTTCCTTTAATGGGAAATAAATTAATATTAAAAAAATGTAAATATTGAAGCTTGTAAAGAATCTTTGGATGAATATGTGACCACTTTGTAATCTCCTAGTATCCACTATGAATTATTCCACTATAAGCAAGTACAATTTGATGCTCCCACTTAAGTTTGTATACATGAGTGCTTTAATAGTGGCATCAAAATCTAATTATTTACGACAAATTTGTTACAGAATAACCTATATTAGATAGATAAATTTATGAACGAGAGCATTGGAGTAACTAGTAAAGCTAATGTCATGCGATCAGGAGGTTACGGGTTCAAGAAAACAACATAAATCCCGATAATTTGGAGCTTAATTACAGAAAGTTCTGACAGCTTGCATAAAAACTGAAATTTTCAATTTTGGGCCTGTCGAGATACATAATTAGCTTCCGATATATCCAACCAAGATATATTTTTTCCTCTGTAAAGATACATAATTAGCTCTCGATACATTTTTTCGATTTTGATCTGTCGAGATACATAATACATCCAACAAAGATACATTATTTTCTTTTGTAAGGATACAGAATTAGCTACCGATATATTTTTCTCGATTTTGGGTCTGCCGAGATACATAATGAGCTCCCGCCGATACATCCAACGAAAATACATAATTAGTTGGATTTTTGTAATTACTTTGTAAGGATGAAATTTGTGTAAATACGATAAGTTATAAGTGTATATTTATGTTTTTCCTATTTAAAATGTAAAGTAGAGGTAATTCTCCATTTTGGATTTCATTATATTAATCTAACTAAAATATCTTCCGAAAGGGCCGGCAAATTATTACATTAAAATAAGACACATTTTAAAGGACCTTTGACTCGTGGGGTGCACGAACTAAAAGTTGACAATATGAGCATGCACATGGAGAAAAAATTATAGTACAAAGTATGGTGGACGTACTATTTATGGAGGCAAAATTTTATTTAATGGACTTGAACCAGAAATGTCTCTCTCAATATTAGTTAGTGGTGCTTTCTAGTATTAGTAACCTTCACACTACGTACCGTCGAAAATTTGAACAACTTGAAAGAAGCATCAAAACTCTCCTATTAAGATCTTTACACGAATAATCGGTCAGATTTATCATTTTTATAATCGATATACATAAGTTATATATACGTGTGTGTATATACCGTATATTCGTCAACTATTTTTAATTTAAACGACTGAATAGAAGTTTTTAGTTAATTCTCTAAATGCCTACTAGGATGTTTACACAAACGGTTGATCAAATTTATTGTTTTCTAACCGAGATACATAAGTTATATATGATTATATACATATTTTACATATGTATTGTATATCAACCGACTATTTTTAATTTAAACGGTTCGAAAGATAGACTATTTAGTTAATTGTTCTATATGAAATAATATCTTTTTTATCCTATAGTTTGCACTCCCACAACTTGACATTATTGAAAGGTTCCTTAAGAACAGGCAATATGATCTCAATTATTGAACATAGTTACTAATAATGGAAATATTCTTTAAAATGATTAACATATATGTACAACATTGTTTCTCTTTTAATAATAGTGTTTATTTCATATGGGGAGGCCCGGGGGGGGGAGGGTGTTATTGCTCAAGTAGTCAAGTTGAACGGTGTGCATGCATAGGGTCAAATTATAACTCAAATAAGGTTAGCTTGCACAGGTAAAATTAGTGCATTGGACAAACCAATATAATGGAGGAGCTACACTTGTTGAAGTGTAATTGGTTGACGTTGTTTCACTTTATGTATATAGTATGTTTTATGTTGAGATTCTTGTTAGGGGAATATTCGTAGTCAGGTCATTGAGTGTTTGAATTTTTATCTTGTTACTGGGAGTTTGATTTCTCACTTTGTAATTGTTCCTCCTTAGTTTGTCCTCACCCCAATGCAACACCTTCCCAGCAAAGGAGTACTCTCCTCGTATTTTTCGTGTGTTTACTCTTTTTACGTTTTAAATTTTTTTGTGAAAATAATTTGCCTTCAACTTCGACTCGAACAACTAATTAACTACATTTCATAGAATCTTCCATAAGTTTCTTTACTTAAATTTGAAGGAATTCCATTTCCTTGAGCGCATCTTTCATAATCAATCTGTCTATTAATTTGATCCGTTTTGACCAGCTTAATTAAAATTTGCTCTACCAATTTGCCCCCTAATATTTTCCAAAAGCTGTTTGGCTCTTAACTTATAGCCCCCCCCCCCCCCCCACACACACACACCAAGCCCACCTCTATATATACCTCAAAGGAGTATCAGCTTTCAAGAATCATATACACCACCAACCAAAGTATAAAGAAAGAAAGAGAGAATTAGCACCCCTACTTTGTTTTCCTTAGGAAATGGCTCAACCAAAAACTGTGTGCACTTGTACTTTTTTCTTAACACTAATCTTCTTTTCTTTTGGTGTTTTATTGAGTGAGGGAAGGGCACTCTTGAAAAAAGAGAACAACACCACAATATTTAGCCATCATGGAGAAAATAGGCAAAGAAAAGCAGTGGAGAATAACAAAATTGGTCATGATGATCATAACAATATGCATGGCAATATTAATATTTCAGAAGATCAAGGAGGTCCAGGCCACAGCCCTGGTGTTGGGCATGGAGGTGGACCCCCATAATGAAAATGCAGAGGCGAATATAAAGTGTAATATATACGAGTTCAATCAAATTCAATTTTGATCCGAACTCTATATATGTGCTAAGAAATTCACGAAACAAGAAAATTCAAACTCACTACACACTCCTTGGTAATAGTACTAGTAATATTGTTTTCCTTAGTGTGACCTACTTTAGCATGTTGATATATAAAATAGGTCACATATCTCTATTGTGATCTCTATCTATCCATTGTAATTAAAACTGTGCAATATGTAATTTGTACCTTACTTTATTGGTTTGTGAAGTGTAATTTGTTACTATATAATATATATGTATTTGAGTTTTCGTTTTTATTATTTAAACTTCAAACTGTCTATTATGATGATGAGTGAATGTCTAAACCAAATGGGATAAAAAATATATAGTACTATATTTAAAAGGAAGATAAGCTGTGGATGAATTAAAGAAACTAATTATGATTTCGCAATTTAATTTTGAATCTTAATTCGAAAGACAATTAATTAAGATTTATATATATCTGAAATTTTTGAATATCCTTATTTAGAAATCTATATCGGAAATTGCCACCACAATCTTAATAGGAAAAAAATCCTACAATTTTGTTTAAAATCTTGCAACTGTGAACTGTTAAGCATTGTTTAAGGAAATAATCTTTGTTAACATTGATCCTTTGACTTTTTTGTTTGTTTGCATGATTTTGAATGAGGAAATAAAAATCTGAATAATAGTAGTATTAAGAGGTCGTTTGACCATGAAAATTATTTACTTTTTGTCGGAGTTTAACTTCAAAAAATACATTTGACCATGAAATTATAAAAAATTATATTTTCACTTCATTCACTTTTCTCAAAAAATTCAAAAACAACAAAAAGGTATTTTTCACTTTTAACTCCGATCCAAATTACTCACAAAAATTTAAATACAACTCTAATTTATTTATAACTGAGCACAACTCTAATTTTCAAATATCATTTTTCACTTTAAAGGAAAAATTATTTTTTTCTATTTTCTCAATGCAACAAACCGAACACCTACTTAAAATATTACTTCCTCGGTTCCAAAATAATTGAATTGTTGAAATATGACGCACATCTTAAGAAAATAAGATAAAGCTATAAATTAGTCATGTATTTTTATTTTTGCCCTTTTCAAATTCCAAAACATTAATATTGATCATTGGAACTCATCCTTAAAAATTTAATTAATAAAGTAAAAAATTGAAAAAAAATTGTAATATCTATATGAACAATGAATAATTAAATTATTTTAAAGGAATAATTACATAACTTAATCAATATTGACTCCTAGTTACCTTATTTAACCTAGTTTCAATTAATTATAATTCTTAACCTCCTCTTACCTGTTAATTTTTTATAATTACAATTCATAGCCTCTCTCATGTATTTTTTCTTTTTCTCTATTTTCTATTACTTTTTTTTTTCTTTTTCAATTTTTTCCTTCTTTTTTTCTTTTCTTTTTCCAATTTTTTCATATTTTTTTTTCTGTATTTTCTATTACTCCTTTTTTCAGATTTTTTCTTCACTTTTTCTTTTCCTTTTTTTGTTTTCTCTTTCTTCTTTCTTTTTTCAATTTTTCTTTTTCGTTGTCTTTTTTTCATTTTATCTTTCCTTTTTTTTTTTTTGCTTTTTCAGATTTTTCCTTCTTTTTTTCCTTTTTTTTTTTTTCGTTTTCTCTTTCTTTTCTTTTTTTAATTTTTTCATTTTCTTTTTTTTCTGTTGTATTTTTTTTTCTTCTTTTTCTTTTTTTCCCTTTTTTTTTTGTTTTTTCTCTATTTTCTATTACTCTCTCTCTTTTTTTTTTTAGTTTGTTTCTTCATTTTGTCACACCCCTTTTTTACGCGTACTCCAAAAACATTGGAATACATTTTTAAAGTTCGAAAGGGTTTTATTATTCAAGTGACAAGAAAATGAAAATTTGTTTCGGAAAAAGGATTATTTGCATTTTTTATTCAGAGTCGCCACTTGGCATAATCCGGTGTGCCAAGTCACCTTTGGAAAATCCCTTTTTCGAAAACAATTGACTCTTAAACCGGTTTGCGCACAGAGATTCCGGCTAAGGAATTCTGTTGACCGAGGGGAAGGTGTTAGGCACCCCTCGATCCCGTGGTTCGACCACGGTCGCTTGGTGGAGTGTATCGACTATTTTGGCATTACGAAATGTATAAACCACACAAGAGGCACGCAAAAATAATCAAACAAAACAAAACAATCCAAAAATGTAAAGTCCAGTCCAATTATACAGTCCGAAAAATAGAAAAAAATACAAAAAATATAAATCCTAGTCTAAACTAAATCTAGACTAAGCTCCAATGCCTTACCCGACGCCGCGGGCCTTCATCACAATTATTTTCCGCCAACATGATACGTCGGGGCATTCCCCGGTGAAATCAATACAGGTACTTCGGGGCATTCCCCGGTCAAATTACAGCATTGAATTAAATGCGATAAAACAAAACCATTCCGACACATATTTCAAACATGTCATCAATTTGCCATGCCTAAATTTGCCTACCCGAACCTACCATTTGCTTATCCGTTCTAGACTAAAGACATAATCCTACCACGATTCATACCAACAATAAATCAAATTAAACCGAATCTATCCTTTTGTTAATTTTTCCAATTCCACCCCCCGACTTTCTTTCCGTCCATCCATTGAACATGATCAAGTTATGCCTTAATCTACCAAAAACCAAACAACCAAGCATCACAATCATAACATCAACATAAACAAAAATTCAACAAAACTATAATCAACACTCGCCATCGAAACCAATCAAAACAAACAACCACATATATATATATATATAAGAGACGAGTTAAGAAATGGACCTCGATAGAACGTTTTGTCGATAATAAGGAAATCCGAAGACCAAAACTCGATCGTAGAACCTCACGACGGACAAATCAAACTCGGTATTAAAATAATAACCGGACAGCTCCAAAACCCGTGAATGAAATTTTATTCTACGAAAACCCAAACTCACAACGACGATATTCGATAAAGTCAACTTGAAACTCACTATCGACGTGGAACCATGGAATAGACGAAACCAAAATCAACCAAAGACAGCAAGAAATCAAAAAACCCAACAGATCGAGGCGGTGAGCTCACGGCGATGGAAAGGACGGCGGCGACAGATCTAGGCGGTGACGGAGCTAGTGCCGCCGCTGGTCGCTGTTATTCGGCGGCGAAGAGGTCGGAGTGAAGCTGCTGGTCGCTGCCAGAGCTGCTGTTCGGAGAGAAAGAGAGGGAGAGAGAGGGAGTGACGACGGCGCTGTTGCCGTCGTCGGAGAGAAAGAGGGAGGCAGATCGGAGTGACGACGGCGCTGTTGCCGTCGTCGAAGAGAGAGAGAGGGGGTGAGTCGACGGAGAGAGAGAGAGAGAGGAAGTGACGACGCGGTTGTGGGGGTGGTAGTGTCGTGGTGGTCGGAGCTCCGATCGCCGGCGACGACGTTAGAGAGAGAGAGTAGAGTTTAGAGAGAGAGAGAGTCTTTTTCAGAGAGAGAGAGGAAGCCAAAGAATCTGATCTTTTTCCTTTGATTTTTTTTGTTTTCTTCTTGCTTTTTTTTATGTGTATGTGTGGGTATATATTGTGTTGAGTCTTTTCTTTGTTGACAAGAAAATAGAGGGGGGGTGGGGTAACGTGGGGTAGGGGTAGTGGTGAGGTGTTATGTTTTTATTGGGTATGTGGTTAGGATAAGATAGGGTTAGTTATTTTTTGTCATTTTGTGGAGGGATTATCACACGGGTGAGGGTACACGGTAGGATAGGGTAAACAATAGGTAAAACGATATCGGGGAGGGACGAAATTAGGTGTCTACATCATGCCCCCTTTGAATGTAAACATGAAGTGTTTTCAGGCAAAGAAGTAGACAGCGAGATAGAATTTTGTCCCGACCATTATTCAAAGAAAGAAACAGGAGAAAGAAGGATTACCGGGTCTTGAATTAGGAAAGCCTACCCACCCAAGTTATGAAGGGATCAAGTGATAAGTATCTCCAAGGATTGGACGGAGATGGACTATACCGAGTTGGAGAGTCGAGTGAGGTTCCGTCGAGGTTCCGATCCGCGGCTCTGTTATTACATCAAAATGAAAATTACCAGTAAAAACATAAGTGAAATTACAAAAATCCTATCTATACAGCTTCTGTTGGTTCTTGACTCGACTTTCATCACCCTGTTCTCCAGGCGGGCTCCTGACTTGCAATTTCATTCCCTTTGTTGCTTGGCTTTCAATTGCTTCACTTTGTTGCTTGACTCTTTTGTTTCTTCACCCTATTCTCCAGGCGGGCTCCTGACTTGCTATTTCATCACTTTGTTGCTTGACTTTTCATTTTCTTCACTCTGTTCTCCCGGTGGGCTCCGAACTTGCTATTTCATCACCCTGTTCTTCAGACGGGCTCCTGCCTTGCTATTTCATCACCCTGTTCTTCAGGCGGGCTCCTGAAACTCAAAATTAAAACTAGAAAGAAAATTATCCCAAACAAGAATTATAAATAATTAGTATTTCATTTTTTGAAAACATTGTCCCATTTTCCAGGAGGGTCCTGAACAGAAAGTAAATTCCCATTTTTCAGGAGGGTCCTGAATTGAAAGTAAATTCCCATTTTTCAGGAGGGTCCTGAACTGAAAGTAAAATCCCATTTTTCAGGAGGGTCCTGAACTGAAAGTAAAATCCCATTTTTCAGGAGGGTCCTGAACATAAAGTAAAATCCCATTTTTCAGGAGGGTCCTGAACAGAAAGTAAAATCCCATTTTTCAGGAGGGTCCTGAACATAAAGTAAAATCCCATTTTTCAGGAGGGTCCTGAGCAGAAAGTAAAATTCCATTTTTCAGGAGGGTCCTGAACGTAAAGTAAAGTCCCATTTTTCAGGAGGGTCCTGAACTGAAAGTAAATTCCCATTTTTCAGGAGGGTCCTGAACATAAAGTAAAATCCCATTTTTCAGGAGGGTCCTGAACAGAAATTAAAATTCCATTTTTCAGGAGGGTCCTGAGCTGAAAGTAAATTCCCATTTTTCAGGAGGGTCCTGAACATAAAGTAAAATCCCATTTTCCAGGAGGGTCCTGAACAGAAAGTAAAGTCCCATTTTTCAGGAGGGTCCTGAACTGAAAGTAAATTCCCATTTTTCAGGAGGGTCCTGAACAGAAAGTAAAGTCCCATTTTTCAGGAGGGTCCTGAACAGAAAGTAAAGTCCTATTTTTCAGGAGGGTCCTGAACTGAAAGTAAATTCCCATTTTTCAGGAGGGTCCTGGACATAAAGTAAAGTCCCATTTTTCAGGAGGGTCCTGAACATAAAGTAAGATCCCATTTTTCAGGAGGGTCCTGAACATAAAGTAAAATCCCATTTTTCAGGAGGGTCCTGAACATAAAGTAAAATCCTATGGATGTGCATTTCCAATGGTAGCTGAATCAAGTGAAACAAATTTGCCCCTGTTTCAATCGAAGAAAAATTTGTCAGTTAAAAACTTAGTGGTGGCTTGCAGATCTTGGCTTTTCAGGTATCTGCCCAACACTCGTTCCTTTCATCTTTGTTCCAAATTGCTAACACTTGTCGTGTCTTGCCGCATCATTGACCTGGATCCAGATTGAGGGAAATGAGTTCTGACTCAAACAATGGGTTTCCATTTTTACCATGCCCCTGAGGTGCACTCTTTTCCCAAATCTGAAATGCTTCTACGAATCCAATAGCCTGTCGGTTGATAGACTTCCTTTGCTTCGTGTTGAATTACGATCATATTTCTTTTCTGTGTTGTTCCTTGGCTTTTCCTCATATAATTGGAAAGACTGGTAGTAAATTTGAAATCCTTTCTTGCTTGTTTTGACACAGACTTGACTTAAAATGTAAAGAAATGATGGTGACTTTTATTTTGATAAATGACATAAAAGAAACAAAAAGCATGAATATGTAAATGAAAGAAAGAGGGAAATGTCCCATATTCAAAAAGAAAACTTATCTGAATACGACAACCAACTCCAATGAGTATGACATGCATTTAGGATTGAGCTACCTGATCTTCCTATCCAAAACTCCCCATTTGTTGTCGAGTTTGTGCCTTTGCCGTTGAGCCGCTTCTTCAAATCTATTGGACTCATACATCACATTCGACTGACGACATCTAAAAAGACATTCGCCAACAAATCTCTTTCTTTTCACTTTTCACTTTTCTCTTGAACTCTCCCTCGCCTTACGGTGCCCGTGAGGGTTTTCACCAATAAGACTCTCTCATTTTTGTATTTCTCTCAACTCACCATCGCCTTATGGTGCCTGCAAAGGTTTTCACCAATAAGACTCTCTCATTTTCATTTTCTCACAACTCACCATCGCCTTATGGTGCCTGCAAAGGTTTTCACCAATAAGACTCTCTCATTTTTGTATTTCTTTCATGATTTCTTATGCTGAGGGAGATAAGCGGTACTTCGCAATGTATCGGCATATCCATTGCATGCTTAGCCTTAACACTATCAAAAATTGATCTGAAGGACTTTCTTTGGTTGTAACTTGGCTTTTGGTCAAGGTTAGAAAAGATGGTAAGAGGCTCAAACGATACTTGAAGTGGGGGTGGGACTTACAACTTTTGGAATCGACTCAAACAATGCATTAACTCATGCCCCAGTTTTGTTGACTGGGTGAATCTTAAATATTTATTTGGTTGGACCGAGCCCGAAATAGGGCAGCCTACGTATCTCACTCCCGAGAGAGGAGAATCAGGTCGCACGTAGTTCCATCAGCTTGTTCTTTGTTTTGATTTGATTTTTTTCTTTTATTTTCGAACTCTTTCTTTTATTCTTATTTTCTTGACATTTATCTTTGAATCTATTTTGATTCCAAAAGAGGGATATGAAAGAAAAATAAACGAGGCTCAAACGGGTAAACAAAGGGTGACACAATGTTTGGATAGAAGAATAAAATGCCTTCATCATATCAATCTTAAAAAATGCAAGTACTAAACATGCAATAAACTCAAACAAAGGATCAAATATCATACATAGTATCTTTTGACCGCATCAGCATTGATAGCCATTTCTGCCATTTTGCCTTCAGTATCTGTCAAATATAAGGCTCCATTGGGTAACACTTTCTTCACAACGAAGGGACCTTGCCAGTTAGGGGAGAACTTGCCCTTCTCTTCAACCTGGTGAGGAAGGATACGTCTTAATACCAACTGACCAACTTCAAAATTCCTGGGACGGACCCTTTTGTTATACGCACGAGCCATCCTCCTTTGATACAACTGGCCATGACACACGGACGTTAGCCTTTTTTCCTCGATCAAACTCAAATGTTCCAGTCGGGCTTTTACCCATTCGTCGTCATCGATCTCTGCTTCTACAATGACCCGAAGAGAAGGAATTTCAACTTCTGCAGGGATGACTGCTTCTGTCCCATACACTAATAAATATGGAGTTTCCCCTGTTGAAGTGCGAACAGTGGTGCGATAACCTAGCAATGCAAACGGCAACTTTTCATGCCACTGTCTAGAACCTTGTACCATTTTTTGCAGTATCTTTTTTATATTTTTATTGGCGGCTTCTACAGCACCATTGGCCTTTGGGCGATATGGAGTAGAATTTCGATGTGCGATCTTAAACTGTTGCCACACTTCTTGCATCAAATGACTATTGAGATTGGCAGCATTGTCTGTAATAATCATCTTAGGAATTCCAAATCTACAAATGATATTGGCATGAACAAAATCTACCACAACCTTCTTTGTCACCGACTTGAAAGTTACTGCTTCCACCCACTTTGTGAAGTAGTCAATGGCTACCAAAATGAATCTATGTCCATTTGATGCCTTCGGCTCAATTGGTCCAATCACATCCATTCCCCAAGCTACGAACGGCCATGGAGCGGCCATTGCATGCAACTCAACAGGAGGAGAACGTATCAGATCGCCGTGCACCTGACATTGATGACACTTTCGAACAAACTGAATAGAATCCCTCTCCATAGTAAGCCAGTAATAACCTGCTCGAAGAATCTTCTTTGACAAGACGTGACCGTTCATATGCGACCCGCATAGTCCAGAGTGTATTTCAACCATGATTGCCGAGGCTTCTTTTGTATCTACACACCTTAGAAGTCCCAGATCTGGGGTCCTCTTATACAAGATTCCCCCGCTCGAGAAAAATCCACTAGCCAAACGCCTAAGAGTCCTCTTTTGATCGTTGGTGGCATATGTTGGGTATTCTCCTGATTGAATGTACCGCTTGATATCCAAGAACCAAGGTTCTCCATCGAGCTCTTCTTCAACCACATTGCAGTAAGCATGCTGATCACGACTCTGTACATGCACTGGATCGATGTAGGCTTTGTCAGGATGTTGGAGCATTGAAGACAAAGTGGCCAAAGCATCAGCAATTTCATTACGAATCCTTGGAATGTGCCTAAATTTTACTAACACAAATCGTCGGCATAGCTCCTGCAAACATTGTCGATACGGGATGAGCTTCAAATCTCGCGTCTCCCAATCGCCTTGAATTTGATGGACGAGTAAATCCGAATCTCCCAACACCAATAATTCTTGGACTCCCATATCAACAGCTAACCTCAAACCAAGGATGCAGGCTTCATACTCTGCCATATTGTTAGTACAATAGAATCGAAGTTGTGCTGTTACCGGGAAATGTTGTCCCGATTCAGAGAAAAGAACCGCACCTATTCCGACTCCTTTCATATTGACAGCTCCATCGAAGAATAACCTCCAACCTGGATCAACATCTATAACGACTTCATCGACACACGACACTTCTTCGTCAGGAAAATATGTCTTTAATGGCTCGTACTCTTCATCGATGGGATTCTCAGCAAGATGATCTGCCAAGGCTTGGGCTTTCATGGCGGTTCGAGTCACATATACGATGTCGAACTCGGTAAGCAAAATTTGCCACTTTGCCAATCGACCTGTCGGCATAGGCTTCTGAAAGATATACTTCAAAGGATCCATGCGGGAGATGAGATAAGTAGTATAGGATGAGAGATAGTGCTTCAACTTCTGTGCTATCCAAGTTAGGGCACAACACGTCCTTTCAAGAAGAGTATACCTGGCCTCATAAGTGGTGAACTTCTTGCTAAGATAGTAAATAGCCTGCTCTTTTTTGCCTGTGACATCATGTTGCCCCAGGACACACCCGAAAGAATTGTCCATGACTGACAAGTATAAGATCAAAGGCCTACCAGGCTCCGGGGGTACCAACACGGGCGGATTTGACAAATATCTTTTGATTCGATCGAACGCTTCCTGACATTCTTCAGTCCATTTTACCGCAGCACTCTTTTTCAGCAACTTGAATATGGGCTCACAAGTGGTTGTGAGTTGAGCAATAAACCTGCTAATGTAGTTCAGTCTACCAAGCAAACTCATTACCTCCGTTTTATTCTTTGGCGGGGGCAACTCCTGAATGGCTTTGATTTTCGAGGGATCTAATTCAATTCCCCGACGGCTGACTACAAACCCCAACAACTTTCCAGATGGAACTCCAAATACACATTTTGCCGGGTTGAGTTTGAGGTTATACCTGCGAAGTCTTTCAAAGAACTTTCTCAAGTCTTTTACATGGTCGGCCTGACTTTTTGACTTAATAATCACATCATCCACGTAAACCTCAATCTCCTTATGCATCATGTCATGAAACATAGTGGTCATGGCTCTCATGTATGTTGCTCCAGCATTCTTCAAACCGAACGGCATCACCCGATAACAATAAGTTCCCCATGGTGTGATAAAAGATGTCTTCTCCGCGTCTTCATCATCCATAATGATCTGGTGATATCCGGCATAGCAATCCACAAAAGAGGCTACCTCGTGTTTAGCACAGTTGTCTAGCAAAATATAGATGTTGGGCAGTGGAAAATCATCTTTTGGACTTGCCCTGTTCAAATCGCGGTAATCAACACACACTCGAATTTTGCCATCTTTCTTTGGTACGGGAACAACATTGGATAACCACATGGGATAACGAGCCACTCGAATTACTTTGGCTTCAAGTTGTTTCATGATTTCCTCTTTGATTTTAATACTTACATCTGTTTTAAACTTCCTCAACTTCTGTTTGACAGGAGGGAATGCGGGATCCGTTGGCAATTTGTGAGACACTAACTCAGTGCTTAAACCAGACATATCATCATAAGACCATGCAAAAACATCCTTATAATCCATTAACGTTTGAATCATTTCATCCTTTAGCTGGGGCAAAACATGTACACTGATTTTAGTTTCCCTAACATCTTCTTGATCCCCTAGATTTATTGGCTTAGTCTCATTCAAATTAGGATTCGGTTTGTCTTCAAATTGTTCCAACCCTTTGCTTATTTCTTCTAATGCTTCTTTTTCATCATATTCCTCATCCTGCTCCATTACATCTGGATTATTTTGGATTTTAAGACCAGGCTGAAAATTCCGCATGCATGTCATGTCATTAGAATCAGCATAAAGAGAACTATGTAAAAAGAAAAACAAACTATATTAGACACAAAACAAAAGGGACATTGCATTTCATTAAATAAAGATAGAAGGGTTTAAACACAGACACCAATATAACATAAACAAACTAAAATCCGAATTACAACCCTGAAATAACTCGGATAAACAGAAAGGAAAACAAAATAAACTACCAAAACTCCCTCCTGACGGGGAGAGGAGTGACTTCCCAATTATTGAGCCGGACAGCTGGACCTATGAATTGCACATCTGCCATACTGGTACCTTCTCCTGCTTCAACCATATCAACTTCAATAAAAAAGTTCTGGAGGTCACCCACCAATTCAACTTCAGATTCCACATGCTTCGCGACATCGCTCTTAACAAATGACTCACTGAGTAGTGGCATTGGGCGAGGGAGTGACCATATTTCCTTCTTCCTTCCCCTGATTTTCTTCAGATCTTCAGTTGTAGGCTCAAATCCCAGACCAAACGTGCCCACGTTCTCACTCGGACATATGGGATGAACTATACCATGCAGAGATGCTCCCAAACCTTTTCCTGGTTCAAATCCGTATTTCCAAAGTTCACTCACCATCATGATAGAAGCAGAAGACAATTGCGGTCCCGGTATAGCTTGCCACTCTGGGATACGACTCACTGGCACTGTATCAAAAATTTGATAGACGAATGTCTCCTCCACGTTATTTGCTTCAATAAAGGACAAGGGAGAATCTTCGTAGGCTGATAAATCTCCTTCACCATGAATAACTACTTCTTGCCTTTCATGCTCAAACTTAATCATTTGGTGCAGCGTGGATGCAACCGCCTTGGCCTTGTGGATCCAGGGCCTTCCCAACAACAGATTGTAAGAGGATTCTATGTTCAATACCTGAAACTCTATGGCAAACTCAACAGGCCCTATGGTCAACATTAGTTCTATTTCGCCAATGGAATTTGACTTTGCACCATCGAAAGCCCTAACACATACATTGTTGGGCTTGATCCTATCAGCACCAACATTCAGCTTTTGCAAAGTAGAAATAGGGCAAATATTTGCACCTGAACCTCCATCAATCATAACATGAGTGACGTAGAAATCCTCACACTTCACTGTAACGTAAAGACCCCGATTATGCCCTGTACCTTCAACAGGCAATTCATCATCAGAAAAGCTGATCCGATTGACCTCAAAGATTTTTCCCACCATTTTCTCAACCTGGTTGATTGTAATCTCCCTTGGAACATATGATTCATTCAATACCTTCAACAAAACATCACGATGCTCCTCGGAGTGCAACAACAAAGATAAAAGGGAAATTTGAGCAGGGGTTTTCTTCAGCTGGTCTAATACTGAATACTCTGGCAATTTCATCTTTTTCAAAAAATCTTCGGCTTCCTCCTCAGTGATAGGCTTTTTGATAGACGACGGTTCACTCACCGTTGGCTTAGACTTTCTTAAGCTTTCAGGCACGAAGCATCTTCCTGACCTGGTCAAACCTCCTACCTCATCTACATCTTCCACAACTTTTTTCCCGTGATAGGTCATCACAGTCCGCCCATAATTCCAGGGAATCCTTTTCATATCAACTATCGGAGGTTGGGTCACCGGTTTGAGGACAATAGGCGCTGCCAGTGCTCCTTTCACCGTCAAGATAGGCTGACTCAAAGCTCCCACCACTGTCAACTTAGGTTTATCCTGACTCGAATCACCATACCTTCTGGCGCCTTGTACTGTGATCAGGGGCTTCTTTGTGCTTTCTCGGGATTTATCCTCCCTCATTCCTTCCTGGCTCAATGACATTGCTTTCAAAGACTCCGCTACATTCACCGATTTCTCCTCAGTGGTGTGTATCTTGACAATAGGATTATAACCCCTCGAAGACTCTTTCCCATCATATATCAATTCTAACATATTGGCTTCTGCATGGGTTGGCAACGGATTCTGGTTAATGTTTGGACCCTTCGGGGCTTGGACCAACATCTGATTTGTGTCAATCAAGTCTTGGACAGCTCTCTTTAAATGCCAGCATTTCTCAATATCATGGCCTGGCATATCAGAACAGTACGCACACCTTAAAGAATAATCGAGATTCCTTGGTGGTGGATTTGAAAGCCTTCCTTGAATTAGGCTTAAAACCTTCAACTTCCTCAACCTATCAAACAAGCTAGCATATGACTCCCCAAGAGGTGTGAATTGATTTTTGACCGTTTTCTCCTGCTTATACTCGGGCCTAGGCTGAAAACTGGGTCTGGGGGGGGGTTTTGGTAATTTGGTGGAGCGAATGGGCGATTTTGTGAAGTTTGCGCGCGCCACTGCGGGTAAGAAGGGGTTTGGGCATATGGTTGCGCACTATATACTGGGTAAGGGGGTGGTGGAATGGAATATAAAGGATTTTGTGGAGGGTAGTAATGGTGGGGAGGAATATATGGAGCTTGGGCGTAGACTTGGGCTTGGGATTGGGGATATGGGCGAGGTGGCCTTTTAGGATAAGTATGGGTTCCGGCTACGACAGTCGCAACATCCTCTTTCTTCTTTTTTCCTCCAAATGCGCCAGATCCACCTTGAATCGCTTGTGTGGTAGCTTTTAATGCAGCAAAACTCACTATTCGACCGATCTTAATCCCGTCCTCTATCATCTCCCCTATTTTGAGGACTTCCATAAAAGACTTTCCCATTGCCGGAAGTAAATGTTGAAAATAGGTCTCATCCTGCGCCTGAATGAAAACTTCTACCAACTTACTTTCCTTCATTGGAGGCTTTACCCTAGCGGCCTGTTCACGCCACCTTATAGCGTATTCCCTAAAACCTTCAATGCTCTTTTTCTTCATGTTGACCAAAGATTTTTCGTCCGGAATCAAATCGATGTTGTACTGAAAATGTTGAACAAATTCAGAAGCCAAATCATCCCAACTGTTCCATTTATCGATATCCCGATCGATGAACCATTCTGAAGCCAGATCTGAAAGACTCTCGCCAAAGAAGGCCATGAGTAGTTCTTCCTTTCCTCCTGCAGCCCTCAACTGGTTGCAATAACGTCTCAAGTGTGCAACAGGATCACCATGCCCTGCGTACTTCTCGAACTTAGGCATCTTAAAACCGGGGGGCAGGTTGATGTCTGGGAACATGCACAGGTCTTTATAGGAAACACTTCTATAATCTCCGATTCCTTGCAAATTCCTCATAGCTTGCTCTAAACTCTTCAGTTTCCGGGCTATGACATCCTGTTCCTCCGTTGCGACAGGTTTCTCCGTATCAAATGGAAATACAGGCGGCTGAGTGTACCCATACGGTTCATTCAATTGCAGAGTAGGCTCCGTAGCATAATACTGACCATCTGAAACCTTCAGTGCTGGCTCACTGGAAGACCGAGGAAGCCTCATTGTGGGACGCACAGCATATATGGGAGTTTCATGTGGTGGCGGGGCCACGAATACCGGTGTGATCGGTGGCGCTGGCTGAGCAGCTGGTCTTGATTGGGGAGCTGCCAAGGGCACTCCAGAATTGCCAGGATAATAATGTCGTGGAGTGAATCCTGGCGCGTGCTCAGGTGACTCAGTAGGAGCAGAGAATTGTGCTTGAGAGAGCGGTGGGCAATTAGAGATATTCCCAAGACCTTCAGGGAGCGGAGGAGGAGGCATTCCGCTGGCCCATGCCCGGTGCAAATCTATCAATTGTTGCCTGAGCCTTACTACCTCATCATTGTGTTCTGAACTTTTTTCCCTGTGATCCTGATCCGGGTCAATGAGCGAATTTTCAATCTCCCTGCTAGCCATTGCGAGCTTTGCTTTGGATCTAGTGAAGTATGGGTGACTAGCCAGAGTGCTGCAAACCTACCACTTTTATCTGAAAGAACATGCTCATCAAAGACGACATCCGTTAGGATTAGGGTATACCAAAAGCATGGGAATCACATTGGTAAAATTGCCCTAAGTTCATGTTCATTTCTACCAGCTTTTGAGGGTAGCGAGGTCATTTCAACATCATTCCGATTTTTATTTACACACTTTTTTTTTTATCTACACCTATTACTATTTTTTATCAATATCTGCTCTTTTCCTCACGTTATATACCTTTATTTTATCATTCTTTATGGCTTTTGTTTTCCTTAAAAGAGGAAAAATAATGAAAAACAACGAAACAAAATGATTAGATCGAACCCAAAAGTAGGCTGCCTACGTATCATGTTGTACATGAATCAGATCTTGCGTAGTTCGGGCGGCTTATGCATAAACATTACACAATTGAAGGTTTTTTTTTTTTTTCTTTTTTTTTTCACGAAACACGAAAAACAAGTAAACAAAAGAAAGACGTAACATCCTAACATTTCGATGAAAGATAGCAAAACATACAACGAATTTAGGACCACTTTAAAACTAAACAACAAATACAAAAAAAAACACTTTAAACCCCTAACGATATGCGTGCAATAAATACCCGAATATCAAAAACAACTTAACTCCGACTTAACACAGACACCAACCTACAATGACAGAAACATAAAAGACTCAAACTACATAAAGATAAGACAAGTTCTTTCAAACTGGTGCTCTGTGTGATGTCCCCGGCTGAGATGAACCCATCTGTGAAGTCCCCATTTTTCCACTTAGACTTTGCAACATGTCCTGCAACGACGTTTTGATACCCGGAAACAAATTTCTTGCCCGTATCCCCGCCTCTTGGAGAGTACACCCGCAAAGGTTTCTCTGACACCCATCCATAGTTGTGATCAAACGCGACAACTGAACTCTCAAAAACTCCTCCTTGACACCCGGATCTTCCTGCTCATCATCTTCTACCATGATTGCTTCCCGTATTCGCCCTCTAAGTTGGGCTGGTAAGGGTCTACTAATGCCACGGGGCATAGATTGTAGCCAGATTTCATAGTTTTGAGTGCATCTTGGATTTTCCTCGAAAGTATCGACACCCAACTTTATCGCGTTATTCCAGAATTGCTCATATTTGCTTTCCCCTACGGCTTGGTCTTTAAAGTACTCTACATCCTTTAGAAGGTCAATTATTGGGGGGACGTCTTGCATTCTACCCAACTGACGCATCACCCTTCTTGGATTGTAAGGCCTAGTGCAGTTAAGTCCTATCAAAACTAGAAAGAGTTGCATTTGAGATCCAATCAAGATTTTCTTAGGACAAAACCACATATAGCACCAAAGAATGTTGTTTGGAGTTCTTGATCCGAGAAATTCGATCCAAGAATCGACTCCAATAGGAAAAGAAAATTTGTCAAAACGCATTCTTTCTTGCATGGCTTGCACTCGATCATTCAGACAACGGTCGATCACATCTGCTCTAATCAAAGAAGGCGTATGCAAGTGCTCCATCATCCACAACTGCAATATCAGATTACTCCCCTCAAAAAATCGTACCCCTCCTTTTACTTCAGTTAAAGCCTTATATATTTCTGTTAGGATCATTGGTACAATGGTGACCTCATCTTTTTTCTTGAATAAAGTTATCACCACTGATTGTAGACGAGTATTGATACACCTCTCATCTAACGGAAACACTAAGATACCCAACAAAGCCAGACAGAAAACCTCCATACGACGTTGTTCCCAGATTTTTTTGGTAGTACAGAATTCATCCCAAAAACAGTCGAAACCCTCTAAAGACCCAAATCTAGCAAACAAATAGTCCAAGGAAATCCAAGATTGTTTGAGACATCCCAGATGCTTGTTATCTTTTAATCCACAGAGTCGAAGGAATTTCTTACGAGTATGATTGCGGGCTAAAATCATCTGCTGGTCCATGTAAGTCAACCGAAACAGACAAGATATTTCTGCCAGGGTAGGAGTCAATTCACAACTTCCGAACCTAAACACCAAATTATTTGGATCCCAAAAAGTCAACGCAGCTTCTATTAAATCCGGACGAGGCGTGAGATCCATGAGTGTTACAAGATTGCCTAACACTTTCCTCACTTCGTGTTTTTCGGAGTAATTGAACGTGCCCCACCACTTGATCAACTTTTTGGGTACCTTGACAACCATAAGGACTCTAGACTTTGTGGACAGGTCCATCCTGTAGTAGCAGATAAGAAATTGTCTCAAAATTTGATAAGAGCAAAAGGTTCCCAACCAACGGGAATTTGATGCGGACATACGTCGATGGGACAGACCGCTTCATGACTCCAAATCGCCGAACAGTAATGCTGAATAAAATCAGCCTACTTGGCTAACAACTCTAGGTTACGGAGTAAAAGACCTAGCCTAAGACTAAGACAAAGACCAAAATAAAGGTTACCGGACCCACCGAGGGTTGCCTACGTATCCCGCCCCGAGGGACGGAAATCAGGTATGCGTAGTTCGTTCAGATTGGACATTTAACGATTAACTAATAAATTGACCCTAACTTAAGAGACAACCAAAAACAAACGAGTGAAAACATTTTGGATTTTCAACTAGACATTTCAACTAAGACTGACACCACCAATTATAAAAAAATCTTTTTGGTATTTTGTTTTTGACAGATAAGTAGACAAAGCAAATAAAACCCTCTTTTTTTTTCATTCAATTTTTTTTTTTGAACTTACGGTACTTTGAGAAGATAAATGCAAAAACGTAAAAAAAAATCTTTTGAGTTTTGGGATCGTGAAGAACAAAAGCCATAAAGAACTCTAAAATAAACTTCGACACTCCTTTTGATTCATTCTTTTCGACTCACTTTTTTTCCTTTTTTTTTTCTTTTTTTTTTTTCCACACTTTACTTCTAACACATGTTTTCCCCAAATCGGTCCGTCAAATGACCACGTTACCCTCAAATATGCAACAGTTAGCACGTAGGGATGCTTTAAAGGCGAGTCTCCTACAAAGGACCGTGTAGGCCCCGCTAGGTCTCAATAAGATGCACATAAGAATGACCTAAAGGCTGACCTACGTTGTGGTTTACTAACAAGGCCGTTCGGGGGAGCATATGGTCGATAGTGGCTGCTTTGCTTTCCACCTACTCCATACATCCAACGGCTCCCCCCCTAAAATAAAGGTGACTCAACTAGATTTCGTGCGCACGACGTGCGCTCCGAGACTTGTTGCAGAAAGAAGGCCGGGGGGATGGACTCATGATGACAGATATAAAGCGGTAACACATAGGATAAATACTATAAACAAAGAGCACGAAAACGCACAAAAGTGAAAACAATGACAAAACAATAATCACAAACAATGCTTATACACTCGTAATGCCAAACAAAGCCGATACGACTAAAAAATAAGCTCGAATTCTGAAATTTCCCCAGCAGAGTCGCCAGAGCTGTCACACCCCTTTTTTATGCGTACTCCAAAAACATTGAAATACATTTTTGAAGTTCGAAAGGGTTTTATTATTCAAGTGACAAGAAAATGAAAATTTGTTTCGGAAAAAGAATTATTTGCATTTTTTATTCAGAGTCGCCACTTGGCATAATCCGGTGTGCCAAGTCACCTTTGGAAAATCCCTTTTTCGAAACCAATTGACTCTTAAACCGGTTTGCGCACAGAGTTTCCGGCTAAGGAATTCTGTTGACCGAGGGGAAGGTGTTAGGCACCCCTCGATCCCGTGGTTCGACCACGGTCGCTTGGTGGAGTGTATCGACTATTTTGGCATTACGAAATGTATAAACCACACAAGAGGCACGCAAAAATAATCAAACAAAACAAAACAATCCAAAAATGTAAAGTCCAGTCCAATTATACAGTCCGAAAAATAGAAAAAAATACAAAAAATATAAATCCTAGTCTAAACTAAATCTAGACTAAGCTCCAATGCCTTACCCGACGCCGCGGGCCTTCATCACAATTATTTTCCGCCAACATGATACGTCGGGGCATTCCCCGGTGAAATCAATACAGGTACTTCGGGGCATTCCCCGGTCAAATTACAGCATTGAATTAAATGCGATAAAACAAAACCATTCCGACACATATTTCAAACATGTCATCAATTTGCCATGCCTAAATTTGCCTACCCGAACCTACCATTTGCTTATCCTTTCTAGACTAAAGACATAATCCTACCACGATTCATACCAACAATAAATCAAATTAAACCGAATCTATCCTTTTGTTAATTTTTCCAATTCCACCCCCCGACTTTCTTTCCGTCCATCCATTGAACATGATCAAGTTTATGCCTTAATCTACCAAAAACCAAACAACCAAGCATCACAATCATAACATCAACATAAACAAAAATTCAACAAAACTATAATCAACACTCGCCATCGAAACCAATCAAAACCAACAACCACATATATATATATATATAAGAGACGAGTTAAGAAATGGACCTCGATAGAACGTTTTGTCGATAATAAGGAAATCCGAAGACCAAAACTCGATCGTAGAACCTCACGACGGACAAATCAAACTCGGTATTAAAATAATAACCGGACAGCTCCAAAACCCGTGAATGAAATTTTATTCTACGAAAACCCAAACTCACAACGACGATATTCGATAAAGTCAACTTGAAACTCACTATCGACGTGGAACCATGGAATAGACGAAACCAAAATCAACCAAAGACAGCAAGAAATCAAAAAACCCAACAGATCGAGGCGGTGAGCTCACGGCGATGGAAAGGACGGCGGCGGCAGATCTAGGCGGTGACGGAGCTAGTGCCGCCGCTGGTCGCTGTTATTCGGCGGCGAAGAGGTCGGAGTGAAGCTGCTGGTCGCTGCCAGAGCTGCTGTTCGGAGAGAAAGAGAGGGGGAGAGAGGGAGTGACGACGGCGCTGTTGCCGTCGTCGGAGAGAAAGAGGGAGGCAGATCGGAGTGACGACGACGCTGTTGCCGTCGTCGAAGAGAGAGAGGGGGGGTGAGTCGACAGAGAGAGAGAGAGAGAGGAAGTGACGATGCGGTTGTGAGGGTGGTAGTGTCGTGGTGGCCGGAGCTCCGATCGCCGGCGACGACGTTAGAGAGAGAGAGTAGAGTTTAGAGAGAGAGAGTCTTTTTCAGAGAGAGAGAGGAAGCCAAAGAATCTGATCTTTTTCCTTTGATTTTTTTTGTTTTCTTCTTGCTTTTTTTTATGTGTATGTGTGGGTATATATTGTGTTGAGTCTTTTCTTTGTTGACAAGAAAAGAGAGGGGGGGTGGGGTAACGTGGGGTAGGGGTAGTGGTGAGGTGTTATGTTTTTATTGGGTATGTGGTTAGGATAAGATAGGGTTAGTTATTTTTTGTCATTTTGTGGAGGGATTATCACACGGGTGAGGGTACACGGTAGGATAGGGTAAACAATAGGTAAAACGATATCGGGGAGGGACGAAATTAGGTGTCTACACATTTTTTCTTTTCCTTTTTTATTTTCTCTATTTTTTTTTCCAATTTTTTCTTTTTCGTTATCTTTTTTCATTTTGTCTTTTTTTTTTCTTTTCTTTTTCTTCTTTTTCTTTTTATTTTTTCTCCTTCTTTTTTTTTGTATTTTTCTCACATTTTTTCTCCTTCTTTTTTTATTTGTGCGAACTAGCAAACATAAATATAAGTGCGAACTATAAAATATAAATAAAAAGGTGAATTTTACCTACAAATATAAGTGGAAACTATAAAATATAAATAAAAAGATGAATTTTACCTACAAATACAAGTGGGAACTATAAAATACAAATACAAATACAAATGCAAATTATAGCATATAGATACAAATGTGAACTATCATTTGTATTTTTTAATTATTGAAAAGGAACGATTGATTTTCTTTTTACGAAAATTTGTTTGTATTTATTTATACGAGTTGTATTTATTGATACAAATAAATACAATTTAAATTTTTATAAAAATACAATATGTATTTGTATTTTTAAAATCGTTGGGTTCATTTGTTTGTAATTGTATTTGTATCAAGTGATATTTATTTATTTACAAATACGAATAATAATTTTGACATACAAATACAAAACGGTACATTTGTATCAAAGGATGCATTGCATATTTATATATTTTAGAATCAAGAAAATACATTTAATGCATTTACTTGTTTCTATACAAATACAAATGATAAATTGTACATAATCACGGTTAAATACAATATGCAATCAACGTACAAATACAAAATAATTCTTTAATAATAAAAGGACATCGACGAAAATAGAGCACAAACACAAATATAATCTAAATATACAAACACAATAAAATCATAATAAAAATATAATCCAATATAATATACAGTCAATTATAAAATACAAATACAAAACAGTTCTTTAAAATACAAGTGCAAATTATATAAAATATAAATGATGGTGCGAACTAACAAATACAAATACAAGTGCGAACTATAAAATACAAATATAAACGCGAACTACAAAATACAAATACAAGCGCGAACTTTAAAATACAAATACAAATATAGTTGTATCAATGAATACAAAAATATAAATGACGGTGTGACTACAAATAGATAAACAATTATGGTATTTACGTTATCATCAATGACTTGTGCTCGAGTAGTTATATTTTTTTAAAATACAAAAAATATAAAATAGAACAAAAAAATGATAAAGAAAATAAGTACAAAAAAGAAAAGAAAAAAAAAAGAAAGAGAGATAGAAGAGAGAAAAAATATATAAAAAATGAAAAAATGAAAAATAGGAAAAATTAGAAAAAAGAAGAAAAAAAATGAAGAAAACACGAAAAAGAAGAAATATATTAAAAAAAATGATAGTGTTTTTGGCAAGACTAAATATAGTGTATTTATGTTTTTATGAATGCAGATCAATATGTAAAAGTGAATATAGCGGTTGTGAATCGAATATAGCAGCTAAATGGTACTATATTTATATTTTATATGAATACATACTATTGATAAAATCGAATACAACATACATAAATTGAATACAATAAGTATAAATGGTAATTATATAAAATATGGCTATGAAAGATGAGTTTTTCAGTAAAATATAGTTATTTTTAAAAGATTTCTTATTTTTAATATTAAAAAAATATTTCAATAATTCAATTATTTTAAAAAGAAAAGTACTATGAAAGTGGAGAAGGATATGCCTCATTAATGATTAAAATATTGTTTTATACTATCTATTTTGTAATTACCATTCATTTTTCCATATTCTAAATTTATCACGAACAGACAAAAAAGGACAAGTTAACCCATAGTTTCCAAAAATAACTGCAAATCTTATCTCCATGGAATATTGGAAAACGACAACACTTAATGCTTAGCACAAGACAATGAGACATTGTCTGAGAATTAATGATCAACCCAAGGACCAATTTATTACATCGTTCCTTCTGTTCCTCTCTCAATTCACTTTTACTTGTTATTAATTTTTTAATTAAATTTTAAACTTTTTAATTATTTTTAACATATTAAAATTCTTTTTTTATTTTATCTATAATATTAATTATTTATTTTCTAAAATGATTTTAAAAAATAATAATAATCATCAATTAATAAAAATATTATAATAAAATAATAAAATCAAAATATAATAAGTAAAAATAAATAATGGGAATAGCTCTCCACAGGCTCCAACTTAAAAATTTTTACAATGGGAGAATCACAACTAATAAAAGTTGTGTGATTCTTTATTAATTTTTTAACACATAAGTTATGTGTTCCTATCTTTTTAATTTTATAATAAAAGTAATGAATACGAAAGAGAAAATATATTTATATAATTCATATGGGTCTTAATTGATAAAATAAATTGTGTTAAGTAAATATAAAAAATAAAAAAGAGGAGAATTATATGGCTCTTGTATGAAAAACATGAACGGTAAAAATATAATTTTTTTCTTTATGATTTCATAAAAATTCACGTAAAATTTTGATCATTATTTGAGATAATAATTACATCAAATTTATGTATAGATCCTATTTTTATTAATAGATATTTCATTCGTTTAAATTTATGATTTTTTTTAAAATTTTTAAAGACATATTTTATATTTATTACAATAATATTTCTCATAAAATATCACAAATGAGATTTGAGAAAGGTAGAGTGTATGCAGACTTTATCAGATGGAGTGCTTCATCTTTTTTATTTTATTAATAATTTAATTATAAAATAATTTATAATTTTTACTCTCAATTAATAATTTATAACAACATAAATTTTTGGGTTATAAAATACTATATTTTATCTCTATTCAAAATTATTTATTTATTTAAATATATACCGAGTCAAAACTTTCACATAAACTAAAATATATAAAATATGAGTAAAATTGACACATAGACAATATGCCTTGTTTATTCAATTTTATAATTAAAATGCAATGAGACTCAATCTATCAATATTTATAAGGATCTTCTTGGTTATAAAATATTAAAATGTGAGCATTTTTTTTTTTCAAAATAATTTTTTCATTTATGTTTAAAATTCAATGTTTGACTTTAAAAACAGTTTTGGGTTTGTTTTTCAATAGAATTTACATTTTTATGCGCAAAATGTTAAATACTTATTTTTCTACTAATCTAAAACATTGAAATATTATTTTATATATTTATGTGAAAGTTTTGACTCCGTACATATTTAAAAAAATAAAAAAAATTGGATTGAGATAAAATATAGTATTTTATAACCCAAAAAATTGTGTTGTTATAAATTATTAATTGGGTGTAAAAATTATATATTATTTTATAATTAAATTATTAATAAAATAAAAAAGATGAAGTACCCCCTCTGATAAAGTTTGCATATACTCTATCTTTCTCAAATGTTATTTATGATATTTCATGGGAAATGTTATTGTTCTAAATACAAAAATATGTCTTTTTTTAAATTTTAAAAAGAAATAATAAATTAAACGAATAAAATATTTATTAATAAAAATAGGATCAATACATAAATTTGATGTAATTTTTATCTCAAATAATAATCAAAAGTTTACGTGAACTATTGAAATCATAAAGAAAAAAAATATATTTTTATTGTACATGTTTTTGCATACAAGAGCCATATAATTCTCTTTTTTTTTTGTTTTTATATTTATTTAACACAATTTATTTTACTAATTAAGACCCATATGAATTATATAAATATATTTTCTCTCTCTTATTCATTGCTTTCATTACAAAATTTAAAAGATAGGAGCCTATAACTTATGTGTTAAAAAATTAATGGAGGATCACACAACTTTTGTTGATTGTGACTCTCCCATTGTAAAAATCTTCGGCTCTCAGTTCCATGCCATACATGGTAACCAAGTGGCAAATACTTATACACTTTAATATATACACTTCAGAATTTTGCATAATCGTGTAAAAGTGTAAATACCTTTTATGTCCTATTTAGAGTTTTTGATGATGATGATTCTTGAAGAATTTTTGAATTAATTAAAGTCCTATTTTCTTATTGCAATACAGGAAAATTAGAACTTGCAGAGCTATATGCAGAATTTCTTCGATCAAAATATGAAGGATTTGTTCATCCTCCATGATATGAAGAGTTTTGAGGTCGTCCACCTCTGCTACGTCCTCTGGCTGTTTGCCAGGGTGGTTCCATGCTACATCAATAATTAGGAATTTGATCAGCATACCATGACATATATTCACATAGATCTTCATAAAGTGTGTCCTTTGTGATAAGATCATTAATGACCTTCCGTAATAGAAGCATGTGCATGTCCGCATTTAAAGGAGTTGCCTTTATAAAAGTGATTAAGAATTTTTGAGAGAAGAAGTGGAGAAAGAGTTTCATTATTCCTTTTAATCCTGTAAATGGTATCAGAGCCTAGGAACTTTCATAGTAATTATGTTAAGTGCGGTGAAGTTTTCAGCATAGATATAAGGCTTTTACTATCATGGATATGGGCGAAGTTAGTACTAAAAGTACAAAACTCGAAGAGGTAGATTTACCTCAAGATATGAATTTACTGAATAAATGGACAATTGCTAAAGTAGAATTAAAAACTATTTATGAATATGGATTTTTTGATAAAATAAAACACAAATAAATTATTAAAACAACTGAGCAATCTCTTGCTTTAAATGCTGATGAACAGACTATTCAACTCCTTAATAAACATGATATTGATATTTTAAAAAAAATATTATAATTATATGCATATTGGTCTGGTACAAATTGCATTTAGACCTTTAACATTAGAAGGACTTCCTGAAACATTTTTAGCTGTTTTGCGTGATGCTAGAAATTTAAATTTTCGAAAATCCTTAATGGGATCTATTGAATCCACTCTTGCTTATGGTCCTGTATATTTTAATACTCAGCCAAATTTACAATTATCTCTGACTGATGTGAATATTCTTCATGCTCTAACCTTAAATGTAAAAACTCATGGTTATAATTATGCACCTGGTTCTGAGCTTATTGGACTATCTTATCGTATTTATTATCGATTGTTATCAACCCTTAATCCTCGCTGTAAATTAATAGATGATACTTCTGATTGTACAATGCTTATTGAAACTAATTTTATAAAATCTAGGGTCACTACCCGTAGAACTATTAGATGGGATGAAATTGATTTTTCAAAAACTTGGATTCTAAATTCAGTCACTTCTCCAAAACAATTGGCAGAAGAAGTGACTAATTCAGAGTTGACTCATGTATCTCAAAACTCTGACGGTAGAATTTGATTACAATTTAATGATACTCCTCCAGTATATAGAAATTCTTTTTCAATACCAAGAAGGTTACCTCCCATACATCATATTTCTCCTATAGATCCCGAATATGGTCCAGCTAGGAATCGTGCTGCATCCTTGCATACTATTAATTCTGCGGATTCGCATGTTACACCTAAGAGTGTAGAAAGAATAAAAATTAATTCCAAAATTAATATAGTTCAAGATTTTGACAATGAAAATCCTACCCCTTCTGAAATAGATTTTGATATTAACTCTGTTTAAATAATGATGACACAATTTATTGATTGTAGTCGTGGTTCTCAGGCAAGAAAATATATTCAAAAGGAATTTTTTGATAAAAAATGGAAAACCTTTAGGACTTGATTTTTTGAGGATTATAGTCCGGATGAGTTAAAAAACTTCTCTGAAGAATTTTATGAAGTGTGCGCATTGCATAATCAAATTGTTTACTTTGTGCCATGGTTCATGTCTGCATATTTGCCTTTGTATGACAAGGTTATTGAAAGATCTTACCAAAGTTCAAATGGTACTATAACACAAGCTATTTATCCTCCTCAATCATCTTTTATACTGCCTAATAATACTGGTCTAACTTTCTCTGCTTTTCAACAATTTATTGATAATGAAGTTGGAAAAATCACTATTTCTGAAATTAATTGTCTAATTGCCCAAAACAATTATTTAAGCCTTTATGTAAAAGTTCTAGGAGAACATATCTCCTCTCTTGATGAAAAGCTTGATATTATGGCTAACCTGATTAAAAAACTTAGTGATGGTCAAAAGTCTTCCGATATTGCTTCTACATCAGAAAGCAAGTCAGAAAACTTAACTGCTAAACCGCATATTCAAAGACTTCCTGATATAGATATAGAAGGATTTAGACAACCCTCTGACTTAGAAAAATTTGAAAAATTGCTTGAAAAGAAATTCTCTGGTCTAAATATAAAGCCCATTGATTTGTCTAATAATTTTGCTGAGACTATTAAATCTTTAAACAATAATTTTAATGATGTCCAAACTACTCCAATCGGAGCAGAAATCCATTCAGAGTTGAATAAACTCAAAGGTTTGGTTAGAAAACAACTGGGGAAGAAATATGCAGATATTCCTCGGATGCAAACTGCCTATTACCCACGACCAACTCCTCAAGATGTCATGATCGAAGAGAGAGATTGGTCCCTCACAAACACTTCTTATAGTGGAGAACATATTTACGAATGGAATTTAGATGGTTTATCTGAAAGACAATTGTCTATTTTGGTTCATCGTATGTTGATGTATTCTACTATTGCTAAAGTCTCTAGCCCTAAAGACAATGTGGGAAATCCTACTCGCTCAGATAATACTATTTGCAAAATGATTGTTGCTGGTTTTACTGGCCAACTTCGTGGCTGGTGGGACAATTTTCTTTCTAGTGAAGACCGAAATAAGATCTATGAAGCCAGAAATCTCTTACCTGGGGTGGATAACCTAGGTCGGGATCTTCCTGCAAATAGAGAAGATGTCGTTTATACCCTTGTACTTGTAGACACCTAATTTCGTCCCTCTCCGATGGCATTTTTACCCATTCTTATTTTATCCTACCGTGTACCCTCACCCATGTCATTATACCCCCACAAAATACAAAAAAATAATAAATAAATAATAAAATAACAAATCCTATCCTAACTAATTCTATCTTATCCTAACAACCTACCCAATCAAAATAAACCACACCACCCCATACCCTACCCCACCTACCCAACCCCAATACCCACCTCACAATATTTACACACACATACTCTCACGTAAAAAAAAAAGAGGAAGAAGAAAAGGGAGAGCACGACTGATCTTTCTTTCATTTTTTTTCATAATTCACAATATTTCATCTTCTTCACTCACATCTCACCGGAAACACACTCACGGACACACAAATATACATATAATTCACACCCCACTCTCCATTGACAGGACATACGCACACACTCGCGGGTGATGGGAAATATACACACACCGTCGCCAGAGACCACACAGCCGACCGGAATCCACACATACGCCTACACACAGAGAGAAGATTAAGGTTGAAAGATTGAGAGAGGAAGAGAGATCGAGAGAGAATAGAAAAACGGAGAGGAATAGAAACAGAGAAAAGGAGGAGAAGAACGAGTTGATCGGAATAGAGGGATTTTAGAGTTTTTCGGTGAGATCTCGCCAGAGATCTGCCGGGAAAACTCACCGGAGAGCCGGAAATACAGCAACAACAATAACCAACTCCAAAGCCCTCCTAAAATCCGATTAAACTAGTGTCCAATTACTCCGTTGCCGTCACTGTCACTGTCCAACGGCGGGTATCTACCGGAAAAGCATTTGAGTCGATGTCTTTGTCCTGTTTCAGTAAAATATATCATTAAATGGGCGAAAATCCTAGAAATTGGTCTCATTCGTTTTAACGGGTCGTATCAGTGTTATCTCCGTCTTTTATTTCGGCTAGATTCGGGCTTCGCTTTGCGATGCCGAGTGGTATGAGACTGTTTGGGGTCGAGTTTGGTCATTGTTGAGGTTCGGTTCGGGGTTTCGGAACGACTTTATTTTTCTTAATCAAGCCAGAATATTCGGAAGGTCCATTTCTTAACCCGCTCTCTTTTATTTATCTTGGTGTGTCAAATTCGTTGTGATTATGTGTGGTGTTATTATGTTTGTTGGTTTTATTGTTGATATTGATCATTACGTTTGTTGATTCGGCTATGGTGGGTTGAGGAAAGAATTTGGCCATGTGTTGATTGTTGATTGATAAAAAACGAAGCTAGCGGGGGTGGAATTGAGAACTTGATAAAAAGGGTTGAATTAGATTAACGTGGGTTTATTATTATTTTCGTTCAATCCGAAATAAGTAAACATTGAGTGAATGTGATAGATTTATGCCATATTGAATTGGATAGGCAATATAGGTCCGGGTAGGCAAATTTTAGAATTAAGTGCTTTGTTGGATGTGAACGTGGAGTAAGTGTTGAATGTTTTCTACTTTATCGCGTTCGATTCAAAGTGTATTTATTTAATCGGGAAATGCCCCGAGGTAATTTGTATTCACTCACCGGGGAATGCCCCGAAGAATTTTGTACGCAAAGGATGCTCGTGATCAAGGCCCGAGGCATCGGGTAAAGCATAGTTTAGGACTAGTGTAGGTTATTTTAGTATTTTTATTTCGGGTTGTAATAATTGGACTGGACTTTACATTTTGTTTTGTTTTGTTCATTGTTTGATTGTTTTGCGTGCTTTTGTGTGGTTTCTACATTTCGTAATGCCAAAATAGTTGATACACTCTACCTAAGCGACCGTGGCTGAACCACGGGATCGAGGGGTGCCTTACACCTTCCCCTCGATCAACAGAATTCCTTAGCCGGAATCTCTGATCGCAAACCAGTTTAAGAGTCAAATGGTTTCGAAAAGGATTTCCTAAAGGTGACTTGGCACACCGGATTATGCCAAGTGGCGACTCTGAATAAACAATATAAATAATCCTTTTTCGAAACAAATTTTCATTTCTTGTCACTTAAATAATAAAACCCTTTCGAACTTTAAAAATATTCCATTTTTTGGAGTACGAGTCGAAAAAGGGGTGTGACAGCTCTGGCGACTCTGCTGGGGAAGTTTTAGAATTCGAGCTTATTTTTGAGTCGTATCGGCTTTGTTTGGCATTACGAGTGTATAAACATTGTTTGTGATTTTTGTTATTGTTTTCACTTTTGTGCGTTTTCGTGCTCTTTGTTTATAGTATTTATCCTATGTGTTACCGCTTTATATCTGGCATCATTTGCATAACCCGAGTCAATTCTTTCCGCAACAAGTCTCGGAGCGCACGTCGTGCGCACGAACTCTAGTTGAGTCATCTTTATTTTAGGGGGGAGCCGTTGGATGTATGGATTAGGTGGAAAACAAAGCAGCCACTATCGACCATATGCTCCCCCGAACGGCCTTGTTAGTAAACCACAAACGTAGGTCAGCCTTTAGGTCATTCTTATGTGCATCATATTGAGACCTAGCGGGGCCCACACGGTCTTTTGTAGGAGACTCACCTTTAAAGCATCCCTACGTGCTAAATATTGCATCTTTGAGAGTAACGTGGTCATTTGACGGACCGATTTGGGGAAAACATGTGTTAGAAGTAAAGTGTGAACAAAAAAAAAAAAAAAGTGAGTCAAAAAGAATGAATCAAAAGGAATGTCGTAGTTTATTTTAGAATTCTTTATGGCTTTTGTTCTTCACGATCCAAAAACTCAAAAAGATTTTTTTTTTTTTTTTTACATTTTTGCATTTTGTCTTCTCAAAGTACCGTAAATTCAAAAAGAAAAAAAAAAGTTTTTTCTACGTATTTTTCAAAAGCAAAAATACCAAAAAAAAAATTTCCATAATGGATGGTGTCAGTCTTAGTCAAAAGTGTCTAATTGAAAAATCCAAAAAGTTTTTATTCGTTTGTTTTTGGTTTTGTCTCTTAAGTTAGGGTCAATTTATTAGTTAATCGTTAGTTGTCCAAACTGGACGAACTACGCATACCTGATTTCCGTCCCTCGGGGTGGGATACGTAGGCAACCCTCGGTGGGTCCGGTAACCTTTATTTTGGTCTTCGTCTTAGTCTTAGGCTAGGTCTTTTACTCCGTAACCTAGAGTTGTTAGCCAAGTAGGCTGATTTTATTCAGCGTTACTGTTCGGCGATTTGGAGTCATGAAACGGTCTGTCCCATCGACGTATGTCCGCATCAAATTCCCATTGGTTGGGAACCTTTTGCTCTTATCAAATTTTGAGATAATTTCTTATCTGCTACTACAGGATGGATCTGTCCACAAAGTCTAGAGTCCTTATGGTTGTCAAGGTACCCAAAAAGTTGATCAAGTGGTGGGGCACATTCAATTACTCTGAAAAACACGAAGTGAGGAAAGTGTTAGGCAATCTTGTAACACTCATGGATCTCACGCCTCGTCCGAATTTAATAGAAGCTGCGTTGACTTTCTGGGATCCAAATAATTTGGTGTTTAGGTTCGGAAGTTGTGAATTGACTCCTACCCTGGCAGAAATATCTCGTTTGTTCCAGCAGATGATTTTAGCCCGCAATCATACTCGTAAGAAATTCCTTCGACTCTGTGGATTAAAAGATAACAAGCATCTGGGATGTCTCAAACAATCTTGGATTTCCTTGGACTATTTATTTGCTAGATTTGGGTCTTTAGAGGGTTTCGACTGCTTTTGGGACGAATTCTGTACTACCAAAAAAATCTGGGAACAACGTCGTCTTGAGTTTTTTTGTCTGACTTTGTTGGGTATCTTAGTGTTCCCGTTAGATGAGAGGTGTATCAATACTCGTCTACAATCAGTGGTGATAGCTTTATTCAAGAAAAAAAATGAGGTCACCATTGTACCAATGATCTTAACAGAAATATATAAGGCTTTAACTGAAGTAAAAGGAGGGGTACGATTTTTTGAGGGGAGTAATCTGATATTGCAGCTGTGGATGATGGAGCACTTGCATACGCCTTCTTTGATTAGAGCGGATGTGATCGACCGTTGTCTGAATGATCGAGTGCAAGCCATGCAAGAAAGAATGCGTTTTGACAAATTTTCTTTTCCTATTGGAGTCAATTCTTGGATCGAATTTCTCGAATCAAGAACTCCGAACAACATTCTTTGGTGCTATATGTGGTTTCGTCCTAAGAAAATCTTGATTGGATCTCAAATGCAACTCTTTCTAGTTTTGATAGGACTTAACTGCACTAGGCCTTACAGTCCAAGAAGGGTGATGCGTCAGTTGGGTAGGATGCAAGACGTCCCCCCAATAATGGACCTTCTAAAGGATGTAGAGTACTTTAAAGACCAAGCCGTGGGGGAAAGCAAATATGAGCAATTCTGGAATAACGCAATAAAGTTAGGTGTCGATACTCTCGAGGAAAATCCAGGATGCACTCAAAACTATGAAATCTGGCTATAATCTCTGCCCCGTGGCATTAGTATACCCTTACCAGCCCAACTTAGAGGGCGAATACGGGAAGCAATCATGGTAGAAGATGATGAGCAGGAAGATCCGGGTGCCAAAGTGGAGTTTTTGAGAGTTCAGTTGTCGCGTTTGATCACAACTGTGGATGGGTGTCAGAGAAATCTTGGCGGGTGTACTCTCCAAGAGGCGGGGATACGGGCAAGAAATTTATTTCCGGGTATCAAAACGTCGTTGCAGGATATGTTGCAAAGTCTGAGTGGAAAAGTGGGGACTTCACAGATGGGTTCATCTCAGCCGGGGACATCACACAGAGCACCAGTTTGAAAGAGCATGTCTTATCTTTATGTAGTTTTGAGTCTTTTATGTTTCTGTCATTGTAGGTTGGTGTCTGTGTTAAGTCGGAGTCAAGTTGTTTTTGATATTCGGGTCTTTATTGCACGCATATCGTTAGGGGTTTAAAGTGTTGTTTTGTATTTGTTGTTTAGTTTTAAAGTGGTCCTAAATTTGTTGTATGTTTTGTTGTCTTTCATCGAAATGTTAGGATGTTACGTCTTTCTTTTGTTTACTTGTTTTCGTGTTTCGTGAAAAAAAACCTTCAATTGTGTAATGTTTATGCATAAGCTGCCCGAACTACGCAAGATCTGATTCATGTACAACATGATACGTAGGCAACCTACTTTTGGGTTTGATCTAATCATTTTGTTTCATTGTTTTTCATTATTTTTCCTCTTTTAAAGAAAAAAGAACAAAAGCCATAAAGAATAATAAAATAAAGGTAGATAACAAGAGAATTGGAAAGAACAAAGGTGGATACGAAAAAAAAAAGAATAATAATAATAATAATAAATAAAAAAAAAAAGTGTAGATAAAAATCGGGATGATGTTGAAATGACCTCTCTACCCTCAAAAGCTGGTAGAAATGAACATGAATTTAGGACAATTTTACCAATGTGACTCTCATGCTTGTTGTGTGCCCTAATCCTAACGGATGTCGTCTTTGATGAGCATGTTCTTTCAGATAACAGTGGTAGGTTTGCAGCACTCTGGCTAGTCACCCATACTTCACTAGATCCAAAGCAAAGCTTGTCATGGCTAGCAGGGAGATTGAAAATTCTCTCATTGACCCGGATCAGGATCACAGGGAAGAAAGTTCAGAACACAATGATGAGGTAGTAAGGCTCAGGCAACAATTGATAGATTTGCACCGGGCATGGGCCAGCGGAATGCCTCCTCCTCCGCTCCCTGAAGGTCTTGGGAATATCTCTAATTGCCCACCGCTCTCTCAGGCGCAATTTTCTGCTCCTACTGAGTCCCTTGGTAGCTCCCCAATCAAGACCAGCTGCTCAGCCAACGCCACCGATCACACCGGTATTCGTGGCCCCGCCACCACATAAAACTCCCATATATGTTGTGCGTCCCACAATGAGGCTTCCTCGGTCTGCCAGTGAGCCAGTATTGAAGGTTCCAGATAGTCAGTATTATGCCCCGGAGCCGACTTTGAGAATGAATGAACTGTATGGGTACACTCAGCCACCTGCATTTCCATTTGATTCAGAGAAACTTGTCGCAACAGAGGAACAGGAAGTCATAGCGCGGAAGTTGAAAAGTTTAGAATAGGCCATGAGAAATCTGCAGGGAATCGGAGGTTATAAGAGTGTTTCTTATAAAGATCTGTGCATATTCCCAGACATCAACCTTCCCCTCGATTTTAAAATGCCTAAGTTCGAGAAGTATGCAGGACACGGTGATCCCGTGGCCCACTTGAGACGCAATTGCAACCAGTTGAGGGCTGCAGGAGGAAGGAAAGAGCTGCTCATGGCTTTCTTTGGCGAGAGTCTTTCTGATCTGGCTTCAGAATGGTTTATCGATCAAGATATCGACAAGTAGAACAGCTGGGACGACTTGGCTTCTGAATTTGTTCAACATTTTCAGTACAACATCGACTTGATTCCAGACGAAAAATCTTTGGTCAACATGAAGAAAAAGAGCACTAAAGGTTTTAGGGAATACGCGATAAGGTGGCGTGAACAGGCCGCTAGGGTAAAGCCTCCAATGAAAGTAAGTAAGTTGGTAGAAGTTTTCATTCAGGCGCAGGATGAGACCTATTTTCAACATTTACTTCCGGCAATGGGAAAGTCTTTTATGGAAGTCCTCAAAATGGGGGAGATGATAGAGGACGGGATTAAGACCGGTCGAATAGTGAGTTTTGCTGCATTAAAAGCTACCACACAAGCGATTCAAGGTGGATCTGGCGCATTTGGAGGTAAAAAGAAGAAAGAGGATGTGGCGACTGTTGTAGCTGGAACCCATTCCTATCCCAAAAGACCGCCTCGCCCCTATCCCCAATCCCAAGCCCAAATCTACACCCAAGCTCCATATATTCCTCCCCACCATTACTACCCTCTACAAAACCCTTTATATTCTATTCCACCACCCCCTCACCTAGTATATAGCGCGCAGCCATATGCCCAAACCCCTTCTTACCCGCAGTGGCGCGCGCAAACTCCACAAAATCGCCTATTTGCTCCACCAAATTACCAAAACCCTTCCAGACCCAGTTTTCAACCTAGGCCCGAGTATAAGAAGGAGAAGGCGGTCAAAAATCAATTCACACCTCTTGGGGAGTCATATGCTAGCTTGTTTGATAGGTTGAGAAAGTTGAAGGTTTTAAGCCCATTTCAAGGAAGGCTTTCAAATCCAACACCAAGGAATCTCGATTATTCTTTAAGGTGTGCGTACTGTTCTGATATGCCAGGCCATGATATCGAGAAATGCTGGCATTTAAAGAGAGTTGTCCAAGATTTAATTAACACAAATCAGATGATGGTCCAGGCCCCGGAGGGTCCAAACATTAACCAGAATCCGCTGCCAACCCATGCTGAAGCCAATATGTTAGAATTAATATATAATGGGAAAGAGTCTTCGAGGGGTTATAAGCCTATTGTCAAGATACAGACCATTGAGGAGAAATCAGTGAATGTAGCGGAGTCTTTGAAAGCAATGTCATTGAGCCAGAAAGGAATGAGAGAAGATAAAGCCCAAGAAAGCACAAAGAAGCCCCTGATCACAGTACAAGGCGCCAGAAGGTATGTTGATTCAAGTCAGGATAAACCTAAGTTGACGGTGGTGGGAGCTCTGAGTCAGCCCATCTTGACGGTGAAAGGAGCACTGGCAACGCCTATTGTCCTCAAACCGGTGACCCAACCTCCGATAGTTGATACGAAAAGAATTCCCTGGAATTATGGGCGGACCGTGATGACCTATCATGGGAAAGAAGTAGTAGAAGATGTAGATGAGGTAAGGGGTTTGACTAGGTCAGGAAGATGTTTCGTGCCTGAAAGCTTAAGAAAGTCCAAGTCAACGGTGAGTGGACCGTCATCTATCAAAAAACCTATCACCGAAGAAGAAGCCGAAGAATTTTTGAAAAAGATGAAATTGCCAGAGTATTCAATATTAGACCAGCTGAAGAAAACCCCTGCTCAAATTTCCCTTTTATCTTTGTTGTTGCACTCCAAGGAGCATCGTGATGTTTTACTGAAGGTATTAAATGAAGCATATGTTCCAAGGGAGATTACAATCAACCAGCTTGAGAAAATGGTTGGAAAAATCTTTGAGGTCAATCGGATCAGCTTTTCTGACGATGAATTGCCTATTGAAGGTACAGGGCATAACCGGGGCCTTTACATTACAGTGAAGTGTGAAGATTCTATGTCACTCATGTTATGATTGATGGAGGTTCAGGTGCAAATATTTGCCCTATTTCTACTTTGCAAAAGCTGAATATTGGTGCTGAGAGGATTAGGCCCAATAATGTATGTGTCAGGGCTTTCGATGGTGCAAAATCAAATTCCATTAGTGAAATAGAACTAGTGTTGACCATAGGGCCTGTTGAGTTCGCCATAGAGTTTCAAGTATTGAATGTAGACTCCTCTTACAATCTATTGTTGGGAAGGCCGTGGATCCACAAGGCCAAGACGGTTGCATCTACACTGCACCAAATGATTAAGTTTGAGCATGACAGGCAAGAAGTAGTTATTCATGGTGAAGGAGATTTGCCAGCCTACGAAGATTCTCCCTTGTCTCTTATTGAAGCAAATAACGTAGAGGAGACATTCGTCTATCAAATTTTTAATACAGTGCCAGTGAATCGTATCCTTGAATGGCAGGCTATACCGGGACCGCAATTGTCTTCTGCTTCTATCATGATGGTGAGTGAACTTTGGAAATACAGATTTGATCCAGGAAAGGGTTTGGGAGCGTCTCTGCACGGTATAGTTCATCCCATATGTCCGAGTGAGAACCTGGGCACGTTTGGTCTGGGATTTGAGCCTACAGCTGAAGATCTGAAGAAAGCCAAGGGAAGGAAAAAGGAAATATGGTCACTCCCTCGCCCAATGCCACTACTCAGTGAATCATTTGTTAAGAGCGGTGTCACGAAGCATGTAGAATTTGAGTTTGAATTGGTTGATGACTTCCAGAACCTTTGTATCGAAGTTGATATGGTCAAAGCAGGAGAAGGTACCAGTATGACAGACGTGCAATTCATAGGTCCAGCTGTCCGACTCAATAATTGGGAAGTCACTCCTCTCCCCGTCAGGAGGGAGTTTTGGTAGTTTATTTTGTTTTTCTTTCTGTTTATCCGAGTTATTTCAGGGTTGTAATTCGGATTTTTAGTTTGTTTATGTTATGTTGGCATCTGTGTTTAAACCCTTCTATCTTTTATTTAATGAAATGCAATGTCCCTTTTGTTTTGTGTCTAATATATTTTGTTTTCCTTTTCTTACACAGTTCTCTTTATGCTGATTCTAATGACATGACATGCATGCGGAATTTTTAGCCTGATCTTAAAATCCAAACTAATCAAGATGTAATAAAGCGGGATGGGGAATATAATGAAGAAGGAGCACTAGAAGAAATAAGCAAAGAGTTGGAACAGTTTGAAGACAAAGCGAATCCTAATTTGAATGAGACTGAGCCAATAAATCTAGGGGATCAAGAAGATGTTAGGGAAACTAAAATTAGTGTACATGCTTTGCCACAGCTAAAAGAGGGAATGATTCAAGCATTAATTGATTATAAGGATGTTTTTGCATGGTCTTATGATGATATGCCCGGTTTAAGTACAAAATTAGTGGCTCACAAGTTGCCAACTGATCCCGCGTCCCCCCTATCAAACAGAAGTTGAGGAAGTTTAAAACCGATGTAAGTATTAAAATCAAAGAGGAAATCATGAAACAACTTGAAGCCAAAGTAATTCGAGTGTCTCGTTATCCCATGTGGTTATCCAATGTTGTTCCCGTACCAAAGAAAGATGGCAAAATTCGAGTGTGTGTTGATTACCGCGATTTGAATAGAGCAAGTCCGAAAGATGATTTTCCACTGCCCAACATCCACATTTTGTTAGACAATTGTGCTAAACACGAGGTTGCCTCTTTTGTGGATTGCTATGCCGGGTATCACCAGATCATTATGGATGATGACGACGCAGAGAAGATGTCTTTTATCACACCATGGGGAAATTATTGTTATCGAGTGATGCCATTCGGTTTGAAAAATGCTGGAGCAACATACATGAGAGCCATGGCCACTATGTTTCATGACATGATGCATAAGAAGATTGAGGTCTACGTGGATGATGTGATTATTAAGTCAAAAAGTCAGTCCGACCATGTTAAAGATTTAAGAATGTTCTTTGAGAGGCTTCGCAGGTATAATCTCAAACTCAACTTGGCCAAATATGTATTTGGAGTTCCATCTGGAAAGCTGTTGGGGTTTGTAGTCAGCCGTCGGGGAATTGAATTGGATCCTTCAAAAATCAAAGCCATTCAGGATTTACCATCGCCCAAGAATAGAACGGAGGTGATGAGTTTGTTTGGTAGACTAAACTACATTAGCAGGTTTATTGCTCAACTCACAACCACTTATGAGCCCATATTCAAGTTGTTGAAAAAGAGTGTTGTGGTAAAATGGACTGAAGAATGTCAGGAAACGTTCGATCGAATCAAAAGATATTTGTCAAATGCGCCAGTGCTGGTATCCCCGGAGCCTGGTAGGCCTTTGATCTTATATTTATCAGTCATGGAAAATTCTTTCGGTTGTGTCCTGGGTCAACATGATGTCACAGGCAAAAATGAGCAGGCTATTTATTATCTTAGCAAAAAATTCACCGCATATGAGGTCAGGTATACTCTTCTTGAAAGGACGTGTTGTGCCCTAACTTGGATAGCACAGAAGTTGAAGCACTATCTCTCATCCTATACTACTTATCTCATCTCCCGCATGGATCCTTTGAAGTATATCTTTAAGAAGCCTATGCCGACAGGTCGATTGGCAAAGTGGCAAATATTGCTTACCGAGTTCGACATCGTATATGTGACTCGAAATGCCATGAAAGCCCAAGCCTTGGCAGATCATCTTGATTAGAATCCCATCGATGAAGAGTACGAGCCATTAAAGACATATTTTCCTGACGAAGAAGTGTCGTGTGTAGATGAAGTCGTTATAGATGCTGATCCAGGTTGGAGGTTATTCTTCGATGGAGCTGTCAATATGAAAGGAGTCGGAATAGGTGCGGTTCTTATCTCTGAATCGGGACAATATTTCCCGGTAACAGCACAACTTCGATTCTACTGTACTAACAATATGGCAGAGTATGAAGCTTGCATCCTTGGTTTGAGGTTAGCTGTTGATATGAGAGTCCAAGAATTATTGGTGTTGGGAGATTCGGATTTGGTCGTCCATCAAATTCAAGGCGATTGGGAGACGCGAGATTTGAAACTCATCCCGTATCGACAATGCTTGCAGGAGCTATGTCGACGATTTGTGTTAGTAAAATTTAGGCATATTCCAAGGATTCATAATGAAATTGCTGATGCTTTAGCCACTCTGTCTTCAATGCTCCAACATCCTGACAAAGCCTATATCGATCCAGTGCATATACAGAGTCGTGATCAACATGCTTACTGTAATGCGGTTGAAGAAGAGCTCGATGGAGAACCTTGGTTTTTGGATATCAAGCGGTACATTCAGTCAGGAGAATACCCAGCATATGCCACCAATGATCAAAAAAGGACTATTAGGCGTTTGGCTAGTGGATTTTTCTTAAGTGGGGGAATCTTGTATAAGAGGACCCCAGATCTGGGACTTTTAAGGTGTGTAGATGCAAAAGAAGCCTCGGAAATCATGGTTGAAATACACTCTGGAGTATGCGGGTCGCATATGAACGGTCACGTCTTGTCAAAGAAGATTCTTCAAGCAGGTTATTACTGGCTTACTATGGAGAGGGATTCTATTCAATTTATTTGAAAGTGTCATCAATGTCAGGTGCACGGCGATCTGATACATTCTCCTCCTGTTGAGTTGCATGCAATGGCCGCTCCATGGCCGTTCGTGGCTTGGGGAATGGATGTGATTGGACCGATTGAGCCGAAGGCATCAAATGGACAAAGATTCATTTTGGTAGCCTTGACTACTTCACAAAGTGGGTGAAAGCAGTAACTTTCAAGTCAGTGACAAAGAAGGCTGTGGTATATTTTGTTCATGCCAATATCATTTGTAGATTTGGAATTCCTAAGATGATCATTACAGACAATGTTGTCAATCTCAATAGTCATTTGATTCAAGAAGTGTGTCAACAGTTTAAGATCGCACATCGAAATTCTACTCCATATCGCCCAAAGACCAATGGTGTTGTAGAAACCGCCAATAAAAATATAAAAAAGATACTGCGAAAAATGGTACAAGGTTCTAGACAGTGGCATGAAAAGTTGCCGTTTGCATTGCTAGGTTATCGCACCACTGTTCGCACTTCAACAGGGGCAACTCCATATTTATTAGTGTATGGGACAGAAGCAGTCATCCCTGCAGAAACTAAAATTACCTCTCTTCGAGTCATTGTAGAAACAGAGATTGATGATGACGAATGGGTAAAAACCCGACTGGAACATTTGAGTTTGATCGAGGAAAAAAGGCTAACGTCCGTGTGTCATGGCCAGTTGTATCAGAGGAGGATGGCTCGTGCGTATAACAAAAAGGTCCGTCCCAGGAATTTTGAAGTTGGTCAGTTGGTATTAAGACGTATCCTTCCTCACCAGGTCGAATCGAAAGGCAAGTTCTCCCCTAACTGGCAAGGTCCCTTCGTTTTGAAGAAAGTGTTACCCAATGGAGCCTTATATTTGACAGATATTGAAGGCAAAATGGCAGAAATGGCTATCAATTCTGACGCGGTCAAAAGATACTATGTATGATATTTGATCCTTTGTTGAGTTTATTGCATGTTTAGTACTTGCATTTTTGAAGATTGATATGATGAAGGCATTTTATTCTTCTATCCAAACATTGTGTCATCCTTTGTTTACCCGTTTGAGCCTCGTTTATTTTTCTTTCATATCCCTCTTTTGGAATCAAAATAGAGTCAAAGATAAATGTCAAGAAAATAAGAATAAAAGAAAGAGTTCGAAAAAAAAAATCAAAGCAAAGCAAAGGACAAGCAGATGGAACTACGTGCGACCTGATTCTCCTCTCTCAGGAGTGAGATACGTAGGCTGCCCTATTTCGGGCTCGGTCCAACCAAATAAAGATTTAAGATTCACCCAGTCAACAAAACTGGGGCATGAGTTAATGCATTGTTTGAGTCGATTCCAAAAGTTGTAAGTCCCACCCCCACTTCAAGTATCGTTTGAGCCTCTTACCATCTTTTCTAACCTTGACCAAAAGCCAAGTTACAACCAAAGAAAGTCCTTCAGATCAATTTTTGATAGTGTTAAGGCTAAGCATGCAATGGATATGACGATACATTGCGAAGTACCGCTTGTCTCCCTCAGCATAAGAAATCAGGAAAGAAATACAAAAATGAGAGAGTCTTATTGGTGAAAACATTTGCAGGCACCATAAGGCGATGGTGAGTTGTGAGAAAATGAAAATGAGAGAGTCTTATTGGTGAAAACCTTTGCAGGCACCATAAGGCGATGGTGAGTTGAGAGAAATACAAAAATGAGAGAGTCTTATTGGTGAAAACCTTTGCGGGCACCATAAGGCGATGGTGAGTTGAGAGAAATACAAAAATGAGAGTCTTATTGGTGAAAATCCTCATGGGCACCGTAGGGCGATGGAGAGTTTAAGAGAAAGGTGGAAAGTGAAAAGAAAGAGATTTGTTGGCGAAAGTCTTTTTAGATGTCGTCAGTCGAATGTGATGTATGAGTCCAATGGATTTGAAGAAGCGGCTCAGTGGCAAAAGGCACAAACTCAACAATAAATGGGGAGTTTGGATAGGAAGATCAGGCAGCTCAATCCAAAATACATGTCATACTCATTGGAGTTGGTTGTCGTATTCAGATAAGTTTTCTTTTTGAATATGGGACATTGCCCTTTTCTTTCATTTACATATTCATGTTTTTGTCTTTTCTTATGTTATTTATCAAAACAAAAGTCACCATCATTTCTTTACATTTTTTAAGTCAAGTCTGTGTCAAAACAAGCGAGAAAGAATTTCAAAATTTACTACCAGTCTTTCCAATTATATGAGGAAAAGCCAAGGAACAGCACAGGAAAGAAATATGATCGTAATTCAACATGAAGCAAAGGAAGTCTAGCGACCGACAGGCTATTGGATTCGTGGAATCATTCAGATTTGGGAAAAGAGTGCACCTCAGGGGCATGGTAAAATGAAAACCCATTGTTTGAGTCAGAACTCATTTCCCACAATCTGGATCTTGGTCAATGATACGGCAAGACACGACAAGTGTTAGAAATTTGGAACAAAGATGAAAGGAACGAGTGCTGGGCAGATAACTGAAAAGCCAAGATCTGCAAGCTACCACTAAGTTTTTAACTGACAAATTCTTCTTTGATTGAAACAAGGGCAAATTCGTTTCACTTGATTCAGCTACCATTGGAAATGCATATCCAGGGATTTTACTTTCTGTTCAGGACCCTCCTGAAAAATGAGAATTTACTTTATGTTCAGGACCCTCTTGGAAAATGGGAATTTACTTTCAATTCAGGACCCTCCTGAAAAATGGTATTTTACTTTATGTTCAGGACCCTCCTGAAAAATGGGATTTTACTTTCAGTGCAGGACCCTCCTGAAGAATGGGATTTTTACTTTCTGTTCAGGACCCTCCTAAAGAATGGGAATTTACTTTCAGTTCAGGACCCTCCTGAAAAATGGGAATTTACTTTCAATTCAGGACCCTCCTGAAAAATGGGAATTTACTTTATGTTCAGGACCCTCCTGAAAAATGGGATTTTACTTCATGTTCAGGACCCTCCTGAAAAATGGGATTTTACTTTCTGTTCAGGACCCTCCTAAAAAATGGGACTTTACTTTCTGTTCAGGATCCTCCTGAAAAATGAGACTTTACTTTATGTTCAGGACCCTCCTGAAAAATGGGACTTTACTTTCTGTTCAGGACCCTCCTGAAAAATGGGATTTAATTTTGTTCAGGACCCTCCTGAAAAATGGGATTTTACTTTATGTTCAGGACCCTCCTGAAAAATGGGATTTTACTTTTTGTTCAGGACCCTCCTGAAAAATGGGATTTTACTTTCAGTGCAGGACCCTCCTGAAGAATGGGATTTTTACTTTCTGTTCAGGACCCTCCTGAAAAATGGGATTTTACTTTATGTTCAGGACCCTCCTGAAAAATGGGAATTTACTTTCAGTTCAGGACCCTCCTGGAAAATGGGAATTTACTTTATGTTCAGGACCCTCCTGAAAAATGAAAATTTACTTTATGTTCAGGACCCTCCTGAAAAATGGGATTTTACCTTATGTTCAGGACCCTCCTGAAAAATGGAATTTTACTTTCTGTTCAGGACCCTCCTGAAAAATGAGATTTTACTTTCAGTGCAGGACCCTCCTGAAGAATGGAATTTTTACTTTCTGTTCAGGACCCTCCTGAAAAATGGGAATTTACTTTCAGTTCAGGACCCTCCTGAAAAATGGGATTTTACTTTATGTTCAGGACCCTCCTAAAAAATGGGAATTTACTTTCAGTTCAGGACCCTCCTGGAAATTGGGAATTTACTTTATGTTCAGGACCCTCCTGAAAAATGGGATTTTACCTTATGTTCAGGACCCTCCTGAAAAATGGGATTTTACTTTCTGTTCAGGACCCTCCTGAAAAATGGGATTTTACTTTATGCTCAGGACCCTCCTGAAAAATGGGATTTTACTTTATGCTCAGGACCCTCCTGAAAAATGGGATTTTACTTTCTGTTCAGGACCCTCCTGAAAAATGGGATTTTACTTTATGCTCAGAATCCTCCTGAAAAATGGGAATTTACTTTCTGTTCAAGACCCTCTTGGAAAACGGGATTTTACTTTATGTTCAGGACCCTCCTGAAAAATGGGATTTTACTTTATGTTCAGGATCCCCCTGGAAAAGGGGACAACTTTCAAAAATGAAATACTACTTTACTATAATGTTTTGTTTGGGATAATTTTTGTTCAAGTCTTAATTTTGGGTTTCAGGAGCCCGCCTGAAGAACAGGGTGATGAAATAGCAAGTCAGGAGCCCGCCTGGAGAATAGGGTAAAGAAATGAAAAGTCAAGCAACAAAGCAAAGTAATTGAAAGCCAAGCAACAAGGTGAAGGAAATTGCAAGTCAGGAGCCCCCCCTGAAGAATAGGGTGATAAAAGTCGAGTCAAGAGCCAACAGAAGCTGTATAGATAGGATTTTTGTAATTTCATTTATGTTTTAACTTGTAATTTTCATTTTGATGTAATGACAGAGCCGCGGACCGGAACCTCGACGGAACCTCACTCGACTCTCCAACTCGGAATAGTCCACCTCCTTCCAAAAGTTGAGATACTTCACTCGATCCTCTCATAATATGAGTAGGTGGGATGTCTTAAGTCAAAACCCGGCTGTCCTTCTTCCTTCCGTTTCTTTCTTTGAATAATGGTCGGGTCAAAATTTGGTCTCGCTGTCTACTTCTTTGCCTGAAAACACTTTGTGTTTACATCCAAAGGGGGCATGATGTTGACACCTAATTTCGTTTCTCTCCGATGGCATTTTTACCCATTCTTATTTTATCCTACCGTGTACCCTCACCCATGTCATTATACCCCCACAAAATACAAAAAAATAATAAATAAATAATAAAATAACAAATCCTATCCTAACTAATTCTATCTTATCCTAACAACCTACCCAATCAAAATAAACCACACCACCCCATACCCTACCCCACCTACCCTACCCCAATACCCACCTCACAATATATACACACACATACTCTCACGTAAAAAAAAAGAGGAAGAAGAAAAGGGAGAGCACAACTGATCTTCCTTTCATTTTTTTTCATAATTCACAATATTTCATCTTCTTCACTCGCATCTCACCGGAAACACACTCACGGACACACAAATACACATATAATTCACACCCCACTCTCCATTGATAGGACATACGCACACACTCGCGGGTGACGGGAAATATACACGCACCGTCGCCAGAGACCACACAGCCGACCGGAATCCACACATACGCCTACACACCGAGAGAAGATTAAGGTTGAAAGATTGAGAGAGGAAGAGAGATCGAGAGAGAATAGAAAAACAGAGAGGAATAGAAACAGAGAAAAGGAGGAGAAGAACGAGTTGATCGAAATAGAGGGATTTTAGAGTTTTCCGGTGAGATCTCGCCAGAGATCTGCCGGGAAAACTCACCGGAGAGCCGGAAATACAGCAACAACAATAACCAATTCCAAAGCCCTCCTAAAATCCGATTAAACTAGTGTCCAATTACTCTGTTGCCGTCACTGTCACTGTCCAACGGCGGGTATCTACCGGAAAAGCATTTGAGTCGACGTCTTTGTCCTGTTTCAGCATAATATATCATTAAATGGGCGAAAATCCTAGAAATTGGTCTCATTCGTTTTAACGGGTCGTATCAGTGTTATCTCCGTCTTTTATTTCGGCTAGATTCGGGCTTTGCTTTGCGATGCCGAGTGGTATGAGACTGTTTGGGGTCGAGTTTGGTCATTGTTGAGGTTCGGTTCGGGGTTTCGGAACGACTTTATTTTTCTTAATCAAGCCAGAATATTCGGAAGGTCCATTTCTTAACCCGCTCTCTTTTATTTATCTTGGTGTGTCAAATTCGTTGTGATTATGTGTGGTGTTATTATGTTTGTTGGTTTTATTGTAGATATTGATCATTACGTTTGTTGATTCGGCTATGGTGGGTTGAGGAAAGAATTTGGCCATGTGTTGATTGTTGATTGATAAAAAACGAAGCTAGCGGGGGTGGAATTGAGAACTTGATAAAAAGGGTTGAATTAGATTAACGTGGGTTTATTATTATTTTCGTTCAATCCGAAATAAGTAAACATTGAGTGAATGTGATAGATTTATGCCATATTGAATTGGATAGGCAATATAGGTCCGGGTAGGCAAATTTTAGAATTAAGTGCTTTGTTGGATGTGAACGTGGAGTAAGTGTTGAATGTTTTCTACTTTATCGCGTTCGATTCAAAGTGTATTTATTTAACCGGGGAATGCCCCGAGGTAATTTGTATTCACTCACCGGGGAATGCCCCGAAGAATTTTGTACGCAAAGGATGCTCGTGATCAAGGCCCGAGGCATCGGGTAAAGCATAGTTTAGGACTAGTGTAGGTTATTTTAGTATTTTTATTTTGGGTTGTAATAATTGGACTGGACTTTACATTTTGTTTTGTTTTGTTCATTGTTTGATTGTTTTGCGTGCTTTTGTGTGGTTTCTACATTTCGTAATGCCAAAATAGTTGATACACTCTACCTAAGCGACCGTGGCTGAACCACGGGATCGAGGGGTGCCTTACACCTTCCCCTCGGTCAACAGAATTCCTTAGCCGGAATCTCTGATCGCAAACCAGTTTAAGAGTCAAATGGTTTCGAAAAGGATTTCCTAAAGGTGACTTGGCACACCGGATTATGCCAAGTGACGACTCTGAATAAACAATATAAATAATCATTTTTCGAAACAAATTTTCATTTCTTGTCACTTAAATAATAAAACCCTTTCGAACTTTAAAAATATTCCATTTTTTGGAGTACGAGTCGAAAAAGGGGTGTGACAGTGCTTACTATTATTCAACACTTTGGAGGTAGATTTACCAACCAACACAAAAACACTCGCACTCTCTTAAATGGTTTAAGGTGTAGACATTTAGGCGAATTTAGATGGTATAAAGATACTTTCCTTTCCAGGGTTATGGATTTGCCCGAGTCTAGATTGGAACATTGGAAAGCAAGCTTTGTTGATGGTCTTCCACCACTTTTTGCTAAAAGAGTTAGAAAAACCATCAAGGGTCAGTACGGTGCAATCCCTTGGACAGATTTTACTTATGGTCAGCTTTTAGCAGCTTGTACTGAAGAAGGTTTAAAACTCTGCAATGAATTAAAACTATCTAGACAAATTAAGCTAGATAGAATGAGAGAAAAAACCCAATTAGGAGATTTTTGTGGACAATTTGATATGGAAAATCCTTCTACTACTAGAAAAAAAAGTCATAGATACTCTAATTCTGACAAAGACAAACCTTATCAACGAAAAAGATATAGACGTAGATCTATAGAAGAACGTCAATCTAGAAAGACCAATCGCAAATCCTCTAGATTTACGAAAAATAGGTCTAAAAGAGACCTAGCGAAAATCAAGTGCTATAAATGTAACCAATATGGTCATATAGCCCCTAATTGTAAACTTCAAAAGCTCAAGTCTTTAGGACTCTCCGATGAGGTACATGATCAAGTATATGGTTTTTTATATACTTTTAATTCTGATTCTGATTATGGAACTGAATCCGAGAATGATTTTGAATTACCCAATTCTTCTGATATTGAAAATTATGAAAAACCTACGACTAATGCTTGCACTGATTGTAATAAAGATAGTTGTTACTGTGATGATGTGTTTTATAAACTTCAATCTCAATTTGAAGATTTAGAATTAAATGTTTTCACAATTACTGCTGATAGCGCTCTAGAATTATTGAAAGAAGTAACTGATGTGAAGCTTCATCAAAAGATTATTGATCTTACTTCTACATCAACCAATACTTCTAGTAATCCTAAGTCAAGTAATTATGTCACAAAATCCTCTAATATTGATATCATGCCTTACTCTATTTCTGAAGTCAATAGAAGACTTGCTATTAGTCAAATGCCTAGAAGAAATACCACTTTTGATGATTTAAAAACTGAAGTCAAAAATTTAAAAAAGGTAATTATCTCTCTAAAACAAAATCAAATGATCTCTGATCATAGGATTTTGAAAATCAAAGAAAATATTTCTGAAAAAATTATTTCCTCTAAAGGAAAAGAAAAGGAAGTTGAAAACCCTGACGATTTAAAAAAAGATTATTTCTTGGGGATGATGCAATTAGTTACTGCTCATAAATGGTATATAAATTTCACTATTTTGATTAATAGAAAATTTTCTATCACTAATATTGCAATGATTGATAGTGGTGCTGATGTCAGCTGCATTCAAGAAGGTTTAATTCCAACCAGATATTTTGAAAAAACTACTCACATAATTTAGTCTGCATCTGGTCATAGTCTTAACATCAACTACAAATTGCCGTATACTCATTTATGTAGAAATAAAGTCTGCATTTCACATTTCTTTTTTTTAGTAAAAAAAAACAGTTATATCCTCCTATTATTTTAGGAACACCTTTTATAAATGCTATTTATCCTTATACATATATTGATGAGAATGATTTTAAGGCTACCTATAAATATAAACAAATCTCTTATCCTTTTGTTACTGATCCTGTAACAAGAGATATAAATGCTCTTATTAGTATGAAGCAAACACAGGTCAATTTTTTACAATTAGAATTAATGAGTATAAATATTCTAGATACAATGAAGTCTGTAAAAATTCAAGAAAAAATAAAAATGATTTCTGATCAATTGATTCTTGATATTTGTGCTGATCACCCAAATGCCTTCTGCGGTCGAAAAAAGCATATTGTTTCTCTTGCCTATGAGGATGGTTTTTGTGAAGAAAAAATTCCCACAAAATCTCGACCCTGTCAAATGAATACAGAGTTAGTAGAATTCTGTAAAAAGGAGATTGATAGTCTTCTGGAAAAGGGTCTTATAAAACCTTCAAAATCTCCTTGGTCTTGTACTACTTTCTATGTTAATAATGCTGCTGAAAAAGAGCGGGGTATGCCTAGATTAGTCATCAATTATAAACCTCTGAATAAAGTTTTAAAATGGATTAGGTATCCTATACCAAATAAAAAAGACTTACTTTCTAGATTATATGATGCTAACATATTTTCTAAATTTGATTTAAAATCTGGTTATTGGCAAATTCAAATTGATAAAGAACATACTTATAGAACTGCTTTTAATGTTCCCTTTGGACAGTATGAATGGAATGTTATGCCATTCGGTTTAAAAAATGCTCCTTCTGAATTTCAAAAAATTATGAACGACATTTTCAACCCTTATATGGATTTTATCATAGTCTATATTGATGATATTTTAGTATTTTCTAAAACCCTTGAATTACATTTTAAACACCTGAATATGTTCAAACAAATTGTTATACAAAATGGTTTGGTCATCTCTAAACCAAAAATAAGTTTATTTCAGACAAATATTAGATTTTTAGGACATAACATTTGTCAAGGTACTATTGAACCTATACAAAGAGCTCTGGAATTTGCTAAAAAATTCTCCGATATTATTACTGACAAAAAACAGCTGCAAAGATTCCTTGGTAGTCTTAATTACATTTCTCCTTTTTATAAAAATCTGTCTAGAGATTTAGCTCCTCTGTATGATAGACTGAAAAAGGATTACAAAATGCCTTGGACTCAAGTCCACACTGATTTAGTAAAATTAATTAAAAATCGAGTTCAATCTCTTTCGTGCACATCTCTTGCAAATCCTAACAGGTTAAAAATTGTTGAAACTGATGCTTCGAATATTGGGTATGGTGGAATACTTAAACAAGTTAATCCCCATACAAAGACAGAATATTTGATTAGATTTTATTCTGGTAAGTGGACCGAAAGCCAGAAAAAATACGCCATAGTAGCTCATGAAATGCTTACTATTGTAAAATGTGTTTTAAAATTTCAAGATGATTTATATGATCAAAAATTTATTGTTAAGACTGATGCTCAATCTATAAAATACATGTTCGACAAAGACTTTAAACATGATGCCTCTAAATTAATATTTGCAAGGTGGCAAGCTCAATTAGCCCCTTTTGATTTCGAAATTCATTATAAGAAGGGTAGTGAAAATTTTTTGCCTGATTTTCTATCTCGAGAATATTTAATCGATTAACATGAATTTTTATACATACTTCCTCTCTGAGAAAACTATAATTACTATTATCAAATACATTCCTTTAAATGAAGATATTAATTTTCTTATCTTAGAAAATCTGGTTCGTAGTATAATAGAAGAAGAATTATTCCTTGATCAAAACGAATTTCTTGATAATGATATTTATTGGTTTGATATTGACTTAAGTGATTAATATTTACAGGATTAAAAGGAATAATGAAGCTCTTTCTCCACTTCTTCTCTCAAATTTTTTTATAAACTTTTATAAAGGCAACTCCTTTAAATGCGGACATGCACATGCTTATATTACGGAAGGTTATTAATGATCTTATCACAAAGAAAACACTTTATGAAGATCTATGTGAATATATGTCATGGTATGCTGATCAAATTCCTAATTATTGATGTAGCATGGAACCATCCTAACAAACAGCCAGAGGACGTAGCAGAGGTGGACGGCCTCAAAACACTTCATATCAAGGAGGACGAACAAACCCTTCATATTTTGATCGAAGAAATTCTGCATATAGCTCTGCAAGTTCTAATTTTCCTGTATTGCAACAAGAAAATAGGACTTTAATTAATTCAAAAATTCTTCAAGAATCATCATCATCAAAAACTCTGAATATTGGTTCTTCCGTACATCTGGAAGATATTCCTGAAGACCATCCGTTATATAAACAACTGAAATCCTATATATCTGATCAACAAAAAACTGCAGATTCTTTTGCATCTATAATTCAGAAAAATTTCGAAGATAAACCTTCATATGAAAAACTAGATGATCGAGAACTTATATTATATATTGAAAATCATCATATTCCTGGTCAAGAAAATATTGAAGAAGCATGGCGAATACTCAGAAATTATCTCACTGCCAATGTTTATTTCACTGGCGAATCATATAAAACTCGGACTTATTATGAACATATATTAGTCCAAACATTCAGTGCGACTTTTGATCACAGTCCCCTCGGAGAATCTACCCCAGTTGTCAAAATCTTGAACTATATTAGTTTTGGAATTAATTTTTATTCTTTCTACACTCTTAGGTGTAACATGCGAATCCATAGAATTAATAGTATGCAAGGATGCAACACGATTCCTAGCTGGACTATATTCGGGATCTATAGGAGAAATATGATGTATGGGAGGTAACCTTCTTGGTATTGAAAAAGAATTTCTATATACTGGAGGAGTATCATTAAATTGTAAGCAAATTCTACCGTCATAGTTTTGAGATACATGAGTCAACTCTGAATTAGTCACTTCCTCTGCCAATTATTTTGGAGAAGTGATTGAATTTAGAATCCAAATTTTTGGAAAATCAATTTCATCCCATCTAATAGGTCTACGGGTAGTGACCCTAGATTTTATAAAATTAGTTTCAATAAGCATTGTACAATCAGAAGTATCATCTATTAATTTACAGCGAGGATTAAGGGTTGATAACAATCGATAATAAATACGATAAGATAGTCCAATAAGCTCAGAACCAGGTGCATAATTATAACCATGAGTTTTTACATTTAAGGTTAGAGCATGAAGAATATTCACATCAATCAGAGATAATTGTAAATTTGGCTGAGTATTAAAATATACAGGACCATAAGCAAGAGTGGATTCAATAGATCCCATTGAGGATTTTTAAAATTTAAATTTCTAGCATCACACAAAGCAGCTAAAAATGTTTCAGGAAGTCCTTTTAATGTTAAAGGTCTAAATGCAATTTGTACCAGACCAATATGCATATAATTATAATATTTTTTTTAAAATATCAATATCATGTTTATTAAGGAGTTGAATAGTCTGTTCATCAGCATTTAAAGCAAGAGATTGCTCAGTTGTTTTAATAATTTATTTGTGTTTTATTTTATCAAAAAATCCATATTCATAAATAGTTTTTAATTCTACTTTAGGAATTGTCCATTTATTCATTAAATCCATATCTTGAGGTAAATCTACCTCTTCGAAGTTAGTACTTAAGATCTATGAAGCTAAAAATCTCTTACCTGGGGTGGATAACCTAGGTCGGGATCTTTCTGCAAATAGAGAAGATGTCGTTTATACCCTTATGCTTACTATTATTCAACACTTTGGAGGTAGATTTACCAACCAACATGAAAACACTCGCACCCTCTTAAATAATTTAAGGTGTAGACATTTAGGCGAATTTAGATGGTATAAAGATACTTTCCTTTCTAGGGTTATGGATTTGCCCGAGTCTAGATTGGAACATTGGAAAGCAAGATTTGTTGATCAGATATATAGAATTTCAATTGTTTATATAACAGATGGTCTTCAGGAATATCTTCCAGATGTACGAAAGAACCAATATTCAGAGTTTTTGATGATGATGATTCTTGAAGAATTTTTGAATTAATTAAAGTCCTATTTCCTTATTGCAATACAGGAACTTCTAGGCAATTTGTTCCTAGTTTCTGATTACAAACCAAGTCTACCTCCGAAATGGTGGTACAGTCGAGTTTAATAAACTTATGTTAGCTTTGTCTCTGTGACTACGTCTAGTAAGTTGTGCCTCTTTAGCCCGTTGTACTGATACGAAAAGGGCGACTTCTGCACAATTAGAACTTCCAGACATGTGAGTTTAACATAAGGTTATTAAATCTCTGACAGGCCCCTTGTTTGGATAAAAGATTCAATACAGTCATTAAACTATTTGAAATTCTTTTATATTTCGGTTGGTGCTTTGGTTCGGTTTTTCGACTTTGGCGTAATCCGATATTATTACATGGTTTGGCAGGCTGAGCGACATACCCCAGCCTAATGAGATCCTGTAAATGGTATCAGAGCGAGTAGGATTTCCCGCATTGTCTTTAGGGCTAGAGACTTTAGCAATAGTAGAATACATCAACATACGATGAACCAAAATAGACAATTGTCTTTCAGAAAAACCATCTAAATTCCATTACCGAATATGAAAAGACTCTCAAGAAATCAATTTTCGTTGAAGAAAAAAGTCTTAACTATGTTTCTAGAAGAATTTCTGCACATGATGGAAATAAAATGCAGATGATAGAACAATATTTATCAGAAGTAAGAGATAAATTACTTCAAACTGTAGAACAAAATTCAGATATATCAATGAACAGTACTGAAGGAAACACTGAAGATATTACAGATTCTCAACCTCCAAAAATTTTGATAGAAAATGATGAATTTATTGAAAACGCTGAAGCATTCATCAAGAAATGGAAAGGTAAAGACAATATATGATCTGACCTCGACATCTGGTCCCTCTACTTTCTTGATAAAAACTTATGTAATAGTAAAATCATTGTGCACAGGGACCCATCTAATACTGTGCAATATTCTCTTTCTTATTATTTATAGACGCCTCATTCTTGTTAGAGAGGCAGAAGTCTTTGAGTTCTCTTCTTTTGTTTCTCTCTCTATACACTCTCTCCTCTCTCTACATCTCTGTTTGTAATATACTTTGAAGAATAAATAAGAAGCCACTGTTTACTACTATTTCGGCCTTGCTTCCGGCTATTAAGGTACATAGTACTTTCTTATTTGTGTGCATTTAATACAACTTCTATCCTCGTCCAGCCGTGACTATGTCCAGCTAAAGGAGTTCTTATATCTATGTTGAATATCTAACTTCGTTTACATGATAACTATGAAAGATCCAGACTCTATCAAAATATGAAGAAATTTTTCTATAGTTTCTTGACTTGGTTCCGAAATGGTGGTACAGTCGAGTTTAATAAACTTATGTTAGCTTTGTCTCTGTGACTACGTCTAGTAAGTTTTGCCTCTTTAGCCCGTTGTACTGATACGAAAAGGGCGACTTTTGCACAATTAGAACTTCTAGACATGTGAGTTTAACATAAGGTTATTAAATCTCTGACAAGCCCCTTGTTTGGATAAAAGATTTCATACAGTCATTAAACTATTTGAAATTCTTTTATATTTCGGTTGGTGCTTTGGTTCGATTTTTCGACTTTGGCGTAATCCGATATTGTTACTTGGTATGGCAGGTTGAGCGGCATACTCCAGCCTAATGAGATCCTGTAAATGGTATCAGGGCCTAGAAACTTTCATAGTAATTATGTTAAGTGCGGTGAAGTTTTCAGCATAGATATAAGACTTTTACTATCATGGATATGGGCGAAGTTAGTACTAAAAGTACAAAACTCGAAGAGGTAGATTTACCTCAAGATATGAATTTACTGAATAAATGGACAATTCCTAAAGTAGAATTAAAAACTATTTATAAATATGAATTTTTTGATAAAATAAAACCCAAACAAATTATTAAAACAACTGAGCAATCTCTTGCTTTAAATGCTGATGAACAGACTATTCAACTCTTTAATAAACATGATATTGATATTTTTAAAAAACATTATAATTATATGCATATTGGTCTGGTACAAATTGCATTTAGACCTTTAACATTAAAAGGACTTCCTGGAACATTTTTAGCTGCTTTGCGTGATGCTAGAAATTTAAATTTTCGAAAATCCTTAATGGGATCTATTGAATCCACTCTTGCTTATGGTCATGTATATTTTAATACTCAGCCAAATTTACAATTATCTTTGACTGATGTGAATATTCTTCATGCTCTAACCTTAAATGTAAAAACTCATGGTTATAATTATGCACCTGGTTCTGAGCTTATTGGACTATCTTATCGTATTTATTATCGATTGTTATCAACCCTTAATCCTTGCTGTAAATTAATAGATGATACTTCTGATTGTACAATGCTTATTGAAACTAATTTTATAAAATATAGGGTCACTACCCGTAGACCTATTAGATGGGATGAAATTGATTTTTCAAAAACTTGGATTCTAAATTCAGTCACTTCTCCAAAACAATTGGCAGAGGAAGTGACTAATTCAGAGTTGACTCATGTCTCTCAAAACTCTGACGGTAGAATTTGATTACAATTTAATGATACTCCTCCAGTATATAGAAATTCTTTTTCAATACCAAGAAGGTTACCTCCCATACATCATATTTCTCCTATAGATCCCGAATATGGTCCAGCTAGGAATCGTGCTGCATCCTTGCATACTATTAATTCTGCGGATTCGCATGTTACACCTAAGAGTGTAGAAAGAATAAAAATTAATTTCAAAACTAATATAGTTCAAGATTTTGACAATGAAAATCCTACCCCTTCTGAAATGAATTTTGATATTAACTCTGTTTAAATAATGATGACACAACTTATTGATTTTAGTCCTGGTTCTCAGGCAATAAAATATATTTAAAAGGAATTTTTTGATAAAAAATGGAAAACCATTAGGACTTGGTTTTTTGAGGCTTATAGTCCGGATGAGTTAAAAAACTTCTCTGAAGAATTTTATGAAGTGTGCGCATTGGATAATCAAATTGTTTACTTTGTGCCATGGTTCATGTCTGCAAATTTGTCTTTGTATGTCAAGGTTATTGAAAGATCTTACCAAAGTTCAAATGGTACTATAACCCAAGCTATTTATCCTCCTCAATCATCTTTTATACTGCCTAATAATACTGGTCTAACTTTCTCTGTTTTTCAACAATTTATTGATAATGAAGTTGGAAAAATCACTATTTCTGAAATTAAGTCTTTTTTATTTGGTATAGGATACCTAATCCATTTTAAAACTTTATTCAGATGTTTCCTTCTATTATTATTATTATTATTATTATTATTATTATTATTATTATTATATATACACGATTGTATATCGGGTATATAATCATTGTTGTAAAAATGTAAATGACTATGCAAATATAAATTGAAATTATAACTATGTGAATGTGGATGTTATATTTTGTTATGAAATTTTATAGTATTGGAAAATTTCTAAAGTGAATGTATTGGGAATCAATAAATCATAATTAAGTGCTACTAAGAGTTCATACGAGTATGCACGTACTGCTCTAATTCAAAATAAATAATTTTTTTTACCTAATGTACATTTATTAAGAAAAAAAAATAGGATATAAATTGTAGAAAAAATATGTAAAAAATACTTATACTTAGGTAAAATTTGCAGTTACGCATCTTAAACTTTGCGAGGATCCTATGACCTTCCTAAATTATTTTTCATCGTATTTAATAGGTATATATTTACCCCTTATCAAACTTTTTTTTCTTACGCGCTCAATATGCCTGACATACACGCAGTGGTTCAAGTATCAAATATATGTCTGTTAAATATGGTAAAAAATAATAGAGGGGGTTCATAGGAACCCCGCAAAATTCAAGATGCGTAACTGCAAATTTCGCCAAAGTATAAATATTTTTCGCACCTTTTTCCCTAAATTATACCTTACTTTCCACGTTTCCCTTTTTAATTGTTATCAAACTATTTTTGAAATTTCAGTCACATTAAAATAAAATTAATTATGCATTTTGAAATTTATAATCTAAAAAGTGTAAATGAAGGGTAAAATTAAAAAATGACTTGGATAAAAATTATCCAAATTATTTCTTTATATAACTATTCCGCCTTGAAAAATAGCCCTTTTTATTGTTTGGAGATTCTTTTTTCTTCAAAAAGTTTCTAAGATATATTTACATTTTAAACTATAAAAAGAATTGTGACTTATTGATTGTAAATTAATTTCTAGATATAGGTTATACTTAAACGTATTCTATTTCTTTTGATCCATGATAGCTTTTCGTCGTAGTTGTCCCTTTTTTTAAAAAAAAAAACACACATATATATATATACACACAATATGTAAAGATTTAAAATATGTCTATGAACAATTAAAAATGTCCAAATCTACTTTAAATGATTGGAATGCTTAATTCAAATGTATTACTACTATATACAATCACTAGTGAGCAAGATAGCCGGAGTAGGCAAGTGACGGTTGTCATTTTTGCTTCTGATAGAGGCTATTTTTATAATTTTATATTTTAATTTAATTGTTTATTTTTATTTTTAATTTATTGTATATGTAAAAAACAGGTAAAAAGTATTATAATTACAATAATTAATAATTTAAATTATTTACAGATACATGAAAAAAATTTATTGACTCAAAATTCTATCAGTACAATATAAATTGAGATATATAATTTAAATTTTTTATGAAAAGTAATATAAATCACAATAATAATTAAATTAAAATATATGAAAGATTGTATACAAAAATTGTTAAACTTTTCAGATTTTATTAGTGCCATATAAATGGGGATAGATGGAGTAACATATATCACTTGAAAATTACGTAGAAAGTCGTATAAATCATAATAATTAACAACTTAAAATATCTAAAACTCTATAACAAATTTGTTTGACTTTCTCATACATTTCATCAGTGCCATATAAATTGAGACGAAAAAAATTGCATATAATATCTAAAAATCATGTAAAAGTGCTATAAATCAATCATTAATAACTTAAAATATTTAATTTTTTTATTCAAAATAATAATTAAAAATAATGAAGGGTCGTATGAGCAAAAAGGGAAAGAACACCAAAGATGTGAAGCAATATATGAGACTGATCTTTTCTTAATTAGAGATTTCATGTTTAAATTTTGGGTATAAAAATTTTTCTGATAGAGATGATGAAATTTTTTCTGATAGAGATGACTAATTCCGAATTGATTTTATGAGGTACAATTTAATTAATTAAATTCTAATATAAATATCAAATACTTAATAATTTTTTTTTAAAAAAAGGTAAAGAAATACTAAAGAACATATGGATGTCCTTAAAGCCCCCTGAAAATGAATTTACTTTTGTTCATAGTGTCAACTCAGAAATACATTTTGCAATACTTAAATCTAAAATTAATTTTTTTCAACCATTTAAATTTAGGGCTCGTTTGGCCATCGAAAATTTTTCACTTTTTTAAAAATAATTTTCACTTTATGTTAAATTCAATTTAAGTTAATGTTTGGCCATGAAAATTTCAAATACAACTTGGAGTTGAATTTAAAAAGGTGAAAAACAAAAAAAGTTGTTTTTCATTTTTTCCATCTTTTTTCTCACAAAAATTAAAAAATCAAATCTAATTATATTCGTGAACAAATACAATTTTAACTCCAACTTTAATTCTAATTTCGACTCTAACTCCATCTCCAACTTAAGATTTTTTAATTTTCATCACCAAACGTTTACTTAGTAGTCGTTTGTCCATGAAATATTTTAATTTTTTTTTGAAAAATTATTTCACTTTAGTGAAAAAAGTAGAAATTATAAGTATTTGATCATGAAAATTCCAAATATAATTTCGGAATTATATTTAAAAAAGAGAAAATAAGTTTTACTTATTTTCACATTTTTACTCATACCTCTCTCAATAAAAATAACTTTAATTTATATTTATGATCAAATATAACTCCAACTTCAACTTTAACTTCAAAAAATTATACTCCCTTCGTTTTAAAAAGAATGACCTACTTTGAATTAACACAAAGTTTAAGAAAATAAAGAAGATTTTTAAATCTTGTAGCTTTAAATTAAAGTTGTATCAAATGTATCAAAATGTTCTTTAATCTTGTGTTCCTAAATATATTACGTGAAAAGTTAAAATTAAAGTATTACCAAAAAAAAAAGATCATTTTTTTGTAAATTATTTTTTAAAAAATAAAATAAATAAATAATTTTTATGATGAAACGGTAGTTTAGCAAGTGACCAAACAAGTGAAATAGGGAAATTTCAGTCTTTTCCACATGGATCATCAAAGAAGAAATTTATGTCACCAGTCCAACTACTTGTGTACTATTTATTCAATGGAGTAGCACACAATAATTTTCTGTCATACGTCACTGTAAAAAAAGAAACATGAACAAAGTGTAGTGTACGTAAATATTCCCACTTTCACCAAAATCAATAATAACTGTAACTGTAAAAATAATTACCTAAAGAGGTGCAAAAAGACAAATAAATAAAGTAGCCGACCAAATTTATACGAACAAGGTAAGATTTAATAGTCAGTACATATCCAAAAACATTCTTGAAAATCAACGGTGGATATTGAAGACCACCGATTAATCCAACGGTTGATATTTCATACAGAGTTTTGCTGAATTCGTCATCATCTTCTCTTTCTTTTTTTGCTCTAGATTCACTTGCATCCATATCTATCTCCATGACATACTTATCTTGGTTTCCTTTTCATTGAAATCTATTTTATACTAAAAATAAATATGTTAAATTACTTGTTCATTCTTGTAAATTAAGAAAATTTTATTATTTTTCTCTATTCTATTTCTAATATTAAGTAATATTTTATTTTGATTCGAATATCTATTAGAAATAAATTCTCTATTTCACTTTTCAAATAGGAATATAAATTACATACAGTCAATTCTCTTTAGATTTTACTTCGATGGAATATTGAATATGTTATTGTTATACTATCTTTAGTATTAAATAATAATAATTAAATTTGAAATTCTAAAATATCATTAATTATATTAGTTTAGCATTAAATAATTATTCAAATTTAAAGTTTTAAAGTACAATTATTAAAATTAATTTAGTAAAAATATATGTCTAGTTAAAACTTTCTTAAGAAGTTTGATAAAAAAAATTTGACAAGTTAACATGAGTCAAGTAAAGCTTCCTTAAGAGGTTTGATAAGTTAATATGAATAAATAATACGAAATGAGTTTGACAAATTAATATGCGTTAACTAATATGAAATAAGTTTTGCAAGTTAATATGCGTCAAATAATATGAGCATCTTAACCTAGGTCAAATAATATAAAATGAGTTTGATAATTTAACATAAGTCAAGTAATATGAAACAAGTTTGACAAGTTAACATGAATCAAGTAATATGAAATAATTTTGGCAAGTTAACATGGACAAATAATTTGAAACAAGTTTGACAAGATAACATGGACAAGTAATATGAAACGAGTTTGATAAGCTAACATGAGTAAATAATATAAAATGAGTTTGATAAATTAACACGAGTCAAGTAATATAAAATAAATTTGATAAGTTAACATGAATAAATAATACAAAATAAGTTTGACAAGTTAAATCAAGTAATAAAAATAAATAATATGAAACGAGTTTGGCAAGTTAATATGGGTGAATAATACAAAGTAAGTTTTGACAAGTTACCATAAATCAAATAATACGAAAAGCCAAGAGTATATATATATATATTTTGTTTAATCATAGAAATAACAATAATAATTATTTATATTTATTTATATTTATAGCAAGTATAAATAAAACTTTTTTTTACTTGTATGTGAGTTTGTTTACTCTAGGGTTTGAGGTAAAGATGCAGAGGAACAATGGTACTGAATCTCATGAAAACAAGCAGCCGCCACCACCGGCGGCGGCATCTTCGTCGTCACAGCTAACGGCGTCTCCACCGGCGGCAGTGAGTGGTGCAGCGGCGGTTGTACCCACGGCGGCAGCGGCGGCGCAGCCTTGGGTGGCGATGCAGTATCCGGCGGCGGCGATGGTAATGCAGCATCCAATGATGCCGGCACCGCATTATCCACCTCACTATATGCCGTATCATCCACACCATCACCACCACCTTATCCACGGCGGCGGCGGCGGCGGACATCACCCGCCGCATTCGCCGTCGCCACATCAGCAGCAGCAAGGTGGAGGATCTAATAACAATGAGAACCGAACGATCTGGGTTGGCGACCTTCATAATTGGATGGATGAGGATTATCTACGTAGCTGCTTTGCTTCCACAAACGAGGTTGTTTTTTTAATTTTTCGTTATAAGTTCGTTCAGTTTATGGTACTTCGACTAATTTCATGTACTTATAAGTTATATAGAATAGATATGGTACATTTTTGGACACGTGATAAATGTTTTTTCCTAATTACCGTATTTGCGTGTGAATCTGGATTTATTTGCTTATTTAGATTGAGTAGAATGATTTATAGCTACTATCTAGCTGTTGTCACTATTTCTTTAAGTAAAGTTCACATTTTTTCAATAAATGGAATGTTGATAATTAGGAGTGTAGATAGTTTGAATGATTGGTCTATGTTTTAATTAGGAAATAAACTGAAGAATGTTTTCTAAGTTTATAAATATATATATATATATATATATGTCTTCATTAATTGCATGTTTTCTTTAGAGAAAATAGTTTGTAAAAGGTAAGTTATTATTTCCATTGTGAAATAGGGGAAGGGAATAATTTTACTAGTTTAATTAGTGATTCTAATTTAATTTTAGCATATTATTGCCAATTAAGTAGACGATGTTCGTCGCATCATTTCTGTATTCGAGTCGAGCTCATATTGACAGCTTTGGTTGGAGGGATCAGGGAAGAAGCTTTGGAATATTTATAAAAAAATTATGTTCAAGATTGAAACTTTTGCTACTGAATCCAAATTTTAATTAAGATCAGTTAACCCGTCATCAGCCTTTTAAGTTTCCTCTTTAATACCATAACATGCTTTGGAGTTACTATAAAGGTATAATCTTGACGATTTGGTTGATATGAGTTCATCACACAATCTCACTTGATGTTTCTGATATGGTAATTATTGTTGTTTGAGATGGCTAGACAATAGTGCAGATAACAAGATAGTTACAAGCATAAATGGTACTGTTTAATGTTTCAAGGTAGTTGGAAGGGTTCATGTTATAAAATGTTTTAAGGACATCATCGCTAGTTGTCAAATTTCGGTATCAACTAACTTCTCTGAACTCTCTAATTATGTAATCTGGATTTTTCTTAAAAGATCTTAGAGTTGAGAGAAGATTAGAATATAGAATAACTTCTTTGATAGTCAGTGGGATTGTTTCTGTCTTGCTGGAGTATAATGATCTTAATATTAAATTTCCAAGTTCAGTTGTTGATCTCTTTACAATAGGCAACTCTGGTGAGGAGACAAATAAAAGCATAAGTTTTTCTTGAAACATCTATTTTCTCTTCATTGTAGCCTTTCTGATGTTCAGCAGAGTTTTGGATGATAACCGTTAAAATTGCTAACTTTATGTAATTAACTAAGATTTTATTGAGAACCTTCTGAGAAAGCACAGCCCTTGGCATTCTTTAGGCGCACAAGGCTACTCTATGCTAAGAGCACAGTACACATGAATTGTTTTTGTCCATGTTAATGAGCATGATAAGTCATGCCACACCAATTTGGTGAACTATGAGGCTCTCGATCCAGTGTTCAAACTGAATGACAAAAAAATATAAGCAAGTAATGACATCATATGCACTCCTGGTAGCAGTTATATCAGTTTAACATATATTTATACTGGAAACAGAACGAACCATTTAAAGTTCTCGAATGTGCTTGGAGGTTAAATTTGACGGATTGCTCATCCAAAGTTGACTTTGCGATATGGTTAAAAGTTAGAAAGTGAAGTCTTTGACCTCATGGTTTTCTTGTAAGCTTATATGGTTCTTGTTTGTGCAGGTTGCCTCCATCAAGGTAATTCGCAATAAACAGACTGGTTTCTCTGAAGGATATGGGTTTGTGGAATTCTTCACACATGCATCTGCAGAGAAAGTTCTGCAGACATATTCTTGCATGACAATGCCTAATGTGGAACAACCTTTCCGTCTGAATTGGGCTACATTCAGCATGGGTGACAAGCGAGCAAACAACGGCTCCGATCTTTCCATATTTGTAGGAGATTTAGCTGCAGATGTTACTGATACCTTGCTGCATGAAACTTTTGCCAAAAAATACCCTTCTGTTAAAGCTGCTAAGGTTGTCATAGATGCCAACACTGGTCGTTCAAAAGGATATGGTTTTGTAAGGTTTGGAGATGATAATGAGAGGTCTCAAGCTATGACTGAAATGAATGGTGTGTATTGTTCTAGCAGGCCTATGCGAATTGGTGCCGCGACACCACGGAAATCATCAGGATACCAACAACAATTTTCTTCTCCAGGTAATGAGCAATGTAATTTTAGACTTAGTGGTGCTTTTATCGTGGTATTAGCCTTATTCTGTAGTGTCTTGCTTTTGATTTCTACCGTCATGTGTTGCTGCACTATATATATATTTTTTTTTTGTTTCTTATTAGTTGCTATGTTTTCTTCACTATCTCTTTTTCCTTTTCATACATACTTTTTGATTTGTTGTATGCGAGTCGAGGGTCCTCCAGAAACAGCCTCTTTAGCTACCTCCGTGAGGTAGCAATTGATTCTTTGAGTCAACTTTAACAAAAATCTAATTCTTGAAGAAGAGGAGGGGAAAGAGATCAACCCCTTTCCTCTAACTAGTGAGAAAAGGGTATATTCAAGTACCTCACCTGATTGTTAAGTAGCTGCCTTCTTGAGGTTGTGTTTGCAACTGTCATCTTCTTGAGGTTGTGTTTGTAACTGTCATCTTTGCTTGTAACTGTTTATTTTTAGCTGATATTTTCACAACAAAAGTGAGTTTTTTAGTTGCAACCAGGATGTATCAGGTTGTGTTTAGGCACCTAAAAGTGAAAGCAAGAATGAGATTTGTGGTAACTTGATAGATCATTACAATTGTCTAAAGCAGTAAATTACTGTGGTTGTTTCCATATTAACCATTAGGTTTTGTTTCCAATTTCACTTCAGTTGCCATTCTCTATAAGTTGAAGTTAGTTGTGTTTCTTTTGCGGTTTAACATATAAATCATTAAAATTGTCTAAAGTAGGAAAGTTAATTAATGTGCTTCTTTCATTATTAACCATTAGGTTTTGTTTCCAATTTCACATCATTTGCAGTTCTCCATAAGTTGCAGTAGTTAGTTGTTTTTATTTTGCGGTTTAACCATATTTATAGTGTAAACATCAAAATAATGGTTCATTAATTTCCAACAATTACTGTGGATGTTGTGAGTTGAGTTGACTGTTTCGTGGTATTTAATACTTGCTTCTGAATTGCATTTGGTAGGTGGATACTCCAATGGTGGACCAGCTCAAGGATCACAACCTGATGCAGATTCTACAAATACCACAGTTTGTTAACTACTCTACTCTTTACTCTTTTTTTCTAATTTTTGAGTCCCTTTGCTAATCGATATCATCATAGATTTTTGTTGGAGGTCTTGACCCCAATGTCAGTGATGAAGATCTTAGACAGCCTTTTGCACAGTATGGTGAAATAGTTTCTGTAAAAATACCAGTTGGGAAAGGATGTGGATTTGTGCAATTCGCAAACAGGTAGCTTGTCGATTGTGATTTTTCGATTCTTTAGATATCTTATTAGACGCTGAATGTACAGTAACAAATCTATATAATTTGTTGTGGCAGGAATGATGCAGATGAGGCCTTACAGAAGTTGAACGGAACTGCTATTGGCAAGCAAACAGTACGCCTTTCTTGGGGACGAAACCCAGCAAATAAACAGGTATTATCTCTTTCTCCCATCACCTCTTTGTCTGTTCGCTGTTGCTTCTTTGAAGTTTATGTCTTTGGAAAATGAAAAGAATCTCCATACAGGCGAGCAAATGCTTAGTGAAGGTCATAAATCCAGTGGCTAGCACATGTGGTGTCTCATAGTTATTATGGAAACTCCTAGTTATTCTTGTCAATAGAAGTGGGATGTCTATTATAGCTGCATAAGCTGTTGAGGAAGCGTTAAGAGTTTTACAGTAACATACTTCTGGTTTTATGCTGTAAGGTGATCAAAATATTTGCTCCACCCTCTCCTTCTGATTTCTGAGGGTGGTAGTAGTCGCTGTGTTATCTCTGATAAAGTGCAACTTGGTCCAATTAAGCAGTTAGAAACCATGTTCTTCAGTATGTTCTCTATTTGTGATTGTGTTGCTCAACTCTGTCTCCTCTCTATTGCTTCTTTGAAGTTTTATGTCTTCGAAGAAAAAGAAACTAATGCTTAGACTAGTGTTTGCATCTGTCATGTCTCAATAGCTTTTCTAGTGTCCAACATTTGCTCGATTCACAGAAACTCTTAAGTTATGCTTGTTGGTAGAAGTGGGTTTCGATTATCATGCTGCATACGCGATTTAGAAGCTGTGGGTGTGAAATGACTGTTGGTGGTTGGGCCGGTAGAGATATGTAATCTCAGATAAATGCATCTGGCACCAGCTAAGCTGTCACTCGCCATATTCTATAACTCTCTCATGTATGCTTGTATTACTCAATCTCTCCCTGTGGAATATTGCAGTCAAGATCTGAATTTGGGAACCAGTGGACTGGGCCATACTATGGAGGACATTTCTATGATGGTTACGGGTATGCTTTCCAACCACCACATGACCCAGGGATGTATGCTGCCTATGGGGCATATCCAGTGTATGGTACTCACCAGCAACAAGTAAGCTGAAAGTCTGCCGCCGAGTTCCTCTGCTTGAATGGTGAATGGTGAATGTGCTTAATCTATTTGTTTCAAGCATGGAATGTAGAATTTAATCAAAATCCACTCCAAATGAGGAGTGGAACTGAATTTTGACTGGATGTGTTAGTCTCCTAGGGATTCTATTAAACATTTATTTAGAAGTTTGGACTTTAGACATGAAACTTCTTGAATGGAATAAATCATCATACATTATGGTACATGTTGTGTACTTCAAAAAGCAAAGTGGTGCTTGCGAAATATTCAGATCTGCTGGATGCAAATCAATTCTTCAATCTGTTTTTTTTTGTGTTATTTGTAATGGCGACGATGTGTGCAAAAGGTCTCCAGTTGGATTGCCAATTTTTTTGAATCTTGGTTTTGTTTCATGAGTACTTTTGTTTGAGCCGGAGCTATCTGATAACTTCTACACAATCACTGAATTGAAAAGAAGCAGAAGCTAAAACTTCATTAAGAAACTCATGAGTTTACATGTTCCTATACTGTGTCTTCTCTCTTAACTTGAAAACTAAATTAGTGCACCTCTTATCTCTTCTATATATAGAAGTGTAGCACCGACTTAACCCATCTCAACTGCCACACGTGATTAGCACATGACTACTCTAATAAACTCTAACAATCTGCTAGTTGCAAGCTAATTGTACAGCTCAGCAGTAGCAGCTCAATACACCCCCTCTAACTGCAGGGTGGAAGATGTCTTAACACACGAAGTTTGGTCAAAAGGAGATGATGTTGTTGGGCACCAAGACCTTTAGTAAGAATGTCTGTTGGTTGCAAGGCAGTGCAAAGATATTGAGGGCTGATGAAATTGGATTTCACTTTCTCTGATGAAGTGACAATCAATCTCAATATGCTTAGTCCGCTCATGAAATACAAGATTCTCAGCAATTTGAATGGCTGACTTGCTATCAGTAAAGACAGAGATAGGATAAGTGATTGGAATATGCAGTTCCTTAAGTAACCCAGCTAGCCATACCAATTCTGCAACAAGGGCTGCCAAACTTCTATATTCTGCTTCAGCAGAACTTCTACTAATGGTTTGTTGCTTCTTTGATTTCAAAGATATCAAAGAGTCTCCAAGTTTTACCATATAATCAGTGATCGACCTCCTTGTGTTGGGACATGAAGCCCAGTCAGAATCACAATAACCTGTAAGTGTTGTAGGATCTGTTCCTCTCTTGAGTAAGACACCAAGGCCTGGTGAGTTTTGATATATTTGGCTATCTTAAGTGCTGCCTCCTAGTGTGATACCTTAGGATGTTGCATGAATTGACTTAAAACTTGTACACTGAAACATATATCAGGTCTGGTAATGGTTAGATCTAACAACTTGCCAATCAATCTCTGATAGGCAGTAATATCTTCTAGCTCCGGATCATTGGTAGTGCCAAGATGTTGATCAAACTCCACACTAGTCAACTTGTGGTTGAATTCTAATTGAGTGCTTACAACTTTAGCTCCACTAAGACCAGCTTCTGAAATGAGTTGCAGGGCATACTTTCTCTGATTTAGCAAGATTCCATCTTTGGACTTTAGAACTTCAATTCCCAAGAAATCTTTGACTTCCCAAATCTTTCTTTCATCTTGAAGTTAGCATGCAGTGTAGTTTTAGCTTCTTGAATCAGCTGAGAAGAATTTCCAGTGATCAACGGATCATCTACATAAACTAAGATGGCTGCCAAATCAGCCCCTTCTTTCTTGATAAACAATGAGTGATCATGGGCACTTTGAGAATAATCAGCTTCCAGAAGAGCCTCAGTAAGCTTGATGTTCCATTGTCTGGATGCCTGCTTTAATCCATGCAAAGACTTTCTAAGTTTGCAAACCTTAGAGTTGGATGTTCCAGGTTGTTGAAAACCAAGAGGGAGATCCATGTAAATGTCTTCATGCAAATCTCCTTGCAAAAAAGCATTATTTACATCCATTTGATAAAGATCCCATCCATTAGAGGCTGCTAGGCTGAGGACTGTTCTGATAGTAACCATCTTTTCAACTGGGGAGAAGGTTTCATGGTAATCAAGACCTTCTCTTTGAGTGTAACCTTTTGCAACCAGTCTAGATTTATATCTATCCACCCCACTGTTAGCTTTGTACTTAATTTTGTATACCCATCTTGAGCCAATTGCCTTCTCTCCTGGAGGCAGATCTACTATAGTCCATGTGTTGTTGTCTTCTAAAGCTTGTATCTCCTGCAGCATAGCATCAATCCAAAGTTTGTCTTGAGAGGCTTTATGAAATAATGTGGGTTCCATAGTAACTGAGAAAGCTTGCAAATAACCTTTATAACCTGTAGTAATATTATCATAACAGATATGATTAGTAATGGAATGAGGACTAGATTTTTTAGGCACAACATAATCCTTGATCCATATAGGAGGTTTGCTAGTTCTATGTGTTTTCGTAACACCCTAGTGGTCTGTTGAATCTCAATAGGATCTGCATGTATTGGTGGTACTAAAATTGCCTCATAATATGGAAGTACTGAAGGTCCCTTAGCAGATGGAACATTAGTCTCTACATGTTCCTTATGTGAATCATTCCCATGAGGTTCTTCTTCAGCAAGAGAATCAGGCTCTAAGACACCATCATGAAGTGAAGGTGCAACAGGTCTTGTAGAGTGCGTGTCTGAGGGTTGTAACACTGGCTGCTGAATAGGCAAAGCATGGTCTTGCAAATGTGAAAGGTCCAAAAATGGAGCCAGTAATGGAGAAACATCCCCAGTTGATTGCAAAACTTTGAAGGGAAACACTTCTTCTTGAAAAGTAACATCTCTGCTAACAAAAAAACTTTTGTTGTCCAAATCATACAATTTATATCCTTTTTGTGTAGTAGAAAATCCTAGTAACACAACCTTCCTTGCTCTAGCCTCAAATTTGTCTCCTCTAGGTAATACACTAGCAAAACACAAACAACCAAACACCTTAAGGTGATCCAATCTAGGAGTATGTCCAAATAATAACTCATAAGGTGATTTTCCATTCAACACTACTGTAGGCAATCTATTAATCAAATATGCTACAGTTTGCACACAATCACCCAAAAATCTACTTGGAACATGAGATTGTAACTTCAATGCTCTTCCCATCTCTAAAAGATGTCTATGTTTCCTTTCAACAACATCATTTTGTTATTGTGTATATGGGCAACTGCTTTGATGTATAATACCAAAAGAAGATAATAGATCATTCATATGACTATTAAGAAACTCAATTCCATTATCTGATCTGACAACTTTTATTCCACAATCAAACTGATTACCAATTATGGTTATAAAACTTTTCAACACAACTATGACTTCTTTCTTAGATTGTAACAATGAAATCCATGTAAACCTACTATAGTCATCAACTAAAGTTAAGAAATAGTATTTTCTGGCATAAGTAGGATGTTTGTGAGGTCCCCAAACATCCAAATGAACAAGCTAAAATATACTACTCGACTTAGTAAGACTACAGGGAAACTTGAGTCTGCATTGTTTAGCCAGAGGACAAATAATACAGGCTTCTGGAACATTTATGTCAACTTGGTTCTTTAAAAAAGAAATATGCTTCATCACTTGCATAGATGGATGCCCCAATCTAAGATGCCACAACCGTTGTTCTGTGAATCTCTTGCCTTGAACAACATACCAACAACTGATAGTGTTTTGTGCCTTAAGATGTAAAACCCTCCTTCTTCCTTACCAATCCTAATCACCTCTCCAGTAGAGAGAACCTGCATCACGCATATGTCAGGATAAAAAAACACCCTACAATTCAGATCTTTAGTCAGTTTAGACACTGACAATAAATTGAATCAGAAATTTGGCACATGGAGGACATTAGTCAGCTTGCAGTTTCCCAGAATTACTGTATTTCCAGTGTGCTCTACTTGAATTTTACTTCTTATTGGCACTTGCACTTTATTATTTTGTGATGCTGATAATATTCTACATTCACTCAACATATGTTTACAATAGGTTATATGATGTGTTGCTTCAGAATCAATGATCCACTTAACTGCATTACCACTAGCATTATCACAGACATGCATACCTGTTGCAGCATTAGTCTCATAATGAGCAGTAGATTTAGGCACCATTATTTTGAGAACCTGATCATATTGTTCTTTTGTGAAATATCCACCAGGAAAGTAGACTTGAGAATCTGATCCTGATCTTTCTTCATTCCTTTCTAAGCTTGATGTTTCAGCTGCAGAGGTATGAGCATGAGGCATTACTCCTGCATCTGTAGACATTTTCTTCTTACTTTTGAAATCAGTAGGGAAACCTACAATTCTATAACAAGTCTCTTTTGTATGACCTTTATACCCACAATGTTCACAAATGATGCCGGATCTCTTCCCTTGGAAGCTTTGTCCTTGTAACTTCATTCCCTGGAAAGTATGATTTTGTGGTTGAAAACTGCGTAACTGACTAGAGTTGTTCTGGTTTCTGCCAGCCAACATTATTAGAGGTTCATTTCTGTCCTCAACTAGACCTAGTTTCCATTGGCTTTCTTCGTGAATTGCCATTGAATAAGCTTGGTTTACACTAGGAACTGTTGGACTAAGCAAAACGGAACTCTTACTTGAGCATAACTCTTATTCAACCCTACTAAGAACTGCAATAATCTCTGTTGTTTCACATGTTCAACATACGAGCTTGACTCTACACATTCACAAGTAGGAGAAGGCACCATAACATCTATCTCATCCCATAAATCTCTTATTTTAGAGTAATAAGATGTGACAGAATCGGTTCCTTGAGTCATCACACTGATCTCTTTCCATAGGTGAAAAATTCTGGTTGGATTGGACTTATCAAACCTCTCTTTGAAATCACTTCAGACCTTCTATGAGCTTGATGCATACACGATGCTTGTCATTAATTCTGGTGCTATAGCTGCACTAATCCAAGACAACACAACTGCATCACATATCTCTCATCGAATCGCTAAGTTCCCTTTATACGAACTCTTTGCACATGTGCCATCAACAAATCCAAGTTTGTTTTTGACTAGCAGTGCCAATCGCATGGATCTGCTTCAGATTCCATAATTCTCTGGACCTGTGAGGTTTATCGAAATCAAGGCAACACCAGAGTATCAAATGCCTGTAGATGCAGAGAATGATTGTGATCCGTCTGTGGATCAATTGCAGTTTCTTCTCTTTGATCACTCGCCATTGTTGTAACTTAAAAAGTATCAATGAAAATCCCAATCAACTACTAGCACTTCGTCACTCGATCGCTGGCTTTGATACCATGATAACTTCTACACAATCACTGAATTGAAAAGAAGCAGAATCTAAAACTCCATTAAGAAACTCATGAGTTTACATGTTCCTATACTGTGTCTTCTCTCGTAACTTAAAAACTAAACTAGTGCACCTCTTATCTCTTCTATATATAGAAGTGTAGCACCGACATAACCCATCTCAACTGCTACACGTGATTAACACATGGCCACTCTAACAAACTCTAACAACCTGCTAGTTGCAAGCTAATTATACACCTCAGCAGTAGCAGCTTAATACTATCGGGCTTTGGTCTAGGGGTACGAGTGCATTTGAGATCTGTAGATATGTAGATTAATGGTTTCGAACTCTACTTCATCTCGTTCATCACACATAGGCTCGGGTTGAGCCCCTAGCAGAACTTGTTCGCAGATGAAACCAGTAATGATAGTATGGTCTATCACCAACCCTAAGAAGCAGAGTTGGTTCACAATTTGGTTCAGTGGCGAATGTAGATGTAATACCCCGTATGTTTCTAAGCTAGGAAGTGAACCATTTTTTCCCTACATATGAAACCTCATATCCTGTAATTCATATTTGAGTACATGACTTAAAATGAGTATCCTAGCGATAAGATAGATTATGATGTGTTAAGCATGTTCATATGAGTCACTTAAGGTAATGCAAACTATGAGTTTTTGAATCCATCAAGTTTTAGTGTACGATTTCGCAAAGACAATCTTTGAACGAGCATAAATCAATGTATATGTGGTGTTTTGGAAGATTTAGACCCACCAAATTTTAGAGAATCGAATTAGCTTTCCAACGATACCAATTTTACCAAATCTGACACCCGAGCAAGGAGTTATGTCCTTGCAAAGTGGAGTACGACGTATAACAATCGCACATGGCTATTGGATCAAGTGTGTGATAGGTTGTGTGGCGCACACCCTCAAGTGTGCGATTGGATGTGCGAATCACACCTAGGCTTGTGCGATAACATGTGCGGCAGACACCCTAGCATGTGCGATGAGGTGTGCGACGCACACTTATGATTTCAGCAATGAAAACACTTAGTTTTTGAGTTATTTTGAGGATAATTAAGTCTTTTGACACTCCTTACACGTCCCTAAACTTAAACCTACGAAATATATAATTCCTAATCACATTACAACCCTATTAACATCTTAAGTTCATTATCCAAGAGCACAAATAGAAGAAAAATAACTAGGACTGCACAATTAATCTTGAAGATCTAATTTCAAGGAAATTCCTCCGTCAATCATCAAGAATCTTCCTTCTAAGGTATGCATAGTGTTCATCCACGGATTCCTTTCGTCCGTGAAGTTCAAGAATCAATCTTTGATTACTAAATCATGAATGTTTTGTGGTGATATGGTTGTATTCATGTTGTTGTTTGTTGTTTGTGCTATAGAGTGGGAATTTGATGAATTTTCATGAAGATTATGATCATGTAGTTGGAACCCATGAATTTGGGTGGATTAATGTGGTGTAAATTTGTAAATACACCTATGCCTTAAAGAGTGCATGCAAGGTGTTTGATAAAATACCTAAGAGACTAGAAATCATGCAATATAGCTAAGTAGAACCCGAATGACAAGTCCATGCTCTATCCCTTATGACTCAACATGAATTCCATGCAAATTATTATGTATTGTTGTTATGCTATGGAATGCTCATGAAATTAGAATCATGCAATTATGTACATATTATATGCATTATCTTTCGTGATCAAAGAATATGAAATCATGTGTAGCGTGAAATCCCCTACTTATGGTATTATGAATTGTGAATGTTATTCCTATGATCAAGAAGTGTCAGTTTCCTCCCATCAAGTCCTGGGGGTACTTGTACCCGAAAAATATAGCTGTGTGCCAAGAGCGATGTCATGTTATCACGATGCTCTCAGTCAGTCCTCAGAACTCAGTATGTTCCTTCAGTCAAGGGAACTTAGTAAACTTAGTTTAGATCCGCTAAATAATACCACTGGTATCAGTTCAATTTAGTCAATCAATTCAGCTCAGTTAATCAGTTTAGAGTCTTTCAGTTGGGAGTTGGAACTAGCACCGACCAATTATGGGGATGGTGGCTTCCCCGTTAGAGAGGCAGAGTCGTTAGCAACAATCCCTGTACTCCAGAACTGCGTAGCCAGCACAGGTCCAGGAGTCACCCGTCAGATTAAGGCTAGACTTGACTATTATATATTGCCTTAGGCTTGGCTTCCTGTTCAGGGTCACCCGTCAGTGAGACTTGACCATAGCAGAGGTCTCTACCCGTGGCACGGTATTGATGCCCTTCCAGCTGGGGTTACAGGTTGGACCTCACTAGTCAGATTCGGGGCATGTCGGTTAAGTGAGAACTCCCATAGTTACAATTTCAGTATTAGTCTTCAGAGTAAAAATAAAAAATTAGGACTGTCAGATACAATCATCAATCTCAGTAGGGAACTTAATAGTTCCATAGATTCAAAGACAACCCGTCAGATAGGATTGGTCTCCCATTAATTTATTCAGTATCAGTACTTACAGAGGTCACCCGTCAGATAGGCTTGATCTCAATCTTAGATTCAATTGAGTATTCTCATATCAGTTCCAGAGATCACCCGTTAGTTAGGCCTGATCTCAAGATCAGTCACTCTTAATTATTATTAGAAGATTTAGACTGTCAGATACAGTCACTCAGTATCAGTTATATCGGTTAGGCCGATCATCACAGTTATATCAGTTGTCATAGCTTATATTATCAGTATTTAGTTTCAGGACTGTTAGACACAGTCAATTAGACCAGTTCTTCATAATTCAAACTGTCAGAAACAGTCATTCATCTATTCAGTATCTCAGTATCAGTAAAGTCATGACATCAGTATTCAAATACAGTAGTTAGTATCTCCATGAGTTCAGTTATAGTTACTTATGCATGTATGTATTCTCACGTTCATATTAGTCAGCATTGTTCATGCATATAACACATTGCATTCAGCCTACCTCACTCGTATACTCAGTACATCAGACGTACTGACGCATTTGCGCTATGGTGCTTTCTCTTATGTTACACCATAGATTCAGAGGAACGAGCTCCAAATCAACAGTAGATTCCAGTATCAGCAGTCAGCGTTAGAAGTGAGTCCTAATCTTTCGAGGACATGGCAATTTCATTACTATTTCAGTTTTCAATTTATTTCAGTAGTTGGAGTTAGTTGGGGACATGTCCCATCAACTCCTTATTCAGATAGTTTAGAGGCTTTCCAGACTACAACATGCCAAACAATTATTTCAGACATTATTTTATCAGATGTTTATTTAGATTTGAACCTTATGGCCATTCAATACATGTTTCCGCATTTTCATGTTATATTATGCAGTGTACAGGTACAAATATCAGTCATGGGTTAGCTTGTGGTCCTTCGGGGTCATGATCACCGTGTAGCATTCGGGTTCAGAAAATCGGGGTGTTACAGTAGAATTTTAGACAAGATTATTTATTGGTGGTGACTTTAAATTTTTGGTTATTTGGTCACTAGTAAATTCAGAATTTAAACATTTTGAATTGAAAGTCGATAGTATCAGGTGCAGAGCTACCCTTCAAGTAGGGGGTTCATCCAAACCCCCTTCGTTAGAAAATTATGCTATATATACATAGTTAAAATTATTTCTTATGTATATATAACAAATGTTGAACTCCTTCGATTAAGTCGTATGTTCACTAATGACCCTCCTTAGTGTTCGATAATATTCATCTTGGACTTCAGCAAAATTCGGGTGTGTCACACCCCTTTTCAACTCCAAAAGATTAGATTTTATGGTTTTGAAAGGGTTTTTATTATTAAAGTGACAAAATGAAGATTTATTTTGAAAAGGACTTTTATATTCAAAACTCAGAGTCGCCACTTGGCATAAATCGGGTGTGCCAAGTCACCCTTGAATATCCTTTTTCAAAACAGATTTGACTCCTTAAAACTGATCCGCGAACAGAGATTTCGGCTAAGGAATTCCGTTGACCAAGGGGAAGGTTTTAGGCACCCCTCGATCCCGTGGTTCGACCACGGTCACTTGGTAGAGCGTATCGGCTAACTTTGACACCACGAGGGTATAAACCAAACAAAACATGCAAAACAATCAATCAAGCAAACAAGATAAACAATCCAAAATTTAGTGTCCAGTCCAATTATACAGTTCAAAAATAAAAAAAATGCGTAAAAATAAATCCTACTCTAAATTAATTCTAGACTAATGCTCTACCCAATGCCTCAGGACTTCATCACGAACATCCTCCGGGTACAAGATACCTCGGGGCATTCCCCGGTGAATAAATATATACAGATACTTCGGGGCATTCCCCGTCCAAATTATACAATTGATTCAAAAGTGATAAAATCAAACCATTCAATCAAATTTCAAACATTCAATCAACCCACAGTCTCTAGATTTGCCTACCCGACCTACGTCTTGCCTATTCCAATCGGCGTATCTTGATACTACCGAATTCAATTAACGTTCATTTCAAGTCAAACAACTAATGAATCAAACTAATCAAAATTCACCAATTATATCAAGTATTCAATTCTCGCCCCACTTATTCCCACATGAATTCAAATCTTTCTATTTCTTCATTCACGTGAATCAATCAATCAATATCAACCACAGTAATTACGATTGCTCAAACACAATATCGAAACATATCACCACATCACAATCATCAACCAAACACAATATTCACTCCAACACACCAAATATAGTAAACATTAAATAAAAGAGGGGAATAGAATTGAACCTCGATTCGTAGCTTTCAAACTCAAATATTAATCAAGTGAAAACACGAAGAACGCGTCCGAATATCCTGAGCAGAACCTCAGTCAACAAACCCACAACTCTGATCAACCAACTTTCGAAAAATCAGATTCGAAACCCAAAAATTACAAAGGAAAGTGAGTGAATCTGTAACACCCCTTATTTAAGTACATGTATTGGCGTATTCAAGTACGTGATTGGTCTTATTTATATGGAATTAATTTTTTATTTTATTTATACCGGAATTTGCCCGTCAATGGTTCCATACGAAGGTTATTGAATAAGCTTTCCAACGATATAAAGATTTCCAAAAATGGATAAGGTTCGGATATAATCGAGCACGTTCGAAACTATAAAACGGTGGCCGGGATATGGTGAATAGTAAATGTGCAGGAAAATTTCCTGCACACAAACTACTGAGGCCTGCCAGTTTTTTGGGTCGACTTTGAACGATCATAACTCCCTTAATATAATGAACTGGGAGATATACCACATATCAAAAGAAAGATCTTTGAGTCTTCTTTCCAATGCAATTAGTTTCATCCAAATCCAACATCTGAGTAAGGAGTTATACTCGTTTTACTTCAGCCTATCAAAACAGTTTTTGAGGGTCAATTTCAAACAATCATAACTCCTTGTACAGGACGAACTGGGTGGCCTACTTTATATTAAATGAAAGCTATTTGAATTATCTATCCAACTATACCAATTTCAACCAAATCCGATATTGTATCAAAGAGTTATGGTCGATTTACTTTAGCCTATCAAAACAGTCCATCATGGACAGATTCGGATTTACTTAAATTTTTAAGGGCAATATGGTCATTTTCCAACACCTCATGGACGAAAATTGGTCATTATATACATATAATTAGCCTAGTATCCATCATTCATCATCCAATTATTGAAGAATAAGGAACCCTAGCCTAATTTCAACTCCAATTATCTTGTGATTCAACCGTAGAAAGTCCAAATTGATTCCGTAGTTGTGTTCACCGTCTCGAGGGCTTCGAGAAGCACCCCTTACTTGTGCCAACAGGACTTCGAAACCAAAAGGGCCATTTTATGGTAAGGATGTAAATTATGTTGGTGTTATTTATATGGATATGTATATATATATATATATATATATATGCATGTGAGCATAAGAAGTATGTTATTTGATTGTTGTTGAAAGATGATTGGGAAATGATGTTGGATTATTCTTGTGCATGGTTGGATTATGTTGAATTGTGAAGGGATTTGGTATTGATGATGTGGTATTGAAATGATGATTATATATATATATATACACACATAAACCTATTGTTCAAGTTGGTTTTTGGAATGTTTTGCAAATATTGGTTGTATGGAATTATGGAAGAGAATTGTGGTGTTGGGTTGCTAATACTAGATGCCAAACATTTCATTGTAGATAAGTGATTTATAAAGGCGGGAAGTTGTGTTGAATTGGTATCCGAATCTACGACGAGGTATGTAAAGCATACTCTAACAATGTTCTTTGGCATGAAAACACCAATGTTCCATCAAATAAGATTCTGAGGTTGTCCAAAAACATGTATTGTTCTACGTTACCAACGAAGTTGTTTCCATCCTATAAAGTGTCAAAATGTTTCATTGATATACCAAAAGGCTCCTATTTTATTGTTGTGATATTGATGATTCTGAAACACATTGTTGATATACCAATAAGTTCCTACTTTATTGTTATGGCATTGATGACTCCAAAACACTTCATTGATGTGCCAATGAGTTCTTACTTCATTGTTATTGCATTGATGGTCTATTTATATGTCTCCTATTGATGTATCATTGTTTCAAAGTATCAAAAATGTGGTGGCGACCGAAATAACAATCTCAAAGATTAATTGAACTAAGTGATGGAAGTTCTCTCTTATCGGGTGGTATCCCAGGGGCATAAGCCTAGCATGGGTCGATCCCTATTTATGTGTTTATGGGTGGTATCCCAGGGGCATAAGCCTAGCATGGGTCGAGCCCAGTTGATATGTACTGGAGGCAGCCTAATGGTCACAGTACAGTACAGTAATGATTACAAAGACGATAAGAACGAAGGTAAAGTGATTGAATAAATGCAATGTACAGGTTGTCACAAGTTCTAGTAAATGTGGTCCACTCCTATTACTCTTTATTCACTTGTTTCTGATTTCTATTGAGCTCCTATATCATATGTGATTATCTACAGCTTTACATACTCAGTACATATTTCGTACTGACGTCCCCCACGGGGGACCTGCATTTCATGCTGCAGGCACAGGTACCTCATCTCATACACCGCACAAGTAGGAGCCAGGTCATACAACTATTGTTGGTGAGCTCCAGTTTGCTTCGGAGCTTTCCGAGTCGGCTCTTTATGTTTTGTTATTGTACAGGAGTCATGTGTGGGCGGGGGTTTGTCCCGACCCTAGTTATGTCATGTATATCCTAGAGGCTTTGTAGACATAAGGAAGGGTAAAGTCATGGAAGTTTATATAGTCATGTTATATTTGTATATGTGGTGGCCCCGACGGCCAAGTGTTATATATATATATTTGTGCGTGTTGAGCTGATACAGGTAATTAGATTCTTCTATATGCAACGAAGTGCTGTCCAAATTTTTGGTGATATGTAAGTGAAAGTACAGGTATTTGAACGGGTTCTCCCGGGCCTTCTCGGCTTCGGGTGCCAGTCCGGCCCGATGGGATTTTGGGGCGTGACAAAAGTGGTATCAGAGAGGTTCGTCCTAGTGAGTCTACAAAGCCGTATCTACGTAGAGTCTTGTTTATCGGTGTGTTGTGCACCACATCTATAAACAGGAGGCTATGGACATTTAGGAATTGTTTCTTTTCTTCATGTCTTAGATCGTGCGATAGAGCTTATATTGTATATGAAGTCATAGTTGACCACTGAATCAGTTTGTTTCTCTTATTATAGTAATGATGCCGGTTACCAGAAGAAAGAATACCGGTAAGCAAGTAGATGTGGCTGCCGGAGAGGGGACTAGTAAGTCACCCACTATACCAGCTAATCAAAGTGAGGCTCCAGCTGAGCATGCATCAGAAACTTCCCCTAGTTCGGAAGAAATAAGGGGGAGGAGAACTATATCCCCAGAGCCACCTATTAATGTTGTTGATCAAGATCTTAGAAATGCAGTGCAACTTTTGACTCGTATAGTTGCTGGGCAAGCTCAAGGGAAAGCTATTCCTACTGCAGGTCCTAGTGGTATAGATAGGGCGGCTAGTCTTCGAACACAGGATTTTCTTAAGATGGATCCGCCTACTTTTACCGGATCCAATCTTAACGAAGATCCGCAGGACTTTATTGATCAGATCTAAAGGGCCCTAGAGGTGATGCATGTAGCGGGCAGAGAGACAGTGGAGTTAGCCACGTATAGATTCAAAGGTGAGGCTATATATTGGTATGAAGACTGAAAACGGTCAAGGGGCATTGATGCACCCCCAACTACTTGGAAAGAGTTCAAAGAGGCATTTATTGATCATTATCTTCCATATGAGACTCGTCAGGCCCGTGCGGATCAGTTCTTAAATCTTCGACAGGGTAATACAAGTGTGAGGGAGTATAGTCTTCGATTTAATTCCTTGTCCAGATATGCTCCTAATGTTATAGCTACTATGGATGACAGAGTTCATCGGTATGTGAATGGATTGGATCCGTATTTGGTTAGGGATTGTACTATTACTGCACTGAATAAAGACATGGATATAGCTAGGATCCAAGCATTTACACAGAAAATGGAAGATCAGAGGCAAAGAAGAAGAACACAGGAATTTGAAAGCGGATCTTCTAAGAGGGCCAGATCTACAGGGCAGTTTATGGCGCCACAGGGAGGTTTTAGACCTCAATTTTTTGCTAGACCACCTAGGCCATTATTTTCTTATTCTGCAGCTAGTGCTCCACCACAGCATCAGGGGTTCATAGGTAGTCAATTTGGGCAAAGAAGTGAGGGTCATAGTTCGCGATCAGTGGGTTACCAAGGGCAACGGAATATGAGCCAATCGAGACCTCCTCGAGAGCCATGCAATAAATGTGGAAGGTATCATTTGGGCGCATGTCGGCTGGGGACCAATGTTTGCTTTTGGTGCGGTATGTCGGGGCATATGATGAGGGAATGCCCACGAAGGGACATAGGGGGTATGTCACGACCTACAGGGTCATTTGTTGCATCATCATCATCGATGCCTTATTCAGGAAGGGGTGCACAGCCAATGGGTCGTGTTAGAGGTGATAGAGGAGCCACGAGTTCTAGCGGGGCTCAAAATCGTACGTATGCTCTAGCGGATCGACAGAATTTAGAGGCTTCCCCAGATGTGGTTACGAGTATGTTGTCTATATTTTCATTCGATTTATATGCCTTAATTGATCCTGGTTCTACATTATCTTATGTTACTCCATTGGTTGCTGGAAAGTTCGAAAGAATACCCGAACTGTTAGTTAAGCCATTTGAAGTGTCCACACCGGTCGGGGAATCTATTATAGCTAGAAGGGTTTATCGAAACTGCATAGTAACTGTTTGTGGTCGTAATACGATGGCTGATCTTGTAGAGTTAGAAATGGTAGATTTTGATGTTATAATGGGTATGGACTGGTTGGCGTCTTGTTATGCCACAATTGATTGCTGCACGAAAAAGGTATATTTCCATTTTCCAAATGAATCAGTCCTTGAATGGAAAGGTGAAATTAGTGCGCCAAGAGGTAGATTTATTTCTTATTTTAAGGCAAGAAGAATGATTTCCAAGGGATACATATATCATTTAGTTAGAGTAAGGGATACAGAAGCGGATCCACCAACTCTTCACGCTGTTCCGGTGGTAAATGAATTTCCTGATGTATTTCCTGAAGATCTTCCAGGTTTGCCTCCTGAACGAGAAGTAGAGTTTGGTATTGATGTAATACCAGGCACCCAACCAATCTCCATTCCTCCGTATAGAATGGCCCCAACAGAATTACGAGAATTGAAAGAGCAATTGAAAGATTTGCTAGAAAAGGGGTTCATTAGGCCTAGTATTTCCCCTTGGGGAGCACCAGTGTTATTTGTGCGCAAAAAGGATGGCTCGCTGAGGATGTGTATTGATTATCGGCAATTGAATAAGGTGACTATTAAGAATAAATATCCTCTCCCAAGAATTGATGATTTATTTGATCAGTTACAGGGCGCCAAGTGTTTTTCTAAGATTGATTTGAGGTCAGGTTACCACCAAGTGAGGGTCAAAGAGAAGGATATACCCAAGACAGCTTTCCGAACACGGTATGGTCATTATGAGTTTCTAGTTATGTCATTTGGGCTAACTAATGCACCTGCAGCTTTTATGGATTTGATGAATAGGGTGTTTAAGCCATTCCTGGATGTATTTGTGATAGTTTTTATAGATGATATTCTAGTTTATTCTAGATCAGAAGAGGACCATGCCAATCACTTACGACAGGCATTGCAGACTCTTCGTGATTGTAAGCTTTATGCAAAGTTCTCTAAATGTGAGTTTTGGTTAAAGTCGGTGGCATTTTTGGGTCATATTGTATCTAGTGAAGGGATAAAGGTTGATGCTCAAAAGATAGAAGCTGTGAAGAACTGGCCAAGGCCCACAACGCCTACGGAGATTCGTAGTTTTCTCGGGTTGGCCGGTTATTATAGAAGGTTTGTTAAAGACTTTTCTTCCATTTCAGCACCCTTAACCAATCTAATGCATAAAGCATCCAAGTTCCAGTGGAATGATGCGTGTGAGGAGAGTTTCCAAGAATTGAAGAATAAGTTGACTTTTACACCTGTGTTGGTACTTCCAGAAGGTACAGAAGGGTATACAGTGTATTGTGATGCTTCGAGAATTGGTTTAGGATGTGTATTAATGCAGCATGGTAAGGTGATAGCATATGCCTCAAGGCAATTGAGGCCACATGAGAAAAATTACCCCACACATGATCTTGAGCTGGCAGCGGTTATCTTTGCTTTAAAGATATGGCGCCACTACTTATATGGGGTTCATGTTGATATATATACTGACCATAAGAGCTTGCAATATATTTTTAATCAGAAGGATCTAAATTTAAGGCAACGGAGATGGCTTGAACTATTAAAGGACTACGATGTTGATATCTTGTACCATCCAGGGAAAGCAAATGTGGTAGCTGATGCGTTAAGTCGTAAGGCTATGATGGCGCCTATAGAAAGTCAAGGGATGGTTAAAGATCTTCACCAGTTAGCTAGTTTGGGAGTTTGCCTTCTTGAAACTCCGAATAAAGAGCTTATCGTACATAATGCTGCGGAATCTTCATTAGTAGCTGAAGTGAAAGAGAAGCAATATGCAGATCCTATTTTATTACAGCTTAAGGAGAACGTTCAGAGTGGTGCGACCAAGGCATTTGAGCTTACGCGAGAAGGAGTACTTCAGTGCCAAAACCGATTGTGTGTGCCGGATGTAGACGGGCTAAGAAAGAAGATTATGACAGAGGCACATTTTTGAAGGTATTCCATTCATTCAGGATCAACCAAAATGTATCAAGATTTGAAATATATGTATTGGCGGAATGACATAAAAAGGAACATCGCAGAATTTGTAGCTGAATGTCCAAACTGCCAACGAGTTAAAGTGGAACATCAAAATCCCGGAGGCTATATGCAATGCATAGATCTTCCAATTTGGAAGTGGGACATGATCAACATGGATTTTGTTACAGTTTTGCCTCGTACAGCTCGGAAATTTGATTCTATATGGGTGATTGTGGATAGGCTTACTAAATCCGCACATTTCTTACCCGTTAAGACCACTTACACAGTTGAAGAATATTCGAAGCTGTATGTTAAGGAAATAGTCCGATTACATGGAGTGCCAACTTCTATTATATCGGATCGGGGAACTCAATTTACCGCAAACTTTTGGAAGTCTTTCCAACGGAGTTTGGGAACACAAGTGAATCTGAGTACAGCTTTTCACCCTCAGACGGATGGACAAGCAGAGCGCACCATTCAAACACTTAAAGATATGCTACGAGCATGTGTTATAGATTTTAAAGGCAGCTGGGATGATCATTTACCTCTTATTGAGTTTGCCTACAATAATAGCTATCATTCAAGTATCAAAATGGCACCATATGAAGCTTTATATGGGAGGAAGTGTAGATCACCAATAGGATGGTTCGAAGTGGGTGAAACTCTTATGTTCGGATCGGATCTTGTGTATCAAGCCATAGAAAAAGTCAAGGTGATTCAGCAACGGTTGAAAACAACCCAAAGTCGACACAAGTCATATGCGAATAGTAGAAGAAGAGGGCTAGAATTTTCGTTAGGCGATTGGGTATTTTTGAAGGTTTCGCCAATGAAAGGGGTGATGAGATTTGGCAAGAAAGGAAAGTTGAGTCCACGATATATAGGCCCGTATAAGATTATTCGAATATGTGGGCAAGTTGCTTATGAATTAGAGCTACCCCAGGAACTCTCATCAGTGCATCCAGTATTTCATGTATCGATGCTTCGAAAGTGCATCGGAGATCCGTCCCTTATTACTTTTACTGAAGATGTGCAAGTAACAAAAGATCTTACCTATGAGGAGATGCCTATTGCTATATTAGATCGTCAAGTTAAGAAGATGAGAAATAAAGAAGTAGCATCGGTGAAAGTACTTTGGAGAAATCAACAAAGGGAAGAGATTACATGGGAAGCTGAGGAAGCAATGAAATCTAAGTACCCTCATTTGTTCAAAGATGAAGGGGTAGTTCAAGAAACGGAGTTAGAACATTAACAAGTAAGTTTTTGTTTATATATGCATAGTATTTATGTGATGATGTGAATGTTAATGGTGGACTTGAACTTGTTTTGGTTGAATAACTACGCTAACATTCGAGGACGAATGTCCTAAAGGGGGGAAGGATGTAACACCCCGTATTTAAGTACATGTATTGGCGTATTCAAGTACGTGATTGGTCTTATTTATATGGAATTAATTTTTTATTTTATTTATACCGGAATTTGCCCGTCGATGGTTCCATACGAAGGTTATTGAATAAGCTTTCCAACGATATAAAGATTTCCAAAAATGGATAAGTTTCGGATATAATCGAGCACGTTCGAAACTATAAAACGGTGGCCGGGATATGGTGAATAGTAAATGTGCAGGAAAATTTCCTGCACACAAACTACTGAGGCCTGCCAGTTTTTTGGGTCGACTTTGAATGATCATAACTCCCTTAATATAATGAACTGGGAGATCTACCACATATCAAAAGAAATATCTTTGAGTCTTATTTCCAATGCAATTAGTTTCATCCAAATCCAACATCTGAGTAAGGAGTTATACTCGTTTTACTTCAGCCTATCAAAATAGTTTTTGAGGGTCAACTTCAAACGATCATAACTCCTTGTACAGGACGAACTGGGTGGCCTACTTTATATTAAATGAAATCTATTTGAATTATCTATCCAACTATACCAATTTCAACCAAATCCGATATTGGATCAAAGAGTTATGGTCGATTTACTTTAGCCTATCAAAACAGTCCATCATGAACAGATTCGGATTTACTTAAATTTTTAAGGGCAATATGGTCATTTTCCAACACCTCATGGACGAAAATTGGTCATTATATACATATAATTAGCCTAGTATCCATCATTCATCATCCAATTATTGAAGAATAAGGAACCCTAGCCTAATTTCAACTCCAATTATCTTGTGATTCAACCGTAGAAAGTCCAAATTGATTCCGTAGTTGTGTTCACCGTCTCGAGGGCTTCGAGAAGCACCCCTTACTTGTGCCAACAGGACTTCGAAACCAAAAGGGCCATTTTATGGTAAGGATGTAAATTATGTTGGTGTTATTTATATGGATATGTATATATATATATATATATATATATGCATGTGAGCATAAGAAGTATGTTATTTGATTGTTGTTGAAAGATGATTGGGAAATGATGTTGGATTATTCTTGTGCATGGTTGGATTATGTTGAATTGTGAAGGGATTTGGTATTGATGATGTGGTATTGAAATGATTATATATATATATATATATATATATACACACATAAACCTATTGTTCAAGTTGGTTTTTGGAATGTTTTGCAAATATTGGTTGTATGGAATTATGGAAGAGAATTGTGGTGTTGGGTTGCTAATACTAGATTCCAAACATTTCATTGTAGATAAGTGATTTGTAAAGGCGGGAAGTTGTGTTGAATTGATATCCGAATCTACGACGAGGTATGTAAAGCATACTCTAACAATGTTCTTTGGCATGAAAACACCAAAGTTCCATCAAATAAGATTCCGAGGTTGTCCAAAAACATGTATTGTTCTACGTTACCAACGAAGTTGTTTCCATCCTATAAAGTGTCAAAATGTTTCATTGATATACCAAAAGGCTCCTATTTTATTGTTGTGATATTGATGATTCTGAAACACATTGTTGATATACCAATAAGTTCCTACTTTATTGTTATGGCATTGATGACTCCAAAACACTTCATTGATGTGCCAATGAGTTCTTACTTCATTGTTATTGCATTGATGGTCTATTTATATGTCTCCTATTGATGTATCATTGTTTCAAAGTATCAAAAATGTGGTGGCGACCGAAATAACAATCTCAAAGATTAATTGAACTAAGTCATGGAAGTTCTCTCTTATCGGGTGGTATCCCAGGGGCATAAGCCTAGCATGGGTCGATCCCTATTTATGTGTTTATGGGTGGTATCCCAGGGGCATAAGCCTAGCATGGGTCGATCCCTATTTATGTGTTTATGGGTGGTATCCCAGGGGCATAAGCCTAGCATGGGTCGAGCCCAGTTGATATGTACTGGAGGTAGCCTAATGGTCACAGTACAGTACAGTAATGATTACAAAGTCGATAAGAACGAAGGTAAAGTGATTGAATAAATGCAATGTACAGGTTGTCACAAGTTCTAGTAAATGTGGTCCACTCCTATTACGCTTTATTCACTTGTTTCTGATTTCTATTGAGCTCCTATATCATATGTGATTATCTACAGCTTTACATACTCAGTACATATTTCGTACTGACGTCCCCCACGGGGGACCTGCATTTCATGCTGCAGGCACAGGTACCTCAGCTCATACACCGCACAAGTAGGAGCCAGGTCATACAACTATTGTTGGTGAGCTCCAGTTTGCTTCGGAGCTTTTCGAGTCGGCACTTTATGTTTTGTTATTGTACAGGAGTCATGTGTGGGCGGGGGTTTGTCCCGACCCTAGTTATGTCATGTATATCCTAGAGGCTTTGTAGACATAAGGAAGGGTAAAGTCATGGAAGTTTATATAGTCATGTTATATTTGTATATGTGGTGGCCCCGACGGCCAAGTGTTATATATATATATTTGTGCGTGTTGAGCTGATACAGGTAATTAGATTCTTCTATATGCAACGAAGTGCTGTCCAAATTTTTGGTGACATATAAGTGAAAGTACAGGTATTTGAACAGGTTCTCCCGGGCCTTCTCGGCTTCGGGTGCCAGTCCGGCCCGATGGGATTTTGGGGCGTGACAGAATCTCAACTCGGTATCAAGAAATTATGACCCGAGACGTCAAATCTCAACAGAACCCACCAACTCGAGCGTTTCCCGGCTTAATCTTCTTAGAAATAAAAAGGAAACTGAAGGAACTTCAAGCTTTCGAAGGCTGGAAACCAGCTGAACGATGAACCAGTGGTCGATTTTGATGAAAAGTTTCGTCGGAGAAGCTCAAACGGGGGCTGAATCTCACCGAAATACTCAAACCAAGACCAAATTTCTTACCCGTTCTCCCTCGTCTCTCGATCTCGAATCTTTCACTCTCCCATGGAGTGGTGCTCTTGTGTAGCTGTGTATGTGCGACTTTGAGCTGGTAGAATCAGAAAATGACCAAGAAATGGTATGGTCCGATGATGAGCTCACCGGAGAAGCTTGAACCTACCGTCTCTCTCTCGATCTCCTCTCTTTCTCTCTATCTCTCTCAGTTACCTTCCCTTCGCCACTCTCTCTCAGCTCTCTGATTCTATATATGTGTGTATATTGATGGGAACTTTGAGAAAAATAGTGTGGGTCTGTGTAATCGATGGAAAATTGGGGAGTCACGATGGAGGGAGCGGTCTTCCTCCTCTGTCAATTCAATGGAAGACGAGTGAACCTACCCTTCTGTGTATGGCCCCCCTCCTTTTATGTGCTCTCCCCTCTTTTTTTTAGAACGAAGAATCCAAATTATATATCTATATTCTCCACTCAAAACAAAATGGTCCCCTGGTTCTTTTTTTTCTCGTGGGCCCCCATTCTAATTGTGAGATGGTGATGATATATTCCCTCTTTTCCAATTCTGTTATGAGGTGGATTAAGAAAAAAAAATGTGTAAGAGGGGTAGGGGTGTAAGTTGGGGTAGTCGGATAGGGTAGGTGGTGAAGATAAGGTTTGTTATTTTTTGTATTTTTATGGAGGGGTTATCAACTAAAAGAGGGTGTATGGTAAGGTGAGTTAAAAAATGGATAAAAACGATATCGAGGAGGGACGAAATTAGGTGTCTACATCATACCCCCTTTGAATGTAAACACGAAGTATTTTCAGACAAAGAAGTAGACAACATGACAAAATTTTGTCCCGACCATTATTCAAAGGAAGAAACAGAAAGAAGAAGAACAACTGAGTTCTGACATAGGACATCCTATCCACCCAAGTTATGAAGGAATCAAGTGACGTGTATTTCAAAAGATTTGAAAGAGATGGACTATACCGAGTTGGAGAGTCGTGTGAGGTTCCAGTTGAGGTTCGGATCCGTGGCTCTGTCATTACATCATAAATGAAAATTACAAGTTAAAAACATAAATGAGATTACAAAACTCTATCTATACAGCTTTCCTTGACTTTTGACTTGCTACTTCATCACCCTATTCTTTAAGCGGGCTCCTGACTTGCAATTTCTTCATCCTGTTCTTCAGGCGGGCTCCTGACTTGCAATTTCATCACTTTTTGCTTGATTTAAATTTCTTCACCTTGTTGCTTGACTTTCAACTTCTTCACCTTGTTGCTTGACTTTCAATTTCTTCACCATGTTGCTAGACTTTTCATTTATTTTCCCTATTCTTCAGGCGGGCTCCTGAAATCACATCAAAACTAAAAAGAAAATTATCCCAAACAAAGAAATGCATCTTCTATGAGTTAATTGAAATGATTCAACTAGAAAGGTACTCCTTATAGGAATCAAGGTGATGACTCGACTAAAAGGTACGTCTTATAGGAATCAAGAGGAATGACTTGACTAAAAGGTACGTCTTATAGGAATCAAGAGGGATGACTCGACTAAAAGGTACGTTTTATAGGAATAAAAGTGATGACTCGACTAACAGGTACGTCTTATAGGAATCAAGGTGATGACTCGACTAAAAGGTACGTCTTATAGGAATCAAGAGGAATGACTCAACTAAAAGATTCGTCTTATAGGAATCAAGGTGATGACTCGACTAACAGGTACATCTTATAGGAATCAAGAGGGATGACTCGACTAAAAGGTACGTCTTATTGGAATCAAAGAGAATGACTCGACTAAAAGGTACGTCTTATAGAAATCAAGGGAGATAACTCAACTAAAAGATACGTCTTCTAGGGGTCAAGAGGGATGACTCGACTAAAAGGTAAGTCTTATAGGAATCAAAGGGAATTACTCGACTAAAAGGTACGTCGTATAGGAATCAAGGGAGATGACTCGACTAAAAGATACGTCTTCTAGGGGTCAAGGGGAATGGCTTGACTAAAGGTACGCCTTATAGGAATCAAGAGGGATGACTCGACTAAAAGGTACGTCTTATAGGAATCAAGGGGGATGACTCAACTAAAAGGTACGTCTTCTAAAAGTCAAAGGGAATGACTCGACTAGAAGGTACGTCTTCTAGGAGTGAAGGTTCAATTTAAGAAGTGTATCACCCAACAAATAAAAACTAAAATCCCTGGACAGGAAAGTGTGTCTCCGAGGGATATAAGATGATGAATTTTTACCATGATTTAATTATCAAACCTGTGCAGCAACATTGCTTCCTGTATTTGTAAAAGCGAGAAATTAGGGGCCTTGATGTTTAGGCTTTGAAATCCTTGATTTGAAGGTGACATGTGCTCCTGTTTCATGCAAAGAAAAGTTGTGAGTTTAAAAACATGGAGGCAGGTTTGTAGCCTTGGCTTTTGTGGCAAACGCTCTTGCCGTCATCACATTTAACCTTGCTTCCAACCATTACATATATCATTGACTTGATGCATCATTGACCCAAACTCATATTATTAAGAGTGACTTTGAAACAAATACAATATCTTTGCTTTGCCATGCTCCTCAGATAAACCCTGTGAACTTTGGTATTTTCATGAGGTCCCAGACTTGTCTGTTGACAGAACTTTCTGTATGCCTTATTTTGGCTCACAATCATATCTCTTTCATGTGTTGGTATTTTGTCTCGCTTTTTGCAATTGAAGAAGCTGGTAGCTGGTTTTGAAATCTTTTCTCACTTGTTTTGACACGGACTTGACTCAAAGACAAGAAACAAAAAAAATGATAATTTTTGTTTGGATAACTGACTCAAGAAAGATAAAATAAAAATAAAGAGAAAAAAGAAAAGACAATAAATGTCCCCTTTTGAAACAAAGAAACGAAAAATTCATCTAAAAATGACAGTCAACACTAATGATTATGCTATGCATTTTGGCTTAAGCAGCTTGATCTTTTCATCCAAACTTTCTACCCATTGTTGTTGAGTTAATGACCTTGTAACTGAGTTGCTTCCTTAGGTCAATTGTATTTAAGACCCCATTCAGCTAATGGTGCCTTGAAGGGTTTTCGCCAACAAGCTTTTCTCATTTTCTTTTCCTCAGCTCACCATTGCCTTATGGTGTCTGTAAGGGTTTTTCACTAATGAGACTCTCTTATCTTCGTTTTCCTTAACTCACAGTCGTTTTACGGTGCCCGTGAGGGTTTTAACCAATAAGACTCTCTCAACTTACCATCGCCTTATGGTGCCCGTGAGGGTTTTCACCAATAAGACTCTCTTCTTTTTATTTCTCTCTTGATTTCTTATGCTGAGGAAAAAAAGTAGTTCCCAAATGCATCATCATATCCCTTGCATGCTTAGCCTTAACATCCTCAAATATTGATCTGAAGGTCTTTCTTTAGTTGTAACTTGGCTTTTGGACAAGGTTAGAAAGAAAGGATGACATGAGGCCCAAACGACACTTGTAGTGGGGTGGGACTTACAACTTTTGGAATCGACTCAAATAATGAGGATTAACTCATGCCCCAATTTCTTTTGACTGGGAAATTCTAAATTGTTATTTGGTTGGACCGAGCCCTGAGTAGGGCAGCCTACGTATCTCACCCTCAAGAGAGGAGAATCAGTTCATGCGTAGTTCTGACAACTTATTCTTTTTTTCTTTTCCTTGATTCTGACTTGTTCTTCTTCTTCTTCTTCTTCTTCTTCTTCTTTTTTTTACTCTTTTTTCTTTATGATTTTTCTTACTCCAATTTCTTGACACTCTTTTCTTCCTTCGTGGACACATTTTTTCTCTCTTTCCTTTTTTTTTTTAACTTTCTGACTCTATTCTCTTACTCGATACTTTTCTTTTGAGCTTTGCTGGCTTTATCTTGATTCCAAAAGAGAGGTATGAAAGAAAATAACACTAAGGCTCAAATGGGGTAACAAAGGATGACACAATGTTTGGATAACAGAATAAAATGCCTCCGTCATATCAATCCTTGAAAATACTAGTACATAGCATGCAATGTGAAAGTACACTATCAACATCACTTATGACATGTTTTATAACACTAAATTTCCCCGAGCATGTGTGTCACCTCTTTTTCTATAATTTTCAAACATACAACTCCACATTTGTTGTACATCCCTCACTTTGAATGACTCATGCTTTCGTGGAGTTGATTTTCTTTCTGCTCCTCTTGATAGGATCACGCAGACACTGTTTGACCTAATTGAGACATATCTTTCAATTGATGACCAAGTTATTCTTGTGATTCTCAAAATAAATGGCCTTAATTTTCAAAGAAGGCTTGAACTTGTCACCAAATGTCTCAGCACTCTACTATTTTCTCAGACGCTCTCTTTTTCTAACTTGAAACCCCTGATTCAATGCTCATGCTTAAACCGGATTTTAAGATCTGGCTGAAAATTTCCTTAGCACGTCATATCATTAGAGTCAACATAAAATGTACTATGTAAAGAAAACAAACAAACAACACATATTTAAAACACAAAGGAAAATAGGACACTTCATTTAGTTGAAACAAAAGATAGAAGGGTTTGAACATAAACGACAAAAGGACAAAACAAGAAAGATCCCGAACTACAACCCTGAAATAATTCGAATAACAGAAAATAAAACAAAAACAAACTACCAGACCTCTCCCTAGTAAGGAGAGGGGTGACTTCTCAATTGCTCAGCCTGACATCTTAGCCACTGGTTTGCATAGCAGCATGACTAGAGTTTCTCTCACTGTCAATGTTCTGCACCATAATTGATCCATCTTGAATTATCTTTTCAATATCTCTTTTCAAATCTCGACAATCTTCAATACTATGACCCTGAGCATCAGAATGATACACACATTGTACATTAGGATTAAAATTTCTAGAACGCCGATTAAGAGTGCACCCAAGGAGAGGAGTGATCATGCCCCATTGTACCAATCTTTGAAATAAACTGGCATACGACTCTCCAATTGGTGTGAAGCTATCTCTTGACTTCTGCCTTATTTCATTGTTTGGCTTGGATCGAAAATCAGGTTTAGAAGGGTTTTGGTATGCTTGTGGAGTTAGAGGACGACTCTGAGAAGTTGGTGTGTTCCACTGTGGGTAACATGGTGGTTGAACATATGGTTGTGCGTTATAAACTAGATACGGGGGTGGAGAAGCAGAGTATAATGAATTTTGGGAGTGATTATGTGGAGCTTGGGCATGAACTTGGGTTTGAGCCTAAGAGTGACGACGACGGGGTCTTCTTGACCTATCCTGTTGTCCAACTACAATAGCAGATGCATCTTCCTCATTCTTTTTCTCCCCAACACTTCCTGAACTCTTTTGAATTGCTTGAGTAGTCGCTTTCAATGTTGCAAAACTCACAATACGACCATTCTTAATTCCCTCTTCTATCATCTCCCTCATTTTAAGGACTTCAATGAACGGCTTGACTAATGCAGGTAACAAGTGTTGATAATATGTTTCATCCTGTGCTTGAATAAATACCTCCACTATCTTACTTTAATTCATTGGCGGTTTCACCCTAGCAGCTTGTTCACGCCATCTGATCGCATACTCCCTGAAACTCTCAGTATTCTTACTTTTTATACTAGTTAGGGATTTTTCATCAGGGATCAACTCCACATTGTATTGAAATTGTTGCACAAATTCATTAGCTAGGTCATCCCAACTAATCCACTTGTCAATGTCTTGGTCAACAAACCATTCCGAAGCTAGGCCTGAAAGACTCTCCCCGAAATAAGCCATGAGTAGTTCTTCCTTCCCTCCAGCACCCCTTAATTGGTTACAATAATGTCTCAAATGTGCCACTGGTCCCCCATATCCGTCATATTTCTCAAACTTCATCATTTTAAAGCCAGGAGGAAGGTTGACACCTGGAAACATGCATAAGTCTTTATATGAGATACTTTTGTAACCCTCAAGTCCTTGCAAGCTCTTCATATCTAGTTCCAGACTTCTCAATTTTCTGGTTATTTCCTCTTGTTCTTCTATTATAATAGGCTTCTCAGTGTTAGGAGAAAATTCAGGCAGGTGAGTGTCACCGAGAAGACCAGTCAATTTGAATGTAGGCTCGGTAGAGTAACATTGACCACCAGTAATATTCAATGCAGGCTCTCTTGTAGAGTAGGGAGGCACAACTTGGGGATGAACATCAAAAGTAGGAGCTTCAGGTGGGGGTGGCGCCGCAAAAGCATGAACAACAGATGGAGCCAAATATATGGTAGTCTTGGATTGGGGAGTGAGGAAATGAACATTGGAAGTGGTAGGATATTGTTGCCCCGGAGTTGATCCTGATGCATGTTGTGGCATGTCAACAAAAATGGGAAATTGTGCATGTGACACGGGAGGCAAGCTAGAAAGATACTCCAGATTATCAGTGGGAACTGGAGGAGGCGGCAACCCATTAGCCCAAGCTCGATGAATTTCTATCATTTGCATCCTTAATTTTTGAATCTCTTTATTAGATCCTAAATTCTCAGTTTCCGAACTCCCTATCTGATTAGTGACAACAAACTCGGTATCCTTGTTGGCCATAACCTTCTCGGTGACTTGGTGCAATATGGAGGACTAGCCAAAATGCTACAAACCAACCACCTAAAACTAACTGAACAAGAGGAAACAAATGCGTTAGAGTTCAACACTTTCTCAAAATCTCTTCTTTTTTTTATGAAAAGGTCACCGAACCCAAGAAGGGCGCCTACGTATATCACCCCCGAGAGAGGAGAATCAGGTGTGCGTAGTTCGTGAAGTCTTGCCAAAATGGCCAAATTAAACTCTTTTTCTATTCCTTGAAACTTTAAGAAGAAAAGAAAATAACAATTTGTCAAAATAAAATCTTTTTGAATTTTTCAGCTTTAACATCCCTATACAAAATGAAATCTATGATTACCAAAGAAAAATCTTTTTTGGATTTTCAATTTTGAATTTCATATGAAAATGAAACTTAAACCTATTAAAGGAAAATCTTTTTGTAGTTTTATTTTAAAGAAGTATATGACACCTACTTTAATACAGAGTGAATAAAATCTTTTCGGATTTTCAAATAAGATCCCCGAACCAATAATAGGCTGCCTACGTATCTCACTCCCAAGAGAGGAGAATCAGGGGTGCGTAGTTCATCTAGATTGGACAATTAAGGATTATAGAATAAAACCTTGACTTGAGAGACATGACTGCGCGATGAAAATAAAATCTTTTTGGGTTCTTAATTTGAGACTTCATACAAAAATGACACCAACAACTATGAAACAAAAATCTTTTCGAAATTTTCGAATTATGAATGCATGGTAAAGGAATAAAAGGAAAATCTTTTTTATGTTTTTGAGAAAATGAGTGCGAAAGGTAAAAAAATATCTTTTTGAATTTTTGGATTGTGAAAAACAAAAGCCATAAAGAACTCTAAACAAACTACAAAACACACTTTTTTGGCTCACCTTTTCTTTTTCTCTCTTTTTCAACACTTTCTTATCTACACACTTTAGTTCTAACACATGCTTTTCCCCAAATTAGTCCGTCAAATGACCACATTACCCTCAAAGATGCAACATTTAGCGCGTAGGAATGCTTTAGAGGCGAGTCTTCTACAGAGGGCCAAGTGGGCCCCGCTAGGTCTTCAATATGATGCATATAAGCATGACCTAAAGGCTGACCTACGTTAGGGTTCACTAACAAGGCTATTCGGGGAGCGTATGGTCGATAGCGACTTGCTTTAGCTGGACACCTACTCCATACAACCCAACGGCTGCCCCTCTAAAATAAGGGTGACTCAACTATAAGTCGTGTACACACGTGTACTACAGACTTGTTGCAGAAAGAATGACTCGGGTTATGCATGTGATGCTATATATAAAGCGATAACACATAACGAAAAATTGTAAACAAAGAGCACGAAAAATGCACAACAGTGATAACAATAACATAAACAATAATCACAAACAATGTTTATACACACGTAATGCCAAAAAAGCCGATACGACTCCAAAAAATAAGCTCGAATTCTGAAAACTCCCCAGCAGAGTCGCCAGAACTGTCACACCCCTTTTTCAACTCCAAAAGATTAGATTTTATGGTTTCGAAAGGGTTTTTATTATTAAAGTGACAAAATGAAGATTTGTTTCGAAAAGAACTTTTTATATTCAAAATTCAGAGTCGCCACTTGGCATAAATCGGGTGTGCCAAGTCACCCTTGAATATCCTTTTTCAAAATAGATTTGACTCTTTAAAACTGATCCGCGAACAGAGATTTCATCTAAGGAATTCTGTTGATCGAGGAGAAGGTGTTAGGCACCCCTCGATCCCGTGGTTCGACCACGATCGCATGGTAGAGCGTATCGGCTAACTTTGACACCACGAGGGTATAAATTACACAAAACATGCAAAACAATCAATCAAGCAAACAAGATAAAACAATTCAAAATTTAGTGTCCAGTCCAATTATACAGTCCAAAAATAAAAAAAATGCGTACAAATAAATCCTACTCTAAATTAATTCTAGACTAATGCTCTACCCGACGCCTCGGGCCTTCAGCACGAATGTCCTCCAAGTACAAGATACCTCGGGGCATTCCCCGATGAATAAATATATACAGATACTTTGGGGTATTCCCCGTCCAAATTATATAATTGATTCAAAAGTGATAAAATCAAACCATTCAATCAAATTTCAAACATTCAATCAACCCACAATCTCTAGATTTGCCTACCCGACCTACGTCTTGCCTATTCCAATCGGCGTATCTTGATACTACCGAATTTAATTAACGTTCATTTCAAGTCAAACAACTAATGAATCAAACTAATCAAAATTCACCAATTATATCAAGTTTTCAATTCTCGCCCCACTTATTCCCACATGAATTCAAATCTTTCAATTCCTTTATTCACGTGAATCAATCAATCAATATCAACCACAGTAATCACGATTGCTCAAACACAATATCGAAATATATCACCACGTCACAATCATCAACCAAACACAATATTCACTCCAACACACCAAATATAGTAAACATTAAATAAAAGAGGGAAATAGAATTAGACTTCAATTTGTAGCTTTCAAACTCAAATATTAATCAAGTGAAAAGAAGAAGACCGCGTCCGAATATCCCGAGCAGAACCTCAGTCAACAAACCCACAACTCGGATCAACCAACTTTCCAAAAATCAGATTCGAAACCCAAAAATTACTAAGGACAGTGAGTGAATCTCAACTTGGTATCGAGAAACTGTGACCCGAGACGTCAAATCTCAACAGAACCCACCAACTCGAGCGTTTCCCGGCTTAATCTTCTTAGAAATAAAAAAGGAAACTGAAGGAACTTCAAGCTTTCGAAGGCTGGAAACCAGCTGAACGATGAACCAGTGGTCGATTTTGATGAAAAGTTTCACCGGAGAAGCTCAAACAGGGGCTGAATCTCACCGAAAGACTCAAACCAAGACCAAATTTCTTACCCGTTCTCCCTCGTCTCTCGATCTCGAATCTTTCACTCTCCCATGGAGTGGTGCTCTTGTGTAGCTGTGTATGTGCGACTTTGAGCTGGTAGAATCAGAAAATGACCAAGAAATGGTATGGTCCGATGATGAGCTCACCGGAGAAGCTTGAACCTACCGTCTCTCTCTCGATCTCCTCTCTTTCTCTCTATCTCTCTCAGTTACCTTCCCTTCGCCACTCTCTCTCAGCTCTCTGATTCTATATATGTGTGTATATTGATGGGAACTTTGAGAAAAATAGTGTGGGTCTGTGTAATCGATGGAAAATTAGGGAGTCACGATGGAAGGAGGGGTCTTCCTCCTCTGTCAATTCAATGGAAGATGAGTGAACCCCCCCTTCTGTGTGTGGCCCCCTCCTTTTATGTGCTCTCCCTTTTTTTTTTTAGAAAGAAGAATCCAAAGTATATATCTATATTCTCCACTCAAAACAAAATGGTCCCCTGGTCTTTTTTCTTTTTCTTTTCTCGTGGGCTCCCCATTCTAATTGTGAGATGGTGATGATATATTCCCTCTTTACCAATTTTGTTATGAGGTGGATTAAGAAAAAAACGTGTAAGAGGGGTAGGGGTGTAAGTGGGGGTAGTGGGATAGGGTAGGTGGTGAAGATAAGGTTTGTTATTTTTTGTATTTTTATGGAGAGGTTATCAACTAAAAGAGGGTGTATGGTAAGGTGAGTTAAAAAATGAATAAAAACGATATCGGAGAGGGACGAAATTAGGTGTCTACAGGGTGCTGGTTTCTTACAGAGTTGAGGCATGCATTCTACTTTTGATTTTTCATTCGGTGTTTGATAATATTCATTTAGGGCTTTAGAAAAATTCGAATGCTGGTTATCACATTGGAGTTAGACAAAATTTGCATTTGCGCTAGGTAGATGTTCTCTTTAGGAGCGACAATAACAAGTTTGTGATTCTATTGTTGGTTAGATGACAGTTGTATATATTATGCCTGTTCCATATCAAACTTTCCCTGATATGGTAAAAAACCAATGCCTTGAAACTAGATGATGACACACATGCTCTGTGAAGTTGATGTATCGTACAAGGAAAATGTGTCTATTTGCTAGGGTCCTGAATTTGAGATCTACATGATTTATCGGAGTATCGTTTAAGATTTAGATTATTTATTGGTGTCGAATTAAGAATTTGAATTACTTAATGATATTGGATATAGAATTTAGATTAGATAATATACCGGTGTTAAATTTAGGATTTTAGGTAATTTTTCCATGACAAATTCAAATTTTAAACGTTTTAAATTGGCTGATTAGTATGGTCGCTGACCATCATGCAACATGTATACATATGTCATTAGTGAGTGCACTTTACATAAATAAACACTCTAAGCTCCGCTTCTTCAAATGATTGTTTGCGCTCGTTACCACACCACTTTGTCCGCCCCTTCAATTTCTGCCAATATTCAGGCGTGGCATGCATGTATTGGCTACCAATATAATGTATAATGAACTTTACATTCAAACACATGGCATGCTTGTATTGACTTGGTGTAAATACCGGGTGTGGATAAGATTTTTCTCTCATAATGATTGACTTTATGATTTTTTTTTATTCTGGAAGCTTGTAGAATTGGTCCGGCACAATTTTTAAACATAAGAAACTGGCGGTATAAAGTTGCACTTTAACTTCTTAGTAACCGGATGGATGGATCGCATCAAATATCCGCTCCTATGAATAATTGTTGGGGCTCATTACCACAACACTAGTTTGCCCCTTCGATTTCTTTCAATATTTTTAAGAAGATAGTATTTCCTTGGTAATAGTAACACTACATAATAATCGACTTTACAGAAAATTTATTTTGTTTTTGGAAGCGCGTTGCGTTGATCAGACATAATTTTCAAACTTAAGAAATTGGGGGTGTGCCCATCAACAAAGGAGCAACCCTCAAGATTCTTGATAAAGTCAATTGGAGTTCTCTCATGAACTGTGTGAAGACTCCTCTTTCGATACTTTTTTTGTCCGCTCCTCCCGATCAGGTCTAATAAAGTTGCACTTTCACGTGAGTTGTGACCATGGAGCATAAAAGTAATCCATTGAGTTTCCTTGAAAATGAAGTCGCCTTTAGGATGATACACTGTACTCCAAAGTGAGATTTTTCAATGCAAATTCATACTAGTCGAGTCCCAAAATGGATACGAGATTAAAAGTCTAAAGAGTACGATGTGGATGAAGGAATTGGCTCAATGCGATGAACTTCGTCCGACAAAAAGAATACTTTTATTATTACAAAAAAAGTAGGAATAATTAAATTAAATCAATACCAAGCAAGTGTTTTACTAAAAAGAAAATAATACGAAACGAGTGAGTACTCACTGCTCAAATTAACAATACCCCAACGAACAATTATAAATTAATTGTCCTAAATTTTAAGCAGATGATGTAGAAACCTAATTTTGTCCCTCCCAAGTCCAATTTTATTCATTTTTACCTCACTTTATTGTACACCCTCATCCATGTAATTATACCCCACAAAAATACAAAAAAAATAACAACACTTAACATAATTCCTAACAAATTTTATCTTGTTTTAATTTATCCTAACAAATTTTATCCTAACCAAATCACCCTACCCCACCTACCCTATAACCTACCCCACTACCCCATCCACGTGACCCCCTCACATTTCTTCTTCACAAAGAAAGAGAATAATATAAAAAAGGGGATCTTTTTTTCACAATAGACGAATATAGACAAAAATTCTCATCTTCTTCCTTTTATTTATCATTATCTTCATCAGGACCTGACCAGATTCACATCACAACAAAAACTCACCCTCACAATTCTCACCCTCATGGACTGCACACACATACATCTCTCAATTCTCATACACACCTCACACACACCAATCGGGTTACATACACACACAACCATGGGAGGCTTCTTTAAATTTTTCCATTGAACAAAGGGGAATTCACGCATAGACACAAACCACACATCAAATACGCACAAAAATAGGGTAAGGGTGAAGGGAAATCAAAGGAAAAATAAGGAAAAAGGAGAAGATTGAGAGGGAGATTGAGTGGGTTGGCCGGAGAGATTGAGAGATTCGAGCTCTATTTCGACCAAATTCTATTGAACCCATCACCGGTAAACAGTGATTGAACACCCTTCTCCACCGTTGTTACTGTTCCGGCGGTGGAAGTCCTTGTCCGGCGAACACGATCAATTGGGTTTTCCTTGGATGCGTCGAGTGGTGTGAGAAAGAGTTGAGGGTCAGTTTGGCTGTTTATTAAGGTTCGATTTTGAGGTCTCCGGTGCGGACTCCGTTTAATTGAATAACACAGTTTGAAAGCCCCAATTTCAGATCTAATTCTCCATCTCTTCTCTTTATTTTTATGACGTGATTTAGTGATTATGTGTTGGATAATTACGTTTGTTTGATTTTATTGATGTTATGATTATGTGTTTGACGATGTCATTTCGATGATATGAGGAGCAAATTTGAGTAATTTTGATAATATGATTGATAAAAATGAAGTTGAGGGAGAGAATCAAAAATTGATAAAGTGAATATTATGGTATTTTGATTCATTTTTAATGTTGAACGTGATATGTAGTCGAGCGGATAGACAAACAGTAGGCTAGGGTAGGCAAATTTAGAATTGGTGGATTGTTGGAATATTTGAAATATTTATTGAATGTTTTGTTTATCGTATTTGAAAAGTGTATTCATTTAGTCGGGCAATGCCCCGAGTTTATTTGTATTTACTCACGGGGAATGTCCCAAAGAATTTTGTATGCGAAGGGTGTTCGTGATCAAGGCCCAAGGCATCGGGTAAAGCACGGGAGCGTAATTTAGGACTAGTGTAGGTTAGCGTAGGTTTATATTTTCGCATTTTTTATTTTGGACTGTATAATTGGACTGGACATTATTATTTTGGTCTTGGATTGTTGTTTGATGTGTTTGTGGCTTGTTTTATGTTTTTGTGTGGTTTATACATTCATAATGTCAAATTAGTCGATATGTTCCATCAAGCGACCGTGGTCGAACCACGAAATCGAGGGGTGCCTAACACCTTTTCCTCAGTTAACAGAATTCCTTAGCTGGATTCTCTGTTCGCAAACCAGTCTTAAAGAGTCAAATCGTATTGAAAAAAATTTCTAAAGGTGACTTGGCACATCGGATTATGCCAAGTGGCGACTCTGAGTTTAAATGTAAAGAATCCTTTTTCGAAAAAAAAATTCATCTTTTGTCACTCAAAAATAATAAAACCCTTTCGAACTTAAAATCAATTATTTTTGGTTAAAAAAGGGGTGTGACAGCTCTGGCGACTCTGCTGGGGATTTTTTCCAGAATTCGAGCTTATTTTGGAGTTGTATCGGCTTAGTTTGACACTATAGGTGTATAAATATTTTGTTTGTGTTGTTTTGTGTTAATGTTTATCATTGTTGAGTGCCTACGTGCTCTTTGTTTACAGTTTTTACTTTATGTGTTACCGCTTTATATCTGCCATCATGTGCATAACCCGAGTTTTTCTTTCTACCGAGTCATCCTCCAACTCCACATACATACCGAAGCCCTTCTAGGCATGGTTTTCAATTTAAGCCAAACAAAGAAATAAGACAGAAGTCGAGGGATAGTTTCACACCAATCAGAGAGTCATATGCCAATTTATTTCAGAGATCAGTACAGCGGGGAATAATCACTCCTCTCCTTGGGTATACTCCTTGTCACACCCCTTTTTCGACTCCAAAAAAAGATATGTATTTTAAGGTTTGAAAGAGTTTTTTATTAAAGTGACAAAATGAAGATTGGTTCCGAAAAAAAATTGTTTTTACATTCAAAATCAGAGTTTCCACTTGGCATAATCTGGTGTGCTGAGTCATCATTGGAAAATCCTTTTCGAAACCATTTGACTCTTTAAATCGATTTACGAACAGAGATTCCGGCTAAGGAATTCTGTTGACCGAGGGGAAGGTGTTAGGCACCCCTCGATCCCGTGGTTCGACCACGATCACTTGGTGGAGCGTATATGCTCATTTGACATTACAAATGTACAAACCACATAAACACACAAAACAAGCAAAGAAATAAATCACACAAAATTCAAAACAAACAAAAATAATGTTCAGTCCAAATTATACAATCCAAAATAAAAGAGGTGCTGAAATATAAAACCTGTTCTATTCTAAACTAATCCTAAACTAAACTCCACCCGACGTTCTGGGCCTTGATCACGAGCCTCCTTTGCGTACATGCTACTTCAGGGCATTCCCCGGATAAATCAATACAAATCCTTCGGGGCATTCCTCGGCCAAATGAGTACAATTTAAACTTTTCGTGCAATAAAGTAGAAAGTACCATTCACGCACATATTCAAACACTCCAATAAATCGTTATTCCTAAATTTGCCTAACTGGCCTACGTTTGCCTACCAAGTTCAACATATCACAATTTCATGTTTAACATTATCAATACATCAAAATTAATCAATATTCATTTTCCTCCATTTTTAATCCCCACCTTAATTCATTTTTAACCACGTGATTAACCTATTTCAATTCACAATCCACCAATCGAGAATAACGAAAATTCACCAATCATGCTTAGCACATCACATACCCAAATATCACCAACAGTTCACATCAGCAAACAAACCACGGTATCGAATCACACGTAATCACAATCACATAAGAATTAAATAAAAAAGAAGAAAGAATTGGACCTTAAATTTGAAGCTTTCAAACTCAATGTTATTTGAATAAAGAGAGTCCGCACCCGGAAATCTCGAGCCGAACCTTAACACCAACAATCCAACTCGACAAATAATGACCCGTTCACCATCACTTTTCACGCCGGTTACTGTTCACCGGTTACTGTTCCCGGTTACTGTTCACCGGTTTTTTTTTTTTTTTTTTTTGTTGTTGTTGTTCTTGTGAGGAAGATTATTTTGTGATTGTTGTTATTGTGGAGAAGGTGATGATCAAAGAATGAGCCCCCTTTTTCTTCTTAGAATTTTTCTTTTATAATGAGCATGGATTTGTTATGATATGGGAATTTTGGTGGGTCCCCCATATATTCTTTCTTTGTGGACAAGAAAAAGAAGGGGGGATCACATGGGTAGTTAGGGTAGGTGGAAGCTTTCGATTGGGTAGGTTGTTAGGATAAGATAAATTAGTTAGGTATTTTTTTTGTTTAATTTTTGTATTTTTGTGGGATATAATTACATGGGGTTGGACACATGGTAAGGTGAACTAAAAATGAATAAAATTAGACTTCGGGAGGGACAAAATTAGGTGTCTACACTCCTGACCCGCATTTAAGAAATTTTGATCCTAATGTACAATGTCATATCATTCTAATGTTCAGGGTCACAGTATTGAATATTGTCATTCCTTGAAAAGAGAAATAGAAAAGATGATTCAAGATAAATCGATTATGGTGCAGAACATTGACAGCAAGAAAAGCTCTAGTCATGCTGATATGCAAACTAGTGGCTAAGATGTCAGGTTGAGCAATTGAGATGTCACCCATCTCCCTACTAAGAAGAGGTCTGGTAGCTTGTTTTGTTTTATTTTCTGTTATCCAAATTATTTTAGGATTGTAGTTCGGGATCTATCTTGTTTAGTCCTTTTGTCGTTTATGTTCAAACCCTTCTATCTTTTGTTTCAACTAAATGAAATGTCCATTTTTCTTTGTGTTTTAAACATGTGTTGTTTGTTTGTTTTATTTACATAGTACATTTTAGGTTGACTCTAGTGATATGACATGCTAGTGAAATTTTCAGCCAGATCTTATAATCCAGTTTAAGCATGAACATGGAATTAGAGGGCTAAGGTCAGAAGAAATATCTGAGAAAATAGATAGAGTGCTGAGATATTTGGTGACAAGTTGAAACCTTTTCTAAAAATTAAGACAAATACTTTAGGAATCACAAGAATAACTCAGCCATCAATTGAAAGACATGTCTCAATTAGGTCAAACAGTGGCTGCGGGATCCTATATCAAGAGGAACAAAAATAAATCAGCTCCACAAAAACATGAATCATTCTATGTGAGGGATGCATAACAAAGGTGGTGTTGTATACTGGACAAGTATAGAAGAAGAAGAAGTGGCACACATGTTCAGTTTAAGTTAGTGTTGTTAAAGTGTCACACGTGATCTTTATCTCCCATTTTCCAATTACATGTTATGTACTTGCATTCTCAAGGAATGATATGACGAAGACATTTCATTCTGCTATCCAAACATTGTGTCATCCTTTGTTTACCCCATTTGAGCCATAATTTTATCTTCTTTCATACACCTCTTTTGTAATCAAGATAGAGTCAGCAAAGCTCGAAAGAAAAATGTCGAGAAAAAAAATAGTGTCAGAAAAGTTTCAAAAAAAAAAGAGAAAAAAATGTGTCCAAAAAGAAAGAAAAGAGAAGAATGTCAAGAAAAATAGAGTCAGAAAAAATCACAATGCGAAAAAGAGTCAATAAAAGAGAAAAACAAAGAAATCAAAATCAATCAAAAGAACAAGCTGCCAGAACTACGCGTGACCTGATTCTCCTCTCTCGGGGTGAGATACGTAGGCTGCCCCACTCTAGGCTCGGTCCAACCAAATAATCATTTAGAGTCACCCAGTCAAAAGAAACTGGGGCATGAGTTGATCCTCATTGTTTGAATCGATTCCAAAAGTTGTAAGTCCTACCCCACTTCAAGTGTCGTTTGGGCCCCATGTCATCCTTTTGTGCTAACCCTATCCAAAAGCCAAGTTACAACCACAGTAAGACCTTCGGATCAATCTTTGAGAATGTTAAGGCTAAGTATGCAATGGATGTGATGACATATTTTAGGAACTACTCGTCTTCCTCAGCATAAGAAATCAGGAGAGATAAAATGAGAGAGTCTTATTGATAAAAAACCCCACGGGCACCATAAGACGATGGTAAGTTGAGACAGATAAAAATGAGAGAGTCTTATTGGTGAAAACCCTCATGGGCACCATAAGGCGATGGTGAGTTGAGAGAAAAAATGAGAGAGGCTTGTTGGCAAAAATCCTTCAATGTGCCACTAGCCGAATGAGCTCTTTGAATGCAATGGGTTCAAACAAGTAACTTAGTTTCAGAACCATTAACTCAATAACAATTGGTAGAAAGTTTGGATGGAAAGATCAGACAGCTTGATCCAAAATGCATGGCATAATCATTAGAGTTGACTGTCATTTCTAGATAAATTTTTCATTTCTTTATTTCAAATTAGGACATTCATTGTCTTTTTTTTCTTCTCTTTATTTTTATTTTATTTTCTTTAATCAGTTGTCCAAATAAAATCATTATCATTTTTTCGCTTGTCTTTGAGTCAAGTCCATGTCAAAACAAGTGAGAAAAGATTTCAAAATTGGCTACCAGCTTCTCTAATTGCACAAAGGAAAACAAAAGTTAGCACATGAAAGAGACATGATTATGATCCAAAATAAGGCATGCAAAAAGTTTTGTCAAACAGATAAGTTTGGAAACTTATGGAAATACCAAGGTTCAAGGGGTTTATCTGAGGAGCATGGAAAAGCAGAGATACTGTAATTGTTTCAGAGTCACTCTTAATAATCTGAGTTTGGATCAATGATGTAGCAAGTCAATGACATATGCTAATGGTTGAAAGCAAGCTTAATGTGACAGGGGCAAGAGCTATTTCCACGAAAGCCAAAGCCACAAACCAGCCACCATGTTTTTAAACTAACAAGTTTTCTTTTTATGAAACAGGAACACATGTTACCTTCAAATCAAGGATTTCAAAGCCTAAACATCAAAGGCCGTAATATTCTCACTTCTACAAATGCAAGAGGCAATGTTGCTGCACAGATTTGGTATTCAAATCCATGGTAAAACTCATAATCCAATATCTCCAGGAGACACACTTCCTTGTTTGGGTAATTCAAGAGACATTTGTTAGGAGATGCACTTTCCTGTTTGGCCAATTCAAGAAGCATTTGTGAGGAGACACACTTCCTTATTTGGGCAATTCAAGTGATATTTGTGAGGATACACGTTTTCTTGTTTGGGTAATTTAAGCAACGTTGGTGAGGAGACACACTTTCTTGTTTGGTAATTCAAGCAACATTTGTAAGGAGACGCGCTTCCTTGTTTGGTAATTCAAGCGGCATTTGTAAGGAGACGCACTTCTTTGTTTGGGTAATTTCAGCAACATTTGTAAGGAGACACACTTCTTGGCTTGGTAATTCAGGCAACGTTTGTAAGGAGACGCACTTCCTTGTTTAGGTAATTCAAGCAACATTTGTGAGGAAACGCACTTCCTTGTTTGGTAATTCAAGCGGTATTTGTAAAGAGATGCACTTCCTTATTTAGTAATTCAAGCAACATTTGTAAGGAGATGCACTTCCTTATTTAGTAATTCAAGCAACATTTGTAAGGAGACACACTTCCTTGTTTGGTAATTCAAATGGCATTTGTAAGGAGACACACTTCCTTGTTTGGGTAATTCCAGCAACATTTGTAAGGAAACGCACTTCCTTGTTTGGTAATTCACGCGGTATTTTTAAGAAGAGGCACTTTCTTATTTGGTAATTCAAGCAACATTTGTAAGGAGACACACTTCCTTGTTTGGTAATTCAAGCGACATTTGTAAGGAGACGCACTTCCTTGTTTGGGTAATTCCAGCAACATTTGTAATGAGACGAACTTCTTTGTTTGGGTAATTCAAGCAGCATTGGTAAGGAGACACACTTCCTTGTTTGGGTAATTCAAGAGACATTTGTTAGGAGACACACTTTCTTGTTTTGGTAATTCAAGCGGCATTGGTAAGGAGACGCACTTCCTTGTTTGTTAATTCAAGCAACATTTGTAAGGAGATACACTTCCTTATCTGGGTAATTCAAGCAACATTGGTAAGGAGATGCACTTTTTTGTTTGGCAATTCAAGCGGTATTTGTAAGGAGATGCATTTCCTTGGGTAATTCAAGTGACACTTGTTGGGAGACGCACTTCCTTGTTAGTCTTCATTTGTCAGGAGCCCGCTTGAAGAATACGACAAATGCATAAAATCAAGCAACAAGTTAAAGAAATTGCAAGTAAGAAGCCTGTCTGAAGAACAGGGTGATGAAACTCAAGTCAAGAGTCCAAAGAAGCTGTATAGATAGGATTTTGTAATTTTATTTATGTTTTAACTTGTAATTTTTGTTTTTCATGTAATGACAGAGCCGCAGATCGGAACCTCGACAGAACCTCGCTCGACTCTCTAACTCGGTATAGTCCCTCTTTTTTCAGTCCTTGGGGATACCTGTGACTTGATTCCCTCATAACTAGGGATACGTATGATGTTCAAAGTCAAGACTTGGTTTCCCTCATTCCTTCCGTTTCATTCTTTTTGAATAATGGTCAGGAAATTTTTTTGTCTCGTTGTCTACTTCTTTGTCTGAAAACACTTCATGTTTACATTCAAAGGGGGCATACTGTAGACACCTAATTTTGTCCCTCCCAAGTCTAATTTTATTCATTTTTACCTCACTTTATTGTACACCCTCATCCATGTAATTATACCTCACAAAAATATTTAAAAAAATAACAATACTTAACATAATCCCTAACAAATTTTATCTTGTTTTAATTTATCCTAACAAATCTTATCCTAACCAACTCACCCTACCCCACCTACCCTATAACCTACCCCACTACCCCATTCACGTGACCCCCTCACATTTTTTCTTCACAAAGAAAGAGAACAATATAAAAAAGGGGATCTTTTTTTCACAATAGACGAATATAGACGGAAATTCCCATCTTCTTCCTTTTTTTATCATCATCTTCATCAGGACCTGACCAGATTCACATCACAACAAAAACTCACCCTTACAATTCTCACCCTCACGGACTGCACACACATACATCTCTCAATTCTCATACACACCTCACACACACCAATCGGGTTACATACACACACAACCATATGAGGCTTCTTCAATCTATTCCATTGAACAAAGGGGAATTCACGCATAGACATAGACCACACATCGATACAAAGCAAAGACGCACAAAAATGAGGTAAGGGTGAAGGGAAATCAAAGGAAAAATAGGGAAAGGGGAGAAGATTGAGAGGGAGATCGAGTGGGTTGGCCGGAGAGATTGAGAGATTCGAGCTCTATTTCGACCGAATTTTATTGAACTCGTCACCGACAAATAGTGATTGAACACCCTTCTCCACCTTTGTTACTGTTCCGGCGGTGGAAGTCCTTGTCCGGCGAACACAGTCAATTAGGTTTTCTTTGGCTGCGTCGAGTGGTGCGAGACAGAGTTGAGGGTCAGTTTGGCTATTTATTGAGGTTCGATTTTGAGGTCTCCGGTACAGACTCCATTTAATTGAATAACACAGTTTGAAAACCCCAATTTCAGGTCTAATTCTCCATCTCTTCTCTTTATTTTTATGACGTGATTTGGTGATTATGTGTTGGATAATTATGATTGTTTGATTTTGTTGATGTTATGATTATGTGCTTGGCAATGTCATTTCGATGATATGAGGAGCAAATTTGATAAAGTCGGGGGTAAGAATAAAAAATTAATAAAGTGAATATTATGGTATTTTGATTCATTTTTAATGTTGAACGTGATATGTCGTCGAGCGGTTAGGAAAACAGTAGGCTAGGGTAGGCAAATTTAGAATTGATGGATTGTTGGAATGTTTGGAATATTTGTTGAATGTTTTGTTTATTGTATTTGAAAAGTGTATTCATTTAGTCGGGGAATGCCTCGAGGTTATTTGTATTTACTCACGAGGAATGCCGCGAAGAATTTTGTACGCGAAAGATGTTCGTGATCAAGGCCCGAGGCATCGGGTAAAGCACGGGAGCGTAGTTTAGGACTAGTGTAGGTTAGCGTAGGTTTATATTTTCACATTTTTTATTTTGGACTGTATAATTGGACTGGACATTATTATTTTGATCTTGGATTGTTGTTTGATGTGTTTGTGGCTTGTTTTATGTCTTTGTGTGGTTTATACATTCATAATGTCAAATTAGCCGATATGCTCCACCAAGCGACCGTGGTCGAACCACGGGATCGAGGGGTGCCTAACACCTTCCCCTCAGTCAACAGAATTCCTTAGCCGGAATATCTGTTCGCAAACCAGTCTTAAAGAGTCAAATCATTTTGAAAAGGATTTCCAAAGGTGACTTGGCACACCGGATTATGTCAAGTGGCGACTCTGAGTTTAAATTTAAATAATCCTTTTTCGAAACAAATTTTCACCTTTTGTCACTCAATAATAATAAAACCCTTTCGAACCTTAAAATCAAGTATTTTCGGTTAAAAAAGGAGTGTGACAGACGAGACACACAACTAATCACCACAATGTGGTATCATGATAGAGCACCCAACATGGGTGTGTTTGCCATGAATTCGGATAAATGCACACCCACTATGGGTGCGTTAGCATTCCAAAAATTTGAATAAATCAAGAAACGAGGTATTCATGGTGACACACCAGAATGCCCAACCACCATGGGTGGGCTTAATATTTTACCCTATTTAATTAGGTCTAATTAATTTTGAATTCATATTGAAAACATCTTACAGATGACTTATCTATTGGAAATTTATACCTTGCTTTGGGTATTATTGACGGTGTTATTTTCCATTGTATCATGTTTTATTGCTATTTCTTATCTTATCTTGGATTGCTTTATTTTATTCCTATCTTATCTTGCTTTAGATTGTTTTATTATTTAATTATTTTATTTTGAGCTGGGGGTCTATCGGAAATAACCTTTCTATCTCACTTTGAGGTAGTGGTATGGACTGCGTACACTTACCCTCCCCAGACCCCACTTGATGGGAATATACTGGGTATGTTGTTGTTGTTGTTGATTTTCATTCAGTGTCCTATAATCATAAGCTCAACACAATTCGAGTATCTGGTTAACACATTAGATCTAGACAAAATTGAATTCACGCGGGTCGATCTCCCCACAATCGACTATAATTTGTCGGTGGCGTATTCAAGATTTAGATGATTGTTCATGCTCGTTACAGTAACACTCGTTCGCCCCTTTGATTTTTTCCAATAATAAAAGAAAGGCAGTCAGGGCTAATAGAATTGTACTTTCTTTCTTAGTAACCACCATCCTTAATTATCAAGAGTTCTCGATTTTTCCAGAAAATGAAATTGCCTTTACAATGGAACACTTTACTCCAAAGTGCGATTTTCTGGTACGTATTCGAACTAGCCGAGCCTCAGAATGGAGATGAAAAGAAAAAAAAAAACATGTGGATGAAGGAATTGGAGCAATGCCATGAACTTCATATGACAATTTATTTTAATATTATGAAAAAAGAGGGGAATTAATGAAATCACTACCAAACAAGTGTTTAACTAAAAAGAAAATAATACGAAACAAGTGATTTCTAAAAATAAATACTGCCCAAATTAACATACCATGCCGATGAGTTATAAATCAATTATCCAATATTTTAGCAGACACGACGCACCATTAGTCACCACAATATGGTATTATGGAATAACATCCAACTTGGGTGTATTGGCCATAAATTTGGATATTTGCACACCCACCATGGGTGCGTTAGCATTCCAAAATATTGAAATTGATTACCAAGGAAGGCAGCACTCAGCACACCCAAATTGCCCATCCACCATGGGTGGGCATAGTTTTTTTTAAAATTATTTTGGGACATGATTAAATTTGAATTTGAGTTTGGAAAATCTCTCCTTAACACCGACCACAACAAGTTCAGATAAACTTTTTACAAAGTTGATGCTTACATGTTACGTTTGTTTTTGGTTTTCTGTTCTTTGTTCAATACTTTGTTCGACAAAATGAGTGAAGGGTAATTAAATTGGGGTTTGATTGAATTTAAATTTGCATGATCAGGAGTGTCGGGTAATTAAATTGGGGTTTGATTGAATTTAAATTTGTATGATCAGGAAGATCTCCCTATATGACCGACTACAACAAGCTCATGATTCTAATAGAAAGAAAGGGTAAGTTCAATACTATATTTGCCTGTCCCACATTAAAACAAAACATTTTCTAACAAAGGCAATTTCAGACTCGGGAGTCAAAACTCGAATTTGATACTTTTGAATTAAGGGTGAACTAATTAAAGGAGTACTTACCCTCTAATTATACATTTGCTGGTGGTGAATATTAAAATTTAGATAATTTGTCAGTGTTAAAATAGGGTTGAAATGATTTACTGGTGGTGCTTAAAGAATATAGATTAAAATTTACCGATGATAAATTTAGGAATTAGATTATTTATTAGTGACAAATTCACAATTTAAACATACATTTTGAATTGAAAGTGGAAAGTAAGGATAATAAAAGAATTATTTGTTGATGGTACGTTTTGAGTTGTTAGTTAAAACTATGTTATTAGTTGATAGTACGTCTTGAGTTGTTAGTTAAAACTATAGGATGATAACATACATATCGACTTCAAACTTCAAAGTTTATGTATGCACACGTGACACGCCTGTATGTAGGATTTGAGGTTTGAGCCAAACAATGGCAGATTTTAAGGATAATAGATGATAGAGGAGATATGATTGGTTTGAAAGAATATAAAAGAGGTAAGTGATATTATTATGTTGTTTTTATTATCAGTCCAAGTATTAACAATCAATGTCTTCAACAAGCTTCACTTATCTAATACATAGACGTTGGTAACAGGTTTAAAAGGGAGGACATTTTCATGTTTTAGTATGCAACTAATTTTCTGTAAGCCAATAATAATTTTACTCCGCAATCTCCATCACATAATTAATGACTTCTTTAACTCATAAAGATGAAGATAAGTGCAGTGTATATCCAATTTATTTCAGACCCTATTTATGAAATTGCATTAAATTTGTTTTTTATTGTTACTCTTAATAAATTTTCTGCATCACATAATTTCAGAGCTCACTTTCATGATTGAATTCCTTTACATTCATCTTTTAATTGGCCTACTTTAGAAGAAAAAAAGGAGTAAATAGAAACAAAAATATGAACTCTCAACAAAGTAGTATATAATCACAAGTATATAAATCGTGCCAATGAACCATCAAAGCATGTGGTGGGATGATAAGTGTAGACACTTAATTTTGTTCCTTCCCGATATCACTTCTATTCATTTTTATCTTATCGTATCGTGTATCCTCAACCATGTAATAATTCCTCCACAAAATGACAAAAATAACAACCCCTAGCTAATTTTATTTTATCCTAACAACCTACCCATTCAAAATAGGACACCTTCCTACCCACGTGACCCACCCCCCTCACCCACCTTATTATCTACACGTTTTTACTATTTTAATGAGGATGGATTGAAAATTGAAAAAGCCAACATCACTTTTTTATTTCCAAGAAAGAAACACACAGGAGACCATTTTTATTTTTATTTTTATTTTTATCTTATACAAACCCACTGATATTCATTCACAGAGCGGTCCCAGAGAAATATATTCATATACACATACAAGCCATTTTCTTTGATCTTGTTGGCAACACCCACAGCTCACCATTCCAAATTCACGTTTTTCACACAACATAGGCACCAGGAGTTTTTTTTTTCTTTTGTTCTCCACTTATCCTCACGGATACCACACTTCTCGACCGATCTCACACCCATCACTCGATATACACCCTCACAGAAGACGGGTAAGGGAGAACAGATACCCAGAGCTCCATTTCTCCATTTTTTTTTCAATTGAAGCACATATACACACAGATTTGAGCCACGTTTTGCTCCATTGAACACTGTACACACAGAAATCGAAAAATTAGAGAAAAACTGAGAATTTGAGGTGAACTAGAGGTGAAAATCGAAGGGGGGTCGCGTTTGGTCACTGCTCCGGAAACTGCATCGCCGGAGAACGTCAAAATGCACTGAGGTTCGCCGGAACTAGTTGGTTGGTTCGTTCTCGAATTGATTCCGGCAGGGATTCGCCCGGAAACTGTACACACTGCTTTGGATCTTTTCTTCGCTAGTTCTGTTTCGGTATTCGCGCGCATTCTTGGTCTTCTGTTAGAGTCATGTTTCGGGTCGTCGTGGTTCGAACTGGTTTTATTTAATTCGGGAGTTTGAATTTGAGGTCTATCCGTCGTGGTTCGTTGGTCCCGAGGCTTCTGTCAATCCAAGTTTGATCAAATAAAAGCCCAATTTAAGGTCCATCTCTTTTATCTTATTCTTAGTTCATTTTTATTATTGTGTGTGGTTGATTGTTGTCGTCTCGATTTTTCTCTTATCTTATGCGTGGTGTGAATGATGAATGTTGAATATTATTAATTGTGGATTGCTGACATATTATCGTGAATCGTTATGTTGGCACAAGGGTTGAGATTGATTTGGGGTGGGATTGAAACTCGACAAAAGTGAATATTAACTCGGGTTGATTAATTAGTTTGTTTGATTTGAAATGGATATTAATGTTGTTAAATTCGGGTTGATTCTAATTCGTAGATGTTATTAAACGCAATAGTATCATGATAGGGTGAAGTTGGTAGGCAAACGGTAGGCCGGGTAGGCAAATTTAGGAAAAATGATTTGTTTGAGTGTTTGAATGTGGGTGAATGATTCCTTCTACTGTATCGCATTTCATTTAATGTATTCACTTAGTCGGGGAATGTCCCGAGGCTCATTGTATTTATTCACTGGGGAATGTCCCGATGTAGTATGTTGGCGAAAGACACTCGTGATCAAAGCCTAAAGCACCGGGTAAAACATTGGAACGTAGTTTAGGATTAGTGTAGGTTTAATTTTCAGTACCTTTTTTGTTTCGGATTGTAATAATTGGGCTGAACGCTATATTTGGGATTGCCTTGTTTTGTTTGTTTGATCGGTTGTTTTGTGTGTTTTTGTGTGGTTTATACATTTTTAGTGTCAAAATTAGCCGATACGCTCCACCAAGCGACCGTGGTCGAACCACGGGATCGAGGGGTGCCTAACACCTTTCCCTCGGTCAACATAATTCCTTAGTTGGAATCTATGTTCGCAGATCAGTTTAAAGAGTCAAATCGTTTTGAATAGGATTCTCCAACGGTGACTTGGCACACCAGATTTATGTCAAGTGGCGACTTTGAGTTTTGAATATAAAAAGTCTTTTTCAAAACAAATCAATCTTTTGTCACTTTACTAATAAAAAAACCTTTCGAACCTTAAAATTATAATCTTTTTTTGGTTAGAAAAGAGGTGTGACAATAAGTATTCCAATCTTAACCAGGTTAGCGTTTTTGAGTTTTTCTAAAAATGAAGTTGCTTTAATGAAACACTTTACTTTAATTTAAGGTGAGTTTTTCCGATGTTAATACGAACTAATCGAGCCTTAAGACCACTTATTATTAAGGAACAAGGAATTAAATAAAATTATGTGCGTGTGTTACCACATTGTTTAGTAATAAATGAATTGGCCAGTGTTTTATCAGATACATTTCGCTGATTGTCACCACAATGTGGTATCATGAATTGACGCCCTTCAAGGGTGTGTTGACCATGACGTCTTGTGTGGTTATATACACACCCACCATGGGTGCGTTTGCATTTCAAAGATTAAGACATGAATTTAGCAACACATCCACAGTGCCCATCCACCATGGTTGGGCCAAGTTTTTTTTTAAAAAAAAAAAATAAAATTATTGGGATCGATTAAATTTGAATTCGTATAAAAAAGATCTCCTCCTTAGGATCGACAACAACAAGCTCGACTAAATTATTACAAAGTTAATGCTTGTATATTATTTTATTTTGGCTATTCATAATTTCATTTAGTGTCTGGTGAATGCATCGGAAGATCAACAACATTTGAGTTTTGAATTACCTCATTTGGTATTTTGGTTAGATGATGTACAGTAGTATGTATATATTACGTCTGTGCCGTGTCCCATATTAAACTTCCCATGTAATGGTAAAATCCTATGCCTTTGAAACTAGACGAAGGCATGCATGCACAAAGCAGTTTTGCATGAAGTGTGGTATATTGTACAAGGAGACCATGTTGACTTAATGGGTGAATCTAAGATTTACACGATTTATCGATGGACATTTAAATTTAGATTACTTATCGATGTCGAATTAAGAATTTGAATGATTTACTAAGTAAGTGGAGGCATGCGCCCACCAACAAAGGCAGGACCCTCAGGATTCCCGATGAAGTCTATCAGAGAGGAAGTACTCTCATGAATTTAGCAAAGATTTAACTCTTTCTATACTTTTCTGGTATGTTCCTCCCGGTCAGGTCTAATAAGCTTGCACTTTCTTAGTAACCTAGGGGATGGATCATCAAAGCTTGTGACCGTGAAGTGTAAAAGTACTCCTTCATCCTTGATAAGAGTAGTTTTCGAGTTTCTTGAAAATATAACCGCCTTTAGTAACGAACGTTTACTCCAAAGAGACATTCTTAATTCAGTATACGTATCCAAACTAGTAGAGACCCAGAATGGGTACGAGATGAAAAACCGAAAGAAATACGATGCTGAGGAAGGAATTGGCGCAATGCGATGAACTTCATCCTATGACAAAAAAGTTTCAAGTATTATGGAAAGCCTTTTATTATTATTACGTATAAAAGAGGGAACTAAACCAGAAATACCACATCGATCAGATAAAAATCAATTGGCCAGTATTTTGTCAGATGCAACGCACGATTAGCCACCACAATGTGGTATCATGAAATAACACCCAACAAGGGTGTGTTGGCCATGAATTTGGATATATGCACATCCACCATGGGTGCGTTTGCATTAAAAAATATTGATTATCAGGATATGAGGCAGTCATGGCGGCACACCAATTTGGCATGCAGATTTAGATGATTTATCAACGTCAAATTAAGGGTTAAAATGATTTTGCGGGTGGTGATTAAGGAATATAGAATTAAGATTTACCGATGATGGATCCTTAATAAGGATTTTGTTTATTTATCATTGACAAATTCAGAATTTAAATGTTTTGAATTGAAAGGAGAAAGTAAGGATAAAAGAATTATTCGTTGATGGTACGTCTTGAGTTTTTAGTTAAAACCATATTAGTAGTTGATAGTACATCTTGAGTAGTTAGTTAAAACTATAGATGATAAAATACATATCAACTTCATAGTTTATACACACGTGACACGCCTATATAGGATTTGAGCCAAACAATGGCAGGCTTTAAGGATAATAGATGATAGAGAAGAAATGATTGGTTTGAAAGAATATGAAAGAGGTAAGTGATATTATTATGTTTTTATTATGTCGAAGTATTAACAATCAATGTCTTCAACCAGCTTCACTTATCTAATACATAGACGTTGGTAACAGGTTTAAAAGGAAGGACATTTTCATTTTTTAGTATGCAACTAATTTTCAGTAAGCTAATAATTTTACTCGACGATCTCCATCACATAACTAATGACTTCTTTTAACTCATAAAGATAAAGATAAGTACAATGTATATCCAATTTACTCCAGAGTCCAAACCCTATTTATGAAATTACATTAAATTTGTTCTTCATTGTTATTGTTAATAAATTTTCTGCATCACATAATTTCAGAGCTCACTTTCATGATTGAATTCCTTTTCATTCATCTTTTAAGTGACCTACTTTAAAAGAAAAAAGGAGTAAATAGAAAAAAAAAAAATATGAACTCTGAACAAAGTAGAATAACCACAAGTATATATACCGGGACAATGAACCATCAAACCATGTGGTGGGATGATAAGTATTCCAATCTTAACCAGGCTAGCGTTTTTGAGTCTTTCTAAAGATGAAGTCACTTTAATGAAACACTTTACTTAATTTAAGGTGAGTTTTTCCGATGTTAATACGAACTAATCAAGCCTTAAGACCACTTATTATTAAGGAACAAGGAATTAAATAAAATTATGAGCGTGTGTTACCACATTGTTTAGTAATAAATGAATTGGCCAGTATTTTAACAGATACGACATTGCACTGATTGTCAACACAATGTAGTATCATGAATTGACACCCATTAAGGGTGTGTTTGCCATGAGGTCCTATCTGGTTATATACACACCCACCATGGGTGCGTCAGCATTCCAAAGATTGAGGCTTGAATTTGGCAACACACCCACAGTGCCCATCCACCATGGTCGGGCAAGGTTTTTTTATTATTGGGATCAATTAAATTTGAATTCATATAAAAAAGATCTCATCAATTAAATCTGAATTCATATAAAAAAGATCTCCTTCTTAGGATCGACAACAACAAGCTCGATTAAATTATTACAAAGTTAATGCTTGTATATTATTTTATTTTGGCTATAATTTCATTTTGTGTCTAGTGAATGCATCGAAAGTTCAACAACATTTGAGTTTGGAATTATGTCATTTGGTTAGATGACGTACAGTAGTATATATATATATATATTACGTCTGTGCCATGTCCCATATCAAACTTCCCATGTAATGGTAAAATCCTATGTCTTTGAAACTAGACGAAGGCATGCATGCACAAAGCAGTTTTGCATGAAGTGTGGTGTATTGTACAAGGAGACCACGTTGACTTAATGGGTGAATCTAAGATTTACACGACTTATCGATGGATATTTAAATTTAGATTGCTTATCGATGTCGAATTAAGAATTTGAATGATTTATTGGTCCGGGACAATTTTTAAATTTAAGTGGAGGCATACCACCAATAAAGGCAGGACCCTCAGAATTTCCCAAGAAGTCTATCGGAGAGGAAGTACTCTCATGAATTTAGTGAAGATTCAAATCTTTCAATACTTTTCTGGATTTATAAAATTACACTGAATTTATTATTGTTTATTTGCCTCACATAATTTCAGAACTCAAATTTCACAATTGAACTCCTTTTCTTTCATCTTTTAAGTGACCTACATTAGAAGAAAAAAAAGAGTAAATAGAAACAAAAAATATGAACTCTCAACAAAGTAGAATAACCACAAGAATATATACCGTGTCAATTAACCATCAAAATATGTGGTGGGATGATAAATACTCCAATCTTAACTAAACTAGAGTTTTTGAGTTTTTCTAAAGATGAAGCCGCTTTACTCCAAAGTGAGTTTTTTCAATGTTTGTAGACACCTAATTTTGTTCCTCCCGAAGACCCAAGTTATTCATTTTTACCCCTATCTTATTGTGTGCCCTCACCCGTGTGATTCTATCCCATAAAAATGCAAAAAATAGAACCCTTAACAAAATTCCTAACAAATCTTATCCTAACCAACTCACCCTACCCCACCTACCCTATACCCTATACCCTACCCCCACTACCCCATCCACGTGACCCCCTCATATTTCTTCTTCACAAAGGAAAAGAAGAACAATATATACAGAAGAAACAAAAGAAGAGGGGCTCTCCACAGTTTCATTCTTCACATCAAGTACCATACTCTCAATTCTCACACAAGACACCCATAGAGACTTCATTCTTTTATCTTCTTATCTTCTCCCTCGCAACACGCACAAACACCCACACACTCAATCGCACACACGTAGAAACAGAGAAGAGAGATAGATTTAGAAAAAAGAAAGGGATCTGGGTTTCTTTCTTTTTCACCATCACTCACGCACGCAGTGACACCAGTGAGAGGGAGAAATCGAGAAACGAGGGAGATAGAGAACAAGAGATTCATGCGAGGGAGAGATCGTGAGATCGGAGAGAGGGAGAAGGGTGGTGGTAAGCTGAAATTGATCGAATAGAGAGAAAGGAGAAGAGAGAGAGAGAAGAATCGAAGAGAGGGGTGTTTCTCCGGCGAGTTTAGCCGTTGTTCCGTCATAACCCACTAGGAAACGACACAACCAACAACAAATCCAATCCGAACTCACACCAAATGACACCACTATTCCGTTTTTTCATTCGGGTTATCGAGGGTTTCCTTTCGAATTGGATTTCAAGAGATTTTTGCATCTAGTTGGTTCGAGGTTCAAGTTGAGGAGGGTTAGTCGATCGAGGTTTCCGGGTCCAGTTCTATCACCCAATTGCATAATTTGCACAATAAAGCTCGATTTGAGGTCCAATTCTATCTCGTTCTAATTTTGATTTCATTATATACGCGTGATTGGTTTGTGTGAAGCATGCTATAAATACTTGGGTGATATCGATTTATTTGTTTGGTTTTGTTGATAATGATTGTGGATTGTTAAAGTAGTGATCGTGAATTGTTGAAATTTTGAGAATTAATTTGGGGGTGAGAATTGAAAACTTGATATAATTGGTGAATTTTGGTTAATCTGATTCATTGGTTGTTTGACTTGAAATGAACGTTAATTGAACTTGATAGTATCATGATACGTCGATTGGTGTAGGCTAACATAGGTTGGGTAGGCAAAGTTTAGAATTTTTTACTTTGGTTGAATGTGGGAAATTTCGTGGAATGTTTGAAATTTTGTTGAATAGTTTGATTTTCTCGCACTATAAATGTATTCATTTGGACGGGGAATGCCTCGAGGGATTTATATTGATTTATCCGGGGAATGCCCCGAAGTATCATGTAATTGAAGACGGCACACGGTCAAGGCTCGGGGCGTCGGGTAAAGCATTGGAGCATAGTTTAGGATTAGTGTAGGTTTTCTTTTCAGTACTCCCTTTTTGATTTCCAGTTGTAATAATTAGACTGGACATTATATTTTGGATTTGTTTTGTTTCGTGTGTTAGATTGATTGTTTTATGTGTTTTGTGTGGTTTATACATTTGTAATGTCAAAGTTAGCCGATACGCTCTACCAAGCGACCGTGGTCGAACCACGGGATCGAGGGGTGCCTAACACCTTCCCCTTGGTCAATAGAATTCCTTAGCCGGAATCTTTGTTCGCGGATCAGTTTTAAAGAGTCAAATCTGTTTTGAAAAAGGATATCCAAGGGTGACTTGGCACACCCGATTTATGTCAAGTGGCGACTCTGAGTTTTGAATATAAAAAGTTCTTTTCGAAACAAACCTTCTTTTTGTCACTTCAATAATAAAAACCCTTTCAAAACTCAAAATCATGCCCCCTTTAAATGTAAACACGAAGTGTTTTCAGACAAAGAAGTAGACAACAATACCAAATTTTGATCCGACCATTATTTAAGGAAAGAAACAGAAGGAAGAAGAGCAACCGGATTTTGACTTAGGACATCCTACCTACCCAAGTTATGAAGGAATCAATTGACACACATCTCAAAGGATTGGAAGGAGATGGACTATGCCGAGTTGGAGAGTCGAGTGAGGTCCCATCGAGGTTCCGGTCCGCGGTTCTGTTATTACATCAAAAATAAAAATTACAAGCTAAAAACATAAATGAAATTACAAAATCCTATCTACGCAGCTTCTGTTGGACTCTTGACTTGAGTTTCATCACCCTATTCTTCAGGCGGGCTCCTGATTTGAAATTTCTTCAACTTGTTGCTTGGTTTTCAATTTCATCACCCTGTTCTCCAGGCGGGCTCTTGACTTGCTATTTTCGATCTGTTGACTTTCATTTTCTTCACTTTGTTACTTGATTTTCAACTTCTTCACCTTGTTGCTTGACTTTCAATTTCTTCACCTTGCTGCTTGACTTTCCATTTATTCGCCCTATGCTTCGGACGGGCTCCTGAAATCACATCAAAACCAAAAAGAAAATTATCCCAAACAAAATTATTGTAAAAAGAAAATCGTTTGCCAAAAAAAGTAAAGTTCCAAAACAGATATTAGTTTTTTTTTTGCCCCAGTTTACCATCAGAAGATTTTTTAGAAAGTTAGATCATACCTATTTGCATGTTGCAATAATGAATCAAGACTCTGACCAAGAAATGCATTTCTTGAGAGTAAAATTGAATGACCAAGACTAGGAAGTGCTTATCCTAAGAATTAAAGTGAGGAATTCTGACTAGAAAGTGCGTCTTCTAGAGATAGAAGTTTAAATTAAAAAGTATGTCACCTGGCAAATGAAAACTAACAAGGAAGTGCGTCTCATTAGGATTAAGTGCAATGACTCGACTAGAAAGTGCATTTTCTAGAACTCAAGGAGAATGACTCGACTAAAATGTACGTCTTCTAGGGGTCAAGGGGAATGACTCGACTAAAAGGTACGTCTTATAGGAATCAAAGGGAGATGACCCACTAAAAGGTACGTCTTATAGGAATCCAGGGTAAAAGGTACGTCTAATAGGAATCAAGGGTGATGACTCGACTAAAAGGTATGTCTTATAGGAATCAAAGGGGAATGACTCGACTAAAAGGTACGTCTTCTAGGGGACAAAGGGAATGACTCGACTAAAAGGTACGTCTTCTAGGGGACAAAGGGAATGACTCGACTAAAAGGTACGTCTTATAGGAATCAAAAGGAATGACTCGACTAAAAGGTACGTCTTCTAGGGGTCAAAGGGAATGACTCGACTAAAAGGTACTTCTTATAGGAATCAAAGGGAATGACTTGACTAAAGGTACGTCTTCTAGGGGTCAAAGGGAATGACTCGACTAAAACGTACGTCTTATAGGGGTCAATGGGAATGATTCGACTAAAAGGTACGTCTTATAGGAATCAAAGGGGATGACTCGACCAAAAGGTACGTCTTACTAGGAATCAAGGCGGATGACTCGACTAAAAGGTACATCTTATAGGAATCAAAGGGAATGGCTCGACTAAAAGGTACGTCTTATAGGAATTAAAGGAGATGACTCGACTAAAAGGTACGTCTTATAGGAATCAAAGGGAATGGCTCGACTAAAAGGTATGTATTATAGGAATCAAAGGGGATGACTCGACTAAAAGGTACGTCTTATAGGAATCAAAGGGTTTGACTCGACTAAAAGGTACGTCTTATAGAAATCAAAGGGAATGACTTGACTAAAAGGTACGTCTTATAGGAATCAAAGGAGATGACTTGACTAAAAGGTACGTATTATAGGAATCAAAGGGAATGACTCGACTAAAAGGTACGTCTTCTAGGAGTGAAGGTTCAATTTAAGAAGTGTATCACCCAGCAAATAAAAACTGAAATCCCTGGACAAGAAAGTGTGTCTCTGAGGGATATAAGATAATGAATTTTTACCATGATTTAATTATCAAACCTGTGCAGCAACATTGCTTCCTGCATTTGTAAAAGTGAGAAATTACGGGCCTTGATGTTTAGTCTTTGAAATCCTTGATTTGAAGGTAACATGTGTTCCTGTTTCATGCAAAGAAAGGTTGTGAGTTTAAAAACATGGTGGATGGTTTGTGGTTTTGGATTTCATGGCAAACGCTCTTGCTGTTATCACATTTAACCTTGCTTCCAACCATTAGCCTGTGTCATTGACTTGCTGCTTCATTGACCAAACTCAGATTATTAAGAGTGACTGAGACAAACACAGCATCTCTGCTTTGCCATGCTTCTCAGATAGACCCCTTGGAACCTTGGTATTTCATGAGTTCCCAGACTTCTCTGTTGACAAAACTTCTACATACCCTTTTTGGCTCACAATCATGTCTCTTTCATGTGCTAGATTTTGTCTTGCTTTGTGCAATTAATGAAGCTGGTAGCTAGTTTTGGAATCTTTTCTCACTTGTTTTGACACGGACTTGACTCAAAGACAAGAAAAGAAAACAGAATGACAATTTTTATTTGGATAACTGACTCAAAGATAAACGTAAATATAGAGAAGAAAGAAAAGATAATGAATATCCCCGTTTGAAACAAAGAAACGACAAATTCATCAAAAAACTGACAGTCAACTCTAATGATTATGCCATGCATTTTGGATTAAGCAGCTTAATCTTTTAATCCAAACTTTCTACCAATTGTTGTTGAGTTAACGCGTTGAAACTGAGTTGAACTCTTAGGCCAATTACATTTACGACCTTATTCGGCTAGTGGCACCTTGAAAGGTTTTCGCCAATAAGCCTCTCTCATTTTTCTCTCGGCTCACCATCGTCTTATGGTGCCCGCGAGGGTTTTCACCAATAAGACTCTCATTTTTATTTCTCTCAACTTTCCATTGCCTTATGGTGCCCGTGAGGGTTTTCCCTAATAAGACTCTCATTTTTATTTCTCTCCTGATTCTTTAAGCTGAGGAAGACAAGTAGTTCCCAAAATACATTATCATATACATTGCATGCTTAGCCTTAACATTCTCAAAGATTGATTTGAAGGTCTTTCTTTGGTTGTAACTTGGCTTTTGGATAGGATTAGAAAGAATGGATAGCATGAGGCTCAAACGACACTTGAAGTGGGATAGGACTTACAATTTTTGGAATCAACTCAAACAATGAGGATTAACTCATGCCCCAGTTTCTTTTGACTGGGCAATTCTAAATTATCTATTTGGTTGGACCGAGCCCAGAGTAGTGCAGCCTACGTATCTCACCCTCAAAAGAGGAGAATCAGGTCACGCGTAGTTCTGACTGCTTGTTCTTTTGATTGATTCTAATTTTTTATCTTTTTTCTTTCTTTTGTTGACTCTTTTCTTTCTTTCTTTTTTTTTTGGACTTTTTTTTTTTGAAATTTTTCTGACTATATTGCTTTGCTCGACACTTTTCTTTTGAGCTTTGCTGACTCTATCTTGATTCCAAAAGAGGGGTATGAAAGAAAATAGGATTAAAGCTCAAATAGGGTAAACAAAGGATGACACGTTGTTTGGATAGCAGAATGAAATGCCTTCGTCATATCAATCCTTGAAAATGCAAGTACACATCATGCAATATGAAATGAAAGATGAAGATCATTTGTGACACTTTAACAACACTAACTTCAACTGAGCATGTGCCAATTCTTCTTCTACCCTTGTCAAACATACAACTCCACTTTCGTTGTACATTCCTCATGCTAAAGGACTCATGACTTAGTGGAGCTAATTTTCTTTCTGTTTCTTTTGACATAGGATCGCACATTCACTACTTGACCAATTGAGATATGTCTTTCAATTGATGACCAAGTTATTCTCACGATTCTCAAAATAATTATCTTAATTTTCAAAGAAGGCTTCAACTTGATCACCAAATGCCCCATCACTCTATCTATTTTCTCAGATGCTCTCTTTTCTAACTTTAACCCTCTGATTCAATGTTCATGCTTAAACTAGATTTTAAGATCTGGCTGAAAATTTTCCAAGCATGTCATATCACTAGAGTCAACATAAAATGAACTGTATAAAGAAAACAAACAAACAACACATATTTTAAAACACAAAGGAAAAGGAACAATTCATTTAGTTGAAATATAAGATAGAAAAGTTTGAACATAAACGACAAAAGGACAAAACAAGATAGATCCCAAACTACAACCCTGAAATAATTCAAAAAACAAAAAATAAAACAAAACAAGCTACCGGACCTCTTCCTAATAGGGAGAGAGGTGACTTCTCAATTATTCAGCCTGTCATCTTAGCCACTGATTTGCATATCAACATGACTAGAGCTTTCCTCACTGTCAATGTTCTGCACCATAATTGATTTATCTTGAATCATCTTTTCAATTTCTCTTTTTAAAGCACGATAATCATCAATATTGTGACCCTGAACATCAGAATGATAAGCGCATCGTACATTAGGATCAAAACTTCCTGAATGTGGGTCAGGAGTATACCTAAGGAGAGGAGTGATCATGCCCTAATGTACCAATCTCTGAAATAAACTGGCATAGGATTCCCCAATAGGAGAGAAATTATCTTTTTTCTTCTTCCTCTTTCCGAACTCTAGCCTCAGATGAAACTTGGATTTAGAGATTCCTTGGTAAATTTGTGGGGTTCGAGGACGATGTTGAGGGACAGGTGCATGCCATTATGGATAATAAGATGGATGAGCATACAATTGTGCATTGTTCAATGGATATTGAGGATGTGGAATGGGATTTCTTGGATTTTGGGGAAAGAAACTTTGTTGCAAGTGGTTATGTGGATCTAATATGTAAGCTCGGGATTGAGGCTGACAGTATTGGTGGGTTGGACCTCTCAAACTCTGCTTTGTCCCTGGCATGACAATAGGTGCATTTTCCTTCTTCTTTCCTTCAGTTTCCCTTGGTTGATTGCAATGTCGTCCCAAATGTTTCACAGAATCCTTCTATCCATCAGGCTCCCTAAATTTTGATGTCTCAAAGCTGGGATAAAGGTTAACACTTGAAGACATGTCCCAATTTTTATATGAAACATCTTCATAGCCCATAAGTCCAGGGGAATTTTTCATATCATTTTCTACACTCTTAACTTTCCCAACCACTTTCTCTAACTCTTCTAGCATGCTAGGCTTCTTAGTAAGAAATATTGGCGGTCCAATTAATTTAACGGTAGGCTCAAGAGTATAACAATGATCATCAAGAGTATTGAACGTGGATTCACTAGTGGACTGGGGAAACACAATCGTTGGATTGATAGCCAAAGTGGAAGTCTTAGTAGAAGGTTGAGCAACAAAAGTATAGACAGTATGTGGTGCTGTGAATGTGGTAGACTTATATTGAGGAGCTAAAGAAAGAGTGGTGGAAGTATTGAGGTGCATTTGACGTGGAATGGATTCTAACGCATGTTGTGGTGCATCAACAACAGTAGGAAACTGACTTTACGATTTTGGTGGAAGACTCAAGCTATTTGCAGGGTCAAAAGTGGGGAACGGAGGTGGAGGCAGCCCACTGGCCCAAGCTCGGTACATTTCCATTATTTGTTGTCTCAGTCTCAAATTCTCTTCCTTTAAACTCTCAATTTCCTGACTCTTTGTTTCATCCATGGTGCCACTCTTTATATCCTTGTTGGACACAACTAAAACTTTCTTGGATTTGGTGTGATATGGAGGACCAGCTAGGAAACCACAAACCAACCACCTTAAACTAACTGAACAAGTATGTTAGAGTTCAACCTTTTTCAAAACTTCTCTTTTTTGAAAAGATCACCGAACCCAAGAAGGGCGTCTACGTATCTCACATCCCGAAAAAGGAGAATCAGGTGTGCGTAGTTCATGAAGTCTTGCCAAAATGGCCAATTAAACTCTTTTTTTTAAAACTTTAAGAAGAAAATAAAATAACAAATTGTTAAAATAATTGACGAAAATCTTTTTGTGAAAAACAAAAACCATAAAGAATTCTAAAACTACGAAAATCTTTTTTTTTCTTTTCGACTCACTTTTCTTTTCTCCCTTTTTTTCACTTTACTTCTAACACAAATTTTCTCCAAATCAGTCTGTCAAATAACCATGTTACCCTGAATATGCAACATTTAGCACATAGGGATGCTTTAGAGGTGAGTCTCCTACAAAGGACCAAGTGGGCCCCGCTAGGTCTTCAATATGATGCACATAAGCATGACCTAATGGCTGACCTACATTGGGGTTCACTAACAAGGTTGTTCGGGGGAGCGTATGGTCGATAGTGGCTGCTTTGCTTTCCACCTACTCCATAACACCGACGGCTCCTCCCCTAAAATAAGGGTGACTCAACTAAAGGTCGTGTACAACACGTGTACTATGGATTTGTTGCAGAAAGAATGACTTGAGTTATGCACATGATACCAGATATAAAGCAGTAACACACGAGAGAAAAACTGTAAACACATAGCATGTAGGCACTCAACAATGATAAAATAAACAACAAACGATAACACAAACAATGTTTATACACCCATAATGCCAAACTAAGCCGATACGATCCCAAAATAAGCTCGAATTCTGAAAAATTCTCAGCAGAGTCGTCAGAGCTGTCACACCCCCTTTTTTAACTCCAAAACAGATTTGATTTTGAGTTTCGAAAGGGTTTTTATTATTGAAGTGACAAAATAAAGATTTGTTACGAAAAGGACTTTTTATATTCAAAACTCAGAGTAGCCACTTGGCATAAATCGGGTGTGCCAAGTCACCCTTGGATATCCTTTTTCAAAACAGATTTGACTCTTTAAAACTGATCCGCGAACAAAGATTCCGTCTAAGGAATTCTGTTGACCAAGGGGAAGGTGTTAGGCACCCCTTGATCCCGTGGTTCGACCACGGTCGCTTGGTAGAGCGTATCGGCTAACTTTGACATTACAAATGTATAAACCACACAAAACACATAAAAAAATCAATCTAACACACGAAACAAAATAAATCCAAAATATAATGTTCAGTCCAATTATTACAACTGGAAATAAAAAAGAGAGTACTGAAAAGAAAACCTACACTAATCCTAAACTATGCTCCAATGCTTTACCCGACGCCCCGAGCCCTGACCGTGTGCCGTCTTCAATTACACGATACTTCGGGGCATTCCCCGGATAAATTAATACAAATCCCTCGAGTCATTTCCCGGCCAAATAAATACATTTTTAGTGTGAGAAAATCAAACTATTCAACAAAATTTCAAACATTCCACGGAATTTCCCATATTCAACCAAAGCCACAAATTCTAAATTTTGCCTACCCAACCTATGTTTGCCTACACCAATCGACGTATCATGATACTATCAAGTTCAATTAATGTTCATTTCAAGTCAAACAACCAATGAATCAGATTAACCAAAATTCACCAATTATATCAAGTTTTTAATTCTCACCCCCAAATTAATTCTCAAAATTTCAACAATTCACGATCACTACTTTAACAATCCACAATCATTATCAACAAAACCAAACAAATAAATCGATATCACCCAAGTATTTATATCATGCTTCACACAAATCAATCACGCGTAATAATGAAATCAAAATGAGAACGAGATAGAATTGGACCTCAAATCGAGCTTTATTGTGCAAATTATGCAATTGGGTGATAGAATCGGACCCGGAAACCTCGATCGACTAACCCGCCTCAACTCGAACCTCGAACCAACTAGACGCAAAAATCTCTTGAAATCTAATTCGAAAGGAAACCCTCGATAACCCGAAAGAAAAAGCAGAATAGTGGTGTCGTTTGGTGTGAGTTTGGATTGGATTTATTGTTGGTTGTGTCGTTTCCCAGTGGGTTATGATGGAACAACGGCTAAACTCGCCGGAGAAACACCCCTCTCTTTGATTCTTCTCTCTCTCTTCTCCTCTCTCTCTATCCGATCAATTTCAGCTTACCACCGCCCTTCTCCCTCTCTCCGATCTCATGATCTCTCCCTTGCATGAATCTCTTGTTCTCTATCTCCCTCATTTCTCGATTTCTCCCTCTCACTGGTGTCACTGCGTGCGTGAATGATGGTGAAAAGGAAAGAAACCCAGATCCCTTTTTTTTCTAAATATGTCTCTCCTCTCTGTTTCTACGTGTGTGCGATTGAGTGTGTGGGTGTTTGTGTGTATTGCGAGGGAGAAGATAAGAAGAGAAAAGAATGAAGTCTCTATGGGTGTCTTGTGTGAGAATTGAGAGTATGGTACTCGGTGTGAAGAATAAAACCGTGGAGAGCCCCTCTTCTTTTGTTTTTCTGTATATATTGTTCTTCTTTTCCTTTGTGAAGAAGAAATGTGAGGGGGTCACGTGGATGGGGTAGTGGGGGTAGGGTATAGGATAGGTGGGGTAGGGTGAGTTAGTTAGGATAAGATTTGTTAGGAATTTTGTTAAGGGTTCTATTTTTTGTATTTTTATGGGATATAATCACACGGGTGAGGGCACACAATAAGATAGGGGTAAAAATGAATAACTTGGATCTTCGGGAGGGACAAAATTAGGTGTCTACAATGTTAATACGAACTAACCAAGCCTTAAAATGGATCGACATACATGTCAATGGTGGAATTAGTGCAATGCGATGGACTTCATTCGATGGCGAAAACCTTTTATTATTAGGGAAAAAAGTAATTCCATCCGATGGTGAAAACCTTTTATTATTAGGGAAAAAAGGAATTTAATAAAATTATCAGCATCTGTTTACCACATCAGTTAGTTATTAATAAATTGGTCTATATTTTAAGAAATGAATTGCAGTGGTTGTCACCACAATGTGGTATCATGAATTGACGCCCTTACAAGGGTGTGTTTGCCATGAAGTCCTATGTGGTTATATGCACACTGAGACAGGGGCGTTCTATTTTTCGCAACACCGCTGCTTGGCAGTCGTGCACACACAGCATAACTTCAGCCACAACACACACAATGCACAGTCTAAACAAATAGACACAAATGCAGAAACGTAAAGCACTCAATTATTTACAGGAACCGCTTCCCCAACCCTTATATTTCTCTCAGAATTACAAAGAAAGTGTCACACGAAATTGACAAAGGCATACACTCAACACACATTGTTTTCTGGATGCCTTCACAATTTCCTGCAGCACATTTAAATACTACACAAGCAGTTACAACAGTTGCAACTTAGGACATATGGCAGCCTGTCATTGGACAAGGCTGCATGCTCCTCACATGACATAGCAAAACTGATCTAAGCACTATCTGAAAATACACATGTTACAACATTCAAAATTCAAACACAACAACTACCCCATGTGACTAGCACGTGGGCAGTTTTGCCCTTCTAGTTAATTTTGCCAATGCTAACACTTAGTCAATTTCAGTTTCTCATCACTTAGTCTTTCCGTCTTTGCCTTGTCAAGCATCTCGGCCATGCATCGTCTTACCAGCATCATGTCTTGCCAATGTCATGTCTACGCCTTGCTATTGCTTGTTCCATGAAGCTGTCTTAGCCATGTCACAGCTTAGGCCACGCTAATGCCTATGCTACGACTCCGCCTTGATCATGCCTGCGTCCAAGTCTGCGTCCAAGTCTGCGTCCATGCCTGTGCCATGCCATCACCTGCGCCTCGCCAGTGTCGATGTCATGCCAGTGCCATGCTATATTACTGCTGCACGCATGCCCTCGTAGGTGTCATGCGTCTGTCGTTGTCTCAAGTGTCCAAGGCAGCTTTGCCATCACTCTAGCATACCTTGGTCTAATACATTGCTTGTGTTTGGCACATGTCAAGGCTAATTTTTACCTTGACATGGCCTTGTAAGCCATCAAGCCTTAGACTGAGGGTCTAACAGACCACCCCCACTTGAAAAACTCGATGCCCTCATCGAGGTTGTTTTGATGTAGTCATCTATTTGCTTGTCGAACTGCCACAAGTTCTGAGCCTTCTCCCAAATAGTGTCTTCTTCACTTGAACCTTTCCACTAAATTAAGAATTCTGTCTTGGTACTCTTTTTGTTGTTTCCCATGATCCGGTGATCAAGTATTTTCTACATTTTGGACTTATACTCTTTTACGATCAAAGGAGGAGCCCTTTTGTTTTTGTTCCTCCCCGGGTCTTCAACATCTTCATTGTACCGTTTCAGAAAACTAACATGAAAGGTAGGGTGAATCTTTAACCTTTCCGGCAATTTCAACCTATAAGCAACTTCTCCGACCTTCTCAATAACATCGAACGGACCATCATATCTTGGAACCAATCTACGATGTCTTTGCTTACTCACAATCTGTTTCCAGATTTGGGGAGTGAGTTTTAAAAGTACTTTGTCTCCAATGCTGAACTCTACCGCACGTCGATGTTGATCTACATATTTCTTCATGCGTTTCTGCGCTTTCCTCAAGTTATCTTGTGCCTCGACAAGCATCTCATGCTTGTCTTTTGTATATCGATAAGCAGCAGGGCAATGGTGATCTTTCTTCAGCATCGTCACCTCCAATGGTGTCATAGGCTGCATACCTAAAACTAGTTCAAATGGGCTCTTTTCCGTCGCTGATGACCTGTGCAGGTTGTAACAGAACTGCGCAGTGTCTAACAAATCTACCCAATTTCGCTGACTTGCTGTTACGTAGTGCCTCAGATACTCTTCTAGCAAGTGGTTTATCCGCTCAGTTTGGCCATCAGTTTGTGGATGATTTGTCGTAGAAAATTTCAGATCAGTCCCCATCATAGTAAATAATGCATGCTAGAACCGACCTGTGAAACGTGCATCTCTATCACTCACGATATCACTGGGCAAACCGAAATGCTTTACCACATTCTTGTAGAATAATTCTGCAGTAACTTCTGATGAGCAAATGATTGGTGCAGCAATAAAAACAGCATACTTCGAGAACCTGTCAACCACTACCATAATGGATGCATTGCCATCTACCTTAGGAAAACCAGAAATAAAGTCCATCGAGACAAAAATCCATGGCCTTTCAGGAATAGGCAGAGGTTGTAGCAAACCCGCCTTTTTCATACGTTCCGTCTTGTCTCTTTGACACACATCACAAGTCTTCACGTATGCCTCAATATCCTTTCAACACCGGGATGACCAGCCCAAGAAGTGTCATGCGCCTCCTTCATCATGTCTCTACGCAGGACGCTACCTTGAGGTACGACAATTCTCCCCCCATTAAAGTATAGGAGATCGTCCTCGATCCAATACCTCCGAATGATCCCATCTTTAACTTGACCCATACACTTGACATAGAGTGGGTCATTAGCAGCACAAAATCTAATTCTCTCAAAGAAATCAGATTCAAGTCTAGTAATAGAGTATACTGCAGCAAATACCTCTTTTCGACTTAGGGCATCCGCAACCTGGTTGTGCTTCCCTGGTTTATGCTCCCACGTGAAGTCATACTCAACAAGAAACTCCTTCCAACGAGCTTGCTTTGTACTCAGCTTCTTCTGCGTCTTGAAGAAAGTGTTTGCGACATTATCCGTCCATACCACGAACCGAGTACCCAACAAATACACTCTCCACGTCTGCAAATAATGCACCACTGAAACCATTTCTTTTTCATGTGTCGAATACCTTTGCTCAACATCACTCAACTTTCGACTTTTGAAAGCCACAGGATGGCCTTCCTTCACTAATACGCCTCCAACAGCTTTATCCGACGCATCAGTGTGAACTTCAAATGGTAACTCAAAGTCTGGAAGCTTCAAAATGGGTTCTGAAGCAATAGCATCTTTCAACATTTGAAATGCTACGTTGCACTTCTCAGACCATTCCCACTTGACTTCTTTCTTCAGCAAATCAGTCAACACCACAGCCTTCTTAGAGTAACCAGCAATGAATTTGCGATAATAGTTAGCCAGTCCCAAGAATGATCTCAATTCTTTAACTCCGCTAGGCGCCTGCCAATCGGCGATCGCTTGCACCTTCTTCGGATCCATTCTCACTTGGTTTTGACTAACCAAATGCCCAAGAAACTTCACTTCCTGTTTGGCAAATTTGCATTTTTCTATTTTGATATAAAGTTTGTACTCCCGCAATCGAGACAATACCAACTTCAAATGTTTCAAATGCTTATCAAGGGAACAACTATAAATGACTATGTCGTCTAGATATACCACAACAAAGTCGTCTAGGTAATCATACAACACATCATTCATCAAGTTGCAGAAAGTTGTCGGGGCATTCGTAAACCCAAACGGCATAACCAGAAATTCGTAAGAGCCATACCTCGTCACACACGTGATCTTTGATTCATCACCTTCTGCTATTCGAACTTGACAATACCCTGATCGTAGATCAAGTTTAGTGGACCAGCATGCCTTCGTCAACCTGTCCATGAGATCTTGCACCAACGGGACAGGATATTTGTTCTTCACAGTCACTTTATTTAATGCTCGATAGTCCACGCACATCCTCATTGAACCATCATGTTTCTTTTGGAATAAAACAGGAGCACCATAAGGAGATTTCGATGGTTGAATTAATCCAGCGTCCAGCAATTAGTTCAACTATTTTCGTAATTCAGCCAATTCTTTTGGAGCCATTCGATAAGGAGCCTGTGCAGGAGTAACTGAACCGGGCAGCAACTCGATCTTGTGATCTATATCCCTCCTTGGTGGCAACTCTTTAGGCAATTCAGGGGGCATCACATCAGTGTATTGCTTCAGTAAATTAGCAACACAATCTGGTATCTCCACCTTCACATCTGGTTTCACTTCTATCATGGCAGCAAGAAAAGTTTCAGCACCCTTCTTCAGTCCTTTCTCGACCGAAATAGCAGAAATGATAGGGCCCTTGTTTTTCCTTTTCTTTACTTCTCCATAAGGATTAGAAGCCTTGATGAAACTTGGATTGGTTTTGTCTCCGATCATCACTCCGTCTAAGTGAGGAAAAGGAACAAAACGAAACTTTCTAAGGAAGTCTATCCCTAGAATGACTTCAAAATCACCTAATGGCATAGCCATCAAGTTATGTTTTCCCGTCCGACTCCCAATCACCATTTGTACATCGTAATCCATGCCTACAATGGCTTGTGCTTTGGAACTCACCGTCTGGACAAAGAATGGACTTTTCTTCAATTTAAGTCCATGTTTCGCAGCAACTTTGGCATCCACAAAAGTATGAGTGGCTCCAGTATCAACCATAGCCATCACACGATTGCCATCGATCTTCATCTCGATATGAATCAACGCAGCATGAGGGTTATTGAAAGACTTTGAGGATTCACCCATAACATTCAACAAACTGATATGGTTAAGTGACAACCCCAAAGGATTTGCTAACACAGCAACCACATCGTCACCCTCACTTTGATTCATGTTCCCAGCAAGCATCGTATTCACTCTTTCGCGATTAGGACAACTCTTGGCCAAATTCGGTCCACCACAAGTCCAGCAGCCTTTTGCATTGTTATCTTTCCCTTTGTTTTTAGCGTTCCCAGCATTTGTTTGTGCCTTTCCCTTGTCATTCTTATCGCTACGTCCATCCTTCTTCCATTCTCCTTTCTTCTCAGTCTTCTTCTTTGACTTTGAAAAATTGGGAATGTCAGAATCTGAACGTGTTGAGCGAAAGTCCACTAACGAATCAGCAGCCGCAATTGCACTAGGCATGTCCTTCATATTCTGCCTACGTAATTCGTTTTGGGCCCATGCTTGCATCCCTGAGATGAAATTATGCAACTTGTCTTCGTCAGACATGTTTTGGATGTCCAACATCAAAGAAGTAAATTCCTTGATATAGTCGTGAATAGTTCCCGTTTGCCTTAGCCTTTTCAACTTGTCTCTAGCAATCCATGAAGCATTGCTAGGAAGAAATTGATCCCTCATTTCTTTCTTCAACTTATCCCAAATATCAATTTTGGGACGTCTAGCGCTTTCATCATTCGCATTTCGAGTACGCCACCATAATTTTGCATCACCAGTCAAGTACATCGTGGTAATGTTTAATTTGTCCGTCTCAGCAACTCGTGCAGCAGTGAAGTATTGCTCCATATCCCATAGAAAATTCTCCAATTCCTTGGCACTTCTAGCACCACCAAAAGGCTTGGGTTCAGGAATTTTTACCTTGGAACTGCTTTCCTGGGTCTGTCCTGATGCAGCCACCGCACGTCGCAGAACCATCATTTCCGTTTGCAAATCTGCCATCACTTTGCCTTGATCTTGTACTAGTGACATCAAAGCATCGCGTGAACTCAGAAGTTCTGCAGCACTTTCATTATACTGGTTACGTAATTGTACCAGTTTATCCGTCAAGGTGTAGATTTGGGTTATCAAATCAACAACGCCTTCAGTTTGTTCGAGTTCATCCGTAATATCAATGAAGTTTCGAATTTGTCCAACATCTTCATTTAATTGAGCGACAGTTACCATCTTCGTACTGCAACGCGGCTCTGATACCAGTTGAGACAGGGGCGTTCTATTTTTCGCAACACCGCTGCTTGGCAGTCGTGCACACACAGCACAACTTCAGCCACAACACACACAATGCACAGTCTAAACAAATAGACACAAATGCAGAAACGTAAAGCACTCAATAGTTTACAGGAACCGCGTCCCCAACCCTTATATTTCTCTCAGAATTACAAAGAAAGTGTCACACGAAATTGTCAAAGGCATACACTCAACAGACACTATTTTCTGGATGCCTTCACAATTTCCTGCAGCACATTTAAATACTGCACAAGCAGTTACAGCAGTTGCAACTTAGGACACATGGCAGCCTGTCATTGGACAAGGTTGCATGTTCCTCACATGACATAGCAAAACTGATCTAAGCACTATCTGAAAATACACATGTTACAACATTCAAAATTCAAACACAACAACTACCCCATGTGACTAGCACATGGGCAGCTTTGCCCTTCTAGTTAATTTTGCCAATGCTAACACTTAGGCAATTTTAGTTTCTCAGCACTTAGTCTTTCCGTCTTTGCCTTGTCAAGCATCTCGTCCATGCCCCGTCTTGCCAGCATCATGTCTTGCCAATGTCATGTCTACGCCATGCCATTGCTTGTTCCATGAAGCTGTCTTAGCCATGTCAGAGCTTAGGCCACGCCAATGCCTATGCTGCGACTCAGCCTTGATCATGCCTCCGTCCAAGTCTGCGTCCATGCCTATGCCATGCCATCACCTGCGCCTCACCAGTGTCGATGTCATGCCAGTGCCATGCCATATTACTGTTGCACGCATGCCCTCGCAGGTGCCATGCGTCTGTCGTTGTCTCAAGTGTTCAAGGCAGCCTTGCCATCACTCTAGCATACCTTGGTCTAATACATTGCTTGTGTTTGGCACATGTTAAGGTCAATGTGCACCTTGACATGGCCTTGTAAGCCATCAAGCCTTAGACTGAGGGTCTAACACCCACCCACCATGGGTGTGTTAGCATTTCAAAGATTGTCTTAGATTTGGCAACACACCCACCGTGCCCATCCACCATGGTTGTGCCAAGTTTTTTTTTCAAAAAAAGAAATATTGAAATCGATTAAATTTGAATACATATAAAAAAAAATCTCCTCCTTAGAATCGACTACAACAAGTTTGACTAAATTTTTACAAAGTTAATGCTTGTATATTATTTTGGGAAAAGGGTCAAATATACCCCTCTACTTTCATTAATTGGCTAACTTTGCCCTTTGTTGTATTATGGGGTTATTTAGGCCAAAAAAAAATTTCAAAAAAAGAAATATTGAGATCGATTAAATTTAAATTCATATCAAAAAGATCTCCTCCTTAAAATCGACTACAACAAGTTTGACTAAATTTTTACAAAGTTAATAATGCTTGTATATTATTTTGGAAAAAGGATCAAATATATCCCTCTACTTTCATTAATTGGCTAACTTTGCCCTTTGTTGTATTATGGGGTTATTTAGGCCAATTTTTTTTTTCAAAAAAAGAAATATTGAGATCGATTAAATTTGAATTCATATCAAAAAGATCTCCTCCTTAGAATCGACTACAACAAGTTTGACTAAATTTTTACAAAGTTAATGCTTGTATATTATTTTGGGAAAAGAGTCAAATATACCCCTCTACTTTCATTAATTGGCTAATTTTTCCCTTTGTTGTATTATGGGGTTATTTATACCCTCATTGTTAACAAACTTGTCAAATGTACCCTTCAACTTAACACTTTTCACATTAATACCAAAACTGTCCCTTTAAAATTAAAATCACCCATTACAAATGGATAGAGTTAAGTTGTAATAAATATATTTGGTGCTATTTGGTGAATCGTTTGACGAATAAACATTCATATTTTCGCACAAAACCAATAAACACCTAGACGCTGATGATGTGATGCATATTGTGGATCCCAATATTTCAGTCCGCTTAGTACATAAAATTCTCAACCCAATGCTAAAAAAAGGTTTAGATTGAAGATTTCCAATATAATTAAGATGTATAATTTTTTTTAAAATAGACTAAAAAGAAAGTGCTATATAAAAAAGAAATATAGAACTTTTGTTCATTTTGTAGCGCGCTATGACATTCAAATCAGAATCTGAAAAATATAATACATATGACTATTTTATTATATATTTTGAAGAATCAAAATTTTAGCTGCAGCCATATTGTTGGTTTTGGAGGAAGTAGTTTGCAACATATTACCAAAACCTCCTTCTCTAACAGACTGAATATACCTCGAGAATTCAGGTCTAGCAGTTGCCTTCTTCTTCCTCTTCGTTTCAAATAAACTGAATATTGGATGAATTTTGCTCACTTTCTTTGCTTCCTTTAGTTGAGTATTCGCCTGAAAATTGTCCTCGGAAGTTACCTTCTTTGAATAAGAACTTATAAAGAAGTTAGCAACATACATATTTTCGCAAAAAATATGAATATTTATTCGTCAAACGATTCACCAAATAGCACCAAATATATTCATTACAACTTAACTCTATCCATTTGTAATGGTGATTTCAATTTTAAAGGGGCAGTTTTGGTATTAATGTGAAAAGTGTTAAGTTGAAGGGAATATTTTGTTAACAGTGAGGGTATAAATAACCCCATAGTATAACAAAGGGCAAAGTTAGCCAATTAATGAAAGTAGAGGGGTATATTTGACCCTTTTCCCTATTATTTTATTTTTGATATTCATAGTTTCATTTAGTGTCTGGTGAATATAATGTACTGGAGGAGTTCAACAACATCCGAGTTTTGAATTACCCTATTGGGACTAAATTAAATTTGAATTCGCGCTGAGAAAATCTTTCCTTGAACCGATCACAACAACCTCAAGACTCTAAAAGAAAAGGTAAACTTTTATTAAATATGAGAACCCGAAACCAAAATATGCTCTTAAACTAAAAAAAAAGTACCAAACTATGCTATATATATATATATATAAAAAAAAAAAAAAAAAAAGGTACCAAAATAGGCTTTGTGCACTTATTAAGTGCACAATATCTTTAATTTTAACGACAAACTTTTCAACGGCGTCAATAAAGGTGAAGTACAGATTGTGCACTAAATAAATACATAATCCATTTTTTATGGATTGTGCACTTATTTAGTGCACAATTTATTTTTTTATGAATTGTGCACTTATTTAGTGCACAATTCTTTTTATTCAACATTGTGCACAATCTATTAATTTCAGATGACCATTGTTTTTAAAAAAATCTTCTTTTGTGAAAATGCAAGTTTGACAAAGTGATTTGATCGTTTTTTCAAGTGATTATTTTTTTTCACTCACCAAATTTATTTATTTTTCAAGTTAAATGCATGTCTAAGAATTTCAACTTTCAAATACCTTTTTCAACTTTCTTTCGTAATTTATTTATTTTTTGACAACCAAGTGCTTACTAATTCATCATTAATTCAATATTTTTGTTTAGAGCTTGAATATAAAATCGTCTACACTCTTAATGTGAAACTTTTTGGTACAAATATGAATTTAATCAAACTTTAATGCATATCGAATACAAGATGTGTAAATAAAATAACTAATTATTCAGACATGTCAATTTCTCTAAACAATTTATTCTCCTTTAATAACTGGTTGAAATATGATCTCTTGAAGTGAAAATAAAATAATTGTATCATATAATAGTTTTGTCTATATTTTTTTATAATGTGATATTTAAATGACGAAATTGAAACTTTCAACTATAAATACTCTTCATCACATGTTACATGGCTGAATTAATTGATGATAAACCAATTACTGTAAAAGTCAAACGTACAACTCATTTGAAGATTTTATGTTAGTATCAACTTTATGTAAACAAAAATCCTTTTTACACACGTTCTAAAAAATTAAATCTATTTTTTTATTCTTGGTCTCAATTTAACATTACTTTCCTTTTCACTATATTAATCTCTCTTTCCATATTAATTAAGTGTAAAGGTGGAAGCTAACAATTAGCTAGTGTTTAGTTGTAAATTATGGATCAAATTTTGAATATTTATCTTCAAAAATTTATTTATCCATGAAATTTGATTAAAGTTTAAAATTTTGATTTTCAAGTATTTTTGAGCTCTCAAAACGGACTCTTATTGAATTTTGAAGTTTCCACCAACAAAACTTCAATTTTTCCCAAGTAAGATTCATGTCCAAACATAACTTCATAAAAGCTAATTAGTTAACTCTTAATTTCCTAAAATAACAATTATTTTAGACCAATTACTTTTAGTAACAAGTAAAATGTACATGAGATAGCACGTGCCAAATTCAAAAAAGAAAAAAAAATAGTTTTGTGCATTGTTAGTATACAAAATATTCTACACTATTAAGTAAATTTTGCTATTGCAAGTTACTCATTTTTTATTTTAAAAAATGGTCATCTAAAAAAAATAGATTGTGCACTAAATAAGTGCACAATGTTGAATAAAAAGAATTGTGCACTAAATAAGTGCACAATCCTTAAAAAAATGAATTGTGCACTAAATAAGTGCACAATCCATAAAAAATGAATTGTGCACTTCTTTAGTGCACAATTTGTACTTCACCTTTATTAACGCCGTTGGAAAGTCTGCCGTTAAAATCTAAAGATATTGTACACTTAATAAGTGCACAAAGCCTATTTTGGTACTTTTTTTTATATGGCATAGATTGATACTTTTTTTAGTTTGAGGGCATATTTTGATTCCGGGTTCTAAATATGAACGAAAAAGATCACTTGCAATTTCACAACGGTCTTTATTAATTATTTTCTCGTTCTAAGTAAGTGTCACTTTAATTTATTTCACGCTCATTTTAAAAATAAAAGTAAGGTATAATTTACTAAGTTAGCCATCTTTACTAAATATTTCTTGAGATTGGAGTACTAAGTTAACCATATTACGTATGTAATATTTGAGATCGTAATAGGTAGATTTCACCCTAAGAGGCTAAGACCTACTATAACAAGCTCGTGATTTTATAGTTGGTTGGCAATAGTATATATTACGTCTGTGCCATCTCAAACTTTCCTTATTATAGTGAAAATCCTACGGCTTGAAATTTGTCGAATGCATGCAAGCACGAAGCAGTTTTGTTTGAAGTTGGTGTATAGTATAGTACAAGCAGACCATGTCGACTTGTTGGGGGTGCATTTAAGGTGTACCGATTTATTGGTGGAGCGTTTAATATTTAGATTATTTATTCGTGTCGAATTAAGAATTTGAAAAATTTATTGATGTTGAATATACACTTTAGATTAGATAATTTACCGGCATAGTGAGTTTAGGATTTTTGGTGATTTCTCGATGACAGATTCAAAATTTAAATGTTTTGAATTGGCTGATCAATTAGTGACATCTTCGACCATAATGCAACAGGTATGTTGTTAGTGAGTAGATTTTATATGCAAATGCTCCAAGCTCCTCTCCTTCGAATGATTGTTCACGCTTGTTACCGCAACAACTCATTCTCCCCTTCGATTTTTTCCAATATTAAAAGGAAGCAGTGTTTCCTTGGTAATTGTAACACTTGTAATTGTAGACTTTACGAAGATTTTATTGGATCCTGGAAGCTCACAGTATTGGTCTGCTCCTCCCGATCAGGTCTAATACAGTTGCGCTTTCTTAGTAACCGGCTAACCGCGAGGATGCATCATCAAAGCTTGTGACCGTGAACTGAGTTTTCAAGTTTTCTTGAAAATGAAACCGTCTTTAGTAAGGAACACTTCACTCCAAAAAGAGATTTTTCTGTTCGTGTCTAAACCAGTCGAGCACCATAATGAATACTAGATGAAAACTTGAAGGAAATACGATGCGAATGAAGGAATTGGCACAATGCGATGAGCTCCATCCGACAATTTGTTGTTATTATTATGGAAAAATAGGGAACTAAATTAAATCAATACCAAACAAGGTGTTTTACTGAAAAGAAAACACTACTAAGGAACGAGTGATTAGTAGTACTACTGCTTAAATTAACAATACCACACCGGTAAGTAATAAATCAATTGTCCAATAATTTAGCAGACTAGACGCATCCACCAATCACCACAATGTGGTATCATGAAAGAACACCCACCATGGGTGCGTTAGCATTCCAAAAATTTGAACTATCCAGCGACGAAGCAGTCATGGCGGCACACCCAAATTGCCCATTCAACATGGATGGGCGAAGTTTTTTACTAAATTTTGATTCCCACCGGAGAGATCTCCCTTTATTTGTTAGAATCGAGCCTTCTAATTCGATTAAACAGTAAGAAAATAAGAAGGAAACAGTTTGTTTTGGGACAATTTTCTATTTTTTTTATTTAACTGAAATGGAATTCAAAAACACAGGAATGAAATTAAAAACTAGATTTAACTAGATAGCTGCCATGGAATCCGAGATCGGTAATTGCTTGCCTTCTCTCTCCTGGTTGTTGTGTTTTAATAGCCTTGGAGCTGAGCTGTCAGTTGTTGAACTGGCATCATCTGGACCCTTAAGGTTCACTAATTCTCATCTAATCCTAGCCGTTTATTCTCTTCAATTAACTCTACTACCTCTAACAGTAATAACTGAAATTCAAAAAGAGTAGTGACCATGACATACCGCCCCCCTTTTATTCAATCCTTGACATCAAGGATTGGCATCAAAATTTGGAAATTTCGCCTTGAGGTCATCATAGTCCTCCCAAGAAGCATCTTCTGGAGCCAAGTTAGACCACTGCACAAACACCTTAACAGCAGCTGAGTTACCTCTTTCGACCAATTGTCTCTATAGAATAGTAGTAGGTTGCACCAACATTTGACCCTCTTCATTAGTGATAGGCAGATTTGTCTGGACAACAACATGAGTACTCAACTTCTTTTTGAGCAAAGAAACATGGAACATTGGATGTATTTTGGAAGTAGATGGTAGCTGTAATTTGTAAGAAACTTGCCCCACTCTGCTGATCACCTGATAAGGGACAAAATACATAGAACACAATTTTAAATTCTTCCTGACAACAATGGAAGATTGTCTATATGGTTGTAGTTTCAGGTAAATCATATCTCCCACTTGAAACACTCTTTCAGATCTTCTCTTGTCAGCAAACAACTTTATTCTCTCTTGAGCTTTGTGAAGATTATCCTTTAAAAGTTGTAACATTTGTTGTCTCCTCATCACCGGCTGGAACCATAGTTTCTAATAAGGGTCCCATGGATAGTTATGGGGGTGAGAAACCATATAGAGTTTCAAAAGGAGTGCATTGCAAACTAGAATGGTAGTTTGTATTGTACCACCATTCTGTAAAATGTAACCAACTCTTCCATTGTTTAGGCCAATGACTGGTCATGCATCTGAGGTAAGTCTCAATGCATCTGTTGTCCCTTTCTGCCTGACCATCTATTTGAGGGTGGTAGGCTGAGCTGTATAGAAGTTTTGTTCCCTTGAGTTTAAATAAGGCTTGCCAAAAATTGCTCAAAAAGATCTTATCTCGATCAGTAACTATAGTTTTAGGTGTCCCATGAAGGGTATGAACCCTTTTCCAGAACTTCTCAACAACCTGCACAGCAGTAAAGGGGTGGGATAAAGCTATGAAGTGGGCAGATTTGGTCAATCTGTCCACTACCACTAAAATAGTATCCATACCCTTGGAACTAGGTAACCTTTCAATGAAATCCATACTTATGTCCCGCCAGGCTTGGTTAGGAATAGGGAGTAGTTCCAAAAGTCCAGGATAGGCTACATTCTCATCCTTACTCCTCTTACACACATCACATCTTGACACATAGTCTATCACCATTTGTTTCATCAGTGGCCAATAAAACAGTTGCTTCAGTCTCTTAAGTGTTCCCAGTTGATCGGAATGGCCTCCGAAAGTAGATTCATGAATGGTTTTGATCAGTTGAAGCCTTAATTCTCCATTGGTTCCTACATAAATCTTTTTTTTCTTTCTTAATACTCCGGAGTTATAGTGCCAGGTGTGGGGACCTTGTGTGTTAACGGATAATTGTACAATCAGATCAGTTGCTAAGGAGTCACCTTCATAGCTGATAATTATGTCTTAAACCCATAATGGTACTGATGTACTAATGGCCCTGAGTTGGAAGGCCTCAACAGACCCTTCATTGGGTTCTTGTTGCCTCGATAAAACATCTGCTACCTTATTCTCTGCTCCTCTCTTGTATTGGACCTCATAGTCAAGTCCAAGTAGTTTTGTAAGTCTTTTTTGTTGAATAGCAATAACAATTCTCTGTTCCAACAAGTACTTCAGGCTGTGGTGGTCAGTTTTGACCACAAATCTTTTATATTGCAATTAATGCCTCCATTTATCAATTGCACTAAGCAGCGCCATGAATTCTTTCTCATAGATGGACTTATCCCTGTGCTTCTGAGCTAAAACCTTACTGAAGTAAGCCATAGGTTTGCCTTGTTGTTTTAGTACTGCACCTATACCATATTAACAAGCACCAGTCTCCACTTCAAACATTAGAGAGTAATCTGGTAGAGCCAAAACTGGAGTAGTGGACATAGCTCTTTTCAATGATTCAAAAGCATTCTCAGCTTCTTCAGACCACTTGAAGGCATCTTTCTTTAATAAATCAGAAAAAGGTCGACAAATGCTCCCATAATTAGCCACATATTTTCGATAATAGCCTGTGAGACCTAGAAAAGCCCTCAATGCTCTCACTGTAGTAGGTCTAGTCCAGCTCATCATGCTTTTAACCTTCTCAGGATCAGTAGAGACTCCCTCCACTGTGATGATATGTCCCAAATACTCGACTTGGGCTGGCCGAATGTACATTTAGACCTCTTAGCATACAGGGAATGAGTACTAAGAGTTTGAAATACCAACTCTAGATGTTGTACATTCTCAGTTAAGGACTGACTATAGATTAAAATATCATCAAAAAATACAAGAATAAATTTTCTGAGATAGAGTTGAAACACCTAGTTCATGAGAGCTTGGAATGTAACCGGGGCATTGGTTAGCCCAAAAGGCATGACCCTAAACTCATAGTGCTCCATGTCCGTTCTGAATGTTGTCTTGAACACATCTTCTGTCTTCATCCTTATTTGATGGTAACCAGCCCTCAAATCCACCTTAGAAAAAATGCAAGCCCTACATAACTCGTCTAACAAGTCATCCACAATGGGAATTGGATACTTGTCCTTAATAGTAATGTCATTTAGGCCCCTGTTATCAACACAGAAACTTCAGGTACCATCCTTCTTTTTCACCAACAGAGCAGGTGAAGAGAAGGTAGATTGACTATGCTGAATGATGCCATTGCTCATCATCTCGGACACTTATCTCTCCAATTCTTCCTTCTGATAATAATTATACCTATATGGCCTCAAGCTGACTGGTGATGCCCCAGGTTTCAGCGGAGTAGAGTGATCTAAAGCTCTAACAGGTGGTAGAGTCTTAGGTTCAACAAACACAACTTCAAACCTTTGTAGCACCTACTGTATAGAATCTGCAACTAGCACATGTATTCGCACTGGATGTTCCTGAATCATAAACAAATGAGCCATAAGAGTCTGTCTCTTCCTTAATAATTTTCCCATAGAATTGTTGCTAATCATATTCAAACTCGTTTCCTATGGAATAACACAAAGTACGATTTTGTTGCCCTTCTTCCCTATTGTAACGCATCTCTTTTCATGATCAAACTTAGTGGGGTTATATTTCTTCTTCCAATCATTTCCCATGACTAAATCACAACCTCCCAAGTTAATGATCCTCAAGTATTCTTGGAAAGTCTTTCCCTTCATCGTCCAAGTAAAGCCAGCACAAACCGTGTAGCACATCACATAATTACCATCAGCTACTACTGTGACCTTCATTAGAGTGATACAAACAACTACATAGCCTGATTCATGCACCGTTTGCTCATCAATAAAGTTGTGAGTGCTGCCAGAGTCCACCAATACCGATAACTTCCTGTTAAGAACAGATCCCGCTACTAGGATGGAGTTCACTTTCTTATTATTGCCTGATAATACACTCAAACATACTACTTCTTGTATTTCCTGTGGGTCATCAAGTTCAATAACCACATCACTAGTTTCTGAAAACTCCTCTAACGCTTCAGGTGTCTCAACTTCTTCACCTATCATGCAATTAAACTGCTTGGTTTTACATTGATGCCCTGCTGTAAACTTGTCGCCACACCTGAAGAATAACTTGTTAGCTTTTCTATGCTCATAAACCTCAGGAGTGAGTCTAAGAGGAGTAGGCTTGCTAATTGAAGTGACACTAGATGGTTTGTTGACTACAGGCCCTACCACAGAGGTAGAAGCTTTAGCCATAGGGATGTTCTTTCTTTGTACAGCCTGAAGAGCCTTTTCCTGCAACCTAGCTTGTTCAATAGCAACACTAAGGGTAGCAGATTTAAACATCTTGACTGCAAACTTAATTTCCTCTTTCAGACCACCTATAAAACTAGATAAAAATGGGACTCATTCAGGGATGGATTCCTCATGATCATTTGGGCTTTGAGATCTTCAAACTTACCTAGCTATTCATCAACAGTACCAGTTTGGGTGAGTTTATTAAATTCTTCCACTATATCTTCCATCAAAACTTCACCAAATCTGATACATATCTCTTCCTTAAAGACCCCTCAAGTAACCACACCCTGGCTAAGCACAAGGGAGTTTTACCAAGTTTTTGCTAAACCATTCAAATATAATGCAACACCTTCAACTCTTTGGTTCTCACCAATTCTATACAAGTTAAAGTACCTTTCACATTTGCGTAACCATACCTTAGGTTCCTTACCTTCGAAGCTTGGCAATTTCCATTTGGGAATAGTAACTGGCATACCTTGAGGCCTATTGAAACGAGCATCAGGGGCAGGCATGGGTAAGATTCCATCACCCAAAGCCGGGTATGGAACTGGACCTCGATTTTGCCCCCTCTCCAAGGTAGTTAAACGATCTAAAATCAGCTCGAGTGTACCCCTAATACCTGTTTGTGTCTCATTCAAAACACGATAGTGGTTAGTAAGCTCGTCTAACACTTCATCATGCCGAGCGAGCTTAGCATCTACCACTTGAGCACGAGTACCATCCACCGTATTAGAATGCGGTCCGGAAGAACCTGTCTCTGATACCAAATGTCAGAATCGAGCCATCTAATTCGATTAAACTGTAACAAAATTAGAAGGAAACAGTTTGTTTTGGGACAATTTTCTGGTTTTTTTATATAATTGAAATGGAATTCAAAAATACAGGAATGAAAAACTGAATGAAATTAAAAACTAGATTTAACTAGATAGCCGCCATGGAATCCGAGATCAGTAATTGCTTGACTTCTCTCTCCTGGTTGTTGTGCTTTAATAGCCTTGCAGCTGAGCTATCAGTTGCTGAGCTGGCATCTTCTGGACCCTTAAGGTTCACTAATTCTCATCTAATCCTAGCCGTTTATTCTCTTCAATTAACTCTACTACCTCTAACAGTAATAACTGAAATTCAAAAAGAGTGGTGACCATGACATTATTCTACTACAACAACTAAATTCTTTTAAAAGTTGATGCTTACATGTTATCTTTATTTTTGATTTTTCGTTTTTTGTTCGGTAATTACATTATAGTTTGATAAAATTTGAGTGTTGGGTAACTGAATTGTGGTTCGATTGAATTTGAATTTGTCTGTTAGGAAGATCTCCCCATAGCCGACTACAATAAGCTCATGATTCTAATAGAAAGAAAGGGTAAGTTCTCTAATATATTTTCTTGCCCCACATTAGGATAGAACATTCTCTAATAAAGGTTATTTCAGACTCAGGAGTCAGGTTGCGAATTTGAGATCTTTGAATTAAGGATGAACTAATTAAAGGAGTGCTTACCTCTCTTAAGTGTATATTTGCCGGTGGTGAATATATAGATTTAGGCGATTTATCAGAGTCAAATTAAGGATTGAAATCATTTACTGTTGGTGAATAAAGAATATAAATTAAGATTTATCGATGGTGAATTTAAGATTTTCGTAATTCATCAGCGACAAATTTAAAAATTAAACATTTTAAATTGAAAGTGAAAAGTAAGGATATATATAATAAAAGAATTATTAGTTGATAGTACGTCTTGAGTAGTTAGTTAAAATTATAGATGATAGAATACATATCAACTTCATAGTTTATACACACGTGAGACGCCTATATAGGATTTGAGCCAAACAATGGCAGGTTTTAAGGATAGATGATAGAGGAGATTAGACTGGTTTGAAATAATTTAAAAGAGGTAAATGATATTATCATGTTATTTTTATTATGTCATGTATATCAATCAATGTCTTAGACCAGCTCTGACACTTAAGAACTTGATAACATGTTTAAAAGGGAGGACATTTTCTTGTTTAATTATAGTATGCAACTAAGTTTATAATTTTACTCGACGATCTCCATCACATAATTAATGACTTTTAACCCATAAAGATGAAGATAAGTACTGTGTATATCCAACTTTCTTCAGAACTCACTTGTGAAATAACATTGAATTTATTTATTGTTGTTATTATTGGTTATTCGCAACACATAATTTCAGATTTCAAATTTCACAATTGAACTCCTTTTACTTTAGAAGAAAAGGAGTAAATAGAAACCAAAAATATGAACTCTGAACAAAGTAGAATAACCACTAGTATACATGTACTGTGTCAATGAATCATCAAAGCATGTGGTGGGATGATAAGTACTCTAATCTTAATCGGGCTAGAGTTTTTGAGTTTTTCTTAAAATGAAGTCACTTTACTCTAGAGTAAGTTTTTTCAATGTTAATACGAACTAATTGAGCCTTTAAAAGAGAGATCAACATACAATGTCAATGGTGGAATTGGTGCAATGGGGTGGACTTCATCCGATGGCAAAAACCTTTTATTATTACAGAAACAAGGAATTAAATAAAATGTGTGTGTTTACTACATCGATAAGTTGTAAATGAATTGGCCTATATTTTAACAGATGCATTGCTCTAATCGTCACCACAATGTGGTATAATGAATCGACGCCCTTCGAGGGTGTGTTTTCCATGAAGTCCTGTGTGGTTATATGCACACCCACCATGGGTGTAGTAGCATTTCAAAGACATCTTGAATTTGGCAACACACACCCACATTGCCCATCCACCATGGTTGGGCTAATTTTTTTTTTAAGGGGATTGATTAAATTTGAATTTGTATCAAAAGAATCTCCTTCTTGTAATCGACTACAAGAAGCTCGACTAAATTTTTACAAAGTTATAAATGCTTGTATATTATTTTATTTTGGCTATTCATAATTTCAATTAGTGTTTGGTGGATGCGTTGGAGTTCAACAACATTTAAGTTTTGAATTACCTCATTGGGAAAAATCTTTTCTTAAACCGATCACAACAACCTCAGGACTCTAATTAGAAAGAAAAGGTTAGCTTTCTATTAAACATGAACTGAAAGAAGAATTTACTATTCCACAACAATATTTATTACTAGTTTTTTCGTTCTAAGATAATACTTTAATTTATTTCACGCTCATTTAAAGATAATAAAGGTAAGGTACAATTTAATAAATTAACCATATTTACTAAGGGGTCGTTTGGTTGGAAAACAAGTTATCTCGGGATTAGTTATTCCATCCTCAAGAAGGGGTAAGAAAAACACTACAATTCCGGAATTAGTTATCTCATAAAGGATGAGTTATTCCATACATTTTGTCCAAACCAAACATGGGATAAGTTCCTCTTCTAAATTAATCTCAGAATCAGTTACCCTTATTCCTCTACCAAACAACCCCTAAATATTTCTTGAGATTGGAGTACTATTATTTTTTATTAAAATAATTTACTAATTTTTTGTTTACACTTGTTTTGGGGATGGAAATTGGAAAGAGTACTAACAAGACTAAAAGTGAGTATGATAAGCAAAGAACATACAATTCCAAACTAAACTTTTGCCTCACTAACAGAGGAATGGATGATATTAGAATCACTTTATTTAACCCCTTTAATCTTTATTAATTAACAAATGTGTAACCATCCCCAATTTTTAACACAAACACGAAATGTATTTATAATCACTCAATACAAATTACAATTTAGAATCTGAACAAGAAGTAATAGTCACGCTAACTAAGATGAGACAGCATAGTGAGAAAGTAACAAGAAGGAGATGAGATACTAGACACAGAATGAAGATGAGAGAACAACAGACGAGCCAAGGCTTCACATAATACGCATAATGTTCTGTTGAATGCCAAGTCCTATTTAACCAATTGACAATTGGGCCTGGATCCCAAATAAAACCCTCCAACATTTCAATAAGTCCAATAATCTCAACTGGATCAGCCCAATTCACCACTTCTAACCCATATCCCAATCCAAAATCGACTTGGTTCACAACAATACTCCCATCCTGAAAGAGAACCTTGTCCTCAAGGTTCGAGTAGAAAAACATCAATTTGGGACATGAGAAATAAGTCGTTGCTAGAGCAATTGTTGTGGCAAATATATTATTCTGACCTATTCTTGTCTATGTGTCACTGTTTGAGTCCATGTAAAAGGCAACACCTGCAACCATTGATGATTCCTTTGAAAATCCACCTTAGTAGCATGCCCTACAGACTTGCTAAGACAAATTAGATATTCTTTGAAAAGAAAAATTACAACTCTAGGAGTTGTAATTGCAATTAATTTAATGCTTCTATTAAATTGTTCACCGCGCCAAAGACAAGAGCTTCCTGCTTTATGTCTTTATCCACTCTTATTGCAGGATTGAGTACACTTAATATAACATTTGTTCCAACAACCACAAACTGCTTCAGTTGATATCTTGAAATACTCTCGGTAATCTTGTAATCACATATTTCAGCAACTATTTGAATAGCTTTGGGTGCATTTTGTGGCAGAAGTTGCACCGCAGTTTGTGTTTCAACAAAATCAGCCCCTCTTGTTGCCAAAATGGTGTCCTGATGGCCGATAAAAGAAGACATATTTGTCTTCGCGCCAATGTAAGCAAACAGAAAGCTTGAACCAGGATCAAAAGGAAAGTTTGATACAAATTGATTATGGAAAAACTGACACCAAGTTACTATAAGTGTAGCATGACAAAGTGTACTAAAACACACAAACATATCTCTGCTTATAAGCTCCGCAAAACCATAAGCTGACATAATAAATGTCTCCTCCAAGCATTGACCAAGCTCGAGTCCCCATTGAGAGTGGCTATCTCTGGCCTGTCGAGCAGGCAAATGATTCCTACCCTCATCAGAGGATGATTTACCAAGATGTTCAAGGCTGTCATGATGCAATTGTAAACAAATAACATCAGGTGAATAGCGTCCTACCTCGACTATCGGTCGTTCAAGCAACTCCAAATTCAGTATTATGCAACTCAAAACTAAAAGCTGAAATTCATGAAGTAGTGATTGTTTGATAATTAGTGCAAACTCTCTAGCCCAAACTGGATTTTCAAACTCAATAAGAAAATTTTCATCAGGGACGGAGTTCTTAGTATCTAATGGAACCTTATTAGGCACCGTGAAGTTCTCATCATGCAACTGTAAATACTCACAGCCACGAAAAGAAATCAGCCATGATTCCTCATGTGAAACTTGAGTTAGCTCTTCAGAGTCAGTAGATAAAAGCACACATGAATCAACTTCAAAATCTTGCCCTGTGTCGAACCAATCATCAACATAACTATTATATGGAATAGTCCCTGGTAATTTAATTTTGTTGAGTGGTTGAATGTCATGTAAGCAAGCATCAGATGTGGAGACAGTGAATAAGCTCTGTGTGGGGATACAGGAAGCATAAAGAGATTCAGATAGAGGCATGGTCGTAGAAATTGGATTTAGTGATGAAAAAATCATAGAAGATTGGAGAAAATTCCTCTGGACCTAACTCCTCGTGGATATTTGTAGTAGCAATCAGCTTCTGTTGAACCACATCCTTGGAGCCTTCAACTTGCTCTTTCACTTCGCTCCCTTCATTGGGTTTTCCATCCTCGAAGGTAGACTCCGTTAGTGTTAAAGGGGACAAAGTAAGTGCTGAAATTTCATCATGTGCCAAATCACCAACGTCCATGATATGATTATTTTCGAGAATTCCATTATCTCCCTCTGTCACGGCTATTTCAATTGGAATTTCTGACACGGTGATTACCTTGGGGCAGCATCTATTTGACATTTCGTCGAACATCTTGTGTGCATCCGTTTTGCTTTAACATTCAGATTGCACATCAATTTTTGAGGCAAAGATAGGTTGATTTTACTTCTCCACTGTGTATAAACATGTGTAGGGCATGACAAAAGTTCATCTAGCTCACTGAAGCCCCACGAAATAGCCTCAAAATGAATTGAGTACTCAGTCATGGAGGGTATCTGATTAGCCCTGCGACTTTCCAGCGATTCGACATGTTGCTTAGGAAAGCGAATCAACACTTGTGGTAAAATGTTACCAATCAACCAATTGCTCGTTCTGGAAAAGCCATTGGTACCACAACAACGCAGTCCTATCAAGATAGGACGAAGCCAGAGATAACTTGTGGTTTGCTGCAATTTCATAAAAATCAAAGTAGCGTTCAGCCTGAGAGATCCATAACTCGGGATTCTCACCACAAAACCGTGGAAATTCCACCGGTTTAGATTTACTCCTTGTAGGTTTTTCAATCAACTCTTGTAATAATTAAAGAATTTTACATATCACCTTTGACCATGAATCCCTTCCTACGTTAATTGAATCATAGGAAGTTCGAAATTTTTGGTCCTCCATTGAAGACGTCTGGATGAAAGCACCAATGTAACTATCCCAATTTTTAACACAAACACGAAATGTATTTATAATCGCTCAACACAAATTACAACTTAGAATCCGAACAAAAAGTAATAGTCACGCTAACTAAGATGAGATAGCATAGTGAGAAAGTAACAAGAAGGAGATGAGATATTAGACATAGAATGGAGATGAGAGAACAACAGACAAGCCAAGGCTTCACATAATACGCATAATGTTTTGTTAAATGTCAAGTTCTATTTAATCAATTGACAATTAGGCTTGGATTCCAAATAAAACTCTCCAACATTTCAATAGGTCCAATAATCTCAACTAAATCAGCCCAATTCATCGCTTCTAATTCATATCCCAATCCAAAGTCGATTTGGTTCACAACATAATGATCCCCACGTTATTGGCAAGAGTCACTCCTTTACTTTGCTTGTCCTTTTAGAATAAGGAGTCAAATTTAATTAACTATTTTTAATATGTTGCATTATGGGGGGCACACACCAAGATCCTCTTTTCCTAGTACTCACCTCCAAACCAATAATATTTCACCAGTATTCACTAACATCTTAATCTCATCTATATCCTCATTAATACCGTTGGATTAGATGTTTGTCTATTTCCTAATCCAAATCAACGGGTGGAATCAACGTTTCAGTTTCTAAGAAAAACAGCTGATCACTGCCATAAAGTAGAACACCACCATTGCCTACAGTGGTCAGTATTGCCCCACTTTTTGCATACGTGGCACAATCACATTCTTATCCTTTCAGCTGTTACACGTGTCGCAAGAGGACACACCAATCCATAGTTTTAGATTACTTGACAATCTTAACTTGTGGATGTACCTATGATCGTGCACGCACGCCATTGATCATTGAAAATTTTATATTATATATAATTTATTATTTAATTAAAATTTTTATTTATTTGATTGATAAATTTCTAGTTAGACATATATTATTATATTTAAATTAATGAAATTTGTATAAGAATATTTTAAATTGTTATTACGATGTTTATATAATTTCGAGAGTCAATCAATTTTTTTTACTTTTCACATAGTAATTATGAAATATATAATAAAATATTTTAAGTTAGTTAACTCTTGTAATTTAAAATACTTTTTATGTAATTTTCAAATAAAACATGTTACTCTCGTTGTCCAAACTTTTATGGCATTTATAGTCAATTATACTTTAAAAATAATTTAAGTTTTTAATTATTGAGATCTATAATATCTCAATAATAACTTTTTTTTATTCCAATTTAAGTGACAGTGATATAATTTCAAGAGTCAACCAAATATTTTATATCCTTTAATTTTTTTAAGTTGTTAATTATTGTGATTAATATTTTTTTACGTATTTTTTGGTATATATAATAGATTAATTATTTTTTTTTAGATATTTCAAGTTGTTAAATGCAATTTATTATGTATTTTTCTTGAATATATAACAATTAATTTTTTCTTAGATATTTTAAATTATTAACTATTGTAATTCATAATACTTTTTATTTATTTTTCAAATAATATATGTTACTCTCCTTGTTCAAACTTTTGTGGCATTGATAATCAATTATGTTTTTTAAATAATTTATTTTTTAAATTATTTTAATTTATAATATTTTTTTCTATTCTAATTTAAGTAGCACAATGTTTAGATGACCATAATAATTAATTAAAAATAATATAGTACAAACATATTTTAAATTACTTATAATAACTAATTAGAAGTAATATAGCAAAATTACTATAAAAATATCTATTACGCCATGATATCTGCTTTGCCTCCCGTCACTGGCTTGTATGATTTCTTTCTTATTTTCGTTTCTAGGATGAAATTGCATGTTGTTGCTGTTTTAATCCTACTTCTTATTGCATAATTGATGAATTTGTACAAACTCATTTGTTCGACGACAGTCTTAGTGAGGTAATTAATAAAAAAAACATGAAAATAACATGATCTTAGGAGTTTATTTTTAACCATTTTCTTGTGTTATGTTAGATTACAAGCAACTTTGGTGTGATTGTCAGTGGCGGATCCAGTAATTTTCTTCAGGTGGTTCGAAAAATAATAAAAATATAAATGTGTGAATAAGCCAACAAAATATAATTTCAAGGGCCGTAATAGTATATAGTCTATAAATATAAAATACTTAAACTTATTTTTAACTTATTTTAAAGTTTTTTTTTAGGCTTATACTTAAACTTATATTTTAACTTATTTTAAAAAAAAAATTATATAGCAGGTGAGGTATGTAGTCTTTTTTTCTAATAGTTGTAGGCTTTTCTTTTTTCAGTTGTAGGTTTCAATCTACTTTTAAAAGAAAGCAGCGTAATGGGGATCGAACCCGCGACTGAAGTAGAGATTGTACCACTGAGCTATCAAATAATCTTGTGTTAGGTGGTTCAAAATTAATATATGTACATAAATATAGATTTTCTACCTTATATTATACAATGTAATTTTTTGCCGAGGGGGTTCGGGTGAACCCGCTCGGCACTACGTAGGTCTGCCCCTGGTGATTGTTACTCATTTCGTCATTTAGGTAACAAAGCATGGAAAAAACATGTTCTTAGAATTCCTACTTTTTATCTTTTTCTAGTAATATATAAAAAAATAATTTTATTATTGTATTCTTACTGATTATAAGTTATCTAAAAATTAAGTGTAATCTTACTAGTAAAGTTTGGGGAACCTAAAAAGGACTAACTTCTATCTTAAGTGGGTAGAAGCCTAGAAGGACATGGGTTAGAAATAGGGGCGGCTCGACCTTTAAGAAAAAAGGTCATTAACCCCTAAATTTGAGGGGCCTCATTTATTTTAGCAATAATGAATTATTGATTTTTTCAAAAAATATTAACTATTATTTGTAAAAATAATAATTTTTAATATAAAGAAAAAAATTATTAAAAGAAGTTTGATATATCTAGACACTAAAAATTAAATACATTGATTATATAATTAATTTAAAAAGAATTATTAAAAGAAATCAATTATATAATTTTTAACATAAATTTATAAAAAAAACTCTTAAAAATTTGAGGCCTCCATTAGAGGGGCTGCGGGGATAACTTGTGTAATAGAGCGGATAACTTGTGTAATAAATAGATCTATTATATGTATAATGGATCTATTTCTATTTGTTCGTGGATATTTCTTAACTTCTCTAAATATTTTTATTTTAAATCTATTTATGTTAGTTTTATCGATATTCATATCTTGGGGGTGATTATATGGTAATTGGTTGAATGATTTACTATAGTATTCTTTATTTTTTTTCCCTTAGTTTCTGTAATTCTTCTATATTATTTTGAAGGTATTCTAAATATTCTATATCTTTTGTTTCAAAATATCCAATTAGATTACCTTTCATAAGTTTTTCTAATAATATTATTTCATCCATATTTTTTCTCCAATATTTTAAATATTCATAGTCTATCATTTTATCCTGTAGTAATTGCAGAGTTACAGATTTCTGTATAATAATTTATCCTAATTATATTGTAATGTATATCTAATTCTAGATTTTCAATGCTATTTATTATCTTGTGTTGTTCTTCTCGTAGCGAGTTTTTTAAATTATATAAACTATCACATGTACTTTTTCCTAAATTTTCTAGGGTTTCTTCTATCCATATTAATTTTTCTTTTAGATTCTCCATTATTTTTCTAATTCGGTTTCTATAATCAATTTCTTCATTTAGATTATCTTGATTTTCTCTAGTTTTTCTAATATATTCTAACATCTCTTAATTTGAATAATATCCATCTGGGTAATTATCCAGGTATAACTGTGCTATCCAATTTATAGTTTCAATTTCATAGTCTAATACTTTTTCTAATATTATTCTCTTAATATCTATAATTTCTATATCTCTAAGTATATATAAGATTAAGACTTTAAGATTATCTATCATTTAAAATTGGCTAAACATTTTATTATAATATTTTTTAGTTGTTTGTTTTAATCGCATTAACTCTTCTATATTTTCACTAAGAAATTGTACATATTTTATATCTATTTTCCAAAATTCTAAATATACATAATTTATCATAGTTAGTGCGTGGGTTTGGTATGTAAGTATTTATAAGAGTAGTTCGGTAGATGTGGTATATAATTAATTCTAATCATAAAATATCTATCAAATATTTTTTTCAATATGATTTTTCTTATATCTACTATTTCTATATCCTTAAGTACATATAAAACGAGTATTTTAAATTTATCCACCATTTTATCAGATAAATAATTATCCATTTTTCATAAAATTGTTATTTTTAAAATATTCCCTTCAATCATGCACATAACAAAATATGATCACTTTAGATTGGTATATACTAGATTATTCTTAAATAACATATTTTTCGGTCACTATTAGCATGGTAATCTGGATACTTTTCCCTTAAACAGCGCCTCTACTTTGGTTACTCCCTTATCACGGTTTTCTTGCCTCACCGGTTTCACCTTTAGGATGGCATAGTTCTTAGGGATTTTTCTCCTTTTCCACTTTGCTAATAAACTTCTTAACATGCTATTTTTCGAATAATTCTACTATAAAGCAACTAATATGTACTTATTTTATCATATCATGATTGTTAGGAATTTATGAATTTAGCTATTCATAATAGTAAATGAATATACCTGTTCTGGTAGTTTTGATAATTCTAAGCTTTGTTCCTCCATAGATTTTTCCATTAAAATATACCTGTTTTTTAATAAATAAGCAAAATATTTGTTGTGGACAAGAGAGATTTTGTGCTTCAACGCATAAAGGTTTGCCTTCATCTGAGCAAGTGCTCGTTTATTTATATTATGAAAATGTACACTATTTTTCTTTACATCTGTCAGCTACTTAAAAAATAACGTTTTTACAAAGTCCTAAAGCTAATGTCTAATCTAATAATGGCACTACTTGCCAAAAATCTAATAATGGCACTACTTGCCAAAAAAGACTAAGAAAAGTCAAAAAGCCTAAGGCTAGTTACATGATATTTACGTAAAGCTATCTAGCTATTTTAAATTTTTCATATTTCTTTTTCTCCTTGAATTACTTTCTTTGTCTTCTTTCTTTATCCGTAGTTATCTTCTTTTTATTGCTCTGTATCTCCATTATTGCTTCATATCCAAATATATCCCTCTAATTTTGGTATCAGAGCCTATGTTGTTTAAAGTTACGGAAGAGGTATATATTTGGATTTATGGTATATATTTGGATTTATTATGATATTAATAAATAAATTACGACTGACTTATTTGATAAAACTAAATTTAGATATTTCCCAAAATATTATTTAGATGAATAACGTACAAAAATTACCAAAATATAAAGAATTAAAGCAAATAATATCTGAAAAACGTAAAGAATTAAAAATAAGGATAGAAAGATTACAATAAAACATAATTGCCGGAGTTAGTAAAAACTCAATAAATGCACAAAAAGAAGAAATATTAAATTTAAAATCAACAATAGATAGTCTAGAATATACATACCAACATGATCTATTAACAATTAAATAAAAATGAACAAAGAAGAATTTATAATAGATGGAAAAATATATGAAAACCATGAAGGATTAAAAATAAAAATAGTATTTTCTAATCTAGGAAGAAGGTATAAAAAAATAGGTGAACATTTATATTTAATGTTAGAAAAAGAAGAATTAAAATTAGAAGATAAATTGACAGCTATGGTAAGAATAGAAAAAGAAAATGAAGAAATAGATAGAAAAAAGGAAATAGAAAAAATAAAACAACAAACTACAGAAAGAAATACGAAAAATAGAAGAAACTAAAAATAATAGGATTGCTGAATTAGAAAAAGAACTACAAATGCTAAAAGATTTGTATGAAAAAAGACAGAAAGAAAAAGAAGAAAAAGATATAGAACAAAAATTATTAAACTAAATAAATCAATTTAAAGAAAAATTAGAAATAAATACACTAGATATTGAAGAAACAGATAATTATGATTCAGAAGATAGTGAAACACATACAGAAATCTTAACAAATACAAAAAATTTAGAAATCAATGAAAAACAAGAAGTAATTAATGAAGAAAACTTAGAAAATAGAAACACAGAAATAAATACTCTTGATAAAAAAGAAGATGAAAATATAATACCTAGAACATCAGAAATAAGAAAACCTACATATTATAAAAATAAGTTTAAAAGATATAATCTAAAAGATGAATATGACAACTGGACACCAAAACAAATAGTTAATAAAAATTATAACTTCTTAGACTTAGATTGTATAATAGATACAGAAAAAACAATACAATTATGGATAGGATATATGACAAAACAATTATTAGATAATAATATAAACATAACAGATGCACCAGAATATATAGAAAGAACACTAATAGGAACAGTGAAATTATGGTTTTCCAATTTAACTGAAAATAGCAAGAAGGTATTAAGAACTGTTAAACCTACAGAAGGAACATCATCAACAACTACAACTAAATTAACATCTATAGAATTATTAAAAAAATATGAAATAGCTATAAAAGACGAATTTAGCAGCATGACAACAACCGAAGAAGAACAAAATGAAGAGAAAGATACAAATAGGAATTTAATGTTAAAATTAACAATATGTAATATGTGTTATATGGATGAGTATACTTGCGCATTTAAAGAATATTATTATAAAGGAACATATAATACAGAAGAAAGTAAAGAAATAAGAAAATTATATTTTAATAAATTACCTGAACCATTTAGTTCAAAGATAATAAAAAGTTGGATGAAGCAAAAATAGTAGATACTTTAGGAGCAAGAATAAATTTTTTACAACAATGGTATAGAAACCTATGTGAAAAATATAGAGAAGAAATAAAAATGGAAAAAACATTAATAAGAAATTTAGCATGTTGCAAAGATAAAATGACACCTCAATTTGGATGCGAAGAAAGATATTATAAGAAAAGAAAAAGACATAAGAAATATAAGAAATACAAAAAATCAAAATATAAATATAAGAAACCAAGAAAAAGATATTATGTAAAAAATTATAAACATAAAAGACCATATAGGAAAAAGAAATCTATAAAAGCATGTACTTGTTATAATTGCGGAAAATTAGGACATTTAACTAGAGATTGTAAATTAGCTAAAAACCCAAAAAATAAACAAATATCAGAAATAAAAATAAAAAATACAGAATATATGCAGATAGATTATATAGATTACGAATTAGAAAGTGAAGATAGTATATATGAAATTTCAGAGAATGAAACAGATAATAAAATAGATAGTGAATTAGATGAATTAAATGACTGAAAAAGATATAAGAATAAACCAAATAACTGAAGAAGATATAAAAATAATAATAAAAGAAGAATATTTAAATGAAGAAAGAACAGATCAAAAAATAATATTTGATAGTCAAATATTTGATGAAATAAAAGGAAAAGAATTAGATTTAAGTGTAGAAAAAATATTTAAAATACCAACAATAAAAAACATATTTAGTAGAAGAAAAGAAGAATACTACGTAGTAAGTAAAAAAGAATATATAATGGACTGTAGATATGCAAAAGGTAAAGCTAGTATACCACTAGTAACAAAAAGGATAATTAATAAAGAAATAAACGATATGAAAAGTAGAGACCCAATAAAATATGTACATCTTGGAGGTACTGAGATATTAATAAAAGCATGTTTCAGAGAAGAAATAGATACACTAATAGAATTATACCTAGCAGATGATAGGATTATAAAACCTATAGAAAAAAGTATAATAACTGCCATAAAAGAAATTTAATATACCAAAAATTTAAATTTATAATAAGTGCGAATTATTCAGTAGCAATAACAGATAAAAATATAGATAAATCATTAGTATTATATTGGAAAATATCAGGAATAGAACTAACCCCAGGAAGTAAAATATTTACAGCAAGATGTAAAAATCTATATGTATTAACAACAAAACATAAAATAACGGAAAAAAATAAAATTAACAAAATACAAATAGAAAGTCCTTTCGAACAATTTGTAAAAACAATTGATAATAATGATTATAGTTATAGAGACATAGATATAGAAGAAAATTTAGAAATAATAAATGATAGAATAAGTACAACAAAAAGAATAACTTATGAAAAAACAGAATCATCAAGTTCATCAAAAAGAACACGTTATGAAACAAGTTCAACAACTAATTTAAACCAATATTACATAACAAGAACAATAAATGAAAAAGAATATTTAATACTCTTAAATACAGGACAAGAAGAAAATTATATAGCAAGATATCTAATAAAAAATGAGGAAATAAAATATGATAATAATATATGCCCAGATCTACCAAGGAGCTTAATAAACACTAAAAATATAGCAGAAAAAAAAATAACAATAGGTGTTAGAAAAATAAAAATAGAATTTGAAATAAAGGAAGAAATGCAAAAGACAGATATAATATTAGGAATAAAATGACTAGAACAAGCAAAACCATATAATACAGAGCATACACAATTATCTATAACATATAACAGAGAGAAATTATTCTTAAGAAGAACTTTAACGTGATATGAAAATATATGTATTAATGAAGATAGTAGTAGAAGGGTATTACAGTAGATATTATACGCCTATGACAGATACAGGAGCAGAAGCTAATTTATGTAGATATAATTGTTTACCAAAAAGTAAATGGGATCAATTAAAAACACCAATAATAGTTAAAGGATTTAACAACGAAGGAAGCTTAATTACTTACAAAGCTAAGAATGTAAAAACACAAGTATGAGATAAAATATTAACAATAGAAGAAATCTATAATTATGAGCTAACATCAACAGATATACTTTTAGGAATGCCGTTTTTAGATAAATTATACCCACATATAATAACTAGAACGGATTGGTGGTTTACAACACCATGTAAACAGAAAGTAAGAGCAAAAAGAGTTACTAATAAAATAAGAAAGAAAACTGATTGAATAAAAGGAAGTGAAAAAATTACACAAAAATTAAAAAATATAAAAAATACTGAAGATACAATAGAATTGGTCGTATTTTCAATAAATAAAAAGGAAATAACTATATTTTCAATAAGTAAGATAGAAATAATTAAGAAAAAATTAGAACAATTATATAGTGAAGACCCATTAAAAGGATGGGAAAAACATAAAACCACTATAAAAATTGAATTAATAGATAAAAATAGCATAATAACTAAAAAACCATTAACATATAATTTTGACGATTTAAAAGAATTTAAAATGCACATAGAAGAATCATTAGAAAAACAATATATACAAAAAAAGTAATAGTAAACATAATAGCCCAGCATTTATAGTAAATAAACATAGTGAACAAAAAAGAGGAAAAAATAGAATGATTATTGATTATAGAAATTTAAATGCAAAAATTATGACATATAATTACCCAATACCAAATAAGATATTAAAAATAAGACAAATACAAGGATATAATCACTTTAGTAAATTTGATTGTAAATCAGGATTTTACCATTTACAATTAGAAGAAGAATCTAAGAAATTAACCGCATTTACGGTACCACAAGGATTTTATGAATGGAATGTACTACCATTTGGATATAAAAATGCACTAGGTAGATATCAACATTTTATGGATAGTTATTTTAAACAATTGCCTAATTGTATAGTATATATAGATGATATACTATTATATACAAAAATCAAAGAAGAACATTTAAAATTATTAGAACAATTTACGGATATAATAGAAAAATCGGGAATAAGTTTAAGTGAAAAGAAAGCAAATTATGAAAAAACATATAAAAATTTTAGGAATACAAATAGATAGAAGTGGAGTAAAAATGCAACAACATATAGTACAAAAAATAATAAATTATAAAGAAGAATTAGATACAAAAAAGAAATTACAATCATTTTTGGGATTAGTAAATCAAGTAAGGGAATATATACCAAAATTAGCAGAAAATCTAAAGCCTTTACAAAAAAAATTAAAAAAGGATGTAGAATATAATTATAACGAAGAAGAAAAAAAAACAAGTCCAGAAAATAAAAACACTTTGTAAAGAATTACCAAAATTACAATTTCCAGACGAAAATAGAAAATTTATATATATAGTAGAAGCAGATGCTAGTGAATGTAGTTATGGAGGAGTACTTAAATATAAATATGAAAATGAAAAAATAGAACATCATTGTAGATATTATTCAGGAACGTTTAATGAAACAGAAATAAAATGAAAAATAAATAGAAAAGAATTGTGTTCATTAAATAAATGTTTATTAGCATTTGAGCCATATATTGTATATAACAAGTTTATTGTACGAACAGATAATACACAGGTACGTTGGTGGCTAACAAAGAAAATACAAAATTCAGTTACAACAAAAGAAATTCAGAGACTAGTATTGAATATATTAAATTTTACATTTACAATTGAAGTAATTAGTACTAACAAAAATGTTATTCCAGATTACATATCAAGACAAAGCTACACAAACTGATATAATAGAAGAGGATACTCTAGAAAAGATATTCAACACCCTAACTACGCTTTCAATGAAAGTGGACAGTATGGGTAATGAAATAGAAAAGCTAAAGACTAATGAAATTAAAATGAAATCTGAAGCTACAAATCAGCTAACTCAGCAGTGTGCAGAGCTATGTCGATCGGAAGACATTAAAATTCCAGAGCTAGAAGGAGACGTTAGGATACTCCATAAAACCCATAACATTTATCAATCTACTTCTGCAGGTACAAGCAAAGGAGTTAGGAAAAACACAAATATGAACCTAAGCAGGCTATTTGATAAACCATTTGTTCCAAATACACCAAAAGATCCTATGTTCATACCCCCACAAATTACCACATACCGAGATAGTTTAAACCAAGACAAAAAAACCTACAACTATACAGCCCGAACATACATAGAAAATATTTACAAAATACAAACCTTTTTAAATACCAACCCCAGAGCTATAAACATCCAAGAACCACATACAAATTACATAACCCAGAAGCTAACCGGATACAATAAGCTAATTGCTTTAAGCAAAATCAAACCAAGTCTAGTTAAAACCTGCTACGAATATGGACTACTTAGTACCATATATACCCAAGACGGAAATGAAATATCCAATATACCAGAAATATATGATTCATTTAACATTTTTAAAAGAATAACCAAAGGTAACCTATTTTTTATAAAGTTTTACATGGCACCAGCAGAGATATTGTATGATGAAGTTAAATCACCTATACAAGTTGTAAAAATAGGAATGACCCGAGATATGATTATACCAGAAGATATTATTCCACAACCAGAAATACCTAGAATTGAGATATCAAATTTTTATGCAAATAAGAGAATTATCGGACTATCCACAATTCTTCAAGAGTTAGCAAATACTTATCGCAACATAAATCCCATATGAAGTTATTATTCAAGAGGTAATGTAATAGTATACTCAAATTCAAAGGAACTACGAGAAGCAGATATGGAAGACATTAGGCAATGGATCTTGACTTTACTCAATCCAGAGAAAAAAACTATCGCCAGAGCAATTAGAGAAAAATTTATTTCGAAAGAATTATTAACCAGATATTGCAAGTTAATTGGACATAAATATCCAGACCATCAATGTTCAAAATGTAATGAAGAAGATAATATTGTCCCAGAAGTTCAACTGAAATAAAAGAAGATAAAAGCGACAGCTGAAAGATGCAAGATATGAAGCAATAATGGAGATAAAGAGCAATAAAAAGAAGATAACTACGGATAAAGAAAGAAGACAAAGAAAGTAATTCAAGGAGAAAAAGAAATATGAAAGATTTAAAATAGCTAGATAGCTTTACGTAAATATCATGTAACTAGCCTTAGGTTTTTTGACTTTTCTTAGTCTTTTTTGACAAGTAGTGCCATTATTAGATTTTTGGCAAGTAGTGTCATTATTAGATTAGACATTAGCTTTAGGACTTTGTAAAAATATTTTTTTTAACTAGCTGACAGATGTAAAGAAAAACAGTGTACATTTTCATAATATAAATAAACGAGCACTTGCTCAGATGAAGGCAAACCTTCATGCGTTGCAGCACAAAATCTCTCTTGTCCACAACAAATATTTTGCTTATTTATTAAAAAACAAGTATATTTTAATGGAAAAATTTATGGAGGAACAAAGCTTAGAATTATCAAAACTACCAGAACAAGTATATTCATTTACTATTATGAATAGCTAAATTCATAAATTCCTAACAATCATGATATGATAAAATAAGTACATATTAGTTGCTTTATAGTAGAATTATTCGAAAAATAGCATGTTAAGAAGTTTATTAGCAAAGTGGAAAAGGAGAAAAATCCCTCAGAACTATGCCATCCTAAAGGTGAAACCGGTGAGGCAAGAAAACCGTGATAAAGGAGTAACCAAAGTAGAGGCGCTGTTTAAGGGAAAAGTATCCAGATTACCATGCTAATAGTGACCGAAGAATATGTTATTTAAGAATAATCTAGTATATACCAATCTAAAGTGATCATATTTTGTTATGTGCATGATTGAAGGGAATATTTTAAAAATAACAATTTTATGAAAAATGGATAATTATTTATCTGATAAAATGGTAGATAAATTTAAAATATTCGTTTTATATGTACTTAAGGATATAGAAATAGTAGATATAAGAAAAATCATATTGGAAAAATATTTGATAGATATTTTATGACTAGAATTAATTATATACCACATCTACCGAACTACTCTTATAAATACTTACATACCAAACCCACGCACTAACTATGATAAATTATGTATATTTAGAATTTTGGAAAATAGATATAAAATATGTACAATTTCTTAGTGAAAATATAGAAGAGTTAATGCGATTAAAACAAACAACTAAAAAATATTATAATAAAATGTTTAGCCAATTTTAAATGATAGATAATCTTAAAGTCTTAATCTTATATATACTTAGAGATATAGAAATTATAGATATTAAGAGAATAATATTAGAAAAAGTATTAGACTATGAAATTGAAACTATAAATTGGATAGCACAGTTATACCTGGATAATTACCCAGATGGATATTATTCAGATTAAGAGATGTTAGAATATATTAGAAAAACTAGAGAAAATCAAGATAATCTAAATGAAGAAATTAATTATAGAAACCGAATTAGAAAAACAATGGAGAATCTAAAAGAAAAATTAATATGGATAGAAGAAACCCTAGAAAATTTAGGAAAAAGTACATGTGATAGTTTATATAATTTAAAAAACTCGCTACGAGAAGAACAACACAAGATAATAAATAGCATTGAAAATCTAGAATTAGATATACATTACAGTACAATTAGGATAAATTATTATACAGAAATCTGTAACTCTGCAATTACTACAGGATAAAATGATAGACTATGAATATTTAAAATATTGGAGACAAAATATGGATGAAATAGTATTATTAGAAAAACTTATGAAAGATAATCTAATTAGATATTTTGAAACAAAAGATATAGAATATTTAGAATACCTTCAAAATAATATAGAAGAATTACAGAAACTAAGGGAAAAAAAATAAAGAATACTATAGTAAATCATTCAACCAATTACCATATAATCACCCCCAAGATATGAATATCGATAAAACTAACATAAATAGATTTAAAATAAAAATATTCAGAGAAGTTAAGAAATATCCACGAACAAATAAAAATAGATCCATTATACATATAATTGATCTATTTATTACACAAGTTATCCGCTCTATTACACAAGTTATCCCCGCAGCCCCTCTAATTTTGACCTTAGGCCACAAATATGCTTGAACCGCTCTTGATTAGAAAAACTTTTCGATAAGTCATCTGCTCATTATTAGTGTTTAATAATAAAAATATTTAATTTTTTAAAGCACAATAATAAAGTTGGATAATCACTTTTAATATATTGATTTTATTTTATGTGTCGTTATTTTTTTTCTTGCCGTTCTATAAAGAATGATTATATTTTTTTATTATTTAAAGGTATTATTTTACTTTTATTCTTATTTATTTTATTTATAAATATAATATATTTTTTAATAAAGAATGATTTGATAAAAATTATCAAATCTCTTCTTATTCTTAAATTCGTGTATTATTCGGTCAAATTATGACACAATGGGAGGGATGGAGTAATATGGGAGTTGGGAGGTACTGACTGTTGATTAAAAAAAGCGGTTTAAAATCGGTTACGAGAGTACAGCTGGCAATCCTTAGAGCAACACGTTTCACAAATGTCTTCTCTCTCCTCTCTCTCTCTTCCTCCGTTGACGTCGCCGTCGTCGTCTTTTGCAACCCAGCAGCGGCGGCGGAGGAGGAGTTGCTGCTTCCGTCGTTCTTCGAGAGTCGGCGGCGCGTGCGTTTCACTTTCATCGGTTACCCTTTCGTGTTCGAAGGAACCGAAAGTTGTTGTCACAAGAGAACGCGGCAAGAACAGCAAGCTCATCAATGCTCTGGTAAATAATACAGTATTTATTTTTTCGGCTATTTGCTGGTTCTTCAATGTTGAGTCTTTAATTGGATTTTTGAATTTTTATTAGCTCGAAGTTCTAGAGTTTTCGTTGTTGTTTCGTGGTAATTTAGTGCTCGTGAGTGATGTATGTGAGAATTTTGTAGCTACATTGGTGTAAAGGAAGTAACGCATTATATGTTTGATCAAATGCTTAAGAAAGCTAAACTTTTTAGCTGCTGATCACTTTCGTTTCCAGGATGACAAAATGATATGGTTATTGAAGCGGAATCAGGATTTGAAGTTTATGGATTCTGAATCTAAGTACTCGTTTGGTACGAAGGATAAGGGATAACTAATCCAGGATGAGTTTATCCCATGTTAACATGAAGAGATCATTTATCTCGGGATTACTAATCCTAGGATTGTAATGTTATTTTTAACGCTCATTAAGGTAGTATAACTAATCACAGACAATTAATCTTGATATAACTTGCTCTCAACCAAATGATCCTTAAATTATGTGCATATATAAGGAGTTGTAAAGATAAATATTGAGTTCGAATCAGAACTAGTAAATGTTTGATCAAATGCTTAAGTAAGCTAAACTTTTTAGCTGCTGATCACTTTCATTTGTAGGATTAAAAAATGATATGATTATAGTAGCGGAATCAGGATTTAAAGTTTATTGATTCCGAACTCTAAGGGGTCATTTGGTAGGAGAGATAAGGGACAATCCCGGAATTAATTTTAAGATGAATTTATCCCTTGTTTGATTGGGATAAAGTTCATGGGTTAACTCATCCTGGGATTAGTTATCCTGAGATTGTAATGTTATTTTTATCCCTTCTTGATGGCGGGATAACTGGTTCCCTGACCAAATGACCCCTAAGTACTCGTTTGGAACAAAGGATAAGGGATAACTAATCCAAGATGAGTTTATCCCATATTAAAATGATGAGATCAATTATCTCGGGATTACCAATCCTGTGATTGTAGTGTTTTTTTTATCGCTCATTAAGAGTGGAATAACTATTCACGGATAATTAATCTTGGGATAACTTGTTCCCAACCAAATGAGCCTTAGATTATATACATATATAATGAGTTTTAAAGACAAATATTGAGTTTGAATCAAAACTACTGGGTTCAGCTGTATGAGTAGCCAACACTCTCCCTTTGCCCCTGGATGTGGTGGAGAAAGGGAACAGTGAACTGCAAATTAGTCTAGAAATCAGGAAACATTTGGTTTAGCGGGACTGTGAAGGATATTGGTCATGAATTTTGTACGCGTAGCTTAAAAAGTGTGCATTTTGTAGGTTTGATTCTATAAAGTCGTAACGAAGGATGTAGTGAAGAGCACTTAATCATGCGTAGACCTGTTTATGATTCATTTCTTGCATTCTGGATTATCAACATGGTGTGCTTGGAATGAAGCAAGTATTTTCTGCAAAATCCCGAGAGATGTTTTGTTGCCAAAAATATTTCTCCATTTTCACGAAAAAGAGGAAAATGACAGGTCACGAGTGATGTGGAAGTTGTTTTCTTTGACAACAATCTCGACTTTTAATACACGCAAGGGTGGTCAAGTTGGTTGAGTGTTATCAATAGCGCGCATAAAGTGCGCTTAAACCCTAAAGCGAGACTCAAAACGTGTTAAGCGTTTTGCCTGGCTTTATGTGCGCTTTACTATCGTCATCAAGTTTCTAAGGCATACTTTTCTTTGCCAATGAGTCTTTTCTGAAGAGGTGACACTAAACAATTGATATTTCACCTTTATCTTAATTGTTTTTCAATTTCTTTGTTCATATATTTATCATTCATGCTTATAATTATTAGTCTTGGAATAAATATAAATATTTGTACTTTTTCTCCCTTTGCGCCATTTTTCATTGACGCCCATGCTTTTATTTATTTTTTATGCTTTAAACCCCAACAGACCTTAGAGGTTTTTTGCGCTTCTCTTTTGTACACTTGTTGGACCAATGGTGGAGTCAAGATTTTCACTAAGGGATTCAAAATATAAAGAAATTAACGCACGAACTAGTCAAAGGGGGTTCGACATCTACTATATGTACATAATAAATAATTTCAACCATATATAAGTAGTAGTATAATTTTTCACCGAAGGGGTTTGGATGAACCCCGGGGCCAAGTTAGCTCCGTCCTTATGTTGGTTGAGCAGCAAATCTCCCATATGGAGGGTTTCAGGTTCGAAACCTCCTGCATGGTTTTTCGGTCGAGCTCGCCGCACCGGGCTTGCCTAGTGCGGTCTACCTTTCCTGTGTGGTTTGCTGGCTAATACACTGAAGCAGAGTTTATCCTGTGTTCACATGAAGAGTAGTGGCTGCAGGTTCCCTTGTTGAAAAAACAACCTCAACTCTTAATTTCATATATGCTCCAATAAATAATTACACATTATTATCCCTTTAATACTCAAAAATTTCGTGAAAGTTTTATACTAATCCGCATCAAAAAATTTGCCAAATAAATTTTCCACCTTCTGACCAAACCAAACACTTAAAAGTATTTCCAATTTTTTCCCAAAAATGACTTATTTTTTGGAAAATGTTTGTTTCTGTCAAAGCAAGTACACATTTTCATAAAATTCACTATCTAGCTGGCAATGCATTCTTGTTTGCTTTCTACTAGTGGAGAAAAGAAGCAAATGTGCGACAGGAATTTCAAATTCTTTTCCTGAATCACGTGGCTCTGCTCGTAAGATAGAGAAAAGGGCAGCCCGGTGCACTAAAGCTACCGCTATGCGCGGTGTCCGGGGAAGGGCCCCACCACTAGGGTGTATCGTACGCAGCCTTACCTTGCATTTCTGCCCGAGGCTGTTTCCAAGGCTTGAACCCGTGACCTCCTGGTCACATGGCAGCAACTTTACCAGTTACTCCAAGGCTCCCCTTCAAAAAGTTTACTCGTAAGATAGAGAGAAATAAATAAATGTAGAAGAAAAGGTAGCCGTAAAAGATATATAAGAAATAATAATGAATGAGAACAAACAACTTTTAATCAGACCAAATTTCTAACACCAAAAATCACGGTGATCTAGACTTCGTAAATGTGGGGCAAACAACTTTTTAGCTTGGATGTCTCTCTAGAAAGTAGTGAATTTGACATCTTCGATAATTATGTTTTCCCTCTTTTTCATGCTTACAGGCCAGACATGGGATTGATTCTCTTGAGCTTCCTCTCATTCAACACATGCACTTACCTGATCTAGACAGGCTCACTTCTTTATTAAGTGGTAGGTTCTTGCTATCTGTGTTTTGGTTTGAAAATCTTAGTTCTTATTTTCTTGCCTAAGACTCAGCGTCGAGCATCTGTGTATATTTATTTCTTTGGCATCTTTAATTTATCTTCATTGAAGGAATTCTATCTGATTTCTACTAATGCCTTTGATTTGCTCTGTCACAAAATATAATATTTACACAGTTTGTTTTGAATGTTAGATTGGTGTTCTATATCAGAATTCTAAACAAACTAGATTGTTTCTCTTTCTTTAACTACAATTTCCGAGTTCTCAAGGTCAAATGACATTTTTCAAGGAATTTGTATGGTGATCCTTAACGTGTGCAAAATTGGAACTTTTCTGAGCACTAATATTTTCTTTTTCTCTTGTTGTTTGGGGGGGGAGAGAATACAATACCACCCTTGTATTCTTCCTTTCTATGTTTGCTTCAAAAGAGAATTATAGACTATGGAGATTACATTTTCTGAACAGGAGCATATCATGCATTCAAACACAAATAAAGTGAGGCCATTGCTTTAAGATATTGCTATAGCATATGTATGCCAACAAGACAAGTAGTTCCCTTCATTATTTATTACTTTTGACAGACATTGCTATAATAGCCAAGGCTATAGCAGTTATATAGTTCATTTGCACTTCCATGCATTATTTTGTTATTATTGCAATTGCTGAGACTAGTACTAATATCACAATTATTACTTCCTCGTGAAATTCAACGAATGTGGTATGGACACAAGCTTGAGTGCATCATCAACCACGTGTTGCATGCGTCCTTACCTTCTCAAGACTATATGCAGTTCTAATTTTTCAGTTACACTTGAGTTCCCAAAAGTTGGGGTGGGTTTTATTTCCTGGAATTTAATGACCTTCACTCTTAGTTACTGCATAAATTGTGCTAGATGTACGTAAGAATAACATTTGTGCTTCAGTAAAATTAACTATTTAGGCTTAATAAAATACGAACAGTTTATAAGACTAGTTAAATGGAAAGTTGCTCTCTCTTAATGGCTGCAGGCCTTAAAAATTTCTCCAATAAGGACCTAGTGCCTATGGTATGATTCATATTCTAAACTATGTAATGGGTATCGTATCTTCTCCCTTGGATTAAAGTAAAAGAAAAAAAAACAGTTGAATTCTAATTCGTCAAACTATGTACAAATCTTTGGTTCAAGTAATATACTTTGAGAATCAAATACAAACATTAGAATGTAATACCATTCATTATGCTATAATTCTTTAGGTTAAAACACAGACAATTAAATAGATCTCACAACTCACATTCAAAGCAATTGATGGATTCAAAACAAAGTAAACAAGAGTTAATAATTGGAATAACATGAGAACGCTGCGACTTACTGTGGATAATACTTTAGGTAGATAAATTGTGTATGCCAGCATTAGCTAGCATATCAAGTAAAAGTAGATGAATATACCATATCAGAAGACTTATACAATTAGGATCTTAAAGAATTGTGAAGGTGTAGGGCTGCATATAGAAGTTGTATCTTCTTGCAATCTACATATTGTAGTTGATTGCAAGAGCGGATGTTCGTGCTACGATTAAGCGGAGACAGTAACAGGGAACTCTGCGTGTGTATTTCCACACGTCTGCCCACTTCTGTCTCTCTGTTGTTAATTACTATTTATTGTTGTTCGATTATAACTTGTATCAGCAAATTTCTATGATTGACCAGTTCGAGAACGATGAAGTCCTCATTGGATTTGGGGAAACTAACAGATTAACATGTTCTCTTTTGTCTTGCGGGGCGCTAATGCTTTTTCCCCTTTCTTCTTGTGATAACAGAGGCCAGGTTTGACTGGATTATCATTACTTCACCAGAGGCGGGGAAGGTTTTTCTTGATGCTTGGAAGTAAGATTGGGTTGAAATTTACAAGAGTATTAATCTTGTCTGAAGTTATTCACCTTATGTGTTAAATAACTAAATATTCCTTTTAATTAGTCTTTAGTGCAGTTCCTTCGTTCTAGAGGATATCTATGAAGTTAGATTTGAAAATATGAATAAAAATGTTGAGAAATATATAATATCTGATGGTAAGTCAAGTCATATTGCATTGACTTGTCAGCAAAACAAGTCATTGCAGTGTTTGAAAACGTACTGCTTGCTTGTGTAGACAAATCAGGTTTTTTAGTTATGTTTTCGAAATGTTTGAGAATCTTATCTAGTTGTTACTTCCATAAGTTTGAGAAAGATAAATTGTACTGAAATGCAACACTTCCTATATAATATGGTTATTCTCATATTAAGTTTGATTATCTACTGAATAGATGTGTAGCTTTGTGTGACACTCAGTTGATTGTCAGCATACACACAAAGCGAGAGTTATTAAAGTGTCTCATGTTATTTGTCTACTTATGTGGTCAAATGAAGTATTTGAACCAAAAATGGTACAATATTTATTTCCCAAAAATATGAATGTGTTATCTGTGCTTTTCATTACTATTATTTGTTGAAAGGAGCCTCAAATTCTTTAGCTGTTTAATGTGTTATATTTACTTTTGCACTCTCTTGTTCCTCATGCTTATTCTACTTTGTTACTTAGAGCTGCTGGGACCCCATCTATCAGAGTAGGGGTTGTTGGATCTGGTACAGCTAGCATATTTGATGAAGCTGTTCAGTCTTCAAAGCAGTATCTTGATGTGGCATTTGCACCATCGAAGGGTATAGAGCGAAATTTCCGCTTCTTCTTTTGACGTTTAGAAATAGCATAAGGCACACATGTGCATCAGGGATGACATTTGTATTTGTCATTCATCTAAATACCTTTCTGTATTCGCAAACAGTTCTGCAGTAAAAATTTGACTGAATGTTTTTGCCTGTCTGACTGAAAATTTCATTCTGATTTCCTTTTCAGCAACAGGCAAGGTTTTAGCTTTAGAGCTTCCAAAGAATGGGAACGACAAGTGCAGTGTTCTCTATCCTGCTTCAGCTAAAGCCAGCACTGACATTGGTGTGTGTGATATTGTTCCATCTCTTTATGTTTCTACTTGTCTTCATTCTCCCATCAATCTGATTTCATACAGAAATCTCTTTTACCATGTATTCTCACCCAGATTTTTCTGGTTCTGTAGTATCTGTGGAGGTTTCTTTTTTCTACTGTCAACCATTGTTCAGAAAAAAGTGAAAAAAGAAAGAACAAGAGAAACAGCTTACCACAAAAGTCACAGTTCCTTCCCTTTCTTCCTGGCATAATCTGCACAAGATCCTGATTCATCCGATATCTTGCAACTGTCTCACCTTGATAGTTCTTGTTTAGTATGCAAATTTTCCTCAGAATATGAGACTATTTTTGAGTAGTTTTAAACTGACATATGGCTCCTTTATTTCAGAGGAAGGACTTTCTGGACGGGGATTCGAAGTTACTCGGCTGAACACATACACAACGGTATAATATTTCTTTGTTTTCCCCATTGGTGAAGAAACTTCATTTTTACTCACACGAGACCAGTGTGCTTGCAAATTTGGTTAATACACTCCCTGAAAAGTGGGTCACTTTTCATTTTTTCCTGACATATGATCAAAGTTTAGATAGAGCACCAGTCTTGGATCCTTCTCTTGATATGAAACTAATTAGATTTCATCTTGCTGCATGTGATCTTTCCACTTTTTGCAGGTACCGGTCAATCATGTTGATCAATATCTTATTGAACTAGCACTCTCTGCTCCTGTTGTTGCTGTAGCATCTCCTTCTGCCCTCAGGTTCAATGCGCCAATATTGTTCATTTTTATAGCAAAAGTAGACGGATGACACATTGAGATCTAATATTGGCATAAGAAAGTGCGCTGGGTTCTATAGCGGATGACTGTTATTCCGCCAACAGGCTAGAAAATATTAGACAGATGTTTCCAGATATTGTTCATTGAGCCAGCGAACAGAATTGTATCCTTATGTTCTTGATCCTTATACCTTAATTTATATAGGTTTTATTCTCCTTCTCATTTCTCATTCCTTTTCATTCTGCGGGGCTATGTTACAGGGTATGGGCTAATCTTATTCCTGCATCGAGACAGTGGGACAATGCTGTTGCATGTATTGGGGAGACAACAGCTTCTGCAGCTAAAAGACTTGGGTTCAGAAATATATACTATCCAACAAGTCCTGGTCTTGAAGGGTAATATCTAAGTCTCTTATCCCTTTTCTTTTAATTGCGACTTTTCTCCCTTTCTGGTTAGTGTCTCCTAATATTATATAATACTTTGACCATGTTTTGCGAGAAGGACAGTGCTACTTCCAATATGACAATTGTTATTTTAGCGTCTATGTTTTTCTCGTCTAGTTGGTATGATCTCTTTTGCTGTGAACTATTCACTGCCATCTATCAGGAATTGGCTGTGAGAAGATAATAAAGCATTAAATGAAAGCCTATGCTGCATTTTGGTCCTTGTCTTTATATTTTCTTTCTGTTGTTTTCTTTCTTCAGAAGTCTTATCTAGGGATCATATATTCTTTGTTTGTCCCTTCTAACCTGTGTGGTTTCGTATTTAAATTATGCAAAGAACCAGTGAGAATCATCCCAGATACCATTTCTTAGGACTTCACTTTCCGCTGCATAAGGCTATCTCTCAGAAATTTTAACCTTCCTGTAACCTATCATGATATTAATTTAACCTTTTCAATATTATGGAGCTCAGTGTTAATGAAACCCACTTCTTTCAAAAGTTCACTATAAAAAAACACTACAGAAATTCTAAGGACCATCCTTTTCTATTCCTACCTATTACCTCATTTTTCTTGTGTCTTAATAGTGGCTCTATATTACTCCATAGTACTTCATTAAAATGGTTATTATTACTGATACTGTTTCTACTTTCTTGGGTTATCTTCTTATTAAGTAGCTTTTAGTGAAGGGTAAAAACGTAGTAAGTAGGTTTTAAGAGACTATTGTCCTCCTCGTCGACTGTCTTTGAGAATATTTTGTATATTTGGTATAATAGTTAGAATTAATTACGGAGATATGAGTTGTAGTTATGTCTTTCCTAATTTAGACTAGGTGTATGTACTGTATGAACACCTAATAGCTCGGGACAATGATCAAGCAATACCCTCAAATTCTTTTTTCCGTGTATCTCTTTCTTTTTCACATTTGTATGTGATGAAGGGCAAGACAGCTTCTTTTTGATGATCCTTGTCTTGGCATTCTAAACTCCTATCTTAGTAGAAGGTTATATCATATATGTGCGTAAATTGGGTGATGTTGTGACTTGGTGAGTACAAGTACAATTAGAAATTTTGTTTTTTTCATTCTTTTACAACTATATCAAATAAAAATCAGACTAAATTTGAGCGAAATGCTAGTATTGAAGTATCCCATCGAGAAGACCTGATGAATGACTATGCAGTGTGTGATGGAAAATATTTCTCGTCTAAGTGTCAGATTTCAAGTGTTAGGTTCCTGGTCTATTCCTAACTTTTTAAGTATGAGTACTTGTGATAGGACCTAGTTCGCAATTGGGGCAAAGACCATATGGTGGATAAGCTCATCGACCCATTGGAGTGTTACCTCTCCTGCCAATCTTTTAGGGATGTAGTGAGATATGTAAAAGGCAGGACTATATATTGCTTTCATATTCCATTTTCTGTTCCATTATGTGTTTTGTCAGATTCGCATAAAATTGATCCACCTGATGCTATGACGTCACATGATGCAGGTGGGTAAGCAGCGTTCTGGAAGCATTAGAAGTCCACGAGCAAGTACAAAAGGTCTAAGAAATTGTGCAGTGTGGCTTCTGGTTTCTTCTGGTAAATTGTTTTTCCAAATTTTATATTATTCATCACAGGCCATAATACATAGTACAACAGGCATACATGTTTAAAATGATTGATGTTCATGTTTCTCTAAAATAGTTTATATGTTACTTACAGAAATAGTTGTATCTTCACGCGCTTGGCTGAGAGGACTCTGGTTCCACTTCATTGTCATCTTTGCAATGAAAAAGCTGATTAAAAGCTTTTCATACTCGCAGCTTCAACGCTGTGAAGTATTTTGAAGCCTTTTGCGACCCTCCTGCTTAGAATCGCAGAAGTGTAGGATCTAATAAACCCAGCATATGAGGAGACGTAAAGTTTTATCATGCGGAGGTGTCCCCTTGCCTAGCCAACTTTTCTTGCGAAGTATGGCTGTTTTCCTCGAATAGTATCTTTCCATGGTAATTGTTCCATTTGTAGATATATGCCCTTATTTTCTCTTCACTTTTCTGTAATATTTTTATGGCTTGAAGCCTGATGTTTCAGAATTGACAAAAAAGCCCGTCTCCTCCTTGTTCATATTCCAGTACAAACTTACTCAAAAGAGAAACATCAACCCTTGAGCTAAATATATTTATCTAAATATCAGTCATTTCTTATAGTGCATGATGTGTTGGATTTTTATATTCTTTTACTTCTGGCACTGAAACCTTGTGCTTCATTTGCATCATCTGCATGCATGGAATATAGTACAAAGGAAACAGCTGAAAAGTTACAGTAGCATAACATCTCTATGGAGGGCTAACTCATCATCCTCTTCTGTTATAGATGCTGAGTTCCTTCATTGTTCAAATCCTAGAAGTGAGCTAGACACTCTCGTTCCGGTTAATACCTCGCAAGTCTCATGCTTCGTAGGAGGTTGCGTTGTTAGTACTTTTTGTTAAGTCTCTGCTTTTCATGGTTTTGCATTAACATGATTTTTCCGTAGTTTTACAGTATATTTGGAATTCTCATTCCAATAGTTAGTTAGATGGCAAGCGAGAAAAATAATACCGGGATTAAAAGTGAATTGATCTAATCGCTGCATAATATTTTGAGGTGTTTTTTTTTGGTCCCATTTTTCTTAAATCTATACTTTGAGAAAGACAGGAAGGAAGGGAGTTGGCTTTGCAAAAAAGAAATCATGGCGAATACTGCACGCTCTAATAAATATAAGGGTAGTGTGTTTATTTAAGTAAGTAGTACCCTCTTATTAGTAGAATACCATGGGCGCTATTGTAAGTATATTATAGGGAGCTCTTTGAGATCTGCATTCCCATGCGAATGTCTTTTCCACGTATTCATCTAGTCATATTTATGCTTGAATAGTAAGTACTCGTAGGTAGTGGACATTAAGCAGGCCTAAAATCTACTCTCTTTCCCAATTTATATTTTCTGCCTGTCTATAGCATTTAAACATGTTTCTAGGTTGGATTTGTGAATTGAAATTCTTCTGGTTACTTTAGGTAGTGGGTGGGAAAGTGCGACATTTGATTAGTTCTAAATTGCGGTAATTCCAGCCTCACTTGCCATAGGCATCTGCTGCTAATTGTTGTGTTTTGAAAATTGTTGCTAAGTTGGGTAATTAGTTAAAATTATGTAAAACAGTAATCAGGGATCATGTTTCATCATATGTTGTATTTCTTCAACGTAGGTAATGACATAAACCATCCTCTTGGTACTTTCTTGGTTCCATTTTATTGGGTGAATTTATTGTGCGTCAAACTACTTCCTACATTCACTTTTACTTGTCATATGTCAATGTGATGAATTTTGAAGCTAATTTGAATCAAATTAATTTAATTATTATTAAGTTGTAGTCCTTTGCAAGGAAGAATACTTCTTAAAATGTTATCAAAGTTCATATAGTTTGACTTTCAGGAAGTGAAACGTAACATAGTGAAAAGTGAGCGGAGGGATTATTTTGTTCGAAATATCAACATAAATTTATCTATTAGACGTCTCCCCTTTTCTAAATATACCATCTATCAATAATTAAACTCAAATTGCCAAATATATCACTTATTTCGTTAGTTAGTTAAGTAGCTCAAATGTGCCACATATCAATAATTAACCTCCACCCCGTTGCCATTTTACTATTAATGTAGCCAACGCTGTATATTCACTACGTCCTGTAAACAGAAAATCGAATCAAATAAACAATAAGTTTCTTGACTAACTATTTTTGACAAAAAGCATGGTTAACAGATGATCCAAATTGACTAATATAATACTATCGTTAAATTCCATCTTGTGATGACAAGAGCAAACATACAAATTACAAAGACGTTTTCCACATCATCAAATTCATGACAAAGTTGTTTCCATTCGTTTGTCTTGAAAAATATGTATACCCATGAAAGGAAAATAAAATTTGACAAAGATCCCTGTCTCAATAATTGCTTTTTTGCTGTATTCTTCCAAATTAGAAGTTTGCTCAGACAAACTACTATTAATGTCTCATGTAAAATCTGATTAAAACGGACAAATCACTGAATTGTTAACTAGAAAAATTCTTGTTCAAAAGCGTAGGACCTTGAGCCGTCCATTGCATCAAATACCTAGGGGAATATAATATTCAACTAATAACTTATATCATGATTTTAAAAAAAATACTAAATAAATTGAAGTCACCTTGATTAGAAGGGAGGTAACATAGTAATAGAGAGTAACAAACAATTGCTTCCACCTGTCATCAGTCTAGTACTCATAATATTGAACAATATTTTCATTAGAGATTTCCAAAAAAACAACAAGAAAACTAAATGATACCTAAATCATTAACAATATGTTGGCCGGACATAAAAATCTAAAAACCTTAAGACATTTAAATGGGACAGATGAATCATAGTACTCGCTAGTTATCATCTCTTACACAACTTAAAAGTTAAAAATGGTTAAAGCATCATATTTCTACTTCTTTTTCCTAACCTTGTTAGTTTTATCTAATGTAGTTCATTGTTATAAATTTAAAAGCCTAAAAACAATTGGTCATTATTTCAAGCAAAACTTAGAAAAAACTACTACTACTACTAATTATCCAGAATTTAGTAGTAGTAGATTTGTGTCACAAAGGACTTCACCAGTACATGTAGGACCTCAAAATTCACTCAAAGAGAATGATAAAATTGAAGAATTGCCTGGTCAACCTGAAGGTGTAGATTTTAAACAGTATTCAGGATATGTTACAGTTGATCCAATTGCAGGAAGAGCTTTGTTTTATTATTTCGTCGAATCGCCTCAAGATTCTGCATCTAAGCCTCTTGTCTTATGGCTCAATGGAGGTTGGTTTCTTTTTTTCTTTTTTAAGTATTATAGTTTACCTCCGTTATATTTTGGATTCATTCATATCCTTAGTGTCAACAAAATAATCCATTATAATGAAGAATTTTTTACTTTGTCGGTCCGAATAAATACTCCAAGAACCACTACACACTCAAAAGAAATAACCCTCTTTTAATTTTTCCACCTCACTCTAATACCACTGACATACACTATTTTTCCTCACAAATTAATTTCTACCTGTGAAACTTTGTCACTCTTCGCAACTACTACTAAGCTGATGTTTTTGTTGGTGTGTCGAAGGAGGAGCCAAGGTTGCCCTTTATAGGAGAGAGTATACCTCCCGTGGACCAATCAAAACAAAGATTGATTGCAATTTGCATTTGTAAATTGTCTTATTGGTCCACGGGAAGGTTAGCCAGCTGCGTGATTAGTCCATTAACCACATGTAAATGTGATAAAAATTTTGTACCTTCATTCATGTGTAGGGCGTACAACTGCTTCTTTAGGTATAATTTATTTGTCAAATTTTGGACATATATAAATTTTCTAACTTTGTCCAAATACCACATGCACTATCTTCGTCAATGATGTTATTGACCACATCATCTGTTAAGTGCAACCTGATTGCACTAGCAGCTCTTTCATCCATTTCTTCCCAATCCTCCATTTTTATGGATTTGCCACTTAATTAGTGTTTGTGTGATCCTTGTTGGATGAGCAGATCTCTCATCCTTCTCTGTCATGTTGAGAAACTGCTGTCACAATAGTACCCAATCACAAACTATAGTACCCAATCGCTACCTCGTACTTTACTTCGGATATTTTTACTTTTACAGACTATAGTACCCAATCACAAAATATTATTTTCGTCAATGAGCAGAACCTGTACTCTGATACTAGTTGTTGGGGATAAACCCTGCCACAATAATAATATTGCAGTAAAAAAAGAAATAAATACGAAAACAACAATAATATGATTAATCAACAAGACAATAATGACACCAAAATTTGTATGTGAAATCTAATAAGGGAAAAAACTACGTACGGGTCGAGAGTAGCAACTGATATCACTATAGTATAGAATTTTACACTTGTAGTCTGAGTAAAATACTTTGAAGACCACTACACATTCAAAAGAAATATCTCTCTTTTGTTTTTTTCACCTCATTATAATATCGCTCACACTCTCTATTTTTCCTCACAGGCTAAACTCTTTGTGATGCTTCACTCTTTGTTTTTTTGGGTGTATCAAAACAAGGAGCTGATGAGCTCCTTTTATAGGCAAAAAATTATCTCCATCGATGTCATCAGTGACATCACTGAATGACAATGTTTCAAAGTGTTCATAGTGAACACATTTAATGACCAACTACCAAATCTTCCTTTATAATTTGCAGTCAATACCTTTTGAAATTGTTAGCCCATGAAAAGATTTTCAAAACTTCATTTATGAGACTGGACCCCACAATAACTATGTAAAGTATATGATTTTACTTAATTATCCCTAAAGGTAACTTAAAATCCTCAAGACCTTCTAAATAGGTTTCTCGAAATTTTGGCTTTCTTTAGAGTGGTATCAGAGTGCTATTCTGAAGATCACATATACAATAGTTCCTCTACCCTTAAAACAACATACATGCTCCTTGCAATTTTCATGTTCTTGATCATTCTAAAAACATCCGTGACCCTTTCTGAAATGATTTTTCTACTCTTATAAGGTAGAGGTAAGATTTGTGTACACATCAATCACCACCTTTTTCATACTTTATGAGATTATACTGAGTATGTTGTTGTTGTTGATTATCTAAAAACATTTTGTTACAAGCAGGACCAGGTTGTTCCTCACTTGGAGGAGGAGCATTTGGTGAACTTGGGCCATTTAGAGTTAACAAAGATGGTACTCTGCATAGCAATCAATTTTCATGGATTTCTGGTGAGTCACTCAAAGAAGTACAAATCTAAGTCAATGGCTTTTACGCCATAAACTAATACTAATGTATTTAACATTTCATTCATCAGAGGCCAACATAATATTTCTCGAATCACCTGCTGGTGTTGGATTTTCATATACAAACACAAGCTCTGACTACAATTTTAGCGGAGACAGTACAACAGCTCGCGATTCTTATACCTTTCTAGTCAATTGGCTCGAACGGTTTCCAGAATATAAAGCTAGCGACTTTTACCTTACTGGAGAGAGCTACGCGGGACATTATGTCCCTCAACTTGCTCAGCTTATACTTATGCACAACAATCACCCGAAAAAGACTATTATTAGTACTATCAATTTGAAAGGACTTGCCGTAAGTTTACTGACCTGATGAATATATTAACAACGAATCATCGAAAAATTTATCTTGGCTACGAGCTATTTAGCGACAGATTAAATTCTTTAATGCTATTGTTTAATGGAATTCACATCTCAGATTGGCAATGCCTATGTTGATTTTGAATCCAACATGAAAGGAACAACAGAATATTACTGGTCTCATGCACTAATTTCAGATGAACTGTACAACAAAATCATATCAACCTGTAATTTTTCCACTCCATCATCTGCATCCAAGAAATGCAACGCGTATTTGGACCAAATCGATGAAGAAATTGGAAATATCTTTCTCTACAACATCTACGCGCCATTGTGCAACAACAGATCACTCTCAAGTACCTCAGTAAGCAAAATGTTACATGAATTTAAACCTAAATGTCTTCGAAAAAAATAAGAGAATGTTCGGTTAACTAACTTTTCGCAGTAATTTTCTTCTTTTTTTTCCGCAACTAGATATCGGAAGTTGATCCATGCCTACCGAGTTATATTCAGTCTTACTTTAACGTACCAGAAGTTCAGAAGGCGATGCACGCGAATGTTACAAATCTTCCTTATCCATGGGAGAGCTGCAAGTATATATGGCTCTTGTTTTAGTGAACAAAGAAGAAACTTATTTCTTCTTTGTTATGTACATTTGTAAGTATATTTGTAACACTAATTATAAATTTTCTTTTTTATTGATAACAGTAGCACACTAAATCTCAGCTGGAAAGATAGACCATTAACTGTCTTGCCACTTTTGCATCAGTTGATGAAGAGTGGATTAAGGATTTGGCTATATAGGTAAGTGTTTAAGAGAAAAATGTACTCCCTAGTCTCTCCGTTCCAATTTACGTGGCACCTTACTCTTATGTAGATCACAAGTTTTTCGTATGCCTTATTTGAATTGTAAGTTATTTTGACTTAAAGTATTTTTTACATAATCTCTAAATATGTATACTTTCTTTCAAAATTTTAAATATTTCATGTCTGAATTCACAATCATAATTGAAAAGTTTGACTCTCGAAATTTGAATTGTGCCACATAAATTGAGACAGATGGAGTACACAATTTCAATTCTTCCTAGCTAGTTTATCATACATTTTTCAAGATAACATAATGTGCTAAGGAAATATACTTTGCAGTGGTGATATGGATGTTGTAGTGCCAGTGACAGATACAAGATATGCTATAAAGAAGCTAGAGTTACCAGTTGAGACAGCTTGGTATCCTTGGTACTTACAGGGAGAGGTAAACACTCATCATTAAAAAGAAAATAATTTTAAAAAATATTGGGTGTCAATTATTCACTTCTTTAAATGTCGACACTGCTTACGAAAAATTCTGCGTACGCCTCTGTGCAGGTTGGTGGATATGTTGAGGAGTATGAAAACTTGACATTGGTGACAATAAGAGGAGCAGGACATTTTGTTCCAACATATCAACCAAATAGAGCTCTTGCTTTTTTCTCTCATTTTCTTAGTGGAAGGCTTCTCCCAAAGGAGTAGCCCTAGGCTACACTTTATATTCTATGATAACCTCAATTGTCCATAACCAAGAACAATAATATTTGCATTTCACATTTTTGTGTTACATATATATATGTATCAACATCAACAACACACACCTAGTGTAATACAAGAGGAGTCTGGAGAGGGTATAATGTACGCAGACATTATCAAGGTGGCATTTTCCCTCTCAACTTTAGCGTATATATATAGGAAAAATTACGTAGCACCACAACTATCTTTACTAAACTACATAAAATCCCTATCATTTTTATTAATTACCTAAATTTCTTTTTTTTTTCGTAAGATAGACGGATACATCAATAAACTACGGATACATAATTTAATTATGTATCTCCCTTTGGTCTAGTTAATGTATTATGATCTCGACCAAATAGTTTCAGAAATTGATGTATCTCAGTAATCAAAATTATGTATCTCAACTTCAAAAGTATGTATCAGGATGCTAATTATGTAACCGAGCAAAAATGGAGTAATTAAACTGTTACATTTTTAAGTACAAAATTAGGTATCTCAACTTCAAAATTATGTATCTGGATGCTAATTATGTATTCGAAAATTGCAAAATAAGGGACTATTTATAATTGGGGAAAGGACAGAAACGACACTTCAAATTAAACTATTTAGGACAGAAACGACACTTCAAATTAAACTATTTCCTTGAAAATGGCCATGGAATTTAAATTTCACTTTCTAGCCATTTTAATTTACTGACTGGTTCTATACCGTTTTTACACAATTTTTATATAGGTTTTATACAAATCTTATACAAAAATATTCTATACGAAAATTATACAATTTCGATACATAATTTATATAATAACTGTACTTTTTTTTACACGTTTTATACAACAATTATATAATTTGTATACACTTTCTATATATTGTACATATACATATTTGATAGAACTATACAATTTCTATACATATATCTTATATAGATTCATATTCTATTTAATAATTATATCGTTTTTATATAATTTAATTATTATTTCTAAAGAATAAAAAAAAGCAGAATATTTGATCAATTTAAAAATTTATAGTAAAAAAAAATTGAAACATTTTTAAAAGGGCCAAATTGCCCAAGTTGAATATTGTATCAGTATTGTATATAGACTGTATCAGTATCGTATATGGACTGTATATGGATTACGTGGATCAAAATGACCCAAATTGGGAAGATTAGAAAATGGCCATAAAATGGCATTTGTTTAGCCGACTGGACATTATTTGTCCAAATGCCAAACTTGGCTTATAATTGGGCTATTCTTTTTTAAAAATGTCATAGAGTGTCCTTTTCCCTTTATAATTTAGCAATGAGTAGCGATGGGGGAGTAATTAGGGGAAAACTTGTTGGGCCTGCAATCAGTGAGAGATCACCAAGTTAGTGGGCTGAAATACTTCGATTTTGTTGGACTATTACACATCACAGGCCCATGTTTGTAAAATCTCAGTCCAAGTTGATATTTCCTTCATAAGAGATTCTTTAAGTTTTAGCCCAAGCTTTTACTTAGCTGATTTGTCATAACTTATATATGTGTTGTTGTAGTTCTTCTGAATATGAAAAAAATTAAAAGCAGAAAACACAATTTTTTTTTTGTTTCCAATCCGGTATCTAATACCCACATTGGAGCCCGACTAGTCCGGATTTGCACCGGGTAGGGCCCCATTCGGGGGGTAGCGCTCCCAACAGAGTTTTCTCCATGCTCAGTAGCTGCATTGGAACATGATTAAATTCGAATTTGTGTATTACATGGTCCACTTCCGGGCACCCACTAAAAAATTTTCGTTCACGAAGGATTGAACTCGAAATCCAATGGCGAAATCAAAAAAATTGACGAAGAGTGTGCAATTTTTTTTTATTTATTAGTGTTGAAAACTAAATATACACTCATAATAGTTAACATTAAACTTATGTACACTATATAATTTTTTCGGCGAAGACTGTGCACCGACCACCGTTCGCCTAAGGTGGCATTGACCATGTCGAGACTTATAATTAAGGATGGAGAGATCCGAACCATCTCATTTAACCCATGTCTGTCCATTTTGTTGTCTCATTATTTGTTTTCTCTGCAAAATATTGAGTAGATTCCTTTACTTGGAGACACTGGATTGATTTATACGAAAGGTACCTTGGGTGACGTGATAGAAAAAATAATTCAGCAGCTTAACCAATAATTGCAAGTTAATTAAGTTTTATTTTTATAAGGCTACCAATTAATAGTTATTAGTATTAAATGACCTAAATGTAAATATAAATAATTTTTCATCAATCTCACGTGAAACTTTAAATCTTTTGAGAAAAAGAATAGAAGCATGCTAAAAGATAGAATAAAAAAGACATGCATCAATTCTAGCGAAGGTAAAATGGGAGATTTTTTTATTTTTTTTTACTAACGAAAAAATAATTGAGATACACACAAACAAACAAACTGATTCGAACATTATTTTTATTTTTAGAAAAAGCAAATGCATGAAGATGGATCCACTCGTGATTTCTTTTGAGTAGAGTCACTATAATTAGGCATGGATCCCCACCATACTTTTGTTACCTTTCTACTTTATTTTAACTTTCTTTTTAACTTTTTCCTTTTTTTGTTTATATTGGACCACACACCACTATTTATAAAATTTGAGATGAACATCTAAATGTTGAAATTAAACAACCCCTCTACATTTTTTTTATTTGTGACAATTTCTTTCTTTACTTTATTTTTATTTGACAGTAAATTCAGTCGTACAAATTCATGAACTGGAAATATAAAAAAGGAAGATTCTAAAATGGAAATGTCAGAACAAGTCAATTCGTACAAACAAAATGGTCTCTCAAAAGCTATTTTCCAACATATTCCAATGTGGAAATGTCACCCATAAATCAAATCAATTTCTGACTATTGATTCTGTAGTATACCTCTCTCTTTTCACAAGGTTAACATATGTTTTGCTACGCTTAATTTTTATTTTTTCTCTTCATTTTTATTATCATATGATGGAGAATCAAAATTTGAAGTTCATGAATTTCATATTGTGATCGGTATATGTTCATAAGACAACAAATACAGAATTTAAATGAAGGATATTGAACTTGGCTGACTGTCGCCGGCACTCTCCCTCCGGCCATATTTGAGCCATTTTGTGTGCGCCGCCAAGGGAGGACTTTCTTTATAGCTATGCGCTCGATAGAATCTAATCTATTTTTTCGAACTCTATATTCGTATTAACAAATTCGATTTATCTAAAATTCATTAAGAAGGTTATCATTCATAGCTCATAAAATTATAACTTTGTCTCTATGCGCCTTGACAACTAATCTATTAAGATCCTATTATTTTTCACTTGTACAGATATCAAATAACTCCATTGGTCATATAGGTACATAGATCACCAAATATCAACTTTCTAATTTCTTAAATTTAAACTGTTGTTACTCATGAAATGTTTACCATTTCACTAACCATGTCAGCATTTCTTGGAATACATATGTGACTTGTTGCACAATAGTGCCCACAAGCACAATCATAGTGATTCACATGTTTCATTGCATAATTGTTGAATGTTGAGACTTCATTTTCCCCATCAGAAAACTATCATTATGTCTTAGAAAAAAAATCCCCACTAGATAAGTAGATCTGAGATTCCTTAAAGGCTTACAATGTTTTTATCAATAACATTATTAAAAGGCATCAGTCGACTCACTACAATTTTTGCTATGCCTGGAGTTTGGGAAAGAGCCGAATTACAAAGATTTACTGTAGACGGTCTTGCCTTACATCTCTATAAGTGACTATTACAACTGCTTGAACTTGTAACCTTCTGATGACACGAAAATAACTTTACTAGTTACTGCAAGTTCCCTTCGATTATCACATTATCATAAAGATTATTTAGGAGAGTAAGTATCCCATATAATAAGACAGCTAAGACTTGATGTTGATTAAAATAAAGCTACAAGTTCCCAAGTTGGATAAAAAGTTAGTAGCTTTTGATTGTACCACAAATGAAAAAAAAAAAAAAAAAAGGTATAGCTTTTCAGCATGTGGTTGATATTTGCCCTTTTATGATGACAGCACCAGTGCAATGTCACTGTTCTTTTTTCTTCTAATTTTCTTTCTATTTTATGTGTTCTTCCTATTGGTATAAAGTTAAAAATCTCCAGAAAACAATGAAGATGAGAACACATTGGGACCTCTAAATATAGTAGGACCACATTTACCAATTAGTACTACTTATTTTGACTTTCATCACAAGTGAGTATGAGATTTCTTCCATTTCTTGTTTTGTTCCAAACATTTTTCCCCTTTTATCTTAAATTGTCTAGAGTTTAATTTGGTCCCTCCTACTCATCAGGGCCTGGCACTTGTCCTGATGGTCTGATGTAGGCCGCACGCTTAAGGACTTTTCTTTTCAAGATAAGTTGATTCGGCAGATAAGTTGGCATACACTTTTTAGCGAAATTCAACTTTCATAACCACTGTCTTATTAATAGACCAATATCCTTTGTCAGTCTAAGTTAGCATGCAATTTGGCATCGTAATTCGGCTTTCGATTGATCCTGCATCGCCAGTTCTGCTAACCAATAAAATAGCTCACTTGAAACTCTTTTGATTCTGTGACAGGACTCAACAAATTAAAGCAGCCACACCATCAATCTACCTATTTAAAGTTTGAGAATAGGTTGAAGGGTGTTGCCAATGTTACCAAGCATATCAGCCAGATTTAGAATGATTATAAAACTAATAAGCTATTTTGACCAAAATATATTGCAAATTGACCTACTTTTGAATTTTGATGTTACAACTTACAACTACAATTAATGTTTAGTTGTAATATGAGAGATTTTTAGTACATATCTCTCGAGTTTTTCTAAATTGAACTTAGGAAAAGTAATATAACTACACTATTTTTTTGCTCAGATAAATGTTTATCGACAATGGTACAACTTCTTTAACTTTTCTTTTCTAATGAATAACTTTGCTGAAAGGAGAAAAGACGTGGAGGGGGGGCTAAAGAAAAAAAAAAAAAAAAAAAAAGGTTGATAAAGTAGTGAGAAGGAAAAAACTTTAATGAAGGGAGGTACAATAATTTTTTATGATGTGAAACTAGGGTCAATTACAACTAGTGTGTATAAATATGACACACAAACACAAAAAAAAAAAAAAAAAAATTAATAATAGCATTGATAATAATACTAAGAACACTAAATTAGTCCCCGGTCGAGAGGATTGGTGGAGCATCTTCGCATTTTTAATCATCGGTCTCGAGCTTGAATTTTTAAAATTTAATATTTTTAATAAAGAGAGTTTTCTTAATTTACTACTATAAATAGAGATTTTGTTCATCACATTCAATGAGAAATTTATGTTATGAAATATGATTTTTCAGCTCATATCCTACTGAATCAGCTCATTAAGAAAACGCATGATGGAAAACATATTTTCAATAAAATTCCATAAAGCTTACTAATTGTTCTACTACTATTTTTTCTTTTCCCCGAGTTAATCAAAATATATGTGGAGATAGTCATTAAATATTTTTCAATGAAAAAATAATTATGTATTTATTGGTATAGAGGTTAATAGGCCTTTATACAACATAAATTCATATTAATTTGATCAGTACATATCAAATTCAAAAAGTTATTAAAAAGAAATTTCACCTTTGGTTCTTAAAGGAAAAGGAATCATTTATGCATTTTCTTGAACTTCACCTTATGCAATATAAATCTGAATTGATTCGATCAATAATGGCAAACATCACAAATTACTACAAGGAAATCTCACCTTTAGTTCTTGAAGAGAAAACTTTTATTTTGACATTTCTTTATTTTTTTATCTGGTGTTCGATATTTATATTGAAACACAAATATCAATTATATCTAAATTTATTTTGAAAAATCTCACATCAATGACCAAGGGAGCTTAACCAAAAGAAATTCTCTTTTTTTTAGTCTTATTTCTAATTAATACAAGAAGAATGCTGCAAGAAGTTACTAATTATGCTATTTCTTCTGTCTTCCCTCACCTCCATCTTCAACTAGAAAGCGGTTTAAGGAGTGCCTGAACTCTATCTTTTTTGTGTTAGTTGACCTAAGCCGCACCCTTACTGCTGGGGTGGGGTTCGGCCTCTGAACCATACGTGGGACGAGTTTTTGCCTCATACAACTTGAGGTGAAGACCGGGGAAAATTTAGAGGAGATGGATTTTCTAACAAAAGCAATTTTATATCAAGACTCAAAAGTCAGAACTCAATTTTTTTTTTTTTAAAAAGTAAAAACATACTTACCATTCTACCACTATCGCATCATGTAACAGTAGTTGATGTTATGACATTTCAAGAAAAAGGATAGTAGACAGCGATTCATTATTTACCAAAACAAATGGTGGGGTGCATTGCAATTGTATGGCCCTTTTATAGAAATCTGAACCCTCTAACAACATTTATCATAGTTTTATTTATTATTTATATCAGTATGTCTGATGAGAAATCAAGACATTTGTACTTAGACCATACTGTATACTGGAGTATTAAATTCTTAAATCAATTAAACAAGAAATAGTATTTCTGAAATACTATACCTTATGAAGATATTTAGGTGAAATGTCAATTGAAACGACTATTCTATAATTAATAATCATTAATGAATAAAGACGAAATTATCATTCTGTTAATTGTACCTTTTTTCTTTAGTTGCTATCAGGTGAGCCTACAAATCTACGACAACTTAAATACTGTTTTATTATAGAAACAAAGTCTCATTAGTACGACTTTGTAGTATTCAATTATCATGGAATTAAATATTTTTTTTTTTTTTAAGTTTCCATTGTCCTTTTCTTTTTTTTCCCGCAACTTGTTGTTTTGAAGGAAAGCCTTGGAGTAATTTATAAAGTTGTTGTCATGTGATCAGGAGGCCGGGTAGGACTGCGTACGATACAACTTTGTAGTTCAATCCTTTCTTGAGACTTGAATTATGTGTATAGCGGGAAGTTTTATTACACCGAAATGCCGTTTGCAATGAATTGTATTGTGCCAACTGGAATAATTTTATTTGGTGAAATAGTAGAGCTGTATGTGTCTAGGAATTTTAGGGTTGGGACTTGGACAGATAATGAAATGAAAAATCTTGTAAAGGACATTTGGTACCTTTTTGTGTGAAAAGGGGTTAGGTGAAGTCTACTCCTAATAAGAATTGAAAATAACATATGCTAAGAGTATGTTAGATCTACATGGCAAGAATTAATCGAGAGTATTAATTCTAAGATATTAGATGATTAAACTTAAAAAAGGAACTCATTTTGTCTCTTATTTACTTATTTGCACATAATCATCTAATGCTTTAATCACTTTTTAATTTTGCTTTTGCTTCTGTAGTCAACTAAATGTTTAGAGCATTAAAATCACCATTATTGCAAATCTGATACGAAAATTGATTTTAAACTGAGGGTTGAAGAAATTTTGTACTAATATTGTAATATTGACAAGAATGATGAACGATAGTTCAAACATCAGAAAAAAAAAATTACTTTCAATCTAGAACATATACATGTTAGGCACTTCAAACGCGATTGTAGTCAGAAGTTTAGCTCAGACATTTCAGACACGATTGTAATCAGAAGTTTAGCTTTGGCAAGTCAATTTTATGCAAAAGTATCAGAAGTTTGTTGTCAAACCATAGACTCGAAAACTTTTGCAACTCTAATAGCACATGCCTGAAGTTGGTTTCGAAGTGGCTAAACTAGTAAATCTTTATACATTATGGTTATTACTTAAATGGTGGCTCCAAAATAGGTTATGTATGCACTCCCCCAACCCCCTCCCCATCCCACCCCACCCCAAATAATAATAAAATATGCAAGCTGGTCATATTGCTTATCAATTGGCTGTCATTATGTTAAATCTTGTGGGATTAATGATATGGCATCCAATTATATCTCTAAGACAGTAACATGTGTTGTTACTCTATAAATCATTATTTGTTTGTGACTATTGACAAACTATTGAAAAGATGAGATCAAGATGCACCTATAATCATACATTATTGTTCATTAGCAATCTAGTCAATTTGTCTTTTTATCACCTTAGACAAAAATTATGAGAGATTAGTTGACAAACCAATTAGTAATTGTTTCTTTCAATAATTATAACACCAAAAAAAAAAAAAAAAAAAAAAAATTACTGTATAACTATTTGATCATGGTCTGTTTCCTCATACAAGAACATATGTTGGAGGACTAGCCATGGGTATAATAAAGGGCGGGCCGATGAAGGCGAATCACAAAAAAGGATAAACGAGTTACTAATCCATCAAGTTTTCGAAAAAAATGAAGGTGTCACGTATTATATGCAGCATATCATTATATTATAAGTGAATTTCACATCCTTTGATACATAGTTTTCTACGAAGGAACTAGTATGTAAAATTTACTAGGCCAGAACGAACAATACGTGTTATAGGTTTGTTTCCTAGTACAATTGGAGGACTAGTTAGGAGTTTTAAGCACCTGAACTACTCCAAAATAAAATATTAAACTAGTCGAATTCCTATGAGGTATAGAATCTAATTCTTAAAGAAGTGAATAATAATGTAAAATATTGGACATTAAATTTGTTTTTATTGGAGTGGACATAATTTATCTTCTCCCATAATGTGCACCAAAGAGTATCCATACACATCAATGTCTGCTAGTGCATGACTACATGAACATTTTTCTATTTTGGTCAAATCAAATATGAGATTTGTCATATACGAACATTATTAAGTAGGAGTTAAATAAATGTTTAATATATGTATAGTTCCATGTCTCTTTATTTAAAAATAACTATTAATCTATGAAGGTTCCTGCACCCTAAATGTCTTTATAATTCTTGTATGCATCTAGGTGTAAATTAATGATGAATCTGGTCCCCAAAATTTTGGATCTAAGAGAAACAATGCAAAAATAGAAATGGGAAAATAAAACATTATTTAGAAACATTTGATTGATTTGAAGATCGAAATCGTGATTTTGTGCTACATCTTAATTAATTGCTCTGTCTAATATAAATTATAATCAATAAGTTCGAAACAATAACTTTTTTGGATGGTTAATTTAATTACAATGTGTATTTTGATTGTTACTTAAGTTGTATTGTATCGTATTGTTAAATCCATCGTCAAGTACCAATGAAATGTCTCGTTTTGTATAACCGTCAATTTGGTGTAATCACATCTTTGCCTTATTTTTTCCTCTTATTTATCTCTACTTATTATTCAACAATCTTATTTTATCATTTATCCGACCTTTTTATAGTAGCTAGCTCTATTTCGTACGTTTGTATCCTACTTTTTCTATAGATTTATTCTTCAAATTGTTAACATGTGACATTATATAACAATAGAAATCGATACAATATAAATATTCAAACGTCGTATTCATTAAAACAATGCAGTATAATATAATATAATACGATACAATACATTATAATTTATATAGAGTGTAAGTGAAACTTTTAATAGTAAAAAATATTATTACACTGTCACTTGTATGACAATATTTAAGACAGGCAGATAGGCAAGGTTAATTTATTAAGTTAGTTTTAATTAAAATTTGTACTTTTGTCTCCCAAAAACTTAGCGTGCACGGAGACAATGATGTCTTCTTAGTTCTTCCCTCATCTCATAGTATATTTTTATTGATAGAAAACATATATAGGTGTTACTGTCAAACTAATCCATTTGTTTTTCTCATCTTCATTATTTTTAATCTTCTTGAATTATATTTATTCAGCATTCATTAATTAATTCCCCTAATAAATTCAGATACAAATAATAAAATATTTATCTTAGATCAACTTCTTTAATTGGCTTATTGTCCATAGTGAACTAACTATTTTGATCTTCTGTCTAACAAGTCTAGTGATATATTTTCATCTTAATTAAAAATTTATATTTCATAAAGCTATTTAACTTTGTTTTATAACATACATCAAAGTCAATTAATAGTACATAATTATTTCAGAAAATCATCACTCAACTATTATTATTTTACCGACAAAGTCACTCTAATTATTGTTATTACACTTATGTCACTCAACCAATTCAGACGACATTTTAGGGTTACTGACGTGAAAAATTTCTAAAGTTAAATTTTAAAAAATATTATTAATTGAGTGTCTATATGTGAAATCAACTCCGGAAAATTCATATTCGAGGTTTTACAACATTTGCGTTGTTTGCGAAAAACTCGTTGTTCGATGTTTTAGTTGTCTAGATGTACGTTATAGGTGCATTTTTATTACTTTGTATGTGTAAAGAAAATTGGCCTAAAGTAATCCAATATAATGAAATTAGATATTTAGACCCACAAATTAATGCACGAAATCATGTTTCTCCATAAAAGTATTTATGGAGTATTAAACTTTAGTACTTATTAAGAAATGATTCTCCATTTTGGACTATAACTTCGATCTATTTGTGTTGAAAATAATTCAGACCGATTTATTGATTAGATCTCTCAATAATCAATATTTATAGATATCTTCGTGAATAATTTGCCTAGTTAATTAATAAGAAAAATAACATAAACATACATCTTAACTTATCATAGTTACACAAAACTTTACCCTTACAAAGTAATTACAAAAATCTCAACTAATTATGTATCTTCATTGGATGTATAATTATGTATCTCGACTGACCCAAAATCGGAAAAAATTGAAAGCTAATTATGTATCTTTACAAAGAAAACAATATATCTTCACTGGATGTATCGGGAGCTAATTATGTATCTCGATTGACCCAAAAAAAAATCAGAAACTAATTATGCATCTTTACAAAGGAAAAATATGTCATCTCAAATTTGTATCATATATGTTCACATATATATCCTTGTCTTTTTTTCCTTGAAAATGCCCTAATTGTCAAATTAATTAACAATAATACTAAAGTAGAAAACTTAATGAAATATTATAATTAGTGCTTTAATTTGGAGTTAGTCACGTGCTGAGAGCGTGGTCTGTCCATATCAATCACCTCCTCTAATAATGTTACCCACCTCTCCATGTGTATTTATCATGACCTCCTTTTATATTTCTACTAACTAATAATTAATAATTATTCCTTTTTGTTAATATAATAATTCATTCCTTAACTAAGTGCCTCTTTTAATTTGTTATATCTTTGTTAGCAGGATGAGGATAATTAAGAAACTCATTATTGTGAATATCAGAAAAGTTTATTTATGAGATAATTAATTAACCTTTACACAAAATATACAATTACAATAGATGTACCAATGGACTGATCGAGGGTTTATGAAAAATAACCTTTCCCTCGAGACTTCCCTTGTTATCGTAGTTGTTAGGGCTTCGATGACATTTCGAGACAAATGCTAATCTTGATGATAATACGATGATCCTTTGTCAGCTCAAACAAAAGATAATTATGAATAACTGTTCAGAATAAACGTGGATTAGTTACCTGATAAATAACGGAATTGACCTATTACAACAAATTAATAAATGTTGGGTCTTTTTTTTTTTGTTTTTTGGTTCGTTGTATATAAATTAAATCAATTTTACAAATATGGTGACGGATAATTAATTAAATTCCTGTTCATTTTCTATCTTGGTGAAATTGAGTATCAAATAATTAAGCTAGATATGTTTTATGAGTGGATTGACAAAGTAAAACTTTCGATCATCACAAGCTTTTAATTGGGGTTCCTAACTTGATTAGTTAAATGTATAAAACTTTTTAATTTTATAACCAAACTTTTAAGAGACCAAATCATGAATTAATTGATCTTCTAACTTTGATTCTTGATCATCAATATGTGATTTGAACGTGAACATTTTTTTTTATATATATATATATTTTTTTAAAAAAGGTACAAATGAATGAGTGAAATTCAAGTATACAAAAAGCCAATTACTCACATTTATTTGGTTCCCTTATAAATCCCTTTCAAATTTAAAGCACTTTAGTTGGAAGCCATGTGATTTTATCAGCCTTTTCCATTCACTCTTATCAGATACATTATTTTCTTTTAGCTCAAAAAAGGACAATAATTTTCTTTTTCTTATTATCCTTTGATTATGAAAATTGTAAAAAAAAACAAAAAAAAAAACTAAAGTGAATGATTGTAGTTTAATATTTAAAATTGTGTTTGATCATGAATATAAATTGAAATATTTTTAAACTTTTATGAGTGATTTATTTTATGACCAAATAAATTTCTAAAAATTCAACTCGGTAAAAAATATTCACGATCAAAAAATTATTTTGGTGAGTTAACGCACGGAAAGAAAGGAAAAGAAAATTAATTTTTGAATGTGAGAGCAACAGATTAATCAGTGAGTTACGATTTAAATACGTGACGATCTTTTCAAAAAATTAATTGTCATTTATGGCCACATTCTTCTTCTTTTTTTTTTTCATGGATAAGAATTGCAGTAAACTTTAGAAAATTCTCTATGATAGTATTAATTTATTTGGTTTTAAAAAATTGTTTTAATATTATGACCTCTGACCATTAGTTAGACAATTAAATTATAATAGCATTCGTATCAACTTTTTAAAAATGAAAGGCTATAGAACTATGCCACGTTCAACTAACCAAATTATTTTTTAAAAATAAATGTATGCGAAATTCACCGATCCAATATGACACGTAGGGAAAATGCCCCACCGGCAGCTTTTTTATTTCGATAATTTAAATTCAAAAACTCTAATTAAAAATAAATAAGATTTTTTATCAATCGATCACCATATTTTACAAATTACATGAATATATGTTGCAAATTGAGTTTCAACTAATTATTTATTCGTATCACCAAAGAATATGATGGGTTGAGTTATATCTCATTATCCTTAACAAGAGTCTCGAGCTTGAGCGTCGATAACTAATTGAATTTTTTTTGATCAGGAGCGTTTCTTCTTTAAATAACTTTAGAGATAAGCATTCAATACCTTCTAACTTTGATTAAAGTTGCTACGACACACTCCAACTTCACATGGATCGTATTAACCCCCCTAAACTCAATTTTAGTATATTTTTGTCATTCTTTTGTGTTGAGATGACACCTTTATTATATAAAGTGAAACTCACGTCAGCTAAAAAGATTGACAAAAGTATCATGTCAGCTAAAAAGGGTGACAAAAAAAAATGCTAAAATTTAGTTAAGGAAATAATAAAACTCCCGTGAATTTAAAGTATATCATAGCAGATTTAATCATAGTTCAAAAATACTAGATGCTTTACTCATAACTTTGTTATAAGTTCCAAACTTAATTAGTTAAATAAGTGAATTTTGAATATAGATGTTAAAAAAAAAAAAAAAAAAAAACTAGTTGTCACTTTTCACCCATTATACTCTTTCTTCCCTCTTAGATACTTTGCCTACTCACACTCCAAAAGTCAAGAATCTAAGATAAGTTGTTTGCATTTTTACCCAACCAAAACATTCTAAGTGGTACAAAATTCTATGGACACACTAGCTATTATGGAAATTTGTTTGCAAATGACGAAAGAGGAGATATTTACAAATTCCATTATGAGTTTATGGTACTGGAAAATTGACATTTCTCAAGAGTAGAAATAAAGAAAAAGAGAAAAATAGATAAACTTAATGGGCTTTAATGTTAGAGTAGCCAAAAGAAGAAAAGCAAAGTTCGTAAAGTAAAGCAAAGGGGTCACTCCTTAAGATGAAAAGAGCAATGCCACACCCGACCGGAGCGGAGTGATAGGTATTTCTTCATTTTTAATTAGAAGTTTCGAATAATTAGAGGTGTAGTCATAATTTTAACTCAGGGGTTCAATATTTGAGGAAAACCTAGTTGAAAGGGGGTTTAAAACCTGCTATAGATACATAAAAAATAATTTAAATTATGTGTAAATGAAATATTTTTTCGTCGATCGAAGGGGGTTCGGATGAACCCCTGCCACAGCGTTGGCTCCGCCCCTGGTCTTGATCAAGCCTTAAATATGAAGTCGTTTTCGATAGAATGCGTTTTTCATCCAAAGTTTCACTTTCTGACTCGAATTTAAATTAATCAGACTTCAAAGTGGATATCAGACACGAAATAAAAAATGCAAATAGAAAAAGGTTATGACGCACGTTAATTAATTCATGATGATACAGAAAGATGGGTTGTCTGGTAGCGTACGGCACTACGATGCACTTATTAGATGCGCATTTTAGCTTTGCTTTTACACAACGCAAGCTAATGAAATTTACCTTTCAATACTCTTCAACTCTTTTCTCCACGAAAGATATGTAACACTAATTTAGAAATTTAAATTAATGAATTGTACAATATGGTTACGTTATTAGTTAATTTTATGACAATGAGTGTTAAACTAGAACTTAGATATTTAACTCAATTTTGAACGATATATAGTAAATAATAAAGTGAATAATATTCAAAGTTGAAATCAAATAAAGAAATAACAATCCAGTCCCTTTAACCGATGCGAGACAATTACAACACTTCTCACACATTCAGACGTTATACTGTAACGTAAATAACATAACATAAATTCACCATATGATGAATCTGGCTCTCATATTATACCCTTTGAGCTCGACGATATAACATGTTTATTACATTTCAAGCGAATTTAATAGATAAAATTTCATTAAATTTAAATTCTAAATCCGTCTATGATCCGAAACAGATAACATTGTGCATACTCTCCCCTAGTCTAACCACAGAAGGAATGTAGACAATAAATATACATTCTTTAACACAACACAAGTAGAACAAAATACACTCCCCTATGCCTCCTTTACCCACCCACCCCCAACTACCCCCACCCCACCCCAACCCCACTCCATCCATCTCACTCTCTGTGTGTGTATATATATATATGAAACAATAATATAAACACATATACATATATGCAGGTCCTATTGTATCAAATAATGTTTGTTCTTGAAAAATGTATACTATAAAGATTTCCCAGAAAGATGAAAAATGAGTTGATGCTACTAAGTGAAGTATAATAAAGTATACATTTGCTTCACACAGATCAAGAAAATGCTGGGATCCAACTGAACATTTTTCTGTTCATTTTTTTGTCTTTATTTAGCTAATTGGGTGTTCATTTTCTTCTCTTTCTTGAATTGAATTTCAAAGTTTTTTCAATTTTCTCCCCACATAGTTTTCCCGCTTTGTTTAGATATTAGCACCTTTATTTTCATTTATTCATTTTTTTTTTGGGGGGGGGGGGGGCTTGTGGGGAGTGAAAAAAGATGAATGCCAGAGTTAGGACTAGTCTGCAGTCTATGAAAACTCCATCAAAAAATGTAAAGGTGAGTTTTTTTATTGAATTTTTGAGTAGAAAAATTGTGGGTGTTGATTTGTTGTTCTTTTTGTTATGGAAATTATGCTGAAATATTGTTAAATGTGTTTGAGGGAAAAAAATTGAATCTTTATTTGATTGGTATAGAGTGGTTCTAAATCTTGTTGCTGGTTGTTTTCTTTTTTATAACGTGTTCGGGCTAGCTTTTCGCGCACCTTGACTAATTTCATGGGATACCTGCCACCTCGAGATGACAGTTTTTGTCTTTGCTGGGATTTGAACTCGAGAGCTCATGGTTAAATCTTGTTGCAGTTTAAATGATCCAAAAGATTGAATCTTTATTTGATTTTGGGTTTGTGATTTGTGTTTTGCAGAATTAAATTTGAAAAAATGGAAAAAAGAAAAAGAAAGAAAGTTGGAAGTTTTCATTTGATTCTTATCCATATCAGTTTCATATTGTTGTTTGCTTTTTTTATTTTCCTCCCATTTTTATGTGCATTGTTTGTGCTTTATGCTTTTCAGTTACATCTATAATCCCTTACTCGTGGAAGCTGAATTGTTTTGTCTGCTTTTCTTGTTTGTAGGAGAAAGTGGAAATGCAAGGAAACAGGAAAATGGGTACTGAGAAAACACCGATAAATAGACGAAAAGCAATCAGGGAGAGAAAGATGGCATTGTTACAAGATGTACACACCTTTGATTCTTGAATTCTTTAGCTTTGCAGTAAATGTGTAATTAGTTTGTAGGATTTGTTGTACTTATGCGTAAATTGTAGGTTGATAAGCTAAAGAAGAAACTCAGGCATGAGGAAAATGTCCATAGAGCTCTTGAAAGGGCGTTTACTCGACCTCTCGGTGCTCTTCCTCGTCTTCCTCCTTATCTCCCTCCAAATGTTAGTATTACTTGGTTCTTCATTGATGTTATTGCAATGCACAATTTAGAGTTAACTTGAATATAGTTGATGTTGTCATAAGTTTGAAGATGATGTTTTCTTGTTTCTACTTAGTTCGTTTGTGGCTCAAAGATTTGAGAATTGCAATTCTAAGTGTAATTCTTGTAATTGGAAATTCATAGACACTGGAGCTTCTTGCTGAAGTGGCTGTTTTGGAGGAGGAAGTCGTTAGGCTAGAAGAGAAAGTTGTGCATTTCAGGCAAGGATTGTATCACGAGGCTGTGTATATTTCGTCCTCTAAGAGGAATATGGATAATGTGACTGATGCCATTGAGCAAAATCAAGTAAAGAGTCCGAAGCAGAAGCAAACGAAGTTATCACCTCAACTGGAATCAAATTCAGCTTCATTTTCCGGAAGACATGCGCCTTCTCTGTCTGGTAATCTATTGGGACTGGAATTCATCGTTGGTCAAATTTTAAAAGACAACTGATGTTCATGCTTGTCAAGGTAACAGAGTAAGAGAGTGATTTTATCGTTATGAAATTCATGTTTTTCAGATGATAGCTGCTTAAAAGAGAACCACTCATGGTCTACCACGAAAAGCAAGCATCAATCAGTAAATGCGAAAGTGAAAACTGGCAGAACTCCCGCTAAGAAGATTCCTTCTGAGAACAAATTATCAGAGAAGCGTGTAGATCCTCAGAAATTGCAGGTTGATAATTCAGTGACCTTCATTTTTTTCCAAACTAAGAATCTTGTGCAGCATAACGGATATTGAACTTTTATGATTTCCAGCTGGAGGACCAAGTAATGTACCACGGGAGTCTGGAAGAGAGAATTTTCGTTACTCAAGATAGAAAACCGTCATCAGATGAAAGTCCAAACACAATCTCGGAAAATATATTGAAATGCTTGTCGAGTATTTTCCTCAGGATGAGCTCCAGGAAGGGCAGGACTACAGCAGATACATTACCTTCGTTGACAGGATATAATTCATGTGAGAGCATTGAGAAGAAAGAGTTTGGAGATCCTTATGGAATATGTTCAAAGTTTGAAAGGAGAGATATCGGTCCATATAAGCATTTATATGTAGTTGAAGCTTCTTCTATCAATCCAAATCGAACAACAATATCCGTTTTCCTAGTTCGTAGACTGAAGTAAGTTGGTAAATATATTGCTTAATGAAGTTATATAATCTTTCAAGATATTCTATTAGGATGTTTTCTCACATTTTCAGTCCTATTTTCAGACTTCTGCTTGAGAAACTTGTATCAGCGAATTTACAGGGCCTTAGCCACCAAGAAAAGCTCGCTTTCTGGATCAACATTTACAACTCATGCATGATGAATGTAAGATCTAGATTCCTACAGTTTATTGTGTTCTGTGTATATCTTACCAATAGTAATATGTGTTATTCTGTTTTATGAATATGCCGCCTTCCAAATTTTGTTTTATTTTTTACTCATTCCATCCTTTGGTTAACATTTCAGGCCTTCCTGGAGTATGGCCTACCTGAGAACCCTGAAATGGTTGTGGCATTGATGCAAAAGGTAATGCTTCGGCGTCCTATCCTATCTGTGCAATCAGTTGTACTCTCTCATACGATAAGCCTGCTAATTCAATCAGTTGATAATGATATGATGCATATTCTTCGCTTTTTAATTGGTGAAATTCCACCTTATACAGGCAACAATAAATGTTAGTGGACACTTGCTTAATGCCATAACCATTGAGCATTTCATTCTGAGGTTGCCTTATCACTCAAAATTTGTAAGTTTTATCAACTTTAGGGGAATTACATTTTTTCCTGTTCACGTATAACTTAAAAGTCCGCCCTGTTTGATTTGCTCTCACCAGACTTTTGCAAAGGGTGTAAAGAATGATGAGATGACTGCACGCAGCATCTTCGGTTTGGAGTTTTCTGAACCCTTGGTGACATTTGCGCTCTCTTGTGGAAGTTTTTCGTCTCCTGCTGTAAGTTATAAGCGCATTTTTCCTTGAAGTATTACACTTGAGAAAACTTAATGTATTTAATTTTCAACTCGTAAACAACACAAGTGGTTTAATAGAACAGTACCATGCACTGACCAACCTGTATCTTCATATTTTGCATAAAAAGAGCCACTTTATCTAGTTTTCAACTCTTCCGTGCCTTTATTATACACAACAGTACTAATTCTGGAGCTGTCTTAAATAGGTGAGAGTATACACTGCAGCAAATATTGAAAATGAGCTTCAAGTTGCAAAGAAGGAGTATTTGCAAGCATCCGTTGGCATTTCAACATCAAAGAAGTTGGTAGCAATACCAAAGTTGTTGGACTGGTATCTTCTAGATTTTGCAAAGGATCTAGAGTCCCTACTTGATTGGATATGTCTTCAACTTCCGAACGAACATGGAAAAGAAGCAATCAACTGTCTCGAGAGAAGGAATAACGAGCCCCTATCCCATGTTCTTCAGATAGTACCGTATGAATTTAGTTTCCGGTACCTTTTACACATGTAAGTTTTGTTTTTCAACGATATATTAGACTTTAAGTTTTTGGTGGTGGCATAGAGGGGGGATACAAATACATAGTTAAGTTTTAAGTGTATATCTTGTAAGTAAACTTTGACACTTGGGAGGAGTAATTATTTATAGAATTACCATTACATTAACTAGCTGAGTTCTTCATTATCCATCTTTTAGATCAAAGATACAATGTGGGATGAATTCTTGATTAGGCTTTCCTTCTGTTTTAGTTTTTTGGTTTGTTTTTATTTTGTTTTGTGTTAGACTTCGCTTCTGAGGTACTGGTACGGACTGCGTATGCTCTACCCTCCCCCGACCCCATTGTGTGGAAATACACCGTGTATGTTGTTGTTGTCGTTTTGTATGTGAAAACTCCAATCTTTTTGGCTCAGTTTCCTTCTGCTTTCCCTTTCTGAAAAATGTAGCCTTCCAAAAACATGACAAGCTAACAACTCTTTAGTATAAATAACAAGAAATACTTTAGTCTATTTTAATTTGATCTCCAAGAACTGAATAGATTGCCAACTGTATACTTTAATAGAAAGTGGCATCAAGCAGATTTGTTCATAAAAAGAGCATTGGTGTGAATTGAGACATACCATTATACAATTCTGTCAAAGCATTGAATTCTATTGGATTTGTTTCAAATATAATTTGAAGAGAGATATGCAGCTGGATCTTCCCATAATGTTTACTAGAGACAAATATGGACACTAGAATCCCAATTGCCATCAACTTATGTCCTTTTGCAGTAGTACTTCTCCTCATAATATCTATGCTGCTCGGACTCTAAAACGATGAAGAATAGGTGTCAGATTCTTCAAAAGTAGTGCATTTTTTAGGATCCGACACACACGTGGTTACATATCTGGAGAGTTCGAGCAACATAGCATAACACAATCAACTGATCAAGTGCATTTTTTTAGTAACATGGTATTTCGATTAATTTGCATGCATCACTATTACATCGAGCATATGCATTAGGTAACTCTATCCACCAAAACTCACTTAACTTAATTAAGTTTTGACATAATTTTGAATTAGTTTGACTCTGTCAAGTGTGAAAGAAAAAAGGGACGACCCGATTCATACCTACTCCGTAGGTGTCGGGGAGGGGGGGACCGGTCCTGGCCTCACCTACGCGTCCTCACCCCAGCTTCACTGGAGGGACGTTTCGAACCCCCGACCTAGGCACACCACGGCAAGCAAGCTTACCGCTGAGCCAAGGCCATCCCTCCAAGTGTGAAAGAAAATGAGGTTAAAATTAATAAGAATGAGTAGCTTGAGTGGGATTGGCTGAGTTGTGTGGCATTTGTGCACATAGTTATGGATAGAACATGCCAAATGATGCTAGGCTGCTAATAATGTGCTGCTCTTTATTGGATAGTGACTAGGTCAGAAATTTGTTTCATCAATTATTCAACTTTGACTTTATTTAAGTGTTCAATATTATAACATTCATAAATATATTTACCCTCCACTTCCCCCTTATGCTTTACCTTTGTACAAATGATGCATGCAAGTTCCGGCTAAGGATAATTGAGAAAAATTTGATCAATTTAAATCACTCACATAACAATAGTAATAGTGTAAAAGCCGTAAGCCGGAGGGCGGCTATAACACAAGGCTATTACTTTCATCACAAATATATTATTTGAACAAAAGATATTGAATTTGATCGAGTCGTAGCTGGTCTTCTACCTTTGCCCCTTGCTTAATAAGGTTATAAAAGTAATAAATTTTCCTTGAACCAACCCAAGCTAAGATAGGATTGTTCTTAAATGTGGCATAGCTTGCTAGAGATAATTGGTATTTAATAATTTATAGAACAGACCACGTTAGATAGTTGGTTGTTAAGTGCACTATATTAATGCATCATTAAGAGACTATATTATATAGTTGCTTGTATATACATCAATCGAAAATGAATTAAATTGCTGTTAATAAGGAGAAACTTCATTGTAATAAGGAACTTAAATTTAGCCCCCAAATTGGTTCTTACTTATATTATGAGCAATTCAAATCAAAAATTAAAAATTAGAGAGTAAGTTCATACTTCTATCACAAAAACCCAACAAAATATGGTTCTAGTTTGTCATATAAATAAGAGTAAAGCATCTGGTACCCCTGAACTTTGACTAAATTTGTTATGACACACTTAAACTTTACGGAGTCCTATTACCCCTGAACTAAATTTTAGCATATTTTTATCATCTTTTTTAGTTGACGTGATGCCTTTTATCAGCCTTTTTAGCTGATGTGGGCTTTATTTTATGTAATAAAGGTGCCACATCAGCATAAAAGGGTGACAAAAATACGCAAAAATTGAGTTCAGAGGGGGGTAATGAGAACCTTATAAAGTTGAAGTGTGTCGTAGCAACTTTGGTCATAGTTCGGAGATACTGGATGATTTATCTCTATAAATAATGCAAACAAAACTTTTGCTATAAATGTGTGCTTAGTTCATCATGAACATAATGCAAACAAATTGTTTGGTTGATATTGCTTTTAGTTAACATGGGCTAGCTTACTATGTATAAATATACAATTTCCTTCTAAAACCCAACGAAACAAAAATCTTTGTTTTAAAAAATATTTTTGTTTTTATAGATGTTGGAATATATAGTATACGTATAATACGATTGGGATATATAATTTAGTTTGCATGCATCTCGGTTATTTCACAATATCCATCACCTTTGATCAGCAGAACTTCATAAGTACTCAATAGCTCTTGTTCATTAAATAAAAAAAAAGAATTTGTATGAAATTGATCTATCGTGTTTTTGTCATAAAAAATATCAACCTTATTATACTATAATTTTCATCATTTTATTATCGTTGAACCTTGGAAGGATGTAATTGGACTTTTACCTCTTAAAGATACAAGCGTCAACTACCCTCTCACTTGGGCAGAGCTAAGGTATCCGAAGAGTTCATCTGAACTCCCCTCATCAAAAAATATATTATATATATAAGGTTACTTATTTTTTTGGGGCATGATACATTAACGTGTCTGTTAATTCGGCTTCAGCTGACATATGTGTCCTTCAATTTTGGTTTCGCAAAAATAGACATTTAAGCTCTCGTAAAGTTGATCAAGTAGACATAGGTATCCTACATGGTAAATCGCGTGAGGTGCACGCTTCCCACATGTCAAATAGCATGAGACGTGTCATGTAGAACGCATGTGTCTACTTGTTCAACTTTATGATAGTTTAAGTGCCTACTTGTGCACACTAAAGTTGGAGGACAGGTGTCAGTTAAGACTATATTAAAGGCATGTTTATCTATTATGCCTATCTTTTAATCTATTTTTAGTTGTTGTTGAATTCTCTCGACTTCTTCGTATGTTCATATCTTGATATTTAAATCCTCTTACTGAAAATTCTGACTTCGACCTTCACCTTTTTTTTCTATTTTTTGTTTTTGGCAAAGAGCAAAGAGTATGATTGAAGAAACAACACACATGCTAATTCAGAAAAGGACTTGACAAGTTCATCTAGAATCCAACTTTGTCTCTAGCTCCACAAAAAATCAAAGTCTCCTTAATTAATTAGACATAATAAAAATCTTGTGGTCCTCAACTTAACAAGTCTTTTTCAATGTGGGCCGGGTCATCAATATACCTTCTTTGTATAGTAAAGATCAAAATGCCTTTTCCACCCAAAGTAGATAGTTGCAGAGATAACAGTAGACAGAAAATGGGCCTAGGCCTGTACTTTCAAGGCCCATTACATTTGCATGCTTCTGAATTTCTTGCAGTAGGTGATTGTTTGTCTGTTTCTTGTTTTTGTCTAGACAAAATTATTTATAATTTCTCTGCAAGTCATAAATATATATATAAATACACGTTGCTGACAAACAAAAAAGAATTACACATGTAATATTAGATTATTTTTTTTAAAAGATAATAAGTTATGAGTAAAAACATTGGGGGTAAAATAAATTTACAGATATCAAGTGTGTAATATCATAAAGTGTAATCTATGGAGATTAAGTGTACGTAAACCATATCCTTACCATTGAGGTAATAGACTCTCAACTCAGAAAAAAAAAAAAAACTACTTCAATAGGTTTCAAATTTCACTAGTGAAACTATAAGATATTATCGTGGAAATGAACTTGTGGAATTTCAAACACATAGGGGTCGTTTGGTACAAAGAGATGTTATCCATGGATTAACAATACAGGGATTAGCAATGCAGAGATTTGTCATACAAGGATTATTTTTTATCAAGTGTTTGGTTCATTGTATAAAAAAATAGATATATCATGTATTTTAAAACTCTACAAAATCTTCTTTACAATTATACTCTTAGGGGTCGTTTGGTTGGGAAATAGTTGTCCCGGGATAACTAAGTTCGGGATTATTTATCAGGGATTACCCAGGATAACTAATCCTACCATGCATATGGAATAAGTTATCTCATCACTAGAGTGTAAATGGTAAGATAAGTTATCCCGATATTAATTAATCCCTCCAACCTTACATGGAGTAAAATGATACTTCATTTTATCCCGGGATTACTTATCCCTAATACCTCACACCAAACGACCCATAGTGATTATTTTTCAAATGCAGGATACCATAGTTTAACCTTCGAACGGGCTGCTCATTAATTCTTGTCTCTAGAAAGCGAACTTACGCCTAGCAGGACATAACTTGTGGAATATTATAACAACTACAACTACTCATTGTAATCCCACAAAGTAGGGTCTTGGGAGGTTAGATTATAGACAGGCCTTATCACTATTTTAGAGATCGAGATATTATTTTCGATAGATCCTTAACTCAAGAAAAAATCTTGTAGAACATTATGATGTGAAAATATAAAATTATGATAAACAAAAATATGTTAATTAGCTTGAGAAGTAAAAAATAACTAAAAATTAAAGGCCATCACAAACTAGGAGCAGAAGTGCAAATGACCAAAATAAAAATGGCCCATAGGTGCTATTTCTTCCAACGTTGGCAAAGAGTTTGTCATTAGTTGGCCCAATTGGTATTGTGCTTTATGACCCATCTGTCTTTTTTCCTTTCAAATAGTAATCAATTTCTCCACTATATTTATATTAATACGAGTACATTTCAATTTTAGAAAGTAAATGCCATAACTCAAAAGGTAAAAGTCCGAACGAAAATATAGAAATATTGAAAGTACAAACAAGGATAGACTGAAAAAGGAGTTAGGGAAACTAGATTCGGAGAAAGCGAGATGAGAAACATAAACTTTGTCTAAGCATGATCATAATTCTCGTAATCCTTTCTTTCCAATACTCGATCGTATTTAAGTTGTTTCTAGTTGAGCCTGGATCCCAAGCCCGTCTTTGTAAAGGCCTTTTGATCTTATTGCTACTTCTCGGCCCTATAATTTCTTTTGTGACATTCGTATTTAAGTTGGGCTGCGACTGATTCATAACATTCCTACAAGCCCAACCTAATAGTTATAAGCCCATAGGACTTGTTTTAGGCCCAATGAAGCATTTCTCTCTGTTTCTTTTCTTTATTTTTCTTGAAATTTCTCGATGACTCGATTTAACCCACAAGTGAAAAAATGATGAAAATATTTTCTTACGTTTGGAGATAGGTGCAAAATGCTCTTTTAAATATAGTATTGAGCAACTTTAGTCAATTGAATTTGTTGTAAGTAAGCACTTTTTTATTTTTGTCAAATATTTAATAAATTTTAATTGTTAAATTTAATGAAAACTATAGTTATACAACGTGTCCAAAGAGGAGGCGAACCACATTGAGGTAATTTTAGTCAGCAATACTTTGCATTTTCTGCAAATTTAAGTATTTTCTAGATACGTGATGGAAATAAAATCAATGCCATGAACCTCATACATTTACCTGTTTTTTAAAAGCTCTTTTTGTTGCATGTCAATTAATTATTTCGAGATTAACGATATTTAAATATCTATCATACTCATTAAATCAAATGAGAAATTTCAGATAAAATACATTTATTAATAATTTTGGAAGTGTTCCAGTTGCTAATCAAACTAATAAAGATTAAAGAAGATCAATCACTTGCTTATTCGTTCGTTTGGACTTCTATTTAAAATGTGATTGATTATGCTTTTTTTTTTTTGCTTTTGGTGGAAGATCGGCTTCAACCATAGCCAATACGGAGGGAATGACATAGAAAAGGAGGCTACAAAACAAGGGCGGACCCACATGCATAGGTGGGGGTGTACGTGCACTCATTAACGTCGAAAAAAATTGTGTGTATATAACTTGAAAAATTGGGATATAGGCAATAGTGCACCCAAAGAAAATTGGAACTAGCAATTCCGTCCACGCAACCCAAGATCGATCTCCGGGTAGTGCAATATTTTCCTTTTTATTTTCGGTACTTCAAGTTTAAAGGCTAAAATATTAAAATTGTTGAACTAAAGAATTGAACCCGCAATCTTGTTGTATGATGAACACAACTTTACTATTAAGCTACCACAACTAATTGCTCAAAATGTTAAAAGTCAACATATTTGTTGAACTTCATATTTTAAGAAAGTAAATTAAAGTTATTAGCTTAAAACTCATATCTGTTTTATATATTTATTTTTTCAGTATTTTCGTGTCATTGACGATCAATCGAATATCATAATATTCTTTAATCGACACTGAAGGTTTTGCTAACGCCTATGTTAAGATAATATTAGTGCACCGCAGTATTATCAAAAATAAAAAGCGCAAAAAAATTTCAAGGTCCATTGTATTTAAGCACAAAATATAAATAAAGCGTGAGATTAAATAAAAAAAGGCATAAAGGGAGAAAAATATTAATATATATATATAGTCCAAGACTAATAATATAAACATGAATGACAAATATATGAATAAAGAAAATAATGTTTTTTTTATAAAGTGAAATATTAATTGTTTAGTGTTCGTCTCTTCAGAAAGCCTCATTGACATGGGAAAGAGCGCTCAACACATTTTAAGTCTTGTTTCAGGGCTTGTGCGCACCTTTGACAACGCTGATGCAACCACATATTTCAAATCCTGAGTTTCCCTCTGCTACAAAAACTATCATTCGTAAAAGAGAAAATAAAAAACAAGTGAGGAATCCTAAAATAAAATGTTTATTCCGATAACGAAAAAGTTTATTCCTCTGATCTTAGTTGCAGCCTAACACGTGTGTCCAATATGTCGTATATATCTAGTTGTGGTATCTGTTTAAGCCAGAATTAATTTGCCACCTAAAACCCCCTAACCCTTTTTCTCTCTCTTAATTAAGAGGATAAATTGACTAATCCCTAAAGTTAGATGTTTAACACCCTAGTGACTAGTGCACAAAATGGAGAGTATTTTAATTAGTATTTATTTTCATTCGATGTTTAATATTAATATTCATTTAAAGCATAATAATCTAAGCTAAATTCGCAAAAGAAATTTTTCTTATTAAATGTGACTTTATTTTTCAATCTCAACTCCAAAGTTACTCCATCACAAACTTTAGCTGTAAATATCCATCAAAATTAGGTTCTCCTCATGCATTAAATTAAATGAAATTAGTATAATATAAGGAAAAAAAGTCCAAACAACAGAGCAAACCACACTTGCACGAGTTGGATATTTTTTTAATAGTTGTATGAATATATTGTTCAGATATAAAATTAATTCAGTAGATCTCATATCTTATTATATATTTTATTTTTTCAACAAACTTTAGTAGTAGTTGATACACGTATTCTTGCGTTCTAGAAGGTGATTTTGAAAGACAATTTTGTCGTAGGAATCTAGAAATTGAAGTCTTGAGACTTGCAATTTTCATTATACATCTATTACTTTGTAATAAAAATAAATTATTAAATTTTATCAAATACAGTCTATTGTTTTTAAGATACTTTTATTCATTTTTTTTATTTGATGGCTGATATCGATTTTGAATTCAATTAATTGAGATTCGTGTCGAAAAGTTTTACTTTGATGGATAAAATATTCTCAATCAAAGGCGACTCAATATGCAGTCATGACTCAAGTTCGAAATATCTGATTAAGAATGAAAGAATATTTACCACTCCACCATAACCTTCGGCGATTTTAACTTCCCTTATATATCACATTACATATTCAACAGAAGAAAGTAGAAAAGGTGAAAATGATGATACAATAAGCTAATTTCAGATATATGATGTAGCAACGTCATATATGTCAGTTGTTATACTTATTAGGCTCTTGAATTTCGATTTCTGAGGAACTCAGTGATCTATAAATTTTGGTTCTTTTTCTAGTCTCGATATTACATTAGTGCGAAGAAAAAAATACTAATTGAGACGCATTGTTATTTTCCTGTTCAGAGTCTCACATCGAAAAATAAATGAATAATTAATCTTGAATTTAAATAATCTTTTTCTCGTGAGCTAGCTTTTGAAATCAAATCAGACCTAAAATCATTTTCTTTCCAACCCCGCTCCACATCATGACCTACCCCGGTTATGTTATTGGTGATCAATCATACAAATTTACTATATAATTTTTTTAATAAATATAATAATAATGTCATTTTCAATGTTATGACCTAGCATTATTTATCAAAGCAGGTGAAGTGATGGCCTCATAAGAAAGAGTTAGGCGATCGATAAGACTTTAAATGCACCTGAATGCATGTATAGAAAAAATATCAAGGTCTATTTTTGACATTCTAATTATAGTGTACATTTTAGTTGCCTAATCTCATCAAGGGGAAATAGGGTACTAATATGGGTTCGTGACGTAGCGATGGGATTACTCCATTCTTAATCAGAAGTCTTGGATTTGAGTTCTGAGTATGGAGAAAATCATGTTGAACGTGCCACCCCCAGAATGAGTCCTGCAGTGCGCAATTCGGATTAGTCGAGGCTCCAATGTGAATACCAGACATCGGGCGGAAACCAAAAAAAAAAAGGGGGTAAATAGGGTAGATCTAGTGGTATATGCTTTAAGTATGAAAGGATTTTGTAGTTTTGTTTTATATTTGGGTCCACGTGGGACTTTATGATTTGCTAGATACAATCTTAATTAGTCAATATGTCATAGCTTGATCCAACATATCTCATGCTAATAATTATAAACCCCTTATCTAGTATCTAGAAGTTATGAATTAGTATTTAGTCATGAACAACCTCATATTTAAACACACAATTTGAACATTCAATTAAATATAAATGTCAAAGTAGAATAATAGCTGTAGTTGTTAGTTTACTTCCAAAATTAGAGGATTAATAAATATAGATCGGCTGAAAATAGGTAGAAGGAATTTTTTGTGTAGGGGGTGGGTGAGGATTGTTTCAAAAGAAAATTAAGAATTTCTATCTAGAATTAGTTTGACATTTGGCAGTTAACTTCTCTAATTAGGAATTTATCATCTAGAACTAGTCTGACTTTTGGTGGTTAACTAATTCTCTAGTTAATTAATCACACGTTTATAGTGAACCATGAGCTAGATTTACATTACCATCTAGGGTTGTGATGGACATGGGTGGATCTACGTAGAAAGAAGCCGTTTATTCGAATTCTCTTTGTCGAAAAATTATATATTGTATATAGGATTAAATTTTTGTATGTACTAGTTTAATCGCACATGTAATGTTTGATTCTTTAAAATTAAATGATTTTATTCATTGCAGAGATTTTTAATGAAGTGTAAAAAATTTTAAAAAAAAATCAAAGATCCTTCACACTTAAACATAATAATTTAAACATAAATATATATTTTAGTGTAAGCACATATGTATTTTACCATCAGAAGTTTCAAGTGGTTGATGGATCGTCACTTTTACGTTTGCAATGCAATACCTCTCTTTCCTTTGCTGCCAAAGGCTAAGAGAGACGCATCGATTTGAACCATATTTGTGATACGATTATTTTTCTTTTTTTTTTCTATATTTAAAATCTTTTATTATTTTTAAAGTCAAATCCTTACAAATCATTGATTACATTTTTATTACGTACTTAAAACTTTCAAAAATTTGATACTTCTTAAATTTTTCTTATTCTAATGTTTTTCTATTTATTTCTAGATTTTTTTAATCTTCTTAAAATCAAATTTAGTTTATTTAGAATTCTTAAATTAATGAAAAAAGTATTACTTGTGATTAATTCTGATGATTTCTAATAAGAAAATGTTTTACCATAAATTTATTTAATTAATTTTCAGCTCTAAAATATTAGAAAAAATTGTGAAAAGACGTTTTTGTCTAAAATAAAGACTTTTAATGAAGGGCAAAAAGTTCAAACAACATTTCTAAGGCTCTTCACACTTTTATATAATATATGTATATTATAAATTATATAAATTATAAATATAAATATAAATTATAGATTTAGGTATAGATATAGATATAGATATAGATATAGATATAGATATAGATATAGATATAAATATATGATAGCAATTAAATGTTTAATTTCGTCCATTCAAGCCGAAAGCTGACCCCAATGATAAAAAGGTTCAATTTTCTTAGAGGACAAAAGGTTCAATTCTTGCCAACCACAATTTTGAATCTTTTTAGCTTTAGGCGTTTTAATTTTTATTTTTTTTTATCTTTTTTAATCTTCTTGCAATTTTTTTTTTTTTTTTTCTTTAATTCCTTCACAGCTTCACTTTTAATAAAGGGACGCAAATTCGAGAGTTGAAAATGTTTTTTTTTTCTTTTTTTTTTTGAGAGGAGGCATTTTTCTCTTTTAATCAGTCTTTGCAGATTTGGATTATTAAAAATAAACAATAAGTATCAAACATCAAATATAAACTAAGAAGGAAAAAAAGAACTATATTCACCATCATAAGGAAATAGTTCAATAAGAAGTCACTGTTAATCAAAACTGTTGTGTCATTAGTTGGAAATTCAGTGAAGATCAATGCTATCATTCGTATTTCAACCTTTTGCAAAAATATACTACTAGAGCAACATATTTGACTAATGATACATGTGAAAAGCAATATTCACCTTAGCTTACCATCTGCATGCAACTTTTTTTTATTATTTTTTTAAATTTGATGTCCGCTATTAATATTAGAATTCGACTAAATCTAAATCAAACATTGAGGGGTCTATTTCCGAAGGCGGCGCTCCCAAACAAAAACTTTTTTCATTTTCAAGAACTCAAGTTTGATACTTCTAATTCAGAGTGGGAAAATCTCAACCATCCTACCGGAACCGATATTGATCATCATTTGCATGCAATGGTCAACACAAAATAACAATTAGTCAAAAGGAAATCTGTATAAGTGCTTGACAAGGAAGAATTTACTTTTTATTCATTAGTTAAGCAGCAGTAATTTTGAAGCCTCACTTTCCCTTATTTAATTGCAACTAATAATCTTGCTTCCCACGTTAATTATATATAATATAATATAATATGATTAAAAATAATGACAGTCTTACCTCTTATTATTCTAATTATCTCACTTACAATCAATTTGTCTTCACATTGGCCAACCTACTACGACTGTTTGAATATTACTGTGTGATACACACATCACATGAGCCCCAAACTCCAAGACTTGTTTACTATAAACTACCCTTAATCTGCAAAATTAAGGAGATTTCCCCTTTTATTTCTTAAATACAAAATTAGTCCCTTTTTTTTTTGTGGAATTTGATACCATTTGGTCACTTACCATTATAAATAACATTTCTACTATTAATTAATCCTAAGTATTTGGAGTATACTATATAAATATTCATTATGTATATCTCTCTGTTTATTATATATTAGTTCAATATTATTTACAATTTTTAACTTTCTTTATCAGAGCTCAAACATGATGAAGCTATGAAACTTTTTATTCGTTGTTTTGAAATTTTAAAAAGAAAGTAGAATGTTCTTCATTAATGTCTAATCCTACTATTTTATTTCTTAGACTCCGTCGCCTTTAATTCTTCTGAATAACTTATAACACGGTCACAACGATTTCATGTCGATACTTTTAATAATATAGTCACTTTTGATAGTGATCATTTTATTTAAATATATCTTGTCGACGTAAATTCAAATTAGTTAGGCCCGAAACAAGTATTGAATACCGACGAGTGGGAGTTATTCGGACAATAAGCATTCCTCACTTTCAACACTGAGATTCTGAGTTTGAATTATCAAGAAAGCAAAAAGGATAAAAACTTAAATAGAGGAGTAAAAAAAGGAAAAATATCGAATAAAAACTTTAATAGAGGAGTTAAAAAAGAAAAAGTATCGAACACCATGCGCTAAACAAAAAGAAAAGATAATTTTAACACTAATAAAAAATATGACTACGAGGATGCCAATATAATTATATAAACTATATAGGGTGTTTTTTGCAATTACAAAAAAAAAAGAAAGAGGAAAATCAACATAACTACACAAGATGATGAAGCTCATTACGCATGGCTCTACCCTCTTCAATTAACTAATTCTTCATGTCATTTTCCAAATTATCTTTAACTTTTACTTGAAGGACAATCCAAAATTTATATTAGTATATAATTTTGTGGGGACATCATTTACGTCAAAATCGAAATTCGAGTTTTAGCTAAGGATTCAGTAACAATAACAATAAAATGTGCAATTAATTTCATAAAATACAGTCTATAAAGAATAGGGTGACTCAAGCCTTATCTATACCTCAAAGATGAGATCATAAATAATAACAAAAATCACGTACTACTTCCTTAGTTTTGTTTTAGTTGACCATCTTTATAAAAATATTTATTTCAATTTAGTTGTTTCTTTGATGAAATCAAGAGAATTTTATTATATTTTTTCAATACTATCTTTAACATTAAATGACTAAATAAAGTGAATTTACTTAAATTTATATTTTTAAAATATAATTAATAAAGCTAATTTAATAAAAGTAAACTCATAATTAATACTATTTACTTAATAAATATATTAAATCATTAAAAATAATCGAACTATACAAGATAACACATACTTATATATTACTTGTCCGAAGTCCAAATCAGAAACTCACTTTCTAGAAATTTATAATTTATATTAAACATTATAGGAGTATAAAAATCAAGAATACATGTGTAGCAAGAAAGCATGACAAATATAATATTGTCGCGTAGATAGAAAGGTAATAAAAGGCGGCTCTTTCTTGATTAGAATTTAAACTCGTTTGCCCCACATTAGTCAATTATATTTGCCTCTCCTATTTCGTTGCTCTTTCTAATCCTCTTCACCTTCTCCATTTCTTTATATATATACTCCGTTTCTCTTAATTCTCATTAACAGAGGGAAAGGGGAAAAAAAAAATGGAAGTTATGATACCATATAACGAAATGGATAACTTCGATTTCAATAGTGCAAGATCAACACCATTTACAAGTCCACCATCAACACCAAAGCCATTTAATGGCGAATTTTACTTCAGTGCACCTCCAAGCCCTACTCATTTGTCCCAATTTTATCGCGAATTTGAAAGCTTATTCGTTGCTGATGGTAGAGATAAGGGTGTACTTAGTAGTCGGGTTGATGAATTTGCGTTCGATGTTGGTCAAGAATTGGAAACTGGCTCTGTTTCAGCTGAAGATTTGTTCGATGGTGGTATGATCAAGCCGTCTCCTGTTATGGAAACTCGAAAGAAAAGAATAGAACTTTCCTCGACAAATAAGCACGAAACAGAGCAGCAAAGGGAGAGCAGGGGAAAACAGAGAGGTTCGTTGTCGAACTCGTCAAGTAGAAGATCAGCAAGGTCACTTTCACCTATGAGAACTTCAGAGCATCTATGGCAGGAAGAGGAGGTAGAAGAGGAAGAAGAAGAAGGAGGCGGAGAAATGAAAAAGCAATCGTGTTCATTACTGTCTTCTTCATCATCATCTAAAGGAAGCAAAAAATGGAGATTCAAAGATTTATTCTTGTTTAGGAGTGCATCAGAAGGAAGAGCATCAGATAAAGATCCATTAAAGAAGTATACAGTTGCGGGTTATAGAGAAGGAAAATATTCGAGCATTAAGGGTAATAACGAAACCTCTGCTTCTTCGAAATCGTCATCAAAATCGATCGTTACATCAAGAACAACAAAAAGGGGGAAAGTATCAGCTCATGAATTGCATTACACAGTAAACAGAGCAGTTTCATCTGATTTGAAAAAGAAGACTTTTTTGCCATATAAACAGGGGATTTTGGGACAACTGGCTTTTAATCCTGCTGTTCATGCATTGGCTAATGGGTTCGGATTATCACGAAAATAGACTCTAATCTGGATCCCGTGCGCATAGTTGGAGCTCTAGTGGTTCGGTCCTCTTGAATCTCGCACATAGCTGAAGCTTTAATTTTGCATCGGACATCGTGCATCGGACTATCCTTTTGATGTGTAGACTCTATATGATCTATAAGTTACAAGTTTGAGCTATGAAATCAGTTACTCAAATCATAATGAGTTGCCAACGCAAAATATTTTGTGCACGGAGATGCTTTCTTTTGATATTAATTCCATTTGTTCTTTTTTTAAAAAAAAAAATTGTATAGACAATATTTGTCCTCTTTTTTTCTTTCTTGTTTATGTAATGTTATTTTGTTCATGAGTTAAAGGAGTGGTTATTGTCAAAAAAAGTAGGTGACATATATCCATATTCCTATGTAAGTTTTGTAAGTTTTACTGTTGTAAATTTATAAGATGAATAATTCCTTTTTTCATAAGGGATTTAACTTTAAATTATATGTTTATAGACACAAATAATAAATTTTAGCAAAATTTAGTTCTCTCACTCTTTAGGTGATTGCACTAAAAGTTTGAGTTCTAACAAATTTCAGCAAAATCCTGAGTAATGAGGATTTTGACCCTAACACCCACTGGGTACCTTGCTCCCCTTCTGCCTTTGGCATCTCTGGAAGATCAAAAATGGCAAAAACTTCCAAAATTTTAACTCTCAACCTTGCTTCAGCATACCTCATGCTGAAGCAGTGGAATACCACCACCTAGGAGATCTTAGAAATTACCTCCCTAGGATCAGCATCACCATTAAATGGCAACCCCCCACCTCAAACCCCTACAAGCTCAACACTGATGGTCCTGTCTTGAAAACTCATGTAGGGGAGGGATAGAGGGGGTCATCAGGAACAGTAGAGGAGACTGAGTGGTGGGTTTCAGCAGAAGCTTCACTCATGCCACCAACAATCTCATGGAACTCTTAGCCCTCAAAAAGGCCTCAACTTGGTCATGGAACATAACTTAAAGCCCCTAGATATCTGCAGTGACTCTCTAGAAGTGATTAACATGCTGCATCAAGGAAACTTGCTATATAATTTTATTGTATTTGAATGCAGATCTCTACTAGAGTAGTTGGGGAATCCTCCAGTTTACCATACATATCGAGAGCAGAATAGAGTAGCAGATTCAATGACGAAGTTAGGCTCAAAGCAAGACTGGTTTGACAACCTTCATATTTTTGTTACTCCTCTAGTTAGTATAAGAGTAGTTTTTTGGAAAGACTTCAAGGAGAAATTCTTCTCCCGAGTTCTATCTAGTACTGGTAATTTTAATCAAAACACTCATGTTTTTGTACCTGATTAGGTCTTGCTTGTAACTAACATTTATTTTACATTAATGCATATCCTCTTCTTCTCCAGCAAGAAAAAAAAACTGTAACATTATTATTATTGCTATATATCATTTTATTACTCTATTATCACATTGAATTCTTTACATGTATTCACAACGATTCTATATCATATACTTTCAATCTTTCTAGGGGTATATTTGATGTTTGCTTCTTTGATTGAAACAACAATAACATCACAATATGAGCATATTAATAATTGCTAGCTCCTATGATTTGAATAAATATTCACATTGATTGTCAAATATAGTTTTTTTATTTTTGGTTTCTTATCTGATATTCGGTACCCATATTGAAGGTCGACTAATTCGAATTCGCACTGGGTAGGCCCTATTCGGGGGGTAGCGCTCCCAACAGAGTTTTCTCCATGCCCAGGGTCGAACCATCGACCTCTGATTAAGGGTGGAGTAATCCCGACCGCCGCACCACAACCCATGTTGGTCAAATATAGTCCACTACATTCTAAATGTGTATGAGATTTAATTTTTTTTTTTTTTAATGTATTCTTTTATAATCTATTCTTCAAATACAAAGGGTGAAGAAGACAAAATGTGCTTAACCAATTATAGAATAATAATTATTGTTATTTTTATTAGCCTGTCGTTTTTACACCTTACAATTGTTTTGGTTATGTAAACGTTTTTCACCCCCTTTGATCCGTGTATATGATTAAATTACATTTTAGATTAATTTATATTTTATAAGAAATCGTAGATATGATTTTTTTTTTCTTTTTGGAAAGTAATCTTTCTATCGCTACTCTTTAAATACACAAGATAAATTTTATTTTGATATTTACAACGACTTAGTGTAAATCTCGTTTTAATATAATAATTCACAAATTACATCGAGGAGGTAAAACTCTATTTCCTTTATATTTTCCTAGCATCAGGGGTGGACCTAGGTATAAAAATTTGATTCTCCACATTCATTAAATTTAATGCAGATTAGATATAATTATATAAAAAATATAAAAATATTGATAATGATAAAAAAACACTCTTAAAACCAATAACATATACCTAGATACTTTAATTTTCACACAAAATTTTAAATATCTATTTATATATTCAAACTTCTCAAATACCCATAACTCCTAAATCTTGGATACGCCACTGCGCTGCATTAGGGCAAAACATGAGCATGTGCAAAATCCAAGACAAAAATGTGAGTACTACAATTTAGTCAACATTACGTGCAGTATTTTTTTGACAATTTGTAACCCTTTAATAATGACAACATGGGATCCATCAATCTTAAGCTATGCTTTTGCATTAAATTAATATCATATATTGAAAAATTTGTTTTCTTCATGGATTGTTCGTTGAGATGTCATCTTTATTTGTTTTCTAGTCACTCAAAAAATCATGAAAATATCAAATCTGTTTGAAATATAGTTTTATTTTTTGTAATGATTTTTAATTTGAAGAATATTTGTGTTTTTTCCTCTAAAAATCAACTTTTAGATTGATTTCGACTTTTTCAATGTTATTCAATTACTTTCAGAAAAATTAGATCGCATAAATAAATCTTATTGATAATACTGTCCTAATCAGTTTTTCATTGATTGATTCTATAACTCTGAAATTATTTTTTCTTTTTTGGTTATAGAAAGTACATATTATTTTTTAAAAAAATAGATCAAAATTGCCAATAAATTATTGAAATTATTCTCATACCTTCCTATTTTTTCTTTCTATGTAACAGTAATATTATAAAATTCATATTATTTAGGCATCTAGATGCTTTTAACCATTGTCAAAATTAACACCGATGGATTTTTGATTTTGTATTTTTTGATCACTTTATCCCAAAAGTTGCTCTATAAAGTAGACAGAGAAGTAAATTAAAGAAATTGGATGTCAACAAAATATGCCGTGTTACACCAACAAGTGACAAATTTGACAGAAGGACATTTTTGAAAAGTAGTGAATTAACTAATTTTGTACATTTATTTCCTGCAACTTGATGTATATTAGTATTCTGACAGTTCTATAAAATTAGTTATGTATAGAAAATTATTTTTTTGGAACTTCTAGAAGAGCCCAAATTTCTATCTATAAATAAATAGAATATTCAAAACAGAATATGACAGGTATCTTACTTAATTGAATTTGTTTAGAATTAAAACAATTTAAAATTCTAGCTCACCAGATGTGATGGACCATTAATATTGTTTAGTTAATAATTTGTCATACTTATTGTAAAGTTTGTTAATGGCACGTAAAATAATTTCTAATTTCTCCATTAAGCTAGATTTTGTATTAGCTTGGCTCTTGAATTTTTATTTTAGTGTAACATGGTCATGTGTTTGGTAACGTATATGAACCTCTTTATTTGATTTTCTAATTAGTGTTTGATGCATTTACGCTATCTAACTAACGCGACTCCATATTTAGAGCTCGAATTCAAAACTTTTAATTAAGAATGAAGTGATTTACTCACTTCACCATAACTCATTATTGGTGTATATGAACCTCGTTCTTTTATGATCTTGCATTGTTAAGTGGGCCATAACTCATTATTTTAGTGCATTATTGGTGCATATGAACTAAACCTGTCAAACGGGCCGGGCTGGCCCGGCCCGAACCGGCCCGAACCGGCCCTACATATCAAACCGGCCCGGTTTGACCCGGCCCGGTAAGCCCTAGGACTTTAGGGTTCCGGGTTCCGATCCGGTTTTTTTTTTAAACTGGGCCCGGTTAACCCGGCCCGGACCAACCCGGTCCAGGCCCGCCGGTTAACCGGCCCGGAACCGGCCCGGAATTAAAAAAAAAAAAAAAAAAAATTATTGGGCCAAACTAGCCGTTGGCCCAACGGCTATATTACCGTTTTTGGGTCCAAACGGCTAGTTTGGGCCCATTAACTTAAAAAAAAAAAAAAAAAACAAAAAAAAAATATTTTTTAATCCCCAAAATAAATCTATAAATACCCTACAACTTCAAATCATTTCTCACACAATTTTTCACTCTCTCAAATCTCATTCTCTCTCAAATCTCAATTCTCAATTCTCAAATATTCAATATATTTAATTTCTTAAAGTGTTCAATTTAAATTTTTAATTTTTCGTTTACAAAGTACGAGCGGAAGTTTCTAAAGTCGCAATCTTCGGATACTTCCAAAATTTGGTATTGTCGTTCCATCTCTTACGTTTAATTTTTATTTATTGTATTAATTGTTTAATATTTAATTTTATTATATTTGTGTATTTTGAATATTTTTAGTTTAATTTAATTTATATTATGGATAAATTAAAAAACCTCGCTACTAAAGGTGTTAGAAATTTTTGTCCCGGAAGCGGTAGTGGTAGTAAAAAGCGAATTACTAGCGGTAGAGGTAGTTCAAGTAATAGATATACCCGTGTGACTTCGCCTCCGGTGCCGCTTGGTACACCTTTTGAGGAAGAAATAGGTGTAGGTGCTCACGATATGGATTATGTAGAATTTCAGGAAAATTACGGTATAGAAGAAGAAAATGAAGTAGATGCAGTTAATGTAGACGAAGATGATGAAAATATTGCTGAAACACCCGCAGTAGGACATGCTAACGTTAGATCTGAATCAGTTAATCTCCCTTCCCGTCCTCCCAGTGCCCCAAAACCCCGTAAAAGAACTAGTATTGCATGGCAATTTTTTGAACGTATATCAGATATTGAGGTGCAGTGCAATATTTGTCAACAAAAATATAAGCATAGAAGTGGCGGTAAGCAAGGGGGTACGGGTACGTTAATGAGACATATAGCTGAAGATCACACTAGAGAGTTGAATATTGCAAAAGGTGGTGGGGATGTTGGTGGGTCAACGCAAACTTGAATGGACCCAACAACCGGTTAAGTAGCGAAAAAGTATAATAAATTGAGGGATAGAGAAGAAATAGCTAAAATGGTAGCTGTGGGTTGTTTGCCTTTTAGTTTTCCTTCTTCTGATGCCTTTATTCGTTATATACAAGCAATTTATAATCCTATGTTTAATGGTATTCCTAGAACTACTTGTCGGTCTGATATTTTTAGACTCCATTCACAATATTGTTTTTATTTATCAACATTCTTAAAAAATATTCAATGTAGATTGTCCCTAACTTCCGATCTTGGTCGTGCTGTAAATAAAAATGATTATTTAACCATTACTTGTCATTGGATGGATAGTAATTTCATAATGCAAAAACGTATTCTTGCTTTTTTATATGATGAAGATCGGAAACATACTGGACAATTTATTGCTGATTCTATTATTAAAATTGCCGGATATTATGGTATAGAAAATAAAATTTTATGTATTGCTTTTGATAATGCTTCTAACAACAAGACTGCTATAACAAAAATAAAATCTACGCTATCTCCGCCCTTTCCTGAAATTTTTCATGTTAAGTGTGCATGTCATATATATAATTTAATTGTAAAAGATGGTCTTGACTTTTTTGAGGTTTATATTGAAAAAATTCGTCTTGCTGTTGGTTTTATTCAAGGAAATAATCGTAGATCTAGAATTAAAGAATTTAAAGTTAAATGTCAAGAAAATGGACTTGCACCGATTTTGATGCCTGAGGAAATTGATATTAGATGGAATTCTACGTATGAATTTTTAAAAACTTGTTATAAATATAGAATTCCTATTACACTAGCTTTTAACCAACATTGTGGTTCATTTGCTGATTCTGCTGATTGCATGCTACATAATTCTGATTGGGTTATAATTAATGATCTTGTTAAGTTCTTAGAAAAATTTTATGTAGCTACGGTTGAATTTTCCGGTGCATACTATCCTACTGTTTGTAATATTTTGGCATTTATAGCCGATATTTCTGGTTTGCTCCGACAATATAAAGATAAAGAAGGTTATACAGAAGCTGTTGGCGCTATGTTTACGAAATTTAAAAAATATTTCTTCCCGATTCCCCCTATTTACTTGGTTGCTGCTATGTTAAATCCGTGCATGAAATATAATCATATGTGTCACTTTAGTACTCTTATTTATACTAACTTAGAAATAAATACTAACCATGATTCTCAACAAGTACAACCTGATTTGTGGACGGCTACGGCTGATGCAAAAGATTATATAGAAAAATTATATAATCACTATGCTGATTTATTTGATTCAGCCGTACCTACAAATATCACTCCAACTGTCGCTCCTCATCCTCCCGAGGAGCCATCAGCTTCTAAAAGGCCGGCACATAGTGGTTTTCCTGATTCGTTTTATGATTTAACTTGTTGGAACAGTGTGGATGAGAGAGCTTACACATCAACTTATCGGGAAGAGCTGAAATATTATCTGCGGACGCCACCAGAGGATCGCAGACGACGGATCAACACGCTGGATTGGTGGAGGAATAATGAATCACAATATCCTGTACTTTCAAGATTAGCCAGAGATATCTTGAATGTTCCTATGTCAACCGTTGCATCAGAGAGCGCCTTCAGTCAGGGACGACAGCAGCTTGGAGACAACCGACACTCATTGGGAAGCAACGCAATGAATGTTTTAGTTTGCCTCAGAGATTGGATTAGAGCAGAAAGAAGAAACCAAGGAATGGAACCAGAGCCCAACGACGACCTCAAACTTGAAGAAATTATGACTTCACGGGAGAACTCAGCAGAATCAAGTCCAATGCATGGTTTTTCCCCCGTTGACTTCGACTACCCTATGCAAGTTCCAATTAATATTAACATGAATGAGTTGGAAAAAATGATGCATAATTTATAGATTTTTCATTCATGTAAATTATAAATTTTGGATCATTTTGCAATCAATAAAATTCCACAAATTCATTCACTCCTTAGTCGTTGTTTTTTATTTTTTTTTATTTAACGATTTATAATTTTAATATCTTCTATACAAGTGTATATTTAATGTATACATGTGTATATGTTTATATATCTTATATAGAAGTGTATATTTAACGTATATATGTGTATATATTTTATAAATTAGAATATAACTATACAAATATATATTGTAATGTATATATATTGTAGTATATCTCATTTAAAGTATTACCTATACATAGAATATAGTGTATATATGTGAATAGATCTTCTATAGACATGTATATTTAACGTATACATGTGTATATGTTTTATAAATTAGTATATAACTATACAAATATATATTGTAATGTATATATATTGTAGTATATCTCATTTAAAGTATTACATATACATAGAATAGAGTGTATGAATGTTAATAGATCTTCTATAGACGTGTATATTTAACGTATATATGTGTATATATTTTATAAATTAGAATATAACTATACAAATATATATTGTAATGTATATATATTGTAGTATATCTCATTTAAAGTATTACCTATACATAGAATAGAGTGTATATATGTGAATAGATCTTCTATAGACATGTATATTTAACGTATACATGTGTATATGTTTTATAAATTAGTATATAACTATACAAATATATATTGTAATGTATATATATTGTAGTATATCTCATTTAAAGTATTACATATACATAGAATAGAGTGTATGAATGTTAATAGATCTTCTATAGACGTGTATATTTAACGTATATATGTGTATATATTTTATAAATTAGAATATAACTATACAAATATATATTGTAATGTATATATATTGTAGTATATCTCATTTAAAGTATTACCTATACATAGAATAGAGTGTATATATGTGAATAGATCTTCTATAGACATGTATATTTAACGTATACATGTGTATATGTTTTATAAATTAGTATATAACTATACAAATATATATTGTAATGTATATATATTGTAGTATATCTCATTTAAAGTATTACATATACATAGAATAGAGTGTATGAATGTTAATAGATCTTCTATAGACGTGTATATTTAACGTATATATGTGTATATATTTTATAAATTAGAATATAACTATACAAATATATATTGTAATGTATATATATTGTAGTATATCTCATTTAAAGTATTACCTATACATAGAATAGAGTGTATATATGTGAATAGATCTTCTATAGACATGTATATTTAACGTATACATGTGTATATGTTTTATAAATTAGTATATAACTATACAAATATATATTGTAATGTATATATATTGTAGTATATCTCATTTAAAGTATTACATATACATAGAATAGAGTGTATGAATGTTAATAGATCTTCTATAGACGTGTATATTTAACGTATATATGTGTATATATTTTATAAATTAGAATATAACTATACAAATATATATTGTAATGTATATATATTGTAGTATATCTCATTTAAAGTATTACCTATACATAGAATAGAGTGTATATATGTGAATAGATCTTCTATAGACATGTATATTTAACGTATACATGTGTATATGTTTTATAAATTAGTATATAACTATACAAATATATATTGTAATGTATATATATTGTAGTATATCTCATTTAAAGTATTACATATACATAGAATAGAGTGTATGAATGTTAATAGATCTTCTATAGACGTGTATATTTAACGTATATATGTGTATATATTTTATAAATTAGAATATAACTATACAAATATATATTGTAATGTATATATATTGTAGTATATCTCATTTAAAGTATTACCTATACATAGAATAGAGTGTATATATGTGAATAGATCTTCTATAGACATGTATATTTAACGTATACATGTGTATATGTTTTATAAATTAGTATATAACTATACAAATATATATTGTAATGTATATATATTGTAGTATATCTCATTTAAAGTATTACATATACATAGAATAGAGTGTATGAATGTTAATAGATCTTCTATAGACGTGTATATTTAACGTATATATGTGTATATATTTTATAAATTAGAATATAACTATACAAATATATATTGTAATGTATATATATTGTAGTATATCTCATTTAAAGTATTACCTATACATAGAATAGAGTGTATATATGTGAATAGATCTTCTATAGACATGTATATTTAACGTATACATGTGTATATGTTTTATAAATTAGTATATAACTATACAAATATATATTGTAATGTATATATATTGTAGTATATCTCATTTAAAGTATTACATATACATAGAATAGAGTGTATGAATGTTAATAGATCTTCTATAGACGTGTATATTTAACGTATAGTCGTTGTTTTTTATTTATTTTTATTTAACGATTTATAATTTTAATATCTTCTATACAAGTGTATATTTAATGTATACACGTGTATATATCTTCTATAAAAGTGTATATTTAATGTATATATTATGTATATAGCGTATATAGTGTATATTTGACCGGTTTTTAACCGGGTTTGACCGGGTTTGACCGGGTTTTAGTGGGTTTGACCGGATTGGGTTAAGTGGGCCGGTTCCGGGTGGGTTTTAATATTTTTACTGTGCAGCCCGGCCCGGTTAAGGCCAAACCCGGCCCGTAACCGGCCCGGAACCCGGTAAGAATGAGAGGGCCGGTTCCGGGTTGAACCGGCCCGGCCCGTTAGACAGTCTTAAATTATGAACCACTGTTAAGTGGGCCGGGCTGGGTCAATCCGAAATTGGCCCGTCAAGTTTAACCGGTTTGTGGGCCGGTCCAATTCCGGGCTCAACAGTAAATTTTTTAAAAACAATTTGGGACCGACCCACTTAATCTAACTCGGTCCAACCCACTTAAATTCGGTCAAAATCGGTCCAAAATTCGGTCAAAATCGGTCAAAATCAAAGAAAAAAAATTAAAAGTTTTTTCTTCAATATACACTATATATACCCACCTATATACATTTTAAATACGTTAAACAATATATATACACTATATATATATATTATATACTACATTAGAATTTTAAAAACATATACACATATACACAATTCCACATGTAATCGTGTAATACGACTATACGTTAGTTAAATATATATACTACTCTAAATAAAACATATGCTACAAGATATATACTACAATATAATGATATATATACTAATTTATAAAACATATAAACATGTATATGTTAAATATATACTTCCTCCGTTTCGGAATAAGTGAATTGTTGGGGTATTTATTGGTGTTTTAAAATAAGTGAATCATTGAATTTTTTTTCAAATTTACCCTTATGATTTGACAAGACAACCAATTAACTTTTGAAAAGGTATTACAAGGTCAACTTTTTCTTTTTTTGGGGTAAAAATGAAAAGTTTTGTTAAATTTATGTTTTTAATGTTTTTTCCTTAATATGTGTGCCAAAATCCAACAATTCATTTATTATGAAACAGAGGGAGTACTACTTTATAGTCTATACAAGATATATACTAACACATATATACGTACCATTAAATATATCTACTTTTTAAAAAAATATGTGTCACACCCCTTTTTCGTACTCCAAAAAAAATTAGATTTTAAGTTCGAAAGGGTTATTATTGAAGTGACAAAATGAAGATTTGTTTCAAAAAGGACTTTTTATATTCAAAACTCAGAGTCGCCACTTGGCATAAATCGGGTGTGCCAAGTCACCCTTGGATATCCTTTTTAAAATGATTTTGACTCTATAAACTGATCCGCAAACAGAGATTCTGACTAAGGAATCCTGTTGACCGAGAGGAAGGTGTTAGGCACCCCTCAATCCCGTGGTTCGACCACGGTCGCTTGGTGGAGTGTATCGGCTATTTTTGACATTACAAATGTATAAACCACACAAAACACATAAAACAATCGATCAAACACACAAAACAAAATAAAACAAATCCAAAATATAATGTTCAGTCCAATTATTACAATCGAAAATAAAAAAAGGTACTGAAAAGTAAACCTACACTAATTCTAAACTATGCTCCTATGCTTTACCCGATGCTTCGGACCTTCATCACGAACATCCTTCGGGTACATGAGACGTCGGGGCATTCCCCGGATAAATCAATACAAATACCTCGGGGCATTCCCCGGTCAAATGAGTACATTTTTAATGCGATAAAAATAGGAAAAATCACTCAACACAAATATTTACACATTCGATGATTAGAATCTTAGGAGTTGCCTACCCCAAAACCTAGAATTTGCCTATCGACTTAACGACCTAATCATGCTACTACCGTGTTCAACAATATTCATACTTAAACCAAATTAAACCAAACAACAATAAATCAAAAATGATCATTATTCATCCTTTTAGCAATTTATCCATTCCATCCCAAATTGATTCTCAACTAATGCTCCAACATAACAAATCAACGATAATATTTCAACGATTCCCAATCAATATCATTCGACATTCATCATTCACATCACACATAAAATAAGAGAAAAATCGAGACAATGGCAATCAACACACGCAACCATAAATAATAATTAAGGATAAGAATGAGATAAAGAGATGGACCTTAAATTGGGGCTTTTATTTGACCAATTGAATTGATTTCAACACGACGGGAGCCTCGAAACCAATGAACCACGGACGAAGCTCGAAATCGAATCCCAAAATACCCAAGATGAACCCCCCCTGTTTTCATCCGATGTTTCACGACTCACCGGAGCTCCGGTGAGCATAGGCAGTAACGGGAAAGGAAGTAGATTGCCGGATTTTGGAGAAAACTGGACTGGCGGTGCGGCTGGTTCAGTGATTTCGGGGGATTTCTAGGCGGCTTGAGCTGTTTTTAAAGTGTTGGTCGCCGGAACTGGTCGCTGATCTGTCGTTAACGATGGATTTGACAACGGTGGCTCGGAATCACTATATTCGTGTCGCCGGAGCTCCGGCGACCTCAACAACTTACAATTCACCTCCTCGTCACCCCTTTCTCCTATTTTTTTCAATCCCCTTTGTTTTCGCTCTCAATCTCTCACTATTTACCTCTCTCACATCTCTCTCGATCGATTGTGTGTGTAGTGTGATCAGTAAAGATTCTATATTGTTGTGAAATAGAGTGTGAGATTGTGAGGGTGATGTGCGTGTATTCGTTCTTCTTCGTGAAGAATTGTGCTTGAAAAGGAAGAAAAAAGAACAATGGAGTCTGTCCACCCCCCCTCTACTTTGTGTGTGTGTTAAATTTATATGGAGAAGATGGTGCGAGTGTGTATTGTGATCAGTTAGTGATGGTCAGTTTTCAGTGAAATCCAAAAAATGGAGAGTGTATTGCTAGTGATGAAGATGATTCCCCCTTTATGAATGTTACTGTGCGTGTATATAGTGTGTAAATGAATGAAAGTTTGTTGGGAATTTTTTTGGAAAGTTCTCTCGTGGCCCCCACTATGTTTGTTGGTTATGGATGAGTGATGGTGCATTGTTACCATGTTGTCCCCATCCCTTTTGTTATATTCCTTTTTTGTTAAAATGAAACGTGGGATAGGGGTATGGTAAGTAGGTAGAGGGTGGGGTGGTGAGGGTATGGGTAGGGGTGAGGTGTCATTTTTTAATTGGAGGAGTTGTTAGGGAGTTTGTTATTATTTTTTGTATTTTTGTGGGAGGGATAATTAAACAGGGTAGGGTACGTGGTAAGATGAGAGTAAAAATGATATCGGGGAGGGACAAAATTAGGTGTCTACATCATGCCCCCTTTGAATGTAGACACAGAGTGTTTTCAATCAAAGAAGTAGACAACGAGACAGAATTTTGTCCCGACCATTATTCAAAGAAAGAAACAGAAAATAAGGACAACCGAGTCCTAACTTAGGACATCCTACCTACCCAAGTTATGAGGGAATCAAGTGACAGGTATGTCAAAGGATTGGAAGGAGAGGGACTATACCGATTTGGCAGTCGAGTGAGGTTCCATCGAGGTTCTGGTCCGCGGCTCTGTCATTACATCAAAAATGAAAACTACAAGTTAAAAATATAAATGAAATTACAAAAATCCTATCTATGCAACTTCTGTTGGACTCTTGACTCGCTACTTCATCATCGTATTCTTCAGGCGGGCTCCTGACTTGCAATTTCTTCAACTTGTAAGCGCCTTTCAATTTCTTCACCCTATTCTCGAGGTGGGCTCCTGACTTGCTATTTTTCAATTTGTTAACTTTCAATTTCTTCACCTTGTTTCTTGGCTTTCAACTTTTTCACCTTATTGCTTGACTTTCAATATCTTAACCTTGTTACTTGACTTTCCATTTCATCACCCTATTCTTCAGGCGGGCTCCTGACTTGCCATTTTATCACCATGTTCTTCAGGCGGGCTCCTGACTTTCAATTTCATCACCCTGTTCTTCAGACGGGATCCTGACTTGCTATTTTTCAATCTGTTTAACTTTCAATTTCTTCACCTTATTGCTTAGTTTTCCATTTATTCGCCCTGTGCTTCGGGTATGCTTCTGAAATCACATCAAAACTTAAAAGAAAATTATCCCAAATAAAGAAATGCATTTTCTATGAGTTAATTGGAATGACTCGACTAAAAGGTACGTCTTATAGGAATAAAAGGGAATAACTCGACTAAAAGGTACGTATTATAGGAATCAAGGGGAAGACTCGACTAAAACGTACGTCTCATAGGAATCAAATGGGAATGACTCGACTAAAAGGTACGTCTTATAGGAATCAAAGAGGATGACTCGACTAAAAGGTACGTCTTCTAGGAATCAAAGGGGATGACTTGACTAAAAGGTACGTCTTATAGGAATCAAAGGGGATGACTCGATTAAAAGGTACGTCTTCTAGGAATCAAAGAAAATGACTCAACTAAAAGGTACGTCTTATAGGAATCAATAGGAATGACTCGACTAAAAGGTACGTCTTATAGGAATCAAAGGGGATGACTCGATTAAAAGGTACATCTTATAGGAATTAAAGGGGATGACTCGACTAAAAAGTACGTCTTATAGGAATCAATAGGAATGACTCGACTAAAAGGTACGTCTTATAGGAATCAAAGGGGATGACTCGACTTAAAGTTCCATCTTATAGGAATCAAAGGGGATGACTCGACTTAAAGGTACGTCTTATAGGAATCAAAGGAGATGATTCGACTAAGAGGTACGTCTTATAGGAATAAAAGGGGATGAATTGACTAAAAGGTACGTCTTATAGGAATCAAAGGGGATGACTCGACTTAATGGTACGTCTTATAGGAATCAAAGGGGATGACTCGACTAAAAGATACGTCTTATAGGAATCAAAGGGGATGACTCGACTAAAAAGTACATCTTATAGGAATCAATAGGAATGACTCGACTAAAAGGTACATCTTATAGGAATCAAAGGGGATGACTCGACTAAAAGGTACGTCTTATAGGAATCAAAGGGGATGACTCGACTTAAAGGTACGTCTTATAGGAATCAAAGGGGATGACTCGACTAAAAGGTACGTCTTATAGGAATTAAAGGGGATGACTCGATTAAAAGGTATGTCTTATAGGAATCAAAGGGGATGACTCGACTTAAAGGTACGTCTTATAGGAATCAAAGGGGATGACTCGACTAAAAGGTACATCTTCTAGGAGTCCAAGGGGATGACTCGACTAAAAAGTACGTCTTATAGGAATCAATAGGAATGAATCGACTACAAGGTGCGTCTTATAGGAATCAAAGGGGATGACTCGACTAAATAGTACGTCTTATAGGAATCAAAGGGGATGACTCAACTAAAAGGTACGTCTTCTAGGAGTCAAGGTGAATGACTCGACTAAAAGGTACGTCCTCTAGGAATCAAGACTTAAGTTAGGAAGTGCATTACCTAAGAAGCAAAATTCGAATTACCCAATCAAGGAAGTGTGTTTCCTTACCAATGTTGTTTGAATTATCAATACAATGAAGTGCGTCTCCTTACCAAAGCTGCTTGAATTACCAAAACAAGGAAGTGCGTATCCTAGAGATCTTGAATTATGAGTTTTACCATGGTTTTGATTACCAAACCTGTGCAGTAACCTTGCCTCTTGCATTTGCTGAGGTGAGAAATTACGGCCTTTGATGTTTAGGCTCTAAAATCTTTGATCTGAATGCGACATGTATTCCTTTTACATACAAAGAAAACTTGTGAGTTTAAAAGTAGGGTGACTAGTTTGTGGCTTTGGCTTTTGAGGCAATTTCTCCTGCCCCCGTCACATTTAGCTTTGCTTCCAACCATTAGCATATGTCATTGACTTGTATCATTGACCCAAACTCAGCTTATTAAGAGTGACTCTGAAACAAACACAGTATTTCTGCTTTGTCGTGTTTCTCAAATAAATCCTTTGAACCTTGGTATTTCCATGAGTTCCCCGACTTCTCTGTTGACAAAACTTTCTGCATGCCCTTTTTGGGCTCACAATCATGTCTCTTTCATGTGCTAGCTTTTATCTTGCGTTGTGCATTTAAAGAAGCTGGTAGCCAGTTTTGAAATCTTTTCTCACTTGTTTTGACACGGACTTAACTCAAAGACCAGAAACGAAAAAAAAGAATAACAATTTTTATTTTGATAACTGACTCAAGAAAGATAAAATTAAAATAAAGAGAAGCAAGAAAAGACAATGAATGTCCCCTTTTAAAACAAAGAAACAAAAAATTCATCTAAAAATGACAGTCAACACTAATGATTATGCCATGCATTTTGGATTAAGCAGCTTGATCTTTTCATCCAAACTTTCTACCCATTGTTGTTGAGTTAATGGCCTTGAAACTGAGTTGCTTTTTTAGGTCAATTGCATTTAAGACCCCATTCGGCTAGTGGCGCCTTGAAGGGTTTTCACCAACAAGCTTCTTTCATTTTCTCTCGGCTCACTATTGCCTTATGGTGTCCGTGAGGGTTTTCACCAATAAGACTCTCATTTTTATTTCTCTCAACTTACCATCGCCTTATGGTGCCCGTAAGGATTCACCAATAAGACTCTCTCATTTTTATTTTTCTCTTGATTCCCTATGCTGAGGAAGACAAATAGTTCCCAAATGCATCATCATATCCCTTGCATGCTCAGCCTTAACATCCTCAAAGATTGATCTGAAGGTCTTTCTTTAGTTGTAACTTGGCTTTTGGATAACGTTAGAAAGAAATGATGGCATGGGTCCCAAGCGATACTTGAAGTGGCGTAGCACTTACAACTTTTGGAATCGACTCAAACAATGAGGATTAACTCATGCCCCAGTTTCTTTTGACTGGGTGACTCTAAATTATTTATTTGGTTGGACCGAGCCCTGAGTAGGGCAGCCTACGTATCTCACCCCCGAGAGAGGAGAATCAGGTCATGCGTAGTTCTGACAACTTGTTTTTTTTACTTGATTATAAGTTTTTTTTTTATTTTGTTGACTCTTTTTCTCTTTGAGACTTTTCTAACTTTATTTTTCTCGGCGTTCTTCTTTTTCTCCTTTTGGACACATTTTTCTCTTCTTCTTTTTTTGAAACTTTTCTGACTCTACTGTTTTGTTCGACACCTTTTCTTTTGAGCTTTGTTGACTCTATATGATTTCAAAAGAGGGGTATGAAAGAAAATAGGACTAAAACTCAAATGGGTAAACAAAGGATGACACGATGTTTGGATAGTAGAATAAAAGGCCTTCGTCATATCAATCCTTAAAAACGCAAGTACATATCATGCAATATGAAAATGAAAGATGGAGATCATTTGTGGCACTTTAACAACACTAACTTCAACTGAGCATGTATGTCACTTCTTTTTCTACACTTGTCAAACATACAACTCCATTTTTGTTGTACATTCCTCATGCTGAAGGACTCATGACTTCGTGGAGATGATGTTCTTTCTGTTCTTCTTGATATATGATCACGCAACCACTGTTTGACCTAGTCGAGTCATGTATTTCAATTGATGACCAAGTTAGTCTTGTAATCTCAAAATAATTGCCTTAATTTTCAAAGAAGACTTCAACTTGGTCACCAAATGTCTCAACACTCTACCTATTTTCTCAGATGCTTTTTCTAACTTTAACCCTCTAATTCCATGCTCATGCTTAAACTGAATTTTAACATCTGGCTGAAAATTCCGCTAGTATATCATATCACTAAAATCAACATAAAATATACTATGTAAAGAAAACAAACAAACAACACTTTTAAATCACAAAGGAAAAGGGGACACTTCATTTAATTAAAATAAAAGATAGAAGGGTTTGAACATAACGACAAAGGGACAAAACAAAATAGATCCCGAACTACAACCCTGAAATAATTCGAAAAACAGAAAAAAAGACAAAACAAACTACCAGACCTCTTTCTAGTAAGGAGAGATGTGACTTCTCAATTGCTCAGCCTGACATCTTAGCCACTGATTTACATATCAACATGACTAGAGCTTTCCTCACTATCAATGTTCTGCACCATAATTGATTTATCTTGAATCATCTTTTCAATTTCTCTTTTCAAAGCACGACAATCTTCAATATTGTGACCCTGAATATCAGAATGATATTCACATCGTACATTAGGATCAAAACTTCTTGAATGTGGGTCAGGAGTATACCCAAGGAGAGGAGTGATCATGCCCTGCTGTACCAATCTCTGGAATAAACTGGCATAGGATTCCCCAATAAGAGTGACATTCTTTTTTTCCTTCCTCCTTTTTGCAAACTCTGGCCTCGGATGAAACTTGGATTTAGAGGTTCCTTGGTAAATTTGTGGGGGTTGAGGACGATGTTGAGGGACAGGTTCATGCCACTGTAGATAAGAAGATGGATGAGCATACAATTGCGCATTGTTTAAAGGATATTGAGGAAGTGGAATGGGATTTCTTGGATTTTTGGGAAAGAAACCTTGTTGCAAGTGGTTATGTGGATCTAATATGTAAGCTCGGGATTTAGGCTGACTGTATTGGTGGGTTGGACCTCTCAAACTCAGCTTTGGCTCTAGCATGACAATAAGTGCATTTTTCTTCTTCTTTCCTTCAGTTTTCCTTGGTTGATTGCAATGTCGTCCCAAATATTTCACAGAATCCTTCTGTCCATCAGGCTCCCCAAATTTTGATGTCTCAAAGCTGGGAGGAAGGTTAACACTTGAAGACATGCCCTAGTTTTTATATGAAACATATTCATAGCCCATAAGTCCAGGGGAATTTTCCATATTATTTTCTACACTCTTAACTTTCCCAACCACTTTCTCTGGCTCTTCTAGCATGTTAGTCTTCTTAGTAAGAAATTTTGGCGATCCACTTAACTTAACTGTAGGCTCAGGAGTATAACAATGATCATCAAGAGTATTGAATGTGGATTCACTAGTGGACTGGGGAAGCATAATCGTTGGATTGATAGCCAAAGTGGAAGCCTTAGTAGAAGGTTGAGCAACAAAAATACAAACGGTATGTGGTGTTGTGAATGTGGTAGACTTATACTGAGGAGCTAAAGAAAGAGTGGTGGAAGTATTGAGGTGCATTTGACGTGGAATGGATTCTGAGGCATGATGTGGTGCATCAACAACAGTAGAAAACTGGCTTTACGATTTTGGTGGAAGACTCAAGGTATTTGCAGGGTCAAAAGTGGGGAACGGGGGTGGAGGCAGCCCATTGGCCCAAGCTAGGTGCATTTCATTCATTTGTTGTATTAGTCTCAAATTCTCTTCCTTTAAACACTCAATTTCCTGACTCTTTGTTTCATCCATGATGCCACTCTCTATATCCTTGTTGGACACAACTAACCCTTCCTTGGATTTGGTGTGATATGGAGGACCATCCAGGAAGCCACAAACCAACCACCTTAAATTGACTCAACAAAAAACAAAAATATGTTGAGTTCAACACTTTCGCAATTTTTTTTTTAATTTTTTTCTTTTTGAAAAGGTCACCGAACCCAAGAAGAGTGCCTACGTATCTCACCCCCGAGAGAGGAGAATCAGGTGTGCATAGTTCGTGAAGTCTTGCCAAAATGGCCAATTAAACTCTTTTTCCATTCTTTTCCTTGAAACTTTAAGAAGAAAAAAAATAACAATTTGTCAAAAGAATTGACGAAAATCTTTTTTGCCTTTTTCAGATTTAAATTCCCTATATAAAATGAAACCTATGACAACCAAAGAAAAATCTCTTTTTGAATTTTCGATTCTAAATTTCATATGAAAAGAAAACTTGAAACTATTAAAGGAAAATCTTTTTGTGATTTTCTTTTCGAAGATGTATATGACACACCTACTCTAAGTGAAGAGTGAAGAAAATCATTTTGGATTTTTTTTTCTTTTCATAGTCCTATACAAAATAAAACCTATGATTACCAAAGAAATTTTTTTTGGGTTTTCAATTTCGAATTTCATATGAAAATGAAAATTGAAACTATTAAAGATTTTTTTTTTTTGCAATTTTGTTTTAAAGAAATATATGACACCTACTCTAATAAAGAGTGAAGAAAATCTTTTTTTTTTGAATTTTTTAAATAAGGTCTCCGAACCAACAATAGGCTGCATACGTATCTCACTCCCGAGTGAAGAGAATCAGGGGTGCGTAGTTCGTCCAATTTGGACAATTAAGGATTCACTGACAGATTGACCCTAACTTAAGAGACACGACCAAAGACAAACGAATAAAATCTTTTTGAGGTTTTCAATTTGAGACTTCACATAAAACTGACACCAACAACTACAAAAGAAAAATCTTTTTGGCATTTTTGTTATAAGAAATATACAAAACTTCTACCAACTTTTTTCATTTTTCTTTTATAAAAGCTCATGTAATTTTTTATTTTTTTGGAATTTTTGAATTATGAATGCATGATAAAGGAGTAAAGGAAGATCTTTTTGATGTCTTTAAGAAAATGAGTGCGAAAGGTAAAAAAAAATTTTGAATTTTTGAATTGTGAAAAACTAAAGTCATAAAGAACTCTAAAAATAAACTACGAAACTCTTTTTTTTTATTCACCTTTTTTCTTTTTTTCAACACTTTCTTGTCTACACACTTTACTTCTAACACATGCTTTCCCCAAATCGGTCCGTCAAATGATCACATTACCCTTAGAGATGCAACATTTAGCACATAGGGATGCTTTAGAGGTGAGTTTCCTACAAAGGGTCGTGTGGGTCCCTCTAGGTCTCAATATGATGCATATAAGAATGACCTAAAGGCTGACCTACGTTGTGGTTTACTAAAAAGGCCATTCGGGGGGAGCATATGGTCGATAGTGGCTGCTTTGCTTTCCACCTACTCCATACATCCAACGGATCCCCCCCTAAAATAAAGGTGACTCAACTAGAGTTCGTGCGCACGATGTGCGCTCCGAGACTTGTTGCGAAAAGAATTACTCGGGTTATGCACATGATGTCAGATATAAAAGCGGTAACACATAGGATAAATACTGTAAACAAAGAGCACAAAAACGCAAAAAAGTGAAAACACAAACAAAAATCACAAACAATGCTTATACACTCGTAATCCCAAACAAAGCGATACGACTCCAAAAAATGTCGGATTCTGAAATTGTCCCCAGCAGAGTCGCCAGAGCTGTCACACTCCTTTTTCGTACTCCAAAAGAGATTAGATTTTAAGTTCGAAAGGGTTATTATTGAAGTGACAAAATGAAGATTTGTTTCAAAAAGGACTTTTTATATTCAAACCTCAGAGTCACCACTTGGTATAAATCAGATGTGCCAAGTCACCCTTGGATATCCTTTTTCAAAATGATTTTGACTCTATAAATTGATCCGCAAACAGAAATTCCGACTAATGAATTCTGTTGACCGAGGAAAAGGTGTTAGGCACCCCTCGATCCCGTGGTTCGACCACGGTCGCTTGGTGGAGTGTATCAGCTATTTTTGAAGTTACAAATGTATAAACCACACAAAACACATAAAACAATCAATCAAACACACGAAACAAAATAAATCCAAAATATAATGTTCAGTCCAATTATTACAATCGAAAATAAAAAAAGGTATTGAAAAGTAAACCTACACTAATTCTAAACTATGCTCCAATGCTTTACCCGATGCTTCGGGCCTTCATCACGAACATCCTTTGGGTACATGAGACGTCAGGGCATTCCCCGGATAAATCAATACAAATTTCTCAGGGTATTTCCCGGCCAAATGAGTACATTTTTAATGCGATAAAAATAGGAAAAATCACTCAACACAAATATTTACACATTCAATGATTAGAATCTTATGAGTTGCCTACCCCAAAACCTAGAATTTGCCTATCGACTTAACGACCTAATCATGCTACTACCGTGTTCAACAATATTCATACTTAAAGCAAATTAAACCAAACAACAATAAATCAAAATTGATCATTATTCATCCTTTTAGCGATTTATCCATTCCACCCCAAATTGATTCTCAACTAATGCTCCAACATAACAAATCAAAGATAATATTTCAACGATTCCCAATCAATATCATTCGATATTCATCATTCACATCACACATAAAATAAGAGAAAAGTCGAGACGATGGCAATCAATACACGCAACCATAAAAATTAATTAAGGATAAGAATGAGATAAAGAGATGGACCTTAAATTGGGGCTTTTATTTGACCAATTGAACTGATTTCAACACGATGGGAGCCTCGGAACCAATGAACCACGGACGAAGCTCGAACTCGAATCCCAAAATACCCAAGACGAACCCCTCCTGTTTTCTTCCGATGTTTCGCGACTCACCGGAGCTCCGGTGAGCATAGGCAATAACGGGAAAGGAAGTGGATTGCTGAATTTTGGAGAAAAACGGACTGTCGGTGCGGCTGGTTCAGTGATTTCGGTGGATTTCTAGGCGGCTTGAGCTGTTTTTGAAGTGTTGGTCGTCGGAACTGGTCGCTGATCTATCGTTAACGATGGTTTTGACGACGGTGGCTCGGAATCACTGTATTTGTGTCGCCGGAGCTCCGGCGACCTCAACAGCTTACAATTTACCTCCCCGTCATCCCCTTCTCCTATTTTTTCTCAATCCTCTTTGTTTTCGCTCTCAATCTCTCACTATTTACTTCTCTCACGTCTCTCTCGATCGATTGTGCGTGTAGTGTGATCAGTAAGGATTCTATATTGTTGTGAAATGGAGTGTGAGATTGTGAGGGTGATGTGCTTGTATTCGTTCTTCTCCGTGAAGAATTATGCTAAAAAAAAATAATGGAGTCTGTTCACCCCCCCTCTACTGTGTGTGTGTGTTAAATTTATATAGAGAAGATGGTGCGAGTGTGTATTGTGATCAGTTAGTGATGGCCAGTTTTCAGTGAAATCCAAAAAATGGAGAGTGTATTGCTGGTGATGAAGATGATTCCCCCTTTATGAATGTTACTGTGCGTGTATATAGTGTGTAAATGAATGAAAGTTTGTTGGGAAATTTCTTGAAAAGTTCTCTCGTGGCCCCCACTATGTTTGTTGGTTATGGATTTGTGATGGCGTATTGTTACCATGTGGCCCCCCTCTCTTTTGTTATATTCCCTTTTTGTTGAAATGAAATATGGGGTAGGGGTATGGTAAGTAGGTAGAGGGTGGGGTGGTGAGGGTATGGGTAGGGGTGAGGTGTCATTTTTTAATTGGAGGAGTTGTTAGGGAGTTTGTTATTATTTTTTGTATTTTTTTGGGAGGGATAATTAAACAGGGTAGGGTACGTGGTAAGACGAAAGTAAAAAAAATGAGTAAAAATGATATCGGGGAGGCACAAAATTAGGTGTCTACAATATGCTACAAAATATATACTACAATATAATGATATATTTACTAATTTATAAAATATATACACATGTATACGTTAAATATATACTACTTTATAGTCTATAGACGATATATACACATATATACGTACCAATCAATAAATGTACGACTTTAAATAAAACATATACTACAATATACACACACACTAAATATATAGTTATATACTAATTTATAAAACATATACACATGTATACGTTAAATATATACTACTTTATAGTCTATAGAAGATATATACTCATATATATGCACCATTCAATATATCTACTACTTTAAATAAAATGTTTACTACAATATACACACACACTAAATATATAGTTATATACTAATTTATAAAACATATACACATGTATACATTAAATATATACTACTTTATAGTCTATAGAAGATATATACACATATATACGTATCATTCAATATATCTACTACTTTAAATAAAACATTTACTACAATATATACATATACTAAATATATAGTTATACACTAATTTATAAAACATATACACATGTATACGTTAAATATGTACTACTTTAGAGTCTATCGAAAATATATACACATATATACGTACAATTCAATATATATGTACTACTTTAAATAAAACATATACTACAATATATATACTATAATATATGCACACACATACTATATATATAGTTATATACTAATTTATAAAACATATACACATGCATATGTTAAATATATATTACTTTAAAGTCTATAGAAAATATATACACATATATACGTACCATTCAATATATGTACTACTTTAAAACATATGCTACAAAATATATACTACAATATAATGATATATATACTTATTAATAAAATATATACACATGTATACGTTAAATATATACTACTTTAGTGTCAATAGAAAATATAAACACATAAATACGTACCATTCAATATATGTACTACTTCAAATAAAACATACGCTACTTAATATAATAAATAAATAATACTTGACAGTACATTAGTAATATATTAAAATTAAGTATTTAATTTAAACTAGAAATTCAATTTAAATCGTTGAATGGAAAAAAATACAAAGTAAGGATTAAGGAGTGAATGAATTTTATATTTTATTGATTGTAAAATGATTCAAAATTTATAATGTACATGAATGAAAAAATCTACAAAATTCTCATCATTTTTTCCAACTCATCCATGTTAATATTAGCGGGAACTTGCATAGGATAGTCAAAGTCAATGGGGGCAAAACCATGCATTGGACTTGATTCTACTGAGTTCTCCCTTGAAGTCATAATTTCTTCAAGTTTCTGTTCGTCTTTTGGCTCCTCCCACATTCCTTGATTTCTTCGTTCCGCTCTAATACAATCTCTAATGCAAACTAGAACATGCATAGCATTGCTTCCCAATGAGTGTCGGTTGTCTCCAAGCTGTTGTCGTCCCTGACTAAAAGCGCTCTCCGATGCAACTGTTGACATTGAAACATTCAATATATCTCTAGCTAATCTTGAAAGCACAGGATATTGTGTTTCATTATTCCTCCACCAATTCAACGTGTTGATCCGTCATCTACGATCCTCTAGCGGTGTTCGAAGATAATACTTAAGCTCTTCCCGATAAGTTGATGTATAAATTTCTGCCTCAACACTGTTCCAACAATGTAAATTATAAAAGTGATCAGAAAAATCACTATGTGCCGGCCTTTTAGAAGATGATGGATCCTCGGGAGGATGAGGAGCGTCAGTTGGAATGATATTTGTCGGTACAGCTAAATCAAGTAAATCAGTATAATGGTTATATAATTTATCTATGTAAGCATTCGCATTACCCATAGCCGTCCACAAATCTGATTGTTCTCGTTCTTTATCATCAGAATCATTGTTAGTAGTTATCTTTAAGTTAGAATAAATAAGAGTACTAAAGTGGCACATAGTAGTATATTTTTCATACACGGATTTAGCATAGCACCAACCAAATAAATAGAGGGAATCAAAAAAAATATTTTTTAAATTTAGCAAACACAGCACCAACAGCTTCTTTGTAACCTTCTTTATTCTTATATTCTTTAAGCAAACCAGAAATATCGGTATATATACTAAAATATTACAAACAGTAGGATCATAAGCACCAGAAAATTCAACCGTAGTAATATAAATTTTTTCTAAAAAATTAACAAGATCATCAATTACAGCCCAATCAAAATCATTCAGCGTGCATTCAGTCTAATCATCAAATGAACCACAATGTTGGTTAAAAGTTAGTGTAATAGGAACTCTATATTTATGACAAGTTTTTAAAAAATTATACGTAGTATTCCATCTAGTATCACATTCTTCAGGCATCATTATCGGTGCAAGTCCATTTTGTTCACATTTAAGTTTAAATTCTCGAATTCTTTTCTTCGATTATTTCCTTGAATAAAACCAACAGTAAGACTGATTTTTTCAATATAAAGCTAAGAAAACTCAAGATTATCTCTTACAATTAAATTATATATACGACAAGCACACTTAACATGAAATATTTTAGGTAATGGCGGAGATAGCTTATCTTTTAACTTTCTAATAGCAGTCTTGTTGTTAGTGTAGACACCTAATTTCGTCCCTCCCCGATATCGTTTGTACCCATTTTTACCTTATCCTACCGTGTACCCTCACCCGTGTGATAATCCCTCCACAAAATGACAAAAATAACAATCCCCTAACTAATTTTATCTTATCCTAACAACCTACCCAATCAAAATAAACCAAATCACACCCTACCCCTACCCCCACCTCACCACCCCACACCCTAACCCTCACCCCTACCCACGTGTACCCACTGCCTCACCCACTCTCACAATTCACTCTAGATAGTAATTGACCACAAAGAGATCTGGGGGAGAAGATATACAGATATCCACCATAGGAGGCAGAAAAATGGGGATCAAAAGAAAAAAAGCTCACAGCTTCTTCTTCCATATACACGCCATACACACACACACCCATACCAAAATCACATAAAAAGGTGAAGATCGAGAGAGAGAGCTGCGGGAGAGAGATAGAGCAGAGAACCGCGAAAGAGGGATAGAGAGGAGAGAGATCGAACGAGAGACGATTCAGGGCGGAGGAGAGCAGCGCCGCCACTGTTAAGCTCGCCGGAGCTCCGGCGATGCTACAACAGTGACCGGAGCATGCTGGGAAGCCACTGAATCCGACCTCCAGTGTCGATTCCGGCGACCATCCACCAAAAAGCGACCAAAAATAGTATCAGAGTATGCTAATTAGGTGCGATTGGTCGGGCTTTGTGATCTTTGCTTTGGGTTGCGAGTTTGCTTTTGTGAATTCGTATTCGGATCAAATTTTGGGATTCTTGCGGTTGATTTAGTACGGAGTTGGTGAGTCCTTTTGTTGAGGTTCGATTCGAGGTTCTTTGGCATGGTTTCTATCCTTTCGTTGAAGCATTTTGAATTTCAAAACCTTCGAATCGAGGTCTAATTCTCTTCCTTCTTTTTTTTATTTCGTTATTTGTCGTGTTCTATGCTTTGAATTGAATCCGGTGTGTTGGTTGATCCGTGGTGATGTGAATTATTGTTTGTTTTGATTTGGTGTTTGATTTCCTTGATTATGGATTAATTATAAGGTGTGTGATGAAATAATATCTCATGGAGGATTAAAATTGATTATTTGGGGAATGAGAATCGAAAATTGATAAAAGTGAATATTATAGTATTTTGATTCATTGTTGATGTTGAACGTGATATGTCATCGAGCGGGTAGGCACGCACTAGGCTCGGGTAGGCAAAATTTAGAATTGGTGGATTGTTGGAATGTTTGAAATATGTGTTGGAATGGTTTTGTTTTATCGCATTTAATTCAATTATACTCATTTGGCAGGGGAATGCCCCGAGGTACTTGTATCTATTCACCGGAGAATGCCCTGATGTATCATGTACGCAAAGGAGTTTTGTGACGAAGGCCCGAGGCATCGGGTAAAGCACGGGAGCGTAGTTAGGATTAGTGTAGGTTAGATAGGGTTTATTCTCACATTTTCTTATTTTGGACTGTATAACTCGGACTGGACATTATATTTTTCATTCGTTTTGTTTTGTTTGTTGTTTGATTGTTTTACGTGTTTTATGTGGTTTATACATTCGTAGTATCAAATTAGCCGATATATTCCACCAAGCGACCGTGGTCAAACCACGGGACCTAGGGGTGCGTAACACCTTCCCCTCGGTCAACAGAATTCCTTAGTCGGAATCTCTGTTCGCAGATCAGTTTAAAAGAGTCAAAATTGTTTTCGAAAAAGGATTTTCAACGGTGACTTGGCACACCAAATTATGCCAAGTGGCGACTCTGAGTTTAAATATAAATAATCATTTTCGAAACAAAATTTTCATTTTTTGTTACTTTAATAATAAAAACCCTTTCGAACCTAAAATATAATTCTTTCGAAGTGAAAAAGGGGTGTGATAGCTCTGGTGACTCTGCTGGGGACTATTTCAGAATTCGAGCTTATTGTTGGAATCGTATCGGCTTTGTTTGGCATTATGAGTGTATAAGCATTGTTTGTGATTTTGTTTGTGTTATTGTTTTCACTTTTGCGCATTTTTCGTGCTCTTTGTTTATAGTATTTATCCTATGTGTTACCGCTTTTATATCTGTCATCATGTGTCTACCCCCAGGCCTTCTTTCTGCAATAAGTCTGTAGTACACGTGTTGTACACGACCTCTAGTTGAGTCACCCTTATTTTAGGGGGGGAGCCGTCGGTGTTATGGAGTAGGTGGAAAGCAAAGCAGCCATTATCGACCATACGCTCCCCCGAATAGCCTTGTTAGTGAACCACAACGTAGGTCAACCTTTAGGTCATGCTTATGTGCATCATACTGAGACCTAGCGGGGCCCACATGACCCTTTGTAGGAGACTCACCTCTAAAGCATCCCTACGTGCTAACTGTTGCATCTTTCAGGGTAATGTGGTCATTTCACGGACTGATTTGAAAAAAAAATTGTTAGGAGTAAGGTTCGTAGGCAAGAACTGTTGAAAAAAAAAAGTGAAGTAGTCGAAAAGAAGAAAAAAAAAAGAGTGTCGTAGCTTTTAGTGTTCTTTATGGCTTTTGTTCTTCACAATCCAAAAAAAAAAAAAAGATTTTTACCTTTTGCACTCATTTCTCAAAAATTAAAACATCAAAAACATTTTTCCTTTGTCTCGTTTAGCATGCATTCACAATTCGAAAACTTCAAAAAGATTTTTCATTCATAGGAGTTTTATAAAAGAAAAATGCAAAAATTGTAGGAGTTTTGTACATTTCACGAAAATACCAAAAGATTTTTTTCTTCGTAGTTGTTGGTGTCATTTTTAGCTGAAGTGTCTAATTAAAAATCCATAAAAAAAAAAGATTTTATTTGTTTGTCTTTGGTTGTGTCTCTTAAGGTAGGGTGCAATCCGTTATTTAATCATTAATTGTCCAACCTGGACGAACTACGCACCCCTGATTCTCCTCTCTCGGGAGTGAGATACGTAGGCAACCTATTGTGGGTTCGGGGATCTTATTTAAAAAATTCAAAAAGATTTTCTTCACTCTTCATTTAGAGTAGGTGTTTCATACATATCTTGAAAAGAAAAATACAAAAAAAAATGATTTTCCTCAATAGTCGTAGGTTTCATTTTTGGTTGATCTTATTTCAAAAATTCAAAAAGATTTTCTTCACTCTTTATTTAGAGTAAGTGTTTCATATACATCTTTAAAAGAAAACTACAAAAAGATTTTTCTTTAATAGGTTCAAGTTTCATTTTCATATGAAATTTAAAATTGAAAATAAAAATAAAAAATCTTTGGTAATCATAGGTTTCATTTTGTATAGGAATTTTAAACGTGAAAATGCAAAAAGAGTTTATTCTTTTGACAATTTGTTATTTTCTTCTCTTTTTAAAGTTTCAAGAAAAGAAAAAAAGAAAGGAAAAAGTTTAATTGGCCATTTTGGCAAAACTTCACGAACTACGCACACCTGATTCTTTCCTTTTGGGGGTGAGATACGTAGGCGCCCTTCTTGGGTTCGGTGATCTTTTCAAGAAAAAAAAAGAGGTTTTGAAAAACTATTGAACTCTAACCATTTGCTATCTCTTGTCCAGCTAGTTTAAGGTGGTTGGTTTGTCGCATTTTGGTTGGTCCTCCATATTGCTCCAAGTCACAGAGGAAGTTATGGCCAACAAGGATACCGAGTTAGTTGTCACTAATCAAATAGGGAGTTCGGGGAATGAGAATGTAGGAGATAATGAAGAGATTTGAAAATTAAGGCGACAAATAATAGAAATGCATCGAGCTTGGGCTAATGGGTTGCCGCCTCCTCCAGTTCCCACGGATAATCTGGAATATCTTTCTAGCTTGCCTCCCGTGTCACATGCATAATTTCCCATTTTTGTTGATATGACCCAACATGCATCAGGATCGAATCCGGGGCAACAATATCCAACCACTTCCAATGTTCATTTCCTCACTCCCCAATCCAACACTACCACATACTCCGTTCCAGCTGTTGTTCATGCTTTTGCGGTGCCACCCCTACCTCCTACTTTTGATGTTCATCCACAAGTTGTGCCTCCCTACTCTACAAGAGAGCCTGCATTGAATATTTTTAGTGATCAGCATTATGCTCTCGAGCCTACATTTAAGTCGACTGGTCCTTACGATTGCCCTCAACCGCCTGAATTTCCTCCTAACACTGAGAAACCTGTTATGACAGAAGAACAAGAGGAAATAGCCAGAAAATTGAGAAGTTTGGAACTGACTATGAAAAACTTGCAAGGACTTAGGGGGTACAAAAGTGTCTCATATAAAGATCTGTGCATGTTTCCTGGTGTACATCTTCCTCTTGGTTTTAAAATACCGAAGTTTGAGAAGTATGATGGACATGTCGATCCTGTAACACATTTGAGACGCTATTGCAACCAGCTAAGAGGCGTTGGAGGGAAGGAAGAATTACTCATGGCATATTTCGGTGAGAGTCTTTCAGGTCTAGCTTCAGAATGGTTTGTTGACCAAGACATTGACAAATGGATTAGTTGGGATGACCTAGCTAACAAATTTGTGCAAAAATTTCAATACAATGTGGAGTTGATCCCTGACGAAAAATCCCTAACTAGTATAACAAAGAAGAATACTGAGAGTTTCAGGGAGTATGCGATCAGATGGCGTGAACAAACTGCTAGAGTAAAACCGTCAATGAAAGAAAGCAAAATAGTGGAGGTGTTTATTCAAGCGCAGGACGAAACATATTATCAACACTTGTTACCTGCATTAGGCAAGCCATTCATTGAGGTCCTTAAAATGGGGAAGATGATATAAGAGGGAATTAAGACTGGTCGCATTGTGAGTTTTGCAATATTGAAAGCGACTACTCAAGTAATTCAAAAGGATTCAGGAAGTGTTGGGGAGAAAAAGAATGAGGAAGATGCATTTGCAATTATAGTTGGACAACAAGAAAGGTCAAGAAGACCACGTCGTCGTCGATCTCAGGCTCAAGCTCAAGTTTATGCCCAGGCTCCACATAATCACTCCCAAAATCCATTATACTCTGTTCCTCCACATCCATATCCAGTGTATAATGCACAACCACAAGTTCAACCCTCATCTTACCCACAATGGCATACCCCAACGCCCCAGAGTCATCCTCTAACTCCACAAACATACCAAAACCCTTCTAAGCCAGATTTTCTATCCAAGCCAAACAAAGAAATGAGGCAAAAGTCGAGAGATAGCTTCACACTAATTGGAGAGTCATATGCCAGTTTATTTCAGAGATTGGTACAGGAAAGAATGATCACTCCTCTCCTTGGGCATACCCTTAATCGACGTTCAAGAAATTTTGATCCTAACGCACGATGTGCATATCATTCTGAGGCTCAGGGTCATAGTATTGAAGATTGTCGAGATTTGAAAAGAGAAATTGAAAAGATGATTCATGATGGATCAATTATGGTGCAGAACATTGATAGTGAGGGAAACTCTAGTCATGCTGATATGCAAACCAGTGGCTAAGATGTCAGGCTGAGCAATTGAGAAGTCACCCCTCTCCTTACCAGGAAGGGGTATGGTAGCTTGTTTTGTTTTATTTTCTATTCTCCAAATTATTTCAGGGTTGTAGTTTGGGATTTATCTTGTTTTGTCCCTTTGTCGTTTATGTTCAAACCCTTCTATCTTTCATTTTTATTAAATGGAGTGTCCCTTTTTTCTTTATGTTTTAAATGTGTGTTGTTTGTTTGTTTTTTTACATAGTACATTTTATGCTGACTCTAGTGATATGATATGCTAGTGAAATTTACAGCTAGATCTTAACATCCAGTTTAAGAATGAACATTGAATCAGAGGGTTAAAGTTAGAAAAAGAGAGCATCTGAGAAAATAGATAGAGTGTTGGGGCATTTGGTGATCAAGTTGAAACCTTCTTTGAAAATTAAGGCTATTATTGCGAAAATCGTGAGAATAACTTGGTCATCAATTGAAAGACATGTCTTAATTAGGTCAAACAGTGTCTACGTAATCCTATCAAGAGGAACAGGAAGAAAATTAGCTCCACGAAGTCATGAGTCCTTCAGCATGAGGAATGTACAACAAAGTGGAGTTGTATGCTGGGCAAGTGTAGAAAAAGAGGTGGCTCACATGCTCGGGGCAAGTTAGTATTGTAAAACATTTCATAAGTGATCTTGATCGTGCACTTCCAATTGCATGTTATGTACTTGCATTCTCAAGGATTGATATGATGAAGGAATTTCATTCTGCTATCCAAACATTGTGCCATCCTTTGTTTACCCCATTTGAACCTTAGTGTTATTTTCTTTCATACCCCTTTTTTGGAATCAAGATAGAGTAAGCAAAGTTCAAAGAATAGTGTCGAGCAAAAAGATAAAGTCAAAAGTTACAAAAAAGAGAAAAAATGTGTCAAAAAAAAAGAAAAAAGAGTGAAGAAAAATAGAGTCGAAAAAATCCCCAAAAGAAAAAAAATCAAAATCAAGCAAAATAAGCTGCCAGAACTACGCATGCCCTGATTCTCCTCTCTTGGGGGTGAGATACGTAGGCTGCCCTACTAAGGGCTCGGTCCAACCAAATAAATAATTTAGAGTCACCCAGTCAAAAGAAACTAGGGCATGAGTTAATCCTCATTGTTTGAGTCGATTCCAATAGTTGTAAGTCCTACCCCACTTCAAGTTACGTTTGGGCCCCATGCCATCCTTTCTTTCTAACCTTATCCAAAATCCAAGTTATAACCAAAAAAAGACCTTCAGATCAATCTTTGAGGATGTTAAGGCAGGGCATGCAAGGGATATGATGATGCATTTGGGAACTATTTGTCTTCCTCAGCATAGGGAATCAAGAGAGAAATAAAAATGAGAGAGTCTTATTGGTGAAAACCCTTACGGACACCATAAGGCGATGGTAAGTTGAGAGAAATAAAAATGAGAGAGTCTTATTGGTGAAAACCCTCACGGGCACCATAAGGCGATAGTGAGCTGAGAGAAAATGAAAGAAGCTTGTTGGCGAAAACCCTTCAAGGCGCCACTAGCCGAATGGGGTATTAAATGCAATTGACCTAAGAAAGCAACTCAGTTTCAAGTCCATTAACTCAACAACAATGGGTAGAAAGTTTGGATGAAAAGATCAAGCTGCTTAATCCAAAATGCATGGCATAATCATTAGTGTTGACTGTCATTTTTAGATGATTTTTTCGTTTCTTTGTTTTAAAAGGGGATATTTATTGTCTTTTCTTTCTTCTCTTTATTTTAATTTTATCTTTCTTAAGTCAGTTATCAAAACAAAAATTATCATTTTTTTTGTTCCATGTCTTTGAGTCAAGTCCGTGTCAAAACAAGTGAGAAAAGATTTCAAAACTGGCTACCAGCTTCTTTAATTGCACAAAGAAAGAAAAAATCTAGCACATGAAAGAGACATGATTGTGAGCCCAAAAAAAAGTATGCAGGAAGTTTTGTCAACAGAGAAGTCGAGGAACTCATGGAAATACCAAGGTTCAAAGGGTTTATTTGAGAAACACGACAAAGCAGAAATATTGTGTTTATTTCAGAGTCACTCTTAATAAGCTGAGTTTGAGTCAATGATACAACAAGTCAATGACATATGCTAATGGTTGGAAGCAAAGCTAAATGTGACGGGGGCAGGAGCAATTGCCTCAAAAGCCAAAGCCACAAACTAGCCACCATGTTTTTAAACTCACAAGTTTTCTTTGTATGTAATAGGAATACATGTTGCATTTAGATCAAGGATTTCAAAGCCTAAACATCAAAGGCCGTAATTTCTCACCTCAACAAATGCCAGAGACAAGGTTGTTGCACAGGTTTGTAATTCAAGCAGCTTTGGTAAGGAGAGACACTTCATTGTTTTGATAATTCAAACAACATTGGTAAGGAAACACACTTCCTTGATTGGGTAGTTCAAATTTTTCTTCTTAGGTAATGCACTTCCTAACTTAAGTCTTGATTCTTAGAAGACGTACCTTTTAGTCGAGTCATCTCCCTTGATTCCTATTAGTCGTACCTTTTAATCGAGTCATTTCTCTTGATTCCTATAAGACGTACCTTTTAGTCGAGTCATCCCCTTTGACCCCTATAAAACGTACCTTTTAGTCGAGTCATCCCCTTTGATTTCTATAAGACGTACCTTTTAGTCGAGTCATCTCCTTTGGTTCCTATAAGACGTACCTTTTAGTCGAGTCATCCCCCTTGATTCCTTGAAAACGTACCTTTTAGTCAAGTCATTTCCCTTGATTCCTATAAGACGTACCTTTTAGTCGAGTCATCCTCTTTGACCCCTATAAGACGTACCTTTTAGTCGAGTCATCCCCTTTGATTCCTATAAGACGTACCTTTTAGTCGAGTCATCCCCTTTGATTCCTATAAGACGTATCTTTTAATCGAGTCATCCCCTTTGATTCCTATAAGACGTACCTTTTAGTCGAGTCATTTCCCTTGATTCTTAGAAGACGTACCTTTTAGTCGATTCATTTCCCTTAATTCTTAGAAGTCATGCCTTTTAGTCGAGTCATCCCCCTGGATTTCTATAAGACGTACCTTTTACTCGAGTCATTCCAATTAACTCATAGAAATTGCATTTCTTTATTTGGGATAATTTTCTTTCCAGTTTTGATGTAATTTCAGGAGCATGCCCGAAGCACAGGGCGAATAAATGGAAAACCAAGCAACAACGTGAAGAAATTGAAAGTTAAACAGATTGAAAAATAACAAGTCAGGAGCCCGCCTGCAGAACAGGATGAAGAAATTGAAAGCATAGCAACAAGTTGATGAAATAACAAGTTAGGAGCCGGCCTGCAGAATAGGGTGAAGAAATTGAAAGCATAGCAACAAGTTGATAAAACAGAAAGTCAGGAGCCCGCCTGCAGAACAGGGTGAAGAAATTGAAAGCATAGCAACAAGTTGATAAAAATTGCAAGTCAGGAGCCCGCCTTTAGAACAAGGTGCAGAAGTTGAAAGCATGGCAACAAGTTAATTAAATAGCAAGTCAGAACCCGCCTGGAGAACAGGGTGAAGAAATTGAAAGTCAAGCAACAAGTTAAAGAAATAGCAAGTCAGGAGCCCGCCTGAAGAATGGGGTGATGAAACTCGAGTCAAAAGTCCAGAAGAAGCTGCATAGATAGGATTTTTGTAATTTCATTTATGCTTTAACTTGTAATTTTCATTTTAATGTAATGACAGAGCCGTGGACCGGAACCTCGATGGAACCTCACTCGACTCTCCAACCCGGTATAATCCTTCTCTTCCAATCCTTTGAAATACTTGTGACTTGATTCTCTTATAACTTGGGTAAGTAGGATGTCTTAAGTTAAGACCCGGTTGTCCTTCTTCCTTCTGTTTCTTTCTTTGAATAATGGTCGGGTCAAAATTTGGTCTCGCTGTCTACTTGTTTGTCTGAAAACACTTCGTGTTTACATTCAAAGGGGGCATGATGTAGACACCTAATTTCGTCCCTCCCCGATATCGTTTTTACCCATTTTTACCTTATTCTACCGTGTACCCTCACCCGTGTGATAATCCCTCCACAAAATGACAAAAATAACAATCCCCTAACTAATTTTATCTTATCCTAACAACCTACCCAATCAAAATAAATCACATCACACCCTACCCCTACCCCTACCTTACCACCCCACACCCTACCCCTCACCCCTACCCACGTGTACCCACTGCCCCACCCACTCTCACAATTCACTCTAGATAGTAATTGACCACAAAGAGATCTGGGGGAGAAGATATACAGATATCCACCATAGGAGGCAGAAAAACGGGGATCAAAAGAAAATAAGCTCACAACTTCTTCTTCCATATACACGCCATACACACGCACACCCATACCAAAATCGCATAAAAAAAGGTGAAGATCGAGAGAGAGAGTTGTGGGAGAGAGAGAGCAGAGAACCGCGAAAGAGGGATAGAGATCGAACGAGAGACGATTCAGGGCGGAGGAGAGCAGCGCCACCACTGTTAAGCTCGCCGGAGCTCCGGCGACGCTACAACAGTGACCGGAGCATGCTGGGAAGCCACTAAATCCGACCTCCAATGTCGATTCCAGCGACCATCGACCAGAAAGCGACCAAAAACAGTACTGGAGTGTGCTAATTAGGTGCGATTGATCGGGCTTTGTGATCTTTGTTTTGGGTTGCGGGTTTGCTTTTATGAAATCGTATTCGGATCAAATTTTGGGATTCTTGCGGTTGATTTAGTACGGAGTTGGTGAGTCCTTTTGTTGAGGTTCGATTCGAGGTTCTTTGGCATGGTTTCTATCCTTTCGTTGAAGCATTTTGAATTTCGAAACCTTCGAATCGAGGTCTAATTCTCTTCCTTTTTTTTTATTTCGTTATTTGTCGTGTTCTATGCTTTGAATTGAATCCAATGTGTTGGTTGATCCGTGGTGATGTGAATTATTGTTTGTTTTGATTTGGTGTTTGATTTCCTTGATTATGGATTAATTATAAGGTGTGTGATGAAATAATATCTCATGGAGGATTAAAATTGATTATTTGGGGAATGAGAATCGAAAATTGATAAAAGTGAATATTATAGTATTTTGATTCATTGTTGATGTTGAACGTGATATGTCATCGAGCGGGTAAGCAAGCACTAGGCTCGGGTACTTGTATCTATTCACCGGGGAATGCCCCGACGTATCATGTACGCAAAGGAGTTTCGTGATGAAGGCCCGAGGCATCGGGTAAAGCACGGGAGCGTAGTTAGGATTAGTGTAGGTTAGATAGGGTTTATTCTCACATTTTTTTATTTTGGACTGTATAACTCAGACTGGACATTATATTTTTTATTCGTTTTGTTTTGTTTGTTGTTTGATTGTTTTACGTGTTTTATGTGGTTTATACATTCGTAGTATCAAATTAGCCGATATATTCCACCAAGCGACCGTGGTCAAACCACGGGACCGAGGGGTGCCTAACACCTTCCCCTCGGTCAATAGAATTCCTTAGTCGGAATCTTTGTTCGCAGATCAGTTTAAAAGAGTCAAAATTGTTTTCGAAAAAGGATTTTTAATGGTGACTTGGCACACCAGATTATGCCAAGTGGCGACTCTGAGTTTAAATATAAATAATCATTTTCGAAATAAAATTTTCATTTTTTATCACTTTAATAATAAAAACCCTTTCGAACCTAAAATATAATTCTTTCGGAGTGAAAAGGGGTGTGACAGTTAGAAGCATTATCAAAAACAATAAATAAGATTTTATTTTCAATACCATAAAATTCTGCAACTTTGCTAATAGAATTAGCAATAAAACCTTCAGTATGTCTACGATCTTCATCATACAAAAAAGCTAGAATACGTTTTTGCATAACAAAATTACTATCTATCCAGTGACAAGTAATGGTTAAATAATCATTTTTATTAACAGCACGACCAAGATTAGAAATTAGAGTCATTCTACATTGAATATTTTTTAACAGTATAGATAAATAAAAATAATATTGTGAATGAAGTCTAAAAATATCGGTCCGACAAGTACTTCTAGGAATACCATTAAACATAGGATTATAAATTGCTTGAATATAATGATTAAAAGTATCAGAAGAAGGAAAACTGAAAGACAAACAACCCACAACTACCATTTTTGCTATTTCTTTCCAGTCCCTCAATTTATTATACTTCTTCATTACCTGACCGGTTGCTGGGTCCATTCTAGTTTGTGCTGGCCCACCAACATCCGCACCACCTTTTGCAATATTTAACTCTCTTTCGTGATTATCACTTATATGTCTCATTAACGTACCTGTACCTCCTTGTTTGCCTCCTCTTTTATGCTTATATATTTGTTGACAAATATTGCATTGCACCTCAGTATCTGATATGCGTTCAAAAAATTGTCATGCAATACTAGTTGTTTTATGAACTCTTGGGACACGGGGAGGACGGGGAGAGAGATTAACCGATTCAGATCTAACGTTAGCATTTTCTACTGCGGGTGTCTCACCAATATTTTCATCATCTTCATCTAAATCAACCGCATCTACTTTATTTTCTTCTTCTATACTGTAATTTTCCTGAGCTTCTACATAATCCATATCGTGGGCACCTACAGACCTACACCTACTTCTTTCGCAAAAGGTTGACTAAGCGGTACCGAAGGCACACGGGTATATCTACTACTTGAACTACCTCTACCGCCAGTAATTCGCTTTTTACTACAACTACTACTTCCGGGATAAAAAAAATTTTACACTTTTAGCGGTGAGGTTTCTTAATTTATCCATAATATAAATCAAACTAAAAAAAAATCAAAATACACAAATATAATAAAATTAAATATTCAACAATTAATACAATAATTAAAAATTAAAAGACAGAGATGAAACGACAATACCAAATTTGGGTAGTATCCAAAAGTTGCGACTTTAGAAACTTCCACTCATACTTGGTAATCGCAAAATTAAAAAATTAAATTGAGCACTTTAGGAAATATATAGCATATTTGAGAATTGAGATTTGAGAGAGAATGAGATTTGAGAGAATGAAAATTGTGTGAAAAATGATTTAAAAGTGTAGGGTATTTATAGAAATTTTTTTGGGTTTAAAAAAATATTTTAAGTGAAAAAACTTTTTTTTTTTAAATAAAAAATGACTAAGTAGCCGTTTGGACTCAAAAACGATCATATAGCCGTTGGGCCAACGGCTACTTTGTGGCCCAATTTTCAAAATCCATTTTTTTTAAAAAAAAATGATCCAGACTGATTAACCGACAAGCCTGGACTGAATTTGGTCTGAACCAGATTAAATGGGCCTACAAAAAATAACCCAACCTAAAACCCGATACCCTATAACCCGTGAACTCACCGAATTGGGTTGAATAAGTGGGCCGGGGCCGGATCAAACCGACCGTTTGAGAGGTTTCGTTTGCTCCAATATTAAGAAGTGGCTAAATTGGCAAATGTTGCATGTGCATATTGTGTCTATCTCACTTGAAAGTTCTAGATTATAGTTAACACACGTTTGGGTTGGAAATAGCTATTAGGTTGGTCCACTAATAAACAAACTAACATAAATTTTGATAGTTTGAAATTTCATTACAGAAAATCTCAATATTTTATATAATTATTGAGATTTTAATTTTGGATGCGTAGAGATACATAATTGGCTCATAATATATTTAACGAAGATATATTTTTTCCTTATGAAGACACATAATTAGCTCTTGGTATATTTTTTTCGATTTTGGGTACATCTAATGAATATACATTTTTTCCTTGTAAAGATACATAGTTAGCTTTCAATATATTTTTTGATTTTTGATATGTTGAAATACATAATTAGCTCTCCGATACATCCAACGAAGATACATAATTAGTTGAGATTTTAATAATTACTTTGTAAAAGTGGAAATTTGTGTAAATGTGATAAGTTAAGTTGTATGTTAATGTTATTTTTTGTCAACTTATTAAACCACTATTTATTTCCCTCCTAAACCTTATTTATAACGTTTAATTATATGCCATTTTTCACCATAATATGACGGCTAGGCTAGACTTTACAAAAGAAAAGATTCTAAATCTTCCAAGAATATTTAGACTAGACAAAGAAAATTTATCTATTCCATAAGGATTCTTAACAATCTAGTAACACGAGTCATCAACGTTATTACATATTTGCAAACCTATATGCCTCCTAAATCTGTAGAGATAAAAGCATCCAGTAGCCCAAATTATGATCAAAGTTGTTACGACACACTCTAATTTTATTGGAGTCCTATTACCCTCCTGAACTCAATTTTTTTGTCACTCTTCTGTGCTGACGTGACAACTTTATTACATAAAATAGAGTCCACATCAAATGTGCCACGTTAGCTAAAAAGGTTGACAAAAATATGCTAAAAAAATTTAGTTCAGGGGTAATAGGACCCTGTGAAGTTGGAGTGTGTCGCAGCAAATTTGGACATAGTTCAGGAGGGAGTAGATGCTTTACTCAAATCTGTATTTACGTTTAAAATATTACAATTTTGAAACCAGAATAGTTGGTACTGTTTAGCTAGTTATATCATATTACTCATTTTTGTCCATAGTTCAAACTAATTTCCTAATCCAAATCATTCATTTCTTTGTATTCTTACCTTCTGTCAGTAGACGTTATTAATAGGCAGAATTGGACTAATATACAATATGGACAAGATTTGATTACCTTATACACATGTATTGTTTGTAAGTTATTCAACAAAATAACTAGGTTAATTATAGCCTGAAATTTTACCAAACTGTCATGACTTGCATGATATAGTTACCACATTGATTTACCGTGCGTAATGAACCCCAGTGCAGAAAGCGTCAAGGAATATACTTAAATTGATAGTTTGTCCCTCGCGCCCCCGTCTGCAGTGTGCGTTGGGGGGGCTTGTGCTTCTTTTGAAACAAAAACGACTCTCAACATACAACAGATATCTTGGCTCTCGCACCGATGAAGAACGTAGCGAAATGCGATACGTGGTGTGAATTGCAAAATCCCGTTAACCATCGAACGCAAGTTGCCCCTGAACTGAAGCCATTAGGCCAAGGATACGTCTGCCTGAACGTCATGCATCGCGTCGGGCGTTGATCAGGTGCGCTTAAAGTCTTATTTTAGACAGGACTAGCTAGGAAGTAAAGCATTAAGGAACAAAAATGACATTTTCTGGCCTGTTTACCAAACCAGACTCTGCTAAAATGAGTTTGGTAGGGAAGGCATTATACATTGGGCTTATGTTCTTACTATCCCACTGAATTGGTATAGCTCACTGTTCAGTTTGGATTACAGCCCAATACAGAAGGTCCAATATAGAAATTTTATTTAATGGAATGAATCAGCAGGCAATGCACAATAAATTGTTAGAAAAATAACATAAATATACACCTTAATTTACTATATTTACATAAATTCCCACCCTTGTAAAAGTAATTACAAAAATCCTAACTAATTATGTATTCTTCATTGGATGTATCGGGAGCTAATTATGTATCTCAACAAACTCAAAATTGAGATTTTCAGCAATTATGCAATATGTCGAATTTTTTTTTTTTATAATAAATACACTCCAAACTATCGGGATTTATGTTGTTTGCCCTAAATTGTAAGTAGAAATACTTAAGCCTTTAGCATGCTCTGCAAATATTCCCCGTTTCATTTGGCCTCCATATATAATAACGTTTTGTTTTACTTGTTCATTTTAACAAAGAAAGAGAGTTTTGTTATTTCTTTCACATACTATCCTTTGTATTAAAGAATTACATAAAGTAATAGTAATCAAACTTGATTCCAAAGCATTATTAAGAAGGTTAGTATCAATACACCTCTAGTTTTAAGAGGTGTATCAGGTCAAAATAAGCCAAATCGTATAAAACGAAGAGGGTACAAGAAAGTGTCATTTGCATTTTGTCCCTGTTTTGTGTTGCTATAACAACTATTGCTATTTTTTCGCGAGGCATAAATTTATATATTTGTATCTCATAAGTTGTATATGGGCATGACTACATTTTATGCCCCAATAAACATAAATATAATTGGTAAAATATTCAAAAGAATATACTAATGTCACTATATGAAATAACCTAAGTAGCTGCTGGAACCTTCTTGGTAATGACATTTCAAATAAAAGTTTCCAGTAAGGCATGTGTAAGAGCTCTATTGTTGAATGATTATCTTATCCTATTTTCATTTTATATATATATATATATATATATATATATATATATATATTTTTCCATAGTTCATATCTTGTTTGATTCTCTTTTCATTTTACAAATATACTTGATCCATTTGCGTATCTACAAGCAGCAGAATTGTACCAAAATTAGGTGACATTTTATAGAAAATGGGAATAAAAAAGACAAATAAATATTTGTGAAGATCTTTTTTGGCCAAATTAATAAGTATCAATGGGGTGCATTGTACTAAGACTTGTGTGGGATTTTTGTATAGGATGAAGGGAACCTAATAGATAATTGTTACTTCCTATAAATGGTAAAATATCCAAAGGTACGTAACATGCTAATTTATCATGACATTTCACAAAATGTAGTGATAAAAAAAAAAAGGAATATAATAATACTCTTGGCCCTTCAATTGTTGCTAAATTTAATTTCGATCCTTACAATATACGACTATATATATTTAAAACTATTATTCTGTCCTCAATCCGTCTCATATTAGTTGTCATGTTTTGCTTTTTCAGATCAATTTCATTAATTTTTGGAGCTAAATTGAATCAAATATTTAAAATTATAACTTAGATATTGAAAATCTATTTGAAAAGTACTATAAATTGCAATTCTTCTCATATCAATACTATGAAAAAAATATATATTTTTCCAAGCTAATTTGATTTGACGACGAAAAAGTGAAACATGTTAAGTATTTTGAAACGAATGAGTGTAAGTTAATGAGGTAGATGTGCCCCATTTGCACCAACAAATTGACAGTGCTATTGTACTCAAAGACCAAAAATATTACTACTAACATTCTAAAGAAGTCAAATGGTGAATTTAATAGATCCGATATGCTTAGAGACATTGGGGCAAAGGGATCTTCTCTCATTATTATTACTTTGAAATACTTGGAGACAAAATAACCATATTTTATCTTCTCCATAAATTATTTTAATTCTGTATATCAAGTTGTTTCAAAGACACATTTTGAAATGTTAGAAAATGAAGAAAGAAGAAAAAGGGAGAGGATAATAATAACTAGTCACTAAAATTCCACGAGTAAGGCCTCCAGAAGGTAGAGTGTACACAAACTTTATCACTATTTCATAGAGGTAGAATGAGTCTGTTTTCGAAAGAGCCTCAGCTCAAGACGCAACAAATTCAAGAAAAAAAAATGGTAGAGGATAAAGAATACAAAAAGACTTATGACGTGATATTAATTTAGGGGCGGAGCCAGCCCTTTGTTAGGGATTCACACGAACCCCCTTCAACGGAAAAATATTTCATTTATACATGATTAAAATTTATTTTATATATCTATAGTAGGTGTTGAATCTCCTTCAATAAGATTTTCTTCAAATATTGAATTTCCTTAATTAAAATTCAGACTCCGCCTCTAGATAATATTATTGTCTTAACGAGAGTGATTGTTTATTTTTGAGATCAGCAGATAATGCTTCTTTTTAATTCAACAAGTTTACTATTAGATAAATTTATGTTAGTAACCATTATAAATTGAATTGTGTCTCTTTTGCAAAGAACTTGCACAATATATTTAAGGTTGCAAAGAAAATAATTATGAGTTCAACGAATGATACCTGATTAATTATCACGCTACTTAGTACTTATTTAAGTTATAATTTAATATTATTTTACTCATATTATCCAAAAATAAATCTTTAGAACTTTCATTCTCAGGTACTTCCAGAAATAACTCTTTAATATAACCAGAAATAACTCTTTAATATAATACTTTTTGCATATTTCAAGCTATAAAATAATAAATTCTTTAATTTAAAACATGTTGGAACACCTCAAATGGACAAACGAGCAATTTTCGAGCCACATTTGTATAAGCTAAATGGTTTCCTTATGTTAAAGAGATTCAATTAAACTTATACATATATATATATAACATGCACGCATACACAAACAGAAAACTACTCGTCTATTTTCTATGACATATTTTTAAGGGAAAAAGGTTCGAAATATGTCTAAAATTTATTGTAACACACCTCAATTTTGTGAGAGTTCTATGAACCCACTCGATTATTTATTATCGTATTTCTGTGACATATTTGTGTCAGTTAGATCACTGCGTGAATACACGCACACTGAGTTCGTAAGGGTTTGAAGTGGTCCAAATGGACAAATATATGCCACAAAAATACGGTAATAAATAGTCGAGGGTGGTCATAGGACCTCCGCAAAATTAAGGTGTGTTACAACAATTTTTTCAATATTTAGCTATATTTCTGACTCTTTTACCTATTATTAATTTATACATAATCACCTCCTTCCCACGCTTTATTAGTGAAATTAGCTCGAATATGTTGTGTAGACACGCGATTTTTGACCTTCTCCCGAATGTAATATATATATTTCTCGATATTAAATATTTATATTTGATTCGATATTATTTTAATTATTATTTTATTATTAGTGAAATTTTAGTTTAAAAAATAAATAACTAAATGAAGTTAATTTTAGGATATTATTTTATTTTATTCCTATTTAAAAAAAAAAATACAAAAATTTTAAAAAAATATGTTTCTTTTTAAATAAATAAGTTAGTAGTTTTTGTACTATCTTAATTATATTATTTATTTATTTTTGGCTATTTTTAGACTTTTATTGTATTTTCTTAAATATAAAAATTAATTAATTATTATTATATTATTATTATTATTTTATTTGTTATTATTATCTTATTTATTTATTTATTATTTTTTGTTATTATTATTTTTTATTTTATTTTTTTTAAAAAAAATTAATCCTATCCTATCCTAAAAAAAACTACCCCAACCAATCCCACATTTTCCTCACCCTCCTCAACTCCCTCCAACCTCCCCAACCCTTTACATATATATACACACACGGACAACACAAGAGAAAAAAAAAACTCACGGAAAAAACCAAAAAAAAACAAAAAAAAATTGAGATAAACCAAAACCAAAACCAAGATTCACGGACAAAAAAAATGGAAAAGAAAAACACTTAGAAAAAAATAAGGACAGGACACAAGAAACAATGAGTGAAAACAAGAAATAGTGAGAAAAACAAAAAAGGGAAAAAGAAATGGAAAGTTTTTTGAGTTTGGGTCCCCGTTTAAGTTTTTCGGTGACGACATTTTCATTTTCATCTTAAGTTAACTTATCTCACAGGTTCTACTTGAGATCCTTTCTATTTATTTTGTAAGTTTTATTATGAATCAAATAATGATTAAAGTTATTTTAATAATTCCGTAATTTAAGATGTAAAGTTTAATATTCATGTAAAATTTTTTTTTTTTTTATTGTGTTATGTTTTTATTTGTAATTTATTTATTGTATTGAATCAAAGATAAAATGTAATCTTAGTTGGTTTGTAAGTGATTGTCAATTGTTATGTTGCGACTTGTTTGCTTAGTGTTCTTCGTGATTCATTTTGTTAATTATAAATATTAAAGTTCTTAGATGATTAAAAAATATAACGTTTTTTTTAAATGCCAATATATTATTTTGTCATTGTTTATTTTTTAATGAATTATGAAAATTTTATAGTATAATTAAAAAGGGATTAAAATAGTTAGGTGCATGCACACTAAAAGTTTCCATGCACATACAAAGTTAGAAACAACTTAGAGAAAAACGTGAAAAAAAAATATAAAGAATTTTTTTTTTTAAAGTGGATAACAGTTTTACATTTGTTAAGTAATTATTATTATTATTATTATTATTATTATTATTATTATTATTATTATTATTATTATTATTATTATTATTATTATTATTTTCTTTCTTTTCTTTTCTTGTTAACTTCATTGTGATAATTTTGTTAAAAGTGGTTTTATTAATTAACTTTGTTACGTGATTATGTTAATTTGGATTTTAAATAGTTTTGTTAAGTTTATATATTAATAATTTGTTCGCAAGAGTAAGATTAATCCCTTTAGCTTAAAAAGATTTAAAAATATGTAAATATAAATCATAATTGGTAAACTGAAAAGAGAGGAAAAACCCATTTGTAAGGGAGCGAGACGAGTTGCGGAATAATTAAAAATTTGTTGCAAAATAAAGAGAGAAAAAAAAATAAAAATGGATAATGTAAAATTATTTCGAGTTTACGAAATATGAAGCAAATGCCTTTAACGAGGCAAATTTTTGACACATTTAAAATTTTCGTCTCAACTAAGAATGCGGCGCACGCATCTTTCTGAGATATTTTCAAGTAATTCAAGGATGCAATAATGCACTTTGATAAATATTTTTAAAAATAATTTTTCACCGATTTAATATACGAGATATAGAGATATTATAGGTATATTAAAAATGAGCAAATTTAGTCCTTAACACGATATTTCTAAATAGTTTAAGTTAAGTATAAGTCAATAAAGCGACCGTGCTAGAACCACGGGACTCGAGGGGTGCCTCACACCTTTCCCTCGGTCAACAAAATTCCTTACCCGGTCTTCTGTTTTCGCAGACCAAAATAAAAGAGTCATTTTCTTTTGACTAGGAATTCAAAAAGATGGCTTGGAACACCATAACTCGATTCCAAATGGCAACTCTGAAAATAATAAAAATAATCCTTATACAATACCGTCACTTTAATTAGAAAAATTCTTTGACCTCTACCGGAGAGCGAAAAAGGAGTGTGACATGTTGTTGTTAAGCAAATTAACCTTCTTTCATACGAAGTTTCATATGAATTAAAGTTGCTAACCCCTAAGGCTGACACTGTCTAGTAACTTTTTGTCATTTCGAAAAATATAGTATGGTAAATCTGATCCTCAATAATATTCCTGCTACTATACAGTACTCACTTCGTTTTACCATAAATGAATTGTTGGAGCAATTTTAGTGTTTCAAAATAAGTGAATGGTTCACAATTCAAGGTAAATGTTGGAATTTTTTTTCAAATTTACCCCCCATTAAATGTGCATTGAGAGTGATGTATCATGTGTCTTTACTTTTTGAAGAGGGTAAAAATAAAAAAACATGATAAATTTATGTCTTTGCTTTTTTCTCTTAACATGTGTGTCAAAATCTAACAATTAACTTATTGTGGAACGGAGAGAGAGTATTCAGCAAAATTAACACGTTTTCAATCACGAAGAGGAAAGAGTGTAAGTTAGTCATAATAAGTTAGTCATAAAAGTGAATATTTTTCTTAAAAACGCATGGCGGTGGTCCTTCACATCAATGTAGATAGTTGTGGAGCATATGTTAAAATTCAATTTCAAAATTGACCTGAATGACTTTTTGTCCTAATTAACAGCTCATGAATGATAGAGACAACATGTCTACTAGGTGTTTTGGATAATATTTGGTTAAGAAGAAAATATATTACAAGATAAAGTTTAGTACCTTATTTTTTCTATTCATCAATCCAACACTCCAACTTGGGAAAAATAGTTAGAAGAATTTAAGCGAAAAGTATTATTTCATTTGAAATATAATATAATTCTCTACTTTGAAGTTAATGTTATATAATTCTCTACTTTGAAGTTAATGTTTGAGATAATGGATCAGATTGTATTAAAAAATATTTTGTTAACATATTCCAAATATTTTCACTACTCAAGCTAATGACACTATGTGTTAAGTATCTCACATCGAAAAAGGGATGGATAATTGGTCTTTTTATATGAATTTGGACAATCTTCCCCTCATGAGCTAACTTTTGAGGTTGAGTTGGGCTCAAGATTCATTTCTTTATCATAGTATCAGAGTCAGGTTCATCCAATTCATTTATTTCCGATATTGGGCCCCCATCTTATATTGTCCACGCTCCAGATGTCCAGTCCTGGGCGTGCGAAAGGGTTCTTGATCTCCTTATATGGTCTTGAGCAATGCCCCTCATGATCTAGCTTTTGAAGTTGAGTTAGGTCCAAGATCCATTTCTCTTTCACGATATCAGAGTCAGGCCCATCTCAAATCTTTGTTCACCGATGTTGGGCCCCCATATTATATTGTCCACGCTCCAGTTAACGAGGCCTGGGCATGCGGGGGAGCGTTAAGTATCCCACATCGAAAATAGGATGCGTAATTGGTCTCCTTATATGAACTTGGACAATCCTCCCCTCATGACCTAACTTTTGAGTTTCAGTTAGGCTCAAGATCCATTTCTTTATCACTATGCTTTCATCCAACAACTTTTATGTATTTTCACTTGAATTATGTCATCATCGGACCCAAAAATACGCATACCATGTGAACTTCTGATATCTATTGACCCGTCCTCCGTCTTAGACGCAGAAAAAAGTAGCCAGGGAAATTAAATTGCCGTCTGATACAGATAACACAAGGATAAAAGAAGACGGTGCAACTACCATAACCAAACTTTGTTGACTAGGAAGAATAGAAAGGACAACATATTGTACTTTATTCATGTGGAATTAAAGAGAGGGAAATGGAAATACAACAACGATAACAACATATACGGTATATTGTCACAAGGTAGAGTTTTGGGAGAATAAGTATATGTTGCCCATAGCGTTACTTCAGAAGTGATATAGAAAGGTTACGTTGTTTTCGATAGACTCAAGCTCGACGGGGAAATGGTAATGTTAACAAATATTAAAATTTCATGATATGCCACAAATAGCCTTAGGACTTTGACAAAATTGTCCTACTACAAATAATTCAAGGGTGAAATACTTGGGTAATTGGATGATACTTTTGAGAATTGAGATAGCGGCGAGAATTTTTTTGTGCCAACAACATAACATAAGGTAAAATTGACCTATTTTGAATAGTTTGGAATATTTTGACCATCTTCCATTGATATTTTCTTAAAAATCAATTAACTAAATGAACCTTTTGGAAAACGTTTATAACTAAACTATACTACATTTTTCACTATCTACAATTAAGCTAAATAATACCTGGTGGAACCTTCTTGGTAATGGCTTTTCATAAGATTTATATATACAGTATTTATAGTTTCGAGCTCTATTGTTGAATGATGGTTTTTTTTTAATTATTTTTTTCATACGATTTTCATATAATTTTAAAAGTGTACTTAATCCAATTGCGTATCTACAAGCAGCAGAAATGGACCAGATTTAGGAGACAATTCATAGAAAATGGAATTAAAGGTTGAATTAATGTGTAAATATCTTTTTGCCAGAGTATCAATGGATACATTGTACTCAGACTAGTGTGAGGTTTTGTATATAGGATGAAGGAACCTTAATTATAATTTGTCTGGTGAATAAAGCTTAGGCAAAACATTTCCTATAAATGATAAAATATGAAAAGGTTAACGTACTATTATTAGATGCTGATATTTCACTTAATGTACTGAGTTATCCTAAAATGATACTCTAAAAATATAAATTATGAGCTGGATCTTCTGGATCTATATTGTTTTGTAAGTTGAATAATGGTCAATTTAACATGTCTAAAAAAAAAAATTAAAGGCTCCCTCATAGGGAATTCAATAGATAAGTTAAAAGGAAAGGACGACACGCTTGATACTGAAAATGTTATCTCATAGCACATGCCTATATTCTGACTCCTCACTTGAAGTTGATTGGCGCATATGAGCATGCGGCTCGAGATTGATCGTTCATCTAACTAGATGTCTGAATCTAATAACGCGCTTGCTCTTGGCCTCATCCATTAATTAACTATAGTGTATTCAGGGTAAACAAACACACACTAATGCATGCGATTTCTCGAAGGACATATACTAACAAATTTCTTTGAAACCATGTAATATGATGCCCTTTTTCTTTTTCTAAATTTTGATTTCTTTTTTATCATGCAGAAAGTTTGTACAAAATCAAATTCACCAGCTCCTTCATGTGAAGTTTTGTCTAGTAGCTTTTTGTCATTTCTAATTCCAAAATATACAATATGTAATATATTATGTCTCTCAATATTACTATATATGTTTATGGGGAAATGGCGGTGATATATCGTTCATTTCAATGTAGAATTTTGGAGCATACGTTAAAAGGAAAAATTAATTTCAAAATTGACCATAATGACTTATTGTCCTAATTAATTATAACAGCTAATAATCGATAGAGACAAGACGAAAGCCAAATTGCTTCACTGCCTCACTTTCCTTTTATTTCAACTCATAGTCTACTATATCCAGTTTATCATGAAGAAAATAAATGGTCTAGTATGTTTGTAGAGTGTGAAATAAATAAATTTTGGACTTTATATAGAAGTAGAAAAAGAATTGTACAACCACCGTAACTAATTGTGTTGACTATGAAGAAGATTTTCCAAAGGACAAAATATTGTACGCCCCCCATGCATGTCTCACGCGTAAACAAACCAGTATTAACCATGCATGAATTGTTGGAGTATTTTTTTAGTGTTTAAAATAATTGAATTGTTCACAATTAAAGATATATGTTGAATTTTTTTTTTCCAAATGTATCCTCCATTAATTAAAATTTTGATCAAAGTTTCAAAGACTTTATATTAGCAGCTTTCTTGTGTCCACCATTAATTGAAGGGGTACTTTATATTAGCAACTTTTAAGTACTTCTTCAATTAAAAGTTTAGCATCTGTTAAGTACTTAGCAGCCTCCAAGGACTTTAAATGTGTATTGAAAGAAATATATCATTATTAAGGTTTTGAAATTTGAAAAGGATAAAAATGAAAAAACGTGATAAATTTATGTCATTGCTATTTTTTCTTAACATGAGTGTTAAACTCCAACACATTTATTCTAGAGTGGTTTTACCTTTAGTGTAGAGTTTTAAGATGAAAAAGATTAGTTGAACCTCAATATAAATATCGGAGATCAGGGGAGAAATAAAAAAAAAAAAAGATGCTAACAAACAAATAGTGTAAATTAGGCAGTTAGGTTGGAAGGGAACACTGTGGGTCATTTTTATTTGTATATATATGCACCTCCCTAGCTTATCATAATTGGTACGGTACCTATTTCTCATAAAGGACACATACTGTAGACAATACTGCTGGATGATTGATCTTTTTTAGTGTTAACAACACTCTTCTTAAATGTGTATGGGCCATGAGACTTCTCTTTCGAGATTAGTTGAGGGTCTATTGAAAATAATCTCCCAATTTTATAAATGTAGTGATAAAGCCTACGTTATTTTATTTTTGTCAGGCTCTACTTATAAAATTACATTAGATGTCAACGTTGTTGACCCTAAAAAAGTCTTGGTAAGGCCTAATTATATTTTATCATCATCATACTCCACCTGTAAAATTACACTAGACGTTAATTGTACAATTGTCAATACCCCATATCATTTCAAAGCCGAGGATCGATCAAAAACAGGCCGTAATCTGTCAACCGTACAAAGATAGCATTAAGGCCGTACCTCACTTGTGAAAGAGCTTGTTATTGTTGTACAAGACCCCACTAATTACTACTCGAATTACGTACCATTCCATTAGGTTAAACTTCTGATTGTTGTTTGGGTCACGAGATGGCACAACGTATTGTTCAGCAATATGCAGTCAAGATTTGTTTATAATGTAATTAACCGTTTCATAAGTCAACAAAATTTGAAGTTATGATCAGAAATAAACTTGGAGATAGTACAAATCCTTTGTAGTAATTGTTAAAGTCCACTACTTACAACTTTGGCGTGGATCTAGAAAAATTCTACTGTATTAGTTGATTTTTAATATAGAAAAAATACTTATTCACCAAAAAGTATAATTATACGGTCCTTAATAATCTAGTGTAAGTATATGATTATGTTTATTTCACTGGAAAAATGATTGTATGCACTAGCTAGTTGCAAACTAAGATTGCAAAAATCAATATATTATTCGGATAGTTGGGGAAAAAAGTAAGCAAATAATCATGCAAGCCATTGATGTTTTTGTCTTCTTTCTTAAGCTACTAACATGTCGACTTCATTAGTGAATTACAAAAAGTGTTAGAGAAGGGTCATTTTCTAATATAAATAAAGTCTGAAGAACAATTTATGAAATACATTTGATTCAAGAGTCCTAGAAGGATATATTCGATTAATTTTATGGGTGCACTGCTCATTCAATTTCAATCTATACTTAATTACATGAAATTACCTTTTTGTAACATAAAAATCATTCAACTTAATTCATCACATGAAAAGTTAATTTTCTATCTTTTATCATATAAAAGTCATAACTTTAAAACCTTAAAGTTTGTTACAAAAATCACATTTTCTAATTATTTTTTTTCACATAAAAACATCTAATCTTAACCAGCTTCATTAAAAAGTAATTTTACTTTAATTTTCCTATTTTCTACGTGAAATATACTTGCCACAAGCAAAACAAGATGCACATAACAAGATATCATTCATTCAAATTTCAAGCTTAATAACTTTAATTCACGACATGTATACATATGTGTTGAAATATTTATTGAATATGTATAAATAATTTCAAATATAGTAACCAGATGAAAATTGATAGAATTTTTAAATCATATTTATAAAATTCAAATTTTAAATTCAATTATGCAGATCAGTTTGAATTATAATAATGTCCATATCAGCTCAACATAAAGGCAAAAGTGTATATAATACTCTAATAAACTAGTACTCCCTCTGTTTCGTAATAAATGAATTATTGGATTTTGACACACAGATTAAGAAAAAACATTAAAAGCATAAATTTAACACAACTTTCTATTTTTACCCCCCAAAAAAAAAGTTGACTTTGTAACACCTTTTGAAAAATTAATTGATTGTCAAATCATAAGGATAAATTTGAAAAAAAATTCAATAATTCACTTATTTTGAAACACCAATAAATACTTCAATTATTCACTTATTCTAAAACGGAAGGAGTACTACTTATGAAGGAAATAAAATAATGAGAGGACAAAAAAAAGAGTGATTTAACGAGTGGAAAGGACAAGGTAGTTTCGTCATGTAGGAGAAATAAACAACAAGTCGGTGACGTCCAGCTGTTGATCAACTGCCCAACTGCTTCATCTCATTTTCTAACAATCAATCTAACTGCTGCAAAAGTTTCGAGTTTGAGTCACGAATAAGTGTACACATCTCGTATCACTCAGCTCAAGACAAAAAAAAACCGTTCATAAAACTTAATGAGAAATTCAAATTTGAGCATTATAGTGCGTAAATTAAAATTTTATATAATGTTGATATGAATATAGCATAGTGAATAGAGATTTAAATTAAAGGAAAAAAAGAATAGAAATGGTGACAATTATTGAAATGCTAATTTATCAGACAATTGGGCGGCTCTACCACATTCCTTTCGGTTTCAGATTTGCAAACGTGCATCTCCTATTTCATCAATCTTTGTAGAGCGTGCAATGCAGCTACGCACTTCATTAGCATTTTCTTTTACTATTATAAGGTATATATATTGAAGTACTTTTTGAGAATAAGTGTAATAGTTTAAGAGCTATGACAATGTGCTCTTTTCATTATCATACAACTTTGCTAGTAAAGAGCTGAGCTAAAGTAGTTAACCAGTGTCGGAGCTAGGATTTTCAGTAAGGGGTTCACAAGTGAACAACAAACTAATCGAAGGGGGTTCAACATTAATTATATATACATAAAAAATAATTTTAACGATATAAATATAGTATAATTTTCCGTCGAAGAGGGTTTGGATGAACCCCTATATAAAGGGTAGCTCCGCCCCTGTAGTTAACTGTGTGTCTTCTTAAAACTCGTTCTTTTGCTGCATATAGTGTTATTAGGTTTTACTTAAACGAATACTTATCAAATATATTTAGTACGCTTTAATTCATTTAACATCCTTAACATACCGTTAAAAATGATTTGAAGGTATCTCTTTTTTTTTTTTTTTTAATAATCTACAACAGCAACAACATGCTTAGTATACTCCTACAATACTCTTTTTAAACCTACCGACTCGAATCAAAATTGTCACTAGTCCTCCTTCTACACAGGGCGGAGCTACCCTTGGGCCAAGGGTTCATCCGAACTCTATTCGGCGAAAAATTATATTATATATATATAGTTAAAATTATTTTTTATGTACATATAGTAAATATTGAAATATCTTCGATTAATTCGTATGTTTACTTATTAACTCTCATAGTGAAAAATTCTGCACACCTATTATAGTTTCACGATTTATTAGAAGATGATGAGATATACGCATATCTTATCACCATTCTTACGAACATATATACGATCTTAACAGACAACACTAAATTCACTTTTTCTTTTTGATTTCTCATTCGATTTTCAATATTCATATAGAAACTCGACTATCTTCGTAAAATTCCATGAGAATAGAGCGTAGTGAGCACACAACGAAACAGCAAGTGGAACAAATACCATACATATATTTCACCAGATAAAAACAAAGGCTCAAAAGTCAATGAAATTCAGACTTCGAATCACGTGAGATTCTTCCAGCCTGTTAGTGGGACCCAGTCCTACGTGGACCTATTTGAAGTCATCTTCAACCTCCTTACATTTATTGGTTGATCTCATCACTTTTTCACTCATCACTTAATCTCAGCCGTTGATTATAGGAAATAAAGATCTAGATTTGGATTCCCAGCTGTTAATTAAGTCTAGTCAAAAAGTTGCAACCCCACTTGACATTTTCACCTGTTTTAATTTTTAAAACAAATGTTTAAGTACTAATAATAGGATTTTTTTTTACCATTAATATACGGCGTTAAAGTATGATTATGTTAGTATTGTTGATTATGATAAAACAGCTAGTTTGGCTTTACTGTCCCTCATGTTTTAAACGCTCCCTGGTTTTATGTAATACTTAAAACTCTACCTAGGCTACCTAGCTAGTACGAGAATGATTGGTACTTTGCAATTTTTTTTAGTCCTTGCATTTTCCTTTATTTCCATATTTGCCCTCACTCTTGGTTGGGTGGGGTGGGTGGGCTTATTGCATATGACTCCTACTATTAGAATTGTCACAATCAATTGGTAAAGTTTGAGATGAATCAAAGCATGTTCTTTGTTATATGTCATGTGAATTGTTTAAAGTTTCTAACAAATGTTTTGATGAAGAAGCACAAGTTATATCGATACGATCATAAGGTTTTTTAAGGAATTGTTTTTTCTTGTTTATATTCTTTCTTCATAGAAAGTGCAGATAAATTATTGGATCAGACAGTTTCAGATAATAACTTGATCGCATTATGTGTCACAAAAACACAAGTTGGATACATTCATCACAGCACTGATGGACAAATATATTTGAAAGAACTTAATAAAGCTTAGAACGAAGATTACAATGCTCTTCCTTGCAAGAACACAAATGTAAAACAAAATAAAATGAAAGTGTTTATTTGAGTGGCGAGGATCTATCGAAAATAACATGTTCACTTTCATGAAAGTAGAAGAGGTAATAAAGTCAGGTACAAACGACTCTCTCCAAACTCTACTTGTGTAATTTCATTATGTACGTTGTCGTTGTATTGGTTATATTGGGTCATAGAAATATCAAAGATGAGTAGTTCTTGCTTTCGTCAGCGTCAAGTAACAATCTGTTGTTGAAGTAATTAACTGATTTCTTTTGGTAAAAAATAAGAAACCGTGTGACATAACTTTAGGATTAATTGTGACTGACGTAAAATTGATCCTTTTTGTGATTCTTGTAGGAACTATGTACCATTGTTGTTGTACGGAAGTTGTACATAATTAAAGATCCCAACGATTCATTTATGAATCTGGACTATATGACAAAATAAAATGCAGTGAAATTGAAGCAATAATAATACTACTTAAAAAGAAGAAGACTCAATAACAATACTCTATTCAATGTATCCACAATTCCTCTCATTTTCTTAGACCTAATGTTTATAATAAAAATAGTAATTATCTTCCTCCCCTAGATTATTGGACATCCAAATTTGTCAAATCTACGTGCTAATAGCGACAAAACATCACCAGCTGCGACAAATCTGTTCATATCACATTTAAAATTGTTTATTGATAGGACTATCGGAATTAGATTAGAAGATTAGTAGATGGTTGAACGTATTTATTTTCCTTTATTTGTAAGCTTATCTTTTTTATTTTCGTTAATTTTTAGATTTATGTTATTACATACTTATTGTTATTTTAGCCTTGGTTGTCTTATTATCTTTGTGTATCGTTTCAGTTTGTTATTATTGCTTATTTTTATGCTTCTTTGAGTCGAGGGTTCATTAGAAACAACCTTTCTATTTATTTAATTAAAAGAATTGCTGAGAGTGAAAATAAAGAAATAGGACACAACTTTTAAGAATAAAGTAAAAGTAACACTTTTTTTAATTAGTGATAATGAAATATATTTTCAAAACACGCACAAGTTCTTCTATATTTGGCTATTTGCACAACCCCTACTATTTTTTCCCTGATCCCTCCTTCACCTCTTCCGCCCATCCCAACCAAGGTTTTACAAATTATAATTAGGTCCCAAATTTCCTCAATTGACTGTGATTCACTATCAAAATTCGAATCTTTTCGACTACAAATTCCGACTAGTGGACTGTGACTCCCTTTTAACTCATTTTTTCTTTTAAGGTAACAGTAATATCTGTCTACATTCTATTCCCAAAGACTCCATCTATGGGATAAACTAAGTTTTTTATTGTTGTGTTGAACAACCGTTTTGATTATAATTGAGTAACAAGTACTTTTTCATCTTTAATTAAAGATTTCAAGTCTCAAGTTTAAGTATATATATAAAATCGTCTTTGATAAACAATATTTCATCCAATATATCGGCTAGCTAGTTTTTTGACACGAATATGAATTCAATGGAGTCATAATGCAAGTAACACCAAATAAGAAAAGAAAGAAACAGCTGGTTTGCAGATCTACGCACCCTTTTTAGTTATACAAAGTTATAACCCCTACCAACTTTACACAAGGCACTTTCCAAGAACCAACCCTTCACCACAGTCCAAAAAACTCCAATTCTACCTAAAAGGGGCTATAAAAAAAAAAAAAAAAAAAAAGCCATTCCCTTACATTCATGCATTTCTTCCTCACATAAATCTCTATATATACACCCTTTACATCACTTAACCCCACTAATTATAACTCACTAAACTAACCATTCTTCTTATTATTATTCACATATATCACCCTCAATCCAACCTCCCATTTTCAAAAATCCCACCTAGCTAATGGACTTCTTTAATAGGTGTTCTACATCCACTTCTTCATCTTCAGAATCATCGTCATCTGAATCAACACCGCGTAATGATAACAAAGCTGAGAAGATAAAAGGACCATGGAGTGCTGAAGAAGATAAGATATTAACGAAACTTGTTGAACGTTACGGTGCACGTAACTGGTCTTTGATAAGTAAATATATTAAAGGTAGGTCTGGCAAATCTTGCAGGCTTCGTTGGTGTAATCAGTTAAGTCCCAACGTTGAACATCGACCATTTTCTCCATCTGAGGATGAGACTATACTAGCTGCTCATGCTAAATATGGCAATCGTTGGGCTACCATTGCACGTTTACTACCAGGTAGGACTGATAATGCAGTTAAAAATCACTGGAATTCAACGTTAAAAAGACGTTATCAACAATTGCTTCAGCAGCAAAATTCGGGTCAAATGGTTAATGGGTTGGAATTCGGGTCAGGGTCGGGTTCTGGATCCGGGTCGGGCATGGAGTGTATGAATGTTGATGAGAGTCCAAAAGGGAATACTAACAATTATGCTACAACAATGACGACCATGACGATGGCTCAGTGTAATTATACAAGTGGGGTTTGGAGGAATAATAATAATAACTACGGTGGCGGCGAATGTGATGATCCAATGACGACTTTGTCCTTGGCGCCACCGGGGATGGCCGGAGAAGAGATGCCGGAGCGGAAAACGGAGAGTTTTCCGGCGGGATTTTGGGATGTAATGAGAGATGTGATTGCTAAAGAAGTGAGGGAATATGTTGCTTCTACGGGGTTTCCTAATTAGAATATAAAAAAATAATTGTCTTTTTAAAAAAAAAAAAAAATTATTTGTCAATTTTAAAGTTGGCTTTAAGCTTTGATAATCACTTTTAATTGTTGATAAGTTTGCTTATAAATTGATTAATTATATGTTAAATATGTTCTGGAAGCTTACTCTTGAATTCCATCCTTATCAACTCTTTTTAAGTATTACTTTTTTATTTGCTGCCTAAAATTTTGTCTCCCTAACTCCTAATTAAGGTACCACACAACCAAATTCCTAATTATATGTCCTTTGATTTGATATATAAGGGAGAAGAATTTCCTATTCAATTTATCAAAAAGTAGGGGGACCTAACCTACTTTTTATTTTAGATAATAATGTTGTTGCCTGTTTGCATTTGTCCAAAATAAATTAGAGGAAATGATGAAGCATGTTGTTGAAATTCTATCATATATAGTATATGAATTAGTCACCAATAATTGTCCTAAACAGTATCCCCCTCCTTCCCCCCAAACATTTAGCCTATTGACGGACTCAGGATTTAAGAATAGTGACGGACTCAGGATTTAAGGATAGTGAGTGGTTAAAAATATTTTAAAACTGGAAAAAATAAAAATTCACCTTAATAATAAGGTTCAAACCCGAGGTTTCCCTTCCGATGAAGAACCTTAAGGTCAACCTAAATGTCAATGCACCCAACCAACTTTTGTTTTCATTGATGCTTTTATACAATATATATATATATATATTCTCATATATTTTCTATGTAATTTATCTATTTCGCATCGAGTTTAATGGGTGCTGGAGCATTCTAAATGTTGGTCCACCCCTGGTTGTCCTAAATTCCATCATATGATGATGTAAGTTCTAAGTTCAAAGTATGTGCTCAAAAATAGTTATTTAGGAGTAATTTATATCTAACCGGCAAATTTATATCCATCACTTGTGATCCAAACTAGTAATTAAGTGATCATACAAGTTTTTTTTTTTCGTAGCAGTGATCATACAAGTTATGTCTCCAAATTTTGATAAAGTCAAAGTATGAAAAATATTTATTTAATTTATATCAAACCGACGAATTTATATTTATCACTTATTATCCAAATTAGTAATTAGGTGATCATACAAGTTATAATTCTCTAATTTTGATAAAGTCAAACGATTAAGCTGTTTTTTTTTTTTTTTTTTTTGAAATATAAAATATTATTGTCTCACTTGTATTTCACCTAGTTAATTTGCGGTAGAATTCTAACTCTGAAAAATAAGTCGGAGCTCTCTAGCTAAATTTACAAAGTAAAAGATAATATAAATTAAAGGGCCAATTGTAATTGCATAAGATATACCTTTTCACTACGAATTTTGTTTTTCGTAGTCAAATCAAATGATATATATATACCATGATGACAAAATTGAAAAAAAAATTGCCTTAATTTGGTATAGCACAATTTTATAAAGGAAATTCATTGGAATTATTCCCCTCTCTATGGCCGATGTATCTCTTTCGAGGCTTTAGATTGGTAAACCATCAACACTTAGCCATTGAAGATGTTTACATTAAATCACATAAATTTATCATAGTAACGTGATTTAATTAGATAATTATGTAAGTTAATTAAGCAGAGTGTAATTAAGTGTATGCTAATACACACAATTCATCTCTATTGATTTGTTATCTCTTTATCCTTTGGCTTTTAGCTAACAAGTCGCTCTTATCCAATTGGATGATTTGATCGCTATTTTGATTGCTACACGAACTATCTCGCGTTAGCAGAAAACATTTCATCATGTGTTACTAACTCTTTATATTTTGGATCTTAGCTAAAGAGTTGCTCTTATTCAATTGGATGATTTGATGGCTATTTTCATTAATGCACGAAATATCTCTCTCACGTAAGCAGAAAACATTTCATCATGTGTTATAACTCTTTGTCTTTTGGATTTTAGCTAACCAGTCGCGCTTAGCCGATCGGATGATTTGATGGTTATTTTGATCGCTACACGAAATATATCTCGGCGTCAGCGAAAAACATTTCTATCATGTGATCTTTTAGGAAGAATGGGACAAAGAAAAAAAAAAAAAGGAATATACAGAATATTTTCCTGTTTTGTCTTTTTATTTTGGACACAAAGTGGTGTTAGATGTAAAGTAATGTTCCTACTTTCTTCTTTACATAATTTGATTGAAGGCAAAAATATGATCCATATTTTGAACGTGCTCGAGCCCTCTGTTCATGTGAACGCGTTTTTTTCTTAAAAAGTTTTAATAAACGTTACTAACTTGAAATAATTAGTCAGTGTATAACTTGAATAAAGTAACAAAAGGATAAAACTATCTTTATCGTTTTCCTCATTACTTTCTAGTTTATATTACAAAAGCAATATGTCAGTATTGGCATTTTTAAGCTCATTTTGTATCAATTTTCTCTTCTTCTTGGTCTGCCAGGGCTTTTGTGAAGAAAGTTGAAAGTTATTATAATAATAAAATCCCTAGTCACTGCTGATTTCTCTATAAATATTAGAGTTACTCTGAAGAAAATCCTTTTAAGACTTCGATATTTTTGAACGTACAACTCGTATGAGGCTTCTCTTTACGGTAGTTTTTTCCAATAACGACCAACAAAATAGGCCTTGATTCTAATAACGCCTCCTAACCCCGATGTGTGGCTAGCATCCATCGAAAGTCAAAAAAAATTGTGAGTTCTGTCGTTTCGCTCGTTTGACTTGAAAAATGGCTCCCCTCCCCCTCTCCAAGGCAACCCGATCTATTTAATAGCCCATCTAAGAACCGTCCGAAAAGTTTCGCCCAAAATATTTTTCGTGGGCTAACAATTACTTTTCAGATTTTGTGTAAAACTTCAGGCGAAGCTTGACCAAGCACGCTATTTCATAGCCACACAAATATGTTTATGATTTTTGTAGATCATAACACTCATGGATATATTTTCTTTAAAATGATATCTTGCCCTATCAAATTTATATCATAGTAGGATTGGCATAAGTATTGAAAATTTTGAAATATCCTATAGAATCGAACTATTTCGGTTCTTCGATTCTTCCATTCGATTACGATTTTATTTTATTTTTTCCAAAATTTCAATGTTTGATTATGTGGAAAATTACATTAGTTTAATGTATACGCTAGGTGTGAGTAAGTTTTTTTCGGGTTCTGATTCCGAACTTGAATTAGATGTGTTAAACTACATAATTACCCCTCATACTAATACTCAGACTTGGACCCAATAAATTACTGATCCAGCCTCACTACCAAAGCCCATCCCTAGCTTATGGGCTGTGCACTAAATCATATCCAAACAACAGCCCTAGTTAACATCATCTTCCTCTGCATGCACCAAATTAGTTTGTGAGTGCAAAAATCTATTCAACCGATAAATCGAATCGATAAAAATATTATTGATCTATCAACATTGGGTTAACGACTTTTTAATGAATTTATAAATTTTTTAATTGGGATATCATTTCAATTTCTAATTTTAAGGTTTTAGTTAATGGTTAAATCGATAACCTAATAAGATTATATTATAATTAAGTTTTTATTCACACTATATAATATATAATGACTTTAGATTCTATATTTGTTACTACATTGTTGATTTGTGTTGTATCGTGTATGTTTTCCGGTTGGCCGTTTGATGTAAGGGCAGATCACGGGTTCAAGCCGTGTAAACAAACATCTTATAGAAATACATGATAATGTTGCAATAATAGACCTATTTGGTGTGGCATAACGAAAGCTTTAACATACCGGGCTAAATAGTCCATTTTTAAACTAAAATAGTAGCCTATCATGCTAATTTTACGTTAACAGACTCCTAAGATCTCGTAACAGAGTAGAGTTTACAGCAAAAACAAACGGAATTTGTTCATAGTGTTTACAAATCGAAAACTATAAACCGAATCGATCTAAGCATGATTGTGAAAAATTACCATAAAAAGAAAAGCATCATACGGGTTCTGCGTAACTGTTGGGATCGAAATTGATAGAACAAGCAAGAATAAAAATCAGAAAAATTCAGAAACAAACTTCGTGAGAATAACTCTTATTTATAGGGCAAGGGTTAGGGTTTATATTATATCTTTCAACTTTCTACGTATCAATCACAACGCCATGGCCAAACAAATAGAAGAGAAAGTTGATTCATGTGAACTTGTCACAAGTCGAATTATACTAAAAGAGATTCAAAAGGAGGTTAAAAAAACTAAAAACGCCAGTACTAACATATTGCTCTCTCCATTATCATTCCATGCTGTACTGAACATGATGGCCGCCGGAGCAACGGGAGATACATTGAATCAGATGCTTCAGTTTCTTGGTTGTAGGGATATTGCTGGTTTAAATTCAAAGTTTTCTAATATGGCTGCTGTTCTTGCTAGCAATTCTAATGGTGGTCCTGATTTGAGTTTTCTTAATGGAATGTGGTTGGCTCATACACATAAACTCAGAGATTCTTTCAAGGAATTAGCCAGCACTCTTTATAAGATTGAGCCTAAAGTTGTTGATTTTAAACTCAAGGTGAGTGCCTCGTTTGATTTTCGTTGTTGTTACTGTTCTTTTTTTCTCAAAGCGTTGTATTGCTTGCCTTACTAGTGTCATGCTTTCTTTAATATTGTATATCCTTTTCCATAACTACTTTGATGCACTTGAGTCGAGGATCTTATGGAGATCTTCTCTCTACCTCCACGAATTAGGATAAGTTCTTCATATACTCTATCCTTTCTAGGCCTCACGGTATATATTGTTGTAGTAGTTGTTATTATGTTAGCATCAATGGTGGAGTCAGAATTTTCATTGAGGTTCAACATCTACTATATATGCATAAAAAGATATTTTTAACGATGTAAAAATAATATAAGAATAGCAGAATTTTCTGTTGAGGGGAACCCTGGAGCAAAGGTAGCTCCGCCACTGGTTAGCATATGCCTTAAATTTGAGGTTTGCTTACAGAAAAGATCACAGTAGGTTGCTGGTTTAATTGTTCTTTAAAACTTGCCATTATTGTGTCAAATAGTTCTGACTATATTTTTTTTTTTTTTTTAAGAATTTATGTAAATAGAAGTCCACCCAACTGATTTAACTAAAAACAGCAAGCAGACATAATATATGTATGATCGGGTATAATGAGTGCATAATCTATGTATACTGGATAGGAAAAGTAAATAGTAAGCAGTAAATCTGTGTAGAGATCCTTTATTTGTATTTCATCGATACAACATCATTACTCAATATCCACAAATGATACTTTTATTATTCCAGGATCTTGTTGGTGGATCAAGGATTTGAACTTGTAGGTTCAATCTTTAACATTATGTTGGAATATGAACCGCGTACTTCCACATGGTTTTCTTGTCATCTGTTTTAGCTATTTCGTGTACAATGCTGAGTTTCATAAATAAATTGAGTTCAGTATTATCGTATGGATCGATTCTTACATAGCAAATAAACACAATGAATTCATTATATATTCTGCAGGAAGAGGTTGTAAAAGATGTTAACACCTGGGCGGAGTCCGCATCAAGAGGCCTTATCAAAGATATTCTAAAGCCAGATCACATCAGAGAAGAAACAAAGGTCCTTTTAGCAAACGCCTTGTATTTTAAAGGTACATGGAAATTTGATGAAAAATACACCAGAGACAAAGACTTTTATCTACTCAACGGTGACAAAATCTCAGTTCCTTTCATGACTGGCTGCGATGAATTCACCTATGGATCATTTAGAGGCTATCAAGTTGTTAAAATTCCATATGACATTGGAAAAGAAATCGATAACAAAGAGTTCTCTATGTTTATCTTCCTTCCAAATGAACAAAATGGATTGCCTAGCTTATTGGAAAAAGTGAATTCTGACCCGAAGTTCTTTACTAAAAAATTCAGGCTTCGGTATGAATCACTTGATGAATTCTACATCCCAAAGTTCAAATTCACGTACACTGCAATGAAACAAATTGTAAGAACAATGAAGGAAATCGGATTGACCCTTCCTTTTAACGATGAATGCACAGAAATCACAGAGATTGTGGAACCTGATGGACAGTCATTCTATATCAACGGGATAATACAAAAGGCATTTATCGAAGTAAATGAGAAGGGTACTGAAGCAGCAGCTGTTACTGTGTTGTCCGATGATGACATGGGATGTTGTATGTATGAATCCCCTGGTCCAAGATTTGTAGCAGATCACCCTTTCTTGTTCACGGTAAGGGAAGAGGTTTCAGGATTGGTGCTTTTCACTGGAGCTGTGCTTAATCCATCAAGTGATCATTCAGATCCTAGTTCATCAAGTGAAGAGGATGATTACTAAGTACAAAAAAGAGGCATGGGAAGAATGTTTTAGGGCTATTTTTTTTGAAACATTTCAATTTGTTTTAGGAACTTTTGAGTGTTTATGTTTTCCTTATTAATCTTTCAAAGGTTCAACTTATTTGATTAATATTACAAATGCTGGCTTTAGAGTTGCACATGTTGGTTTTTCTTATGTGTATACGAAGTATGATAGGGCGTGTTGGGGTCCATTACTCGGGACTCTGACTAGTACTTATACGGGTACCGGTATATTTTGTGATGATACTACGTACAATTAGTGACCTTGAGTTGGCCAAAAGGAAGGACAGTCTTCATATTTCATCAATGAATAGAGAAACACATCCTTATTAGAAAGTAGAAAGTAGAAGTGGGAAATTTTCTTTTACCAAAATTTAGAACATCCTTGTGATTTGGAGCTCTCAAGAATCTAAGGGGTAGTTTGGTGTGAGGTATAAGGGATAAATAGTCCCGGGATAAAATGAAGTACTGTTTTATCCCATGTTTGGTTGGGTTAGTTATTAGTTAGTACCGGTTATATTTATCCCACCATTTACACCATAGTGATGGGAATAAATTATCACATATACACGGTGTCATAGTGATGGGAATAAGTTTTCCAACCAAACGAGATTTGGTCTTTTATATATGTTAGCTTTGCATGAAGGCTAATTACATGTTATTTTGTATACTCCTATCTAATATTAGTGCGATGAACCGGAAAATTCGATCAAACATAGACTTGTTTGAATCATTATCCAAATCTGAAAAGTGTATATAAATTGGGCGGAGGATATACATTTTTTTAAAGAAAAAGTTAAGAGGCGTTATTAGAATCAAAGCCTATAAAAAACTACCATAAAGAGAAGCCTCATACGTGTTCTACGTCCTAAGATATCCAAGTCTCGAAAGGATTTTGTATAGCGAAATCAGCAGTGACTATAGGGTTTTAATTATAATACCTTTCAACTTTCTTCACAAAAGCCATTGCTAACCAAGAAGAAGAGAAAGTTGATTCATGTGCACTGGTGAATAGTCGAATTATACTAAAGCAGATACAAAAGGAGGTTAAAAATACTAAAAATGCCAATACTAACATATTGCTTTCTCTACTATCATTACATGCTGTACTGAGCATGACAGCCGCTGGAGATACACTGCTTCAATTTCTGGGTGTTAGCAATATCGATGAATTAAATTCAACGTTTGCAAATATGGCTGATGTTATTGAGAGCAATGGTAATGGCGGTCCTGATTTGAGTTTCCTTAATGGAATGTGGGTGGCTCATACACATCAACGTAGAGATACTCTTACAAAGATTTAGCCAATGCTGTATACAAAACTGAGCCTAAAGTTGTTGATTTTAAACGCAAGGTAAGTGATCTGTTTATCTTATGAAGCTTTACAGCTTGTTTGGATGATTGTTATATATCGTTTCACAACATGCATATCGTGTTTTTTGAGTTTCGTACTTGAACCATAAGTATGTGAGGAAAAGAGAACAATTGATAGTCGAGGTGTGTTTTGATAAATAGTTGGTGATAGTCCAGTTAGGAAACTCGTACACCTAATCGTTTAGGTACGGAACTCAAAAACCAGAATACTTTAAGTGTGTTTTTGTCCATTAACTCTTTGAACTAACAATAAAATCGGTAACAACCATCCAAACAAGCTGAAATTGTTGGTGTTTTCAATGGAAAGTGAAATTATTTGTATTGGTGCTTTAGATGAAAAGTAGATCTTGAAATTTTAGAATCAAGATCATTCACTACCAAGAATGCCACCTCTTCATTTGTAAAGTTCATGTCACTTCATACATTATCATTGTACAATGTAGTCAAGGTATAAGTTTCTCTGGGCTAAATACATATACAGGCCCCTTAACTATTTCACTTTTCCCGTATAGGCACCTCAATTAAGACAGGTACCTATTGAACCCTTTACTCCTTCACAAATGGTTTCAATTGAGCCCAATTGTCCGACGTGGCACCTTTTTAAAGCCTTCTTTTTTAACTTGTTGAGCGCATGTATGTAGTCGCCGCCTACGTGTAAATTTTGACCAATTATAACCAATTATATTTTACACCTCACCTTTTCTTTTAATTAATACATAAATATAATTTCCACTTCATCTCCCCCCTTATAACGTCAAATCCCTCATACCCATTCCAAAATCTCTCTATCAGAAACCCTAAAATCGCGATATCACTGCCAATACTACTAATTTATGCTTCGTCTGTTCTTTAACGAAAAGTTACTTTGTGTTTTTGAGTGATTAGTTCAACTTTGACACTGATTTCAATATTTCTTTACTGGTTGCGAAGAATCTGGAGTTGGATCTCAAGAATTGTTGCTGTTTTGTGTTTGAATCGCACTCGGGTATGTTTCAAATGTCAATATTGTCACATTTTGTCATGTATTGTAGTTGTAAATGGTTTATTATTTCTTTGTTACTATATTACGTTAGTTATGGTAGTTTGGAAATATCTAAAAAAAGCTAGGTTTTTTTTAGGGATTTTACTATTCATAACTTGTCAGGTATTTTTGGGATTTTGTTTCAGGAATCTGATGGCTAATATTATTATTACAACTCGTTTTCACCATGGTGGCAAGTTTGTTTCTGATGAAGAATATGGTCCACGCTACATAGGAGAAAGTGAGGTGGAATATGTAAGCATGGACAAGGACCACTTTTCTATATCCGAGTTGCTTTATTATACTAAAGAATTTGGGTATATGACTGTTGGTGGGTTCTACTTTAAAGACCCTAAAAAAGAAAGTCTTTATTGAAGTAGAAAATGACTTGACTTTGGTAAGTCTTTTTGAAGACCTAAAAGATGGGGACTTTTTAGACTTGTATGTGAACCATGTTGTGGATGAGTTAGAAGTGGTAGAAGATGGGGTCCCATCTGGTTTTCTTTGTGGTATAGTAGGTGATCAAAGTAATAATGTGGTTAGTGAAAATAGTAATGTGGGTGAGAACATATCAGCAGTTCATGATATTAATGTTGAAGGGTTACATGAGGAACCTACCCAAACTGACAACATAGATATAAAATCTGGTGCAGATGAACTCTCATATCTAGAAGGGGCTGAAACAGATCTTGATAGTAGTGCTGATTCTCAGGAGTTTAATATACCAGAAGATGATGATTCTGAGGTTGATGAAGAGTTAAGAACTCTTAGAAATGAAAGGAGAAACTGTGTGAAACAAAAAAAAACTGTCCAAAATGAAAAAATAAAACTTGGATCAGCAGGTGTTGATAGGGAATTTGGAGATATTGGAAGGAATAAGGCTGCTAGATACAGTGGAAGATTAGAGGGAGATGAGGAGTATATAGATAGCTCAGAAGTTGATAGTGATGACAATGTTGATGGACTGAAACCTGAAGCTATCAGGGGTGTTGATTTACCAGCAAGAAGGAAAAGTAAAAAGGTAAGATTTGATCTTGATTGTGTTGTGGCTATATTTGAGCTTGATATGATATTTGAAAATGCTAAGAAATTTATAAAGGTTGTGGCTGAGTATGCTGTTGAATACAAAGTTAGATTGAAGCTTAAGCCTAATGAAAAACATAGAGTTAGAGTTAGGTGTGAGGACAAGAAATGTAAATGGTTGTTGTTTGCTAGTATTGATAAGCATTCTGGTGACTTTATTGTGAAGCACTACTATCCTGTACATGTATGCACTACTACAAAAAAACAAGTTGTGCACATCTAAATTTATTTCAAGTAAGTTCAAGAATGAAATAACTTTACAACCTTATATAAAACTGTGGGAAATTCAGGAATTGGTGAGAAAAAAGTTGGGTTTATATATGGGAAAAACTGTCTATAGCAGGGCAAAGCATAGAGTCATTAAATAATTCTTGGGGTGATTGGAAGATGGAATTTTTAAGGTTGTGTGACTATGCAGACATGATAAAACATACTAATCCTGGCAGTTCTTGTTGGGTGAGGATAGATAGAGAATCTCAACCTGAAAAAAAATCTATTTGTTTATTTTTATTTATGCTTTGATGCATTAAAGAAAGGCTGGCTGGCAGGGTGCAGAAAAATTATTAGGTTAGATGGTTGTTTTTTGAAAGGTTATTGCAAAGGTGAATTGTTAGTTGTAGTTGGGAGAAATGAAAATAATCAAATGTATCCAATAGCCTGGGCAGTGGTTGATCAAGAGACAAAACATAGCTAGAGTTTCTTCATTAACCACTTGATTCAAGATTTGAACTTAGGCACTGGACATGGACTGACTGTCATGTCAGATATGCAAAAGGTTAGTGTATTTTTTAAACTTTAATTTTGATGTCTTCTATTTATTTCCTATAAAGTCCATGTTTATATATTTTGTGTTTTGATTTTGTAGTTATGCTGATGTAGGGTCTTGTACCTACTATACTTGAGTTGCTACCACACTGTGAAATGAGGTGGTGTGCAAGACACATCTGGTCCAATTGGCATTAAATCTGGAGAGGAGAAGAAAGAAGAAAATAATTTTGGAGGTATGCTAAATCCAATTTTGAAGTGAAGTTTTTGGATGAGATGGGCAAACTCAGTCAACTTGGTAAGGATATTTGTGAGGACTTATTACATTATGAAAAAAATCATGGTGCAGGGCATATTTTAGGGAACATTCTAAATGTGACATTGTTGAGAATAATATGTGTGAGACATTTAATTCATGGATTTTAGCTACTAGACATAAATTTATAATCAGTATTGTAGAGGAGATTAGACACAAGATAATGAATAGAAATGTTGAAATGAGGAAGTTTGTTGATACGTGGATTTCAGACATCTCTCCTATGGCTTAGCTAGTACTTGAAGAAAACAAAGATATGGCTAGAAATTGCACAGTTAGGTTCAATGGACAGATTGGGTATGAAAGTTTAGATAGTCCTTATAAGAATATAGTTGATATTAGGGCAAGGACTTTCACTTGTAGAAGCTGGCAATTGAGAGGCATACCATGCCAACATGCTGTATTGGCTTATCAGCATAAAGGTATAGAGCCTGAATTTTATGTGGAAGAGTGGTATAAGAAAGATACATTCTTGAAGGCTTATGGCTACTTTCTTCAACCAATACCTAATATGAAAATGTGGCCTAACACAAGTGGTGTAGTGATTGATCCTCCTGAGCCTAGACCAATGCTTGGCAGACCAGGAAAGAATAGAAAAAAGGAAAAAATGAGCCTAAGAAGAAGTATGGAAAGCTATCCAGGAAAGGACTGGAAATTTCTTGCTCCAAATGTCATCAAATTGGTCATAACAGAACTCTCTGTAAAGCTCAGGTAATGCACTCATTTCTTTTAATTCAATAATTAAATTTAGATATTTATAATATATATTTAATAGCCTTTATTGTTAGGATGGAATGGGACAACCTGGAAGCTCTAGCTAGCCACCGAGCTCTAGCAGGCCATCAAGCTTCAGCCAGCCACCAAGCTCTAGCAGGACACCAAGCTTCAGCCAGCCACCAAGCTCTACCATGCCACCAGGTTTCAACCAGCAACTAAGTTTCAGCAGTTCTATGTGTGTTGATACCTCAGCAGTTACAAGAGTGCAGCCAGCTGGAAGAGGTAGAGGTAGAGATAAAGGTACTGACAAAGGTAGGTGAGCTGGAAAAGGCAAAGGATCTGGAAGAGGCACTGACAAAGGTAGAGGGAAAAAAAATGTATCTGATCAGCAACTTGGGAAAAAAGGACCATTGGAGCATCAACATCATCAGTAGGACAAAAGAGGTCTAAGGCAGTAGGAATTGATATCTACACTGATCAAATGAGTGGCATTCAAACATTAAATGTAAGTCTGAATTACAACTTCAATTCATGTAATTCATAATTATCTTTTGACAAAGATAATTTTACTTTATTTTATGCAGCCTAGAACTAGAGGTGAAACAATTGTCACTCCGGGTGTTTACCAAGATGCAACTCAAACAAATATTGATATTGGTTATAAGCCTCGAGGAATGAAGTGGAAGGGAAAGAATGATGTCACAACTTCTCAATTGAATCATATGAGTCAGTCGAAAAAGAAGCCAACTTGAAAGTTCTAGTGCACCAGAAAGAAAATGAAGTTGTTGAATTAATTATGTTTTTAGTACAATGTATATTTTGGTGATTAGTTGTATGGCTACTTTGATATTTTGTTGGGGTTTTTGAAGATTCTGAACTATATTTTGTGGTCAGTTTAGATTAGTTTTTGATGAACACTAAATGTATGGTTGGAGCTCATTTTGAGCAGTTGAATAGTACATTATTGTGTTTAAAATGTCGATCAGTTGCACTTGTGCTTTTGTGCTTTATATAATTATTGAATGGTGGTTCCTTTTGTGTGAAACATTTGACAACTTTGAATCATTTAAATGAATCATTTGAACTCTAAAAAAATAGACTACAGTAACCTAACTAAACCAATTACAAAGTAAAGCAAAATCAAAACATAGTAAGAGTAACATTTCACAACTTATCTTCATTCCTACTTAATTGTTTCATACACAACATTCCCACTACAACAGGAAACCCAAAGAAAAACAGTCCCATACAAGTAATATATTTCAGAATTAGCCAAATCAAAGAAACCTAAGCCAATATTTGCCAAAATCTAAGAACATTTCTTGAAGAAATTCCATGTAGCCAAAATCACTATCGCCCCAACGCATATCACTTTAAATTTTCTTGATTGATTCCTCTCTTCTTCAAATAATTTGACTTTTTTCAATAAACCCCACATCACCCTCTTTGCTTGAGGAGGCATTTCATCATCATACTAATCGAAGTAATTGCATCCACCTCTCGCCTACAGGTTTAGAGAAAAAATTAAACTAAAAAATTGCATCCACGAATCAAAGTAATTGCATTTAGTCTAATGAAGCAGTAAAAGACGAATACCTTTGAAATTTTGCAGCAAAAGAATCTCCGACCAGTGTTGAGTTGTGTCCACGAGGTCTTAATTTCAGCTTTCACCCCACATAAACATACTCCTTTTGGAATTGAAGAAGATGAAGACAATGAAAAAGATGAAGGCAATGAAAAAGATGAATTGGACATTACTACTAAAAACGTGTAAGAAGAAGAAATTAATAAGAGTAGAACAGTTTAAACGGAGCAAGAGAAAAGGCAAAAAAGAAATTTAGGAGGAGAAGGAGAATTCCTAGTAATTTCTTCTTAGGAGACAAAAATGGTGGATATTAAGAATTAGGTATTAAAAGAGGAAGAAAGAGGGAATTAAGGTTTTTATTGAAAGAAATTGGGTATAAGAAGAGAAAGAATGATCCGTTGGGTGCCACATAAGCTGGTTCCATGACATTTCACGCGCGTCCCAGACGTGTGTACACGTAAAGTGCCACGTCGGACAATTGGGCTCAATTGAAACCATTTGTGAAGGAGTAAAGGGTTCAATAGGTACCTGTCTTAATTGAGGTGCCTATACGAGAAAAGTGAAATATTTCAGGGGCCTGTATATGTATTCCGTCGTTTCTCTGAATCATCAATGATGCTTTTGTCATTCTAGAAACTCTATCTGTAGACCTTGTGAAATCTAATGGTTTCGTAGTCTATGAATTTCCATACACATTATTTCAAAGAACTATTTGATACAATACAAACTTGGTATGTATAAAAAAAAAATACAAAAACAGTCCACAAACACAACACAAACCCAAAAACTAAAGAGAACAACTCTCGGCTTCACCAACAACACCAAAGAACGACGAGATACAAGGTGTTTCACATTAAAAAATAGTAAGGGCACGAGATGAACAAGATAAGAACAACAACAACAAGAATTAACAACATGACAGGATGAACAACGATAACAAGATAAAAACAATACACGGTTTTACTAACACAAGAACAAACGATTACAAGAACACAAACTACTACAAGATTACAATGAAAGTAAAGGGATAGATAGATAAACAATTGAAAATGTAATCTTAAGAACCCAAGATCTTATTCCACTCTTGGACGTACCCTTAACACCACACACGACAAAAACCTATCTCTTACGTGACACTAGATCGGAATCCACCTCCCAAGCATCAACGTTTCTATCAAAATGCAAACACAAGTGATTCCACAATTGTATAAGCCCTAGTTACGATTTGGTGGCTATTCCAAGCCCTACAACTAAAGGGTGTTACAAGTTTAATCTTTCTTCAATATTCAACAACTTCGTAAATAAATCCTACAATGTTCTATTTCTACTACATTACAATAATAGACAAATGACTAAAGGGCCCTTTAGTGACTAGTCTTTAAAATGGGGCCCATTGAGTGCACCATATGGGCGGTTTGGGCCTCCTTCACACTTAGACTTGTGTACTCTCTCGGTTGTCTTTATCATACTCAAAAAAATATTCATGATGACGATAGTACTCGTATCATCCTCTCCGTCTTGAGAGAAATTTGCCCACAAATTCATGACCTCACCTTGTTCAATTAGGCACGTCAAAAGAAACCACTTAAAATAGTCTGCAAAAAAAAAGTGAAGGAACCGGGAACTTAATAACAACAAATCTCGACCAACATCTACATTTTTCACCTTGGTTTCCCTTTTATCTCCATCTTGAGCTTTGTCTTCAATCTCACCCGATTCAATTCCCAACTCTTCTCTTGGTGGCGGGTTCATTGTCGAGCTCTACGTCTTCCTCTCAACACTTCTTCCATCATATAAGCATCATCATTGACTCCATATCCTTCATGTACCTTTCTACCATACTCCTCTATATGGACATATCGATTTTGGTGAAGTGGAGTTTCGGTTGAGAGGATTGCTTTGGTAATGTGGAGCTTCGCTTGTGCAGCTTAGATGTAAGGAAATTGGTTTCCAAGTCCTTCTTGCTGGACTTGATCAAATTAAGGGGGAAGTGACCTGTTTATGTCTCGGGTTGGAGGGCATTAGGTGGCTTGGATTATGTCTATGTCATTTAGTGGTGGTCTTGGAGGATTGATCGTTTGAGGTAAAGTTTTAGGAGTAGAAACACGAGAGTTCCTTCAACTCTCCACTGGATCTATCCCCTCAAGTATAGTAGATATATCCGAGCCTAATTTTTCAAGGCTCGCATTCGTCTTAGCCATGTCTCGGGAAATTGCATCAAGGTGGGCCAAAATGGCTTACATTATGGCCAAGAAGTTACCTACAAAACAAAAAAAATACGTTAGTTGTACAAAAATATCCTCACTCTTTCTTTTTATTTCTTGTCTCTCGGATCCCTCACACTCAATATCACAAGTGTTGCAAGCTTGCTTGTACTTCGAGAGGTGGAATCCAACATTCACAATGACTCCAAAGAGTAAGGAAAACACAAGGACATATTACAATGACTCAAAAGAATTAAAACACACAAAGGAAAGTTAACACGAAGAACGATTTCAAAACTAACTTACAATCTAGTGCTAGCTTGTAAGTTAGTAATGGAATCAACAAACGAGACCAAAGAACAATAAATTAAAACTAAAAGATCAAAATTTGAGCTTAAAATATGTTACGTGAACAACAAAAATAATGATGTGGCAGCACACTATTGGTCACGGTTTCGACGTCATTTATTCACCAATTTGAAGTCTTGATCACTTTATAATTTGAAATGGTGAAATTTGGTTAATGGAGTGAAACTACAAGTCTTGAACTCTCCTTCAAATTCAAATTGAAAAAGTCAAGACTTGACTTGTACTTGTTCCACAAAACAAGGTCCTTGAAATATGGAAAAGTTGTTGGAAAGTGGTTGAGATGTGATTGACTAGTTGGTGAGTGATGATAAGTCTTTCAAGACTAACAAAGTTCTCACACCTTTTCCTTCACCTTTTTGGATCTAACTTTCACTTTATTTTAACAAGGTACGAAGGCTGGGAAGAACATCAAGAACACTTCAACAATCACCAAGATCCACAACACAACCACACAGCCAACACCACTGCAACAATGTTTTTTTCACCGGCCGAGACTACAAAACATAGTGTTGTATTTCGATTTTAACAAGAGATGAAGGTTGTGATGAACAACAAGAACTCAACAACAACCACCAAGATCTTCAACAACGCCACATCAACAAGGCCTTCAACACGGTCAAGGCTAGAACAACAACAACATACAATTGGCCATACTTTTTCACAACAACAATATCAACAATTTCAAACTCAAATCTAGATCTAGGCTCAAAGTGTTAGTGAACAAGAAAACTAACACTATAAACAACTAAACAAACAAAAAACACCTAGATCTAGAGACAAACTTTCAGCCAAGACTACAACAACAAGAACACAATAAGTTCTCGGCCAAGAACAAGAACAACTTCTACTTTTTTTTTTATCTTCAAGTGAGCTAGCCCAAGATTTGATCTTGTAGGAACAAGATCAAGCCATGCTCTAATACCAAATGATACAATACAAACTTGGTATGTATAAAAAAAAATACAAAAACAGTCCACAAACACAACACAAACCCAAAAACTAAAGAGAACAACTCTCGGCTTCACCAACAACACCAAAGAACGACGAGATACAAGGTGTTTCACATTAAAAAATAGTAAGGGCACGAGATGAACAAGATAAGAACAACAACAACAAGAATTAACAACATGACAGGATGAACAACGATAACAAGATAAAAACAATACACGGTTTTACTAACACAAGAACAAACGATTACAAGAACACAAACTAAGGCAACCCGATCTATTTAATAGCCCATCTAAGAACCGTCCGAAAAGTTTCGCCCAAAATATTTTTCGTGGGCTAACAATTACTTTTCGGATTTTTTGTAAAACTTCAGGCGAAGCTTGACCAAGCACGCTATTTCATAGCCACACAAATATGTTTATGATTTTTGTAGATCATAACACTCATGGATATATTTTCTTTAAAATGATATCTTGCCCTATCAAATTTATATCATAGTAGGATTGGCATAAGTATTGAAAATTTGAAATGTCCTATAGAATCGAACTATTTCGGTTCTTCGATTCTTCCATTCGATTACGATTTTATTTTATTTTTTCCAAAATTTCAATGTTTGATTATGTGGCAAATTACATTAGTTTAATGTATACGCCAGGTGTGAGTAAGTTTTTTTCGGGTTCTGATTCCGAACTTGAATTAGATGTGTTAAACTACATAATTACCCCTCATACTAATACTCAGACTTGGACCCAATAAATTACTGATCCAGCCTCACTACCAAAGCCCATCCCTAGCTTATGGGCTGTGCACTAAATCATATCCAAACAACAGCCCTAGTTAACATCATCTTCCTCTGCATGCACCAAATTAGTTTGTGAGTGCAAAAATCTATTCAACCGATAAATCGAATCGATAAAAATATTATTGATCTATCAACATTGGGTTAACGACTTTTTAATGAATTTATAAATTTTTTAAATTGGGATATCAATTCAATTTCTAATTTTAAGGTTTTAGTTAATGGTTAAATCGATAACCTAATAAGATTATATTATAATTAAGTTTTTATTCACACTATATAATATATAATGACTTTAGATTCTATATTTGTTACTACATTGTTGATTTGTGTTGTATCGTGTATGTTTTCCGGTTGGCCGTTTGATGTAAGGGCAGATCACGGGTTCAAGCCGTGTAAACAAACATCTTATAGAAATACATGATAATGTTGCAATAATAGACCTATTTGGTGTGGCATAACGAAAGCTTTAACATACCGGGCTAAATAGTCCATTTTTAAACTAAAATAGTAGCCTATCATGCTAATTTTACGTTAACAGACTCCTAAGATCTCGTAACAGAGTAGAGTTTACAGCAAAAACAAACGGAATTTGTTCATAGTGTTTACAAATCGAAAACTATAAACCGAATCGATCTAAGCATGATTGTGAAAAATTACCATAAAAAGAAAAGCATCATACGGGTTCTACGTAACTGTTGGGATCGAAATTGATAGAACAAGCAAGAATAAAAATCAGAAAAATTCAGAAACAAACTTCGTGAGAATAACTCTTATTTATAGGGCAAGGGTTAGGGTTTATATTATATCTTTCAACTTTCTACGTATCAATCACAACGCCATGGCCAAACAAATAGAAGAGAAAGTTGATTTATGTGAACTTGTCACAAGTCGAATTATACTAAAAGAGATTCAAAAGGAGGTTAAAAAAACTAAAAACGCCAGTACTAACATATTGCTCTCTCCATTATCATTCCATGCTGTACTGAACATGATGGCCGCCGGAGCAACGGGAGATACATTGAATCAGATGCTTCAGTTTCTTGGCTGTAGGGATATTGCTGGTTTAAATTCAAAGTTTTCTAATATGGCTGCTGTTCTTGCTAGCAATTCTAATGGTGGTCCTGATTTGAGTTTTCTTAATGGAATGTGGTTGGCTCATACACATAAACTCAGAGAATCTTTCAAGGAATTAGCCAGCACTCTTTATAAGATTGAGCCTAAAGTTGTTGATTTTAAACTCAAGGTGAGTGCCTCGTTTGATTTTCGTTGTTGTTACTGTTCTTTTTTCTCAAAGCGTTGTATTGCTTGCCTTACTAGTGTCATGCTTTCTTAAATATTGTATATCCTTTTCCATAACTACTTTGATGCACTTGAGTCGAGGATCTTATGGAGATCGTCTCTCTACCTCCACGAATTAGGATAAGTTCTTCATATACTCTATCCTTTCTAGGCCTCACGGTATATATTGTTGTAGTAGTTGTTATTATGTTAGCATCAATGGTGGAGTCAGAATTTTCATTGAGGTTCAACATCTACTATATATGCATAAAAAGATATTTTTAACGATGTAAAAATAATATAAGAATAGCAGAATTTTCTGTCGAGGGGAACCCTGGAGCAAAGGTAGCTCCGCCACTGGTTAGCATATGCCTTAAATTTGAGGTTTGCTTACAGAAAAGATCACAGTAGGTTGCTGGTTTAATTGTTCTTTAAAACTTGCCATTATTGTGTCAAATAGTTCTGACTATATTTTTTTTTTTTTTGAAGAATTTATGTAAATAGAAGTCCACCCAACTGATTTAACTAAAAACAGCAAGCAGACATATAATATATGTATGATCGGGTATAATGAGTGCATAATCTATGTATACTGGATAGGAAAAGTAAATAGTAAGCAGTAAACCTGTGTAGAGATCCTTTATTTGTATTTCATCGATACAACATCATTACTCAATATCCACAAATGATACTTTTATTATTCCAGGATCTTGTTGGTGGATCAAGGATTTGAACTTGTAGGTTCAATCTTTAACATTATGTTGGAATATGAACCGCGTACTTCCACATGGTTTTCTTGTCATCTGTTTTAGCTATTTCGTGTACAATGCTGAGTTTCATAAATAAATTGAGTTCAGTATTATCGTATGGATCGATTCTTACTTAGCAAATAAACACAATGAATTCATTATATATTCTGCAGGAAGAGGTTGTAAAAGATGTTAACACCTGGGCGGAGTCCGCATCAAGAGGCCTTATCAAAGATATTCTAAAGCCAGATCACATCAGAGAAGAAACAAAGGTCCTTTTAGCAAACGCCTTGTATTTTAAAGGTACATGGAAATTTGATGAAAAATACACCAGAGACAAAGACTTTTATCTACTCAACGGTGACAAAATCTCAGTTCCTTTCATGACTGGCTGCGATGAATTCACCTATGGATCATTTAGAGGCTATCAAGTTGTTAAAATTCCATATGACATTGGAAAAGAAGTCGATAACAAAGAGTTCTCTATGTTTATCTTCCTTCCAAATGAACAAAATGGATTGCCTAGCTTATTGGAAAAAGTGAATTCTGACCAGAAGTTCTTTACTAAAAAATTCAGGCTTCGGTATGAATCACTTGATGAATTCTACATCCCAAAGTTCAAATTCACGTACACTGCAATGAAACAAATTGTAAGAAGCATGAAGGAAATCGGATTGACCCTTCCTTTTAACGATGAATGCACAGAAATCACAGAGATTGTGGAACCTGATGGACAGTCATTCTATATCAACGGGATAATACAAAAGGCATTTATCGAAGTAAATGAGAAGGGTACTGAAGCAGCAGCTGTTACTGTGTTGTCCGATGATGACATGGGATGTTGTATGTATGAATCCCCTGGTCCAAGATTTGTAGCAGATCACCCTTTCTTGTTCACGGTAAGGGAAGAGGTTTCAGGATTGGTGCTTTTCACTGGAGCTGTGCTTAATCCATCAAGTGATCATTCAGATCCTAGTTCATCAAGTGAAGAGGATGATTACTAAGTACAAAAAAGAGGCATGGGAAGAATGTTTTAGTATTGGGATTTGTTTAGTGTTATGTTTGCCTTATTAGTCTTTCAAAGGTTCAACTTATTTGATTAGTATTACAAAGGCTGGCTTTGTGATGGTACTACGTACAATTAGTGATGAAGTGTGACATTGATTTGGTTCATCAATGAATTGTGAAGCACCTTCACCTTCCTATTAGGAAGTAAAAGTGGGAAATTTTCTTATACCAAAATTTTGAACATCCTTTTGATTTGGAGCTCTCCCAAGATTCTAAAAGACTTGGTCTTTTATATATGTTAGCTTTCTATGAAGGCTAATAACATGTTATTTTGTATACTCCTATCTAATATTAGTGTGATGAACCAATCATCCAATAAGAACTAATCCTTATAACTAACTTTGTATAACTAATTCCTACACCTTTGCTTTTTTCATTGTAATCTCAGTATAACGTAAAAATTAAAAAAGAAAAAAATAGGTTACCTGCAATAGCAAGTCAAGTTTACCTTGATAGTGTAGAATATTTTGTACATAGACGGTGCACAGAACTTAAACTCTAATAAAAATTGACCTCTCTATAATATCACTATGTTATAACGACATTACGCTATAGCAGTTTGATTTTTCCCGGAATCGATTTTTTATGTTATATTTTACTTTTCTATAACAAAATTCTACATATAACAATAATGTCGCTTATTAGAGTGGTACACTCTTTGTAAAATTTTCTCTCTATAACAGCACACTCAAATATTATGTAATAATATTTAGTTGGAAATATATTATGTACAAAATAAAATATCAAAATATTTATGTTAATCATCATTAATGTCATGCATACTAAATTTCATGTACGAATATCTAATTTAAAGAAAAAATTGTGTTTAAGTGACGCACATCAGTTATCTCATAACTTTACAAGAAAAAGACTACTAATATTTACATTTTTTAAAATTCGTACTCTTTCTAATTTTACATAATTTTGTTTACAACAGCTAAATGAGATCTGAACGTCAAATGTCAGTATACATATATCAAAACACATCTCTAAGCAGTCATGAAATTCATTGTAGAGAGTTTTGATGGTATAAGTCATAATCAATGACAATTCAAAATAATTAAAAGATATATGAAAAAATTAGGTAAACTTTAGACTTGTTTGAATCGTCATCAAAATTCGAAAAGTGCACATAAAAAATATAAAAAAGGTTAAGAACGTTATTAGAATGAAGGCCTATTTTGTTGGACGTGATTGGAAAAAAACTACCATAAAGAGAAACCTCGTAACTGTCATGACCCAAGCCGAGGCCTTGGCCGCAATGGACATCCCGAACCACTAAGACCCGAGAGACCCCTCTTAGCTCAGCCCACTAGTGATATTGTCCGCTCTGCGCCCAAACCTGCACTGCTTTAAAATGCGTCACTAGGGACTAAGACTTGCTTACTTATATACCCAGCATCCCTCCTGTGTTTTGCCGATGTGAGACACCTTATCCTAAGTTGGGGTGTTACATACCTCTCCCCACCAAATGAGATATGTTTTGGCGATGTGAGACACCTTATCCTAAATTGGGGTGTTACATACATCCACCCTTATGGACTTAGCATCCTCGCCCCACCGAATGAGATTTGCCTAGACTATGACTGTCAAGTGGGCCGGGCCGGTTAAAATCGGAACCGGCCCGGAATAGTTATCCGGGTTGGTAGGCAGGTACCGGTCCGGGTTGGGCTTAAGTGGACCGGGCCGGTTCCGGGATCAATAGTAAAATTTGTAAAAACAACCCTGAACCGGCCCACTTAACCCAACCCGGTTAAACCCACCTAAACCCGGTCAAACCCTTTAAAAAAAATAATCCAATATACATTATATACACTAAAATTATATACACTATATACACTCCAATATACACTATATACACTCCAATATACAATATATACACTCCAATATACAATATATATTTTTTAAAATATATATACACAATTACACATATATATTTACCATTCAATATATATGACTATACGTAATACTTTAAATAAAACATATACTACATTAGTACAATATATATATATACACTACAATATATATAGATAGTTATATACTAATTTATAAAACATATACACATTTATACGTTAAATATATACGTTTATAGAAGATATATATACATATATACGCACCATTAAATATTCATGCACTACTTTAAATAAAACATATACTACAATATATATATATATATATATAGTATACACTTGTATACGTTAAATATATACGTCTATAGAAGATATATATATACACATATATACGCATCATTCAATATATATGTACTACTTTAAATAAAATATATACTACAATATATATATACTATAATATGTATATATATATAGTTATATACTAATTTGTAAAACATATACACTTGAATACGTTAAATATATACGTCTATAGAAGATATATACACATATATACGCACCATTCAATATATATGTACTACTTTAAATAAAATATATACTACAATACATACATATATATATATATATATATATATATATATATACTACAATATGCATATATATATATATATATATATATATAGTTATATACTAATTTATAAAACATATAAACATTGTATACGTTAAATATATATGTCTAAATAAGATATATACACATATATATGCACCATTCAATATATATGTACTACTTTAAATAAAATATATACTGCAATATACATATATATATACTACAATATGTATTACAATATATAGATAGTTATATTATACTAATTTGTAAAACATATACACATGAATACGTTAAATATACACGTCTATAGAAGATATATACACATATATACGCACCATTCAATATTTATGTACTACTTTAAATAAAATATATACTACAATACATATATATATATACTACAATATGTATATATATATATAGTTATATACTAATTTATAAAACATATACACATTGTATACGTTAAATATATATGTCTATATAAGATATATACACATATATATGCACCATTCAATATATATGTACTACTTTAAATAAAATATACACTACAATATGTATATATAAATAGTTATATACTAATTTGTAAAACATACAAACTTGGATACGTTAAATATATACGTCTATAGAAGATATATACACATATATACAGACCATTCAATATATATGTACTACTTTAAATAAAATATATACAAAAATATACATATATATATTCTACAATATGTATTACAATATATAGATAGTTATATTATACTAATTTATAAAACATATACACTTGTATACGTTAAATATACATGTCTATAGAAGATATATACACATATATACGCACCATTCAATATATATGTACTACTTTAAATAAAATCTATACTACAATATACATATATATATACTACAATATGTATTACAATATATAGATAGTTATATTATACTAATTTATAAAACATATACACTTGTATAAGTTAAATATACATGTCTATAGAAGATATACACACATATATATGCACCATTCAATATATATGTACTACTTTAAATAAAATATATACTAAAATATGTATATATATAGTTATATACTAATTTGTAAAACATATACACTTGGATACGTTAAATATATACGTCTATAGAAGATATATACACATATATACAAACCATTCAATATATATGTACTACTTTAAATAAAATATATACTACAATATACATATATATATACTAAAATATGTATTACAATATATAGATAGTTATATTATACTAATTTATAAAACATATACACTTGTATACGTTAAATATACACGTCTATAGAAGATATATACACATATATACGCACCATTCAATATATATGTACTAATTTAAATAAAATATATACTAAAATATACATATATATATATACTACAATATGTATTACAATATATAGATAGTGATATTATACTAATTTATAAAACATATACACTTGTATACGTTAAATATACACATCTATAGAAGATATATACACATATATACGCACCATTCAATATATATGTACTACTTTAAATAAAATATATACTACAATATACATATATATATACTACAATATGTATTACAATATATAGATAGCTATATTATACTAATTTATAAAACATATACACTTATATATGTTAAATATACATGTCTATAGAAGATATATACGCACCATTCAATATATATGTACTACTTTAAATAAAATATATACTACAATATACATATATATATACTGCAACATGTATTACAATACATAGATAGTTATATTATACTAATTTATAAAACATATACACTTGTATACGTTAAATATACACGTCTATAGAAGATATATACACATATATACAAAATTTAAACTATATTTAAACTATAGAAGATCTAAATTAATAATATATTAAAAGTAAGTTTTTTAATTTAAACTAGAAATTCAATTTAAATCATTAAATGAAAAATATTATAAAGTAAGGACTAAGGAGTGAATGAATGTTGAATTTTATTGATTGCAAAATGATTCAAAATTTATAATTTACATGAATGAAAAATCTACAAAGTATGGACCATTTTTTCCAACTCATTCATGTTAACATTAACGGGAACTTACATAGGATAGTCAAAGTCAACGGGGGCAAACCCATGCATTGGACTTGATTCTGCTGAGTTCTCCCGCGAAGTCATAATTTCTTCAAGTTTCTGTTCGTCGTTCGGCTCCGGTTCCATTCCTTGATTTCTTCTTTCTACTCTAATCCAATCTCTGAGGCAAACTAGAACATTCATTGCATTGCTTCCCAATGAGTGTCGGTTGTCTCCAAGTTGTTGTCGTCCCTGACTAAAAGCGCTCTCTGATGCAACGGTTGACATTGGAATGTTCAAGATATCTCTAGTTAATCTTGAAAGCACAGGATATTGTGATTCATTATTCCTCCACCAATCCAACGTGTTGATCCGTCGTTTGCGATCCTCTGACGGCGATCGAAGATAAAACTTAAGCTCTTCCCGATAAGTTGATGTGTAAGTTCCCTCGTCAACACTGTTCCAACAAGGTAAATCATAAAAGGAATCAGGAAAACCACTATGTGTCGGCCGTTTAGAAGATGCTGGCTCTTCGGGAGGATGAGGAGCGATAGTTGGAGTGATGTGTGTTGGTATAGCTAAATCAGCTAAATCAGCATAGTGGTTATATAATTTATCTATGTAAGTATTCGCATCAGACGTAGCCGTCCACAAATCAGGTTGTACTTGTTCAGAATTATTGTTAGTATTTATTTCTAAGTTATGATAAATAAGAGTACTAAAGTGGCACATAGTATGGTATTTAATGCACGGATTTAGCGTAGCACCGACCATGTAAATAGGGGGAATCGGAAAAAAATATTTTTTTAATTTAGTAAGTATGACTCCAATAGCATCTTTATAACCTTCTTTATTTTTATATTTTTTGAGCAAATCAGAAATATCGGTTATATATTCCAAAATATTACAAACAGTAGGATAATAAGCACCAAAAAATTCAACCGTAGCTATATAAATTTTTTCCAAAAACTTAACAAGATCATTAATTACAACCCAATCAGAATCAAGTAGCATGCAATCAGCAGAACCAGCAAATGAACCACAATGTTGGTTAAAAGCTAGTGTAATAGGAACTCTATATTTATAACAAGTTTTTAAAAATTCATATGTAGAATTTCATCTAATATCAATTTCCTCAGGCATCAATATCGGTACAAGTTCATTTTCTCTACATTTAATTTTAAATTCTTTAATTCTTGATCTACGATTATTTCCTTGAATAAAACCAATAGCAAGACGGATTTTTTTGATATAAACCTCAAAAAATTCAAGACCATCTTTTACAATTAAATTATATATATGACATGCACACTTAATATGAAAAATTTCAGGTAACGGCGGTGAAAGCCTAGATTTTAAATTTTTAAATGATGAAGTCTAAAAATATCAGACCGACAAGTACTTCTAGGAATACCATTAAACATAGGATTACTAATTGCTTGAATATAATGAATAAAAGCATCGGAAGAAGGAAAACTAAAAGGCAAACAATCTACAGCTACCAGTTTTGCTATTTCTTCTCGGTCCCTCAATTTATTAAACTTCTTCATTACGTGACCGGTTGTTGGGTCCATTCTAGTTTGTGTGGGCCCACCAACAGCTCACCACCTTCTGCAATTTTTAACTCTCTTTGGTGTTCTTCAGCTAAATGTCTCTTTAACGTACTCGTACCCCTTTGATTGTCTCCTTTTTTATGCTTATATATTTTTTGACAAATAGTGCTTTGCACCTTTGTATCTGATATACGTTCAAAAAATTGTCATGCAATACTAGTTTGTTTACGACCTCTTGGGGCACGAGGAGGACGGGGAGGGAGATTAACCGATTCGGATCTAACGTTAGCATTTTCTACTTCGGGTGTCTCATCAATATTTTCATCATCTTCATCTAAATCAACCGCATCTACTTCATTTTCTTCTTTTATACCGTAATTTTCCTGAGCCTCTAAATAATCCATATCGTGAGCACCTACACCTATTTCTTCCTCAAAAGGTTGACTAAGTGGTACCGGAGGCGAAGGCACACGGGTATATCTACTACTTGAAGTACCTTTACCGCTAGTAATTCGCTTTTTGCTACCACTACCACTTCCGGGACAAAAAATTTTGACACTTTTACCGAGGTTTCTTAATTTATCCATAGTATAAATCAAACTAAAAAATATTCAAAATACAAAAAAGTAATAAAATAAATATTCAACAATTAATACACTAATTAAAAATTAAAAGTAAGAGATGGAACGACAATACCAAATTTTGGAATTATCCGAAGGTTGCGACTTTAGAAACTTCCACTCGTACTTTCTAATCGCAAAATTAAAAAAAAATTAAAGTGAGCACTTTAGAAATTAAATATATAGAATATTTGAGAATTGAGAATTGAGATTTGAGAGAGAATGAGATTTGAGGGAATGAAAAATTGTGTGGAAAATGATTTGATAGTGTAGGGTATTTATAGAATTTTTTTTGTGGTTAAAAAATAATTTTAAAAAAAAAAAAAATGGGCCCAAACTAGCCATTTGGACCCAATAACGGCTATATAGCCGTTGGACCTAACGGTTAGTTGGGCCCAATTCTCAAAATTTCTCAAAAAAAAATAAATAAAAAATCAGGGTCGGGCCGGTTAACCGGCGGGCCCAAATGAAAAACCCACCTGAACCGGGACTCAGACCCCTAAAGCCCTTGGGCTTACCGAGCCGGGTTAAACCGGTCCGGTTTGACTAAATGGGATGGTTCGGGCCGGTTAAAATCGGCTCATTTGACAGCCTTAGCCTAGACTCAAGACTGAGGTTTAACCCGCCTTATCGGGATTTGCCTAAACTCAGTTTGAACTTTGTCCCACATCGACAAGGCTAACACAGGAACGACTCTGATACCATTTTTGTCATGACCCGAGTCTAGGCCCTGACCGCGATGCGCATCCCGAACCACGAAGGCCCGAGAGACCCCTTTAGCCCAGCCCACTAGTGATATTGTCGGCTCTGGGCCAAGCCCGCACGGCTTTAAAATGCGTCACTAGGGAGTAAGACTTGGTTATATATATACCCAGCATCCCTCCAGTGTTTTGCCGATGTGGAACTCCTTATCCTAAGTTGGGGTGTTACAAGACCGTATGAAATTTTATACATATACTAGATATCAACAGTCTGTGCTAGCATAGGCCCAATATATGTTATTTTTTAATCTTAATTTATATGACACAAATAGAATTTAGGTAATCAATCATTAAAATAACAGTGGGATAACCAATATGAAGCTCAAACCGATGATAGACTCTATCAACAACATCAAAAACAAAGTCCAGATGCAAGTTCGATACTGTTATAGAGAAGGAAATCAAGTAGCAGACTTCTTAGCAAAAATGGCCTCCAACTCAAACCAAACTCTCATCACTCACTCTTATAACATTCTTCCGAGACAAGTCAGAGGAGCTTTCTTGCTAGATAAATGGCAACTGCCAAGCTTTAGGTGTAAATATGATAGAGCTAATTTCTTTGTAAGTTAGTTTCATGTTTGTTTCATCTCCTAGAAGGCACTAGTTGATTTTGTAAGCCTTCTAGTCTTTTTGTGTGTGTTGGTTTTACCTAGGCTTAGTGTTGTATTGAGGTCAGGTCTACCCCCCTGCTCCTTTTTTGATAATACAACACAACCCGAATCTTTGGGTTAATTTAAAAAAAAAATGTGATTTATAATATTTTTTCTTCTATTCCAATTTAAGTGACACTGATGTAATTTCGATATTCAATCAAATATTTTATTTCTTTTAAATTTTTTAAGTTGTTAATTATGTGCTTTATAATTTTTTTACATAAATTTTCAATAAGATATGAATATTCTCCCCGTCTTAATTTATGCGGAACAAATAAAATTTCGACAGTCAATCAACCTTTTTTTATATATTTTTTGTATTAAGTTCTTAATTATTGTAATTTACAATATTTTTTATCTCATTTTTAAATAATATATGTTACTTTTCGGTTGTCCCATATAATTTCAATGGTCAACCAATTTTTTATATTGGCATATCATTGTATTTATTTTACCCTTTTTATGAAATATTATTAATTTTGTAATACTTAGATGATCATACTAATTAATTAGGAGTGATATAGTAAAATTACGATTGAAGTAACTGAAGTAGACATTTCATAAATGTTTATTTTATTTTATTTTTATTAAATATTATTAATTTTCTAATACGTAAATGACTTATACTAATTAATTAGGGGTGATACGGTAAAATTACGACTGAAGTAGCTGAAGTAGGCAGCACAGACAGACATGTCGACCTCATAAATGCTTGATCTGCTTAACTCCCTTTTATAAATAAGAGATTATATATATATATATATATATATAATCGATATTCGGTAAATACCGAATACCAAATAATATTAATATCTTGAACCGAACCCAATCTCGAATACCAAAATATTGAAATTTTACTCCTCAATACCATACCAAATATCGAATACCAATTATCAATTTTTTCGATTCAATTCAGTAATTCAGTTTTTGATATTTTATGCCGAGCCCTACTCATATGATAGAAATTATATGAGTTATAAAAAATTTATGTCCATATTCTATCACTAACTCACAAAATAATTATCATAAAACACATGAAAGTAAAGTGGGAGTAATGCTCTTGGACGTTTTGACAGTAAAGGCCACAATTGCATGGCTTCCACCAACATGCAAAGATTAAAGTTAATGGCACAAATTAAAGTGCAACTGATGAATACACTTACTGCCAAACTTTAACAATTGGAAGAAATGCTCATAATGACAAATATTGAGGCAATGGTAACTCCCCATGTAGTAACTCCCACGTCCCAACAAAGTTATGAAAATTTATTACTGCCATTGAAAAGAGACAATCAATATATAAAAATATTATTAATATTAAAATGTCTCACACTAACATTAAGCTTTTTACAAGAAAAAAAAAAAAAGGCACTAAAGCTCCCGCTAAGCACAAGATCCATGAAAGGGCTCCACCACAAGGATTTGTTGGGTTCAAAATCGAGAGAGCGTCATGCGGAAGATATTAGTTGCAAACCATAAAGACAATAACTCAGATGATAAAAAAATATTCTAAAAATATATTGTTGATATTGTTTGGTCAAACGACCTGTATATAAAAACTAACACTGAAAAAAAAGATAAAACCTAACAAAAGATATTAGTTGCAAACCATAAAGACAATAACTCAGATAACAAAAAAAAAAATACTAAAAACATATTGTTGATATTGTTTGGTCAAACGACATGTATATAAAAACTAACGTTGGAAAAAACATAAAACCTAACAACTACATTGTAAATGTTATTATGTTATGACTTGCCATGAAACCCTTCCTGAAAGAATAAACCTACTAAGAAACCTAATAGGTGAGAGATCTTGTTGGAAAACTTTTTTTCATAAAAAAAAAAAAAGTAATTCTAATTATGGTAGAAAATCAATCAGGTAAGACAAACTCATGGCAAATCCTGATCAGGATCTGCCTAAATTGGGTAAAAATTTCTCCTAAATCTCCTACTCTAGGTATTAGACCGTACAAAACAACTCCCATGGTTACAATCTACTAAATAAAGTAGAACTTGCAAACTTGGGCTAGAAGAAACTACAATAATATTTAACGTGCCATAATCATCAAAATACATACTATTCAGATCAAAATTCTTGCAAACTTTTCAACTTTGAAATCATGGATGAAGCCATAATGAGAAAAAGAAAACTCACTAAAAAGTTTGTCACAAACCAAACGGACGTTTCTTTGATGCTAACTAAACATGTTTTGTCCGAAGAAGTTAAAGGGGATTCGAACCTGGTGTTCTCTCCTCTCTCAATTCAAGTAGTTCTTGCATTAATCGCCTCAGGATCAAAGGGACAAGCTAGTTTGTTTCCTCAAGTCCAAATCAATTGTTAAACTCAATTCCATGTATTCTCATATCATCACTAACGTCCTTGCTGATCGAGGTCCAATTTTATCCGCTGCTAATGGTGTTTGGATAGACCAATCAATGAATTTTAAGCCTTCTTTTAAGAAGATTGTAAAGAAGGTTTACAAGGCTGCTTCAAAATCTGTTGATTTTCAAAACGAGGTTAGTCCTACAGCTTATTTGGATTCTTGTTACCCTCCGTTTCACGATATATTGTTTCATCTTGTATTGTATTGTACTGTGGATACAATGTTTGGATAGACTGGATTGTTTGTTGTGGTTTGATAACATCTTTATTGTTAGTGACAAAAAAGATCAACTTTATAGTTTGGTCCGACTGTATGCATTATATGATATATACTCTAATAAGTTTACGAGGCTGCTTCAAAATCTGTTGAATTGCATAAAAAGGTTAGTACTTTGATTGTTCACCAACTCTAGCTCATAAATTTCTTTCGCGAAAGAACTTTTGCATCAACACAATTCTAAGTTGTAATGGGTGGACTGTTCCTGAACATCTTTGAACTATTAACATTGTAGTGTCTCCGAAGGTATGGTCAAGTAGTCAATGAAGGAAGAGCCATAAGGCTCGGGTTCAAATTCTAGTGGACTAAGAAAAAATATTGGGTTAAGCCTTGTTGGATAGAGTAGCTAGCTATTATCTGTTGGAATAGTTGAGGAGCGTGTACTCCATTGAATGTGAAATAATTTCAGATTATTGTGTAGTTGATTGACATTGTTCTTGTTGTGGCCAGTTCTATCGACATGAATAGAACGTAATTAGATTTATACTGTAGTTGATCCATCAATCTGACTATGAATACTTTTTGTTGAATGGTACTAAGCTTTTAGAGTATGCATATATATGTTCTAATTCTTCTCGTACTCTGCTTGATCTCTGATAAGGCTGCTGAGGTTTCCAATCAAGTCAATCGAAGGTCTAAAAAGAAGACGAATGGCCTCATCAAAGAGATTCTTCCTGATGGCACAGTTGACAGTATGACAAGGCTCATCTTTGCTAATGCACTCTACTTTAAAGGACTGTGGAGTGATAAGTTCAATGCTTCAGAAACCAAAAATCATGAATTTCATCTCCTCAATGGAGGGTCTGTTCGAGCACCCTTCATGACTACTACTAGTAGGGAGAAGCAATACATTAGGGCTTTAAAGTGTTGCAGCTTTTGTATAAAACGGACAAGGACACACGTCAGTTGTGCATGTATTTTATTCTCCCTGATGCACATGACGGATTACCAGCTTTACTTGACAAAATCACCACAGAAGCTGGATTCTTAAATCGCCACATTCCGTCTAGGGCAGTCAAAGTGGGAAAGTTTCTCATCCCTAAATTCAAAACAACTTTTGGGGTTTGAAGCTTCTAATGTTCTAAAGGGACTTGGCCTCACATTGCCTTTTTCTCCGGGTGGTTTCACTAAGATGGTGGATTCCACTCAAGCGAAGGACCTATGTGTCTCGGAGATATTTCACAAGTCCTTCATTCGAGGTAAATGAAGAAGGAACCGAAGCTGCAGCTGTTACTGCTGCACGTCTCAGACTTACCGGCTCTGCAAGAATAATTGAGAAGAAGCCAATAGATTTTGTTGCGGACCATCCATTCCTGTTCCGTTCCTTATAAGAGACGAATCTACTGGAGTAGTGGTGTTGTTCATCGCGAGCGTGTTGAATCCTCTTGCTGGTTAGCCTACAGAGACCAAGATAGAATGATTTTATTAGTGTCGTTTTTTGACCTGATTTAGTATTCAAGAGTGACTTTATAAGAGTTTGATATGTACTGATGATACATTCAACAATAATAGGGAAGGACCCTTCTGTTTAATATTGATAATGTAACAACTCGAATTTCTCAACGCACGAGACGTATATTATATCTATTGCATCCAAATTACAACTGAGAATTGGAGCAATAAGGTAATAATGAACGATACAAATGGGGAAATCTTAGAATATCAGGGGGAGAAGGTGATCAGAAGGGAGATGAGATACTAGAACATAGAAGGGAGATAACACAATGAGCCAAAGCTTCAACATAATGATAGTGAGACAAACCTTTTTGAGGACGCAGAATTACCAAAAGAATGTACATAATAATAACCTAGGCTAATTTCATATCGTCAAAAAACAGAAAAGATGATCGATATATAACTAAAAAAAAACTTAGATTCCAATGACACGTTTTATGTGGTGCAGGCCTAGATTCAAATTAGACAATATCATTAGTTACAATCATCATATAGAAAGTATAAAAATGCATTTCTAAATTATAATAGCATAAAATTCAAAATAGAAAATAAAAGTTGGTTAACTGCAATAATATATGATACTTCCATAAAATATTCAGTGAATTTCTACAGATGGATCTGGGAGAATAAAAAATTAAAGCATATCTCGTGCGAAGAAGATTTGGATCAAAGTCAACAGTTGAAACACCGTCAACAGTTGGAACATATACATGCATTATTTTTGCCATGTATATTTTGATCACGCAATACCTATACAACACAAAAATACAATATACAAACATTGTCAAAGAAAATACATCTTAAAAGTTACATTGCATCTTAAAGTAACATCACTGCTCCATATCTTAATTATCAAACATCAAAATACAAACATTGTCATCACTGGTCCATAGCTTAGTTATCAAACATCAATATACAAACATTGTCATTTACTTTTAATAAACATATACAACTGAGCAAAAAAATACAAATATTAATAGTACAAATAATAAAATACATATCTAACAGATAATAAATACATTTCATATGATTCCAGAAAAACAAGTTACATATGTATTTTATTTATATATAATTTGTCCAAATATCATACTTATCAATAAAAAAGAAGAACATATCATAGTCAAAAACATATCTTATCGGTAAACAAAACAGATACATATCTAACTTGTACCATGTATAACATTTACATGTCAAAATAGTGGTACTTATATATTTACAATATACATATTATATTTACATTGAAACATATATATATATATATATATATATATATATATATATATATATATGTATATTTCAAGAATACACAAATGGTACAAATTTAACTTACAAGAAAAATATACAACTGAACATCAATTACAAACCTTATCAGTAACAAATACAAATATCTTACACATACAAATAAAATTTTTTAGATATAACAGATGCATATCAGCAAATTAGCAACAAAACTAAAAAAATAAACACCTTATAAAATGTATATATAAAATACAAATATGAACATATTTTCCAGAAACTATAAAACTTTACACATATCAAAATACCTACTCCACTTTCTCTTCTTTAGATACAAAATCAGATGAAACGGGACTTGCAATTTTACTAGATTTCGCTTTTTCATCCGACTTTCTTTTTTCCACCGATTTTTGAATTTTTATGAATTTTGGGGATGAAGATTTTGTCAATGCTTTCCATTTCATGGTTTTCACAGTCTTTACAGGATCGCTATGCTGCTTCGATCTCAACTCTTCAATGCTATTAGAACACAAGTTAACGTCTTTATCTTGTGTTAAACCAAGATTAAACGACGAAATTTCATCGAAAATTAAATTAATCGGTTGAATATCTCTAACTGAACTACTACTATTTGCAAATTATGCCATTACAGTAGAAATCCAAAAAATACAACACGGAAAAAAATTAATTCAAAAAATCACATAATCTTCATGTAAATTTCAGATCCAACATAAAAAGAGAAAGAAATAATTTTGTGTAGGTAAAAAAAAAAATATTGGGGTCTGAATAAACTACTACTACTTCTTCACTGTGTCATTTTCATCTTATTGTTGAGTAAAATCTACTGTTTTATTTACAGTAAAAAATTAAGCTTTTTGAAAAATCAAATACAAAAAAGGCTACCATATATAATTTTGACAGTGTTTATGGAAGATTACAAGATTTAGAAAGAGAAAGAGAAAAAAAGAAATGGGTGAAAGAGTCAACACCTTTTTTTGTGCTCTTTTGGATGTAAAATCACATACGAAGGTTCAAGAAAAATGAAGACAAGTACAGAAAAGAAAAATCAAACAGATCAATTCGCAGAAGAATATTGAAAAAACTGGCGACAAAAAAGCACATAATTTTTTTTTTTATGGAAAATATAACATGCAGTAACTCTAAAAATAAACTTACCTTAATAGATGGAGAGAGTGTTTATCAAGATCTTGAGAGAAAAAAATGGAATTTGAAAAAAAAAAATTAGGGAAGTGCAATTGGTAAAGTAGCATGAATATAGGGTAAAGTAAAAAAAAAAGATTTAAAGACACGCGCTTCTAAAAAAAAAGGTAAAATATTGCTCGTTTTGTTATTAGTTGTAATTAATATCTTAAGGTCGTTAGTTTGTGTAATTTTTTCATCTAGAAGAAAAGGCAGTGCAGTAGGGCCTATGAATTGGGCCTATTAACTTGGGTCCATTGTTTTTTTACTTGGCCCAAAGAAAAGCATGTATGTGAAGCCCTAATATACACCCAATAATCAGAAAATCTCAAATTTATTTCTACAGCAAAGATGAATTCAATGGTGGCATTAGGCAAAAAATTCACTCGTAATATTCAAGATAATAAACGAAGATTATTATCAGCTAAGTATGAATTGCGGCGAAAATTGTATAAAGCATTTGTTCAAGATCCTGAACTTCCACCTGAAATGCGAGAAGCTCATCGTTACAAGCTATCTAAGTTACCAAGAAATAGTTCGTTTACACGAATAAGAAATCGGTGTATTTTTACAGGACGTCCTCGTGCTGTTTATGAGAAGTTTCGAATGTCTCGTATTGTTTTTCGTGGTTTGGCTGCTCGTGGTGCTTTGCAAGGTGTTAAGAAAGCTTCTTGGTAGATTGTGCTCAAGGTAATTTTTTTAATTTTTTTTTTGTTTGTTTGAATATTTGGTTTGGAAAGTTGTTTGAATTTCAATTTTAGTGTTGTTGCTGGCTTTGGGCGAAAGGTGTTTGTTGAAATGTTTAAGAAAGCTTCTTGGTAGATTATGCCTAAGGTAATTTTGGTTTTTGGGGGTTTTTTTGTTTGAATATTTGGTTTGGAAATTTGTTTGAATTTGAATTTTTGTGTTGTTGCTGGCTTTGGGAGAAAGGTGTTTGTTGAAATGTTTAGCTCCAAGAATGAATCTTTCTTGTTGGATCCTCTTTTATGTCTGCATAGGGCAAGAGTAGTGAATTAGAAATATATTTTTTATTAATTTGTGGATAAGTGATGAGATTGTAGTGTGTGTTCTTAATTTTACTGATTGAAATGAAATGCATACAAAAAAAAAAAAAAAAAGGTGGTGAGTTGGTTGAGCTGGTGATCTCTCGAAGGTCTAGGTTGCACATGGCTTTCCTGGTAAGATTTACCTAGCGATCCTAGTCGGAGGTGACTAAAATTGATATTGAAACGCGGAAGTAAACAACAAAATTAAAGGATAGTTGAGAAATAAAAGATCAGAAGTGAAGAAAGAAAGTCTATCAAATTGAATCCACAATATGATAACTCAATGATTAACCAAGCGGAGATGATAACACAAGCAATTCAGGAATCCACCCTAATCACTCGGTCTAAGCTAACAATTGGAATTGAATCCAGTTACTACCCTGACCTAGAGTAACTAAATATCAAGTCTATTCAAGACAATTCAATCATCCAAAATATAAGTAATGAAAATGGCTAAGGCAACTATTTATAGTCATTGCCTTTATAAAAATAGCCCAAAAGTGATTATTTTAACCAAAAAAAACCCACAAGGGACCTTCTTGATTGCTTATGACCTTGTTTATTTATTTTTTCATGCCTGCCTTCGGGCTCTAAGCTATCAGCCGCCTATGGAAGCCCCTCCTAATGTGCTTCAAGCTAACCGTGTGTAGTTTGTGGGCGGGCCATTAGACTAGAGTGGGGTGTGTGCACCCGAAGGGTAGGGACTGCGGGCCCCTTGTCAGCAAAAATGAAATACATACAAAAATGGAAATGCATACTATGAAGAGAATACATATCAAGGTTTTTTCTATACTACCATGGATTTAGCCTAGTGGCAAAAGGGTGTTCAAAAAGAAAATCAAGACTTTTGCTGTTACTTGTAGGTTTAGTAATTTATCTCCATGAGAACATGCATTTATTCCCAAAATTAGAATACAAATCCTTGAGAGACTTAAGGTAGATTTTATTTATTGAAGCCGAATGAGATTGCAATTATTTAGGAATACCATATCTTTGTGATAAGGATGATTATGAATTTTAAAAGAAGTTTGAAACTGCAAGGTTGTTTGAACTATTCACATCAAAGAAGACAAGACATTATGTTGTTACGCTAAGTCACTAGTGTAGTATGGCTCTTCAGCCTCGCATTTCCCTTCATTCCCTCTGCCAGAGGTGGACCCGGATGGAAGGGTAAGGGGTCACCGGACCTCGTTAACTTCCGAAGAAGTTCTTTGTATGTATATATACCTTGGGAAAGGATCATATTTCAGCTTAGCCACCCCAAAACACAAAAACTTATTTTGAGGCACTGGTTCAGCACAATCTTTAAGCTCTTTGCTTGAGTGTTTTGACCTGTGTTTGCATCTCCGTCGATCCATTTGGCATTTTTTCATTTAATGCATATAATGTATAGCTAGCAAGTTGGAATTGGCAACCTCAATATGTAAAGTGGGGGTTCATATCATCAAACCATACAATGAAGTATATTAATATGTGTTGTTTAATTCGTATTTCTCTGTTGGTACATTGGTTTTATGTTTGTTTTATAAAATTTTCCAAGGAAGCTTGGTTGTGTGCCACCAATTTGACTAACATGCACGATTCATCTGCCCCGGGTGGTGCCCCTGTTTTCTTCAAATTTTGGGTCCACCTTACACGGACTTAAAAGAGTACCTAAGGTGGATTAGTTATTTTGTTTTTAAAAGGGGTTTTATTTATCATAGTGTTTGTACACGTGTCATACAACTAAAAATAAAGGTTTGATGGGAGATGGTCACGTATTGCTACAAGAGTCATAAATAAGCTCCTGGCTCACCCCCATCCCTAAGGGGGCTTACTAATGAGCTGAATGCCCATGACCGTGGTAGCTTCAAGCCCCCTCGGCTTTCTCTATTGTCTTCTTTTACTTCGCCTTCCTCTTGTAATTGACCTTTCTTCTTTGTTATATGTTCTCGTTTGTTGCAATACCTTGGAAATATGACGTTCCTTTGTCTAAGGAGTACTTTGTTTGAACATAGTTTTCTTGTTATCATTGTTTTCCTTTACAAATTCTTTCTTAACAAGATCAATCAGTTTGTATTATAACATGACGATGTTTGTGTTGCTACAGGATTTCATCTTTTCAAGAATTAGGAGTCTGCAAGATCACTAAAGTGGATCTCATATAGTAAAGCCACGTAGATTACAGTGGGAACAAGATTTTCAATTACAGGAGTTGTCTCAACTTTTTCAAATAAATTGTCATGTTACAACCTCTAGCTCGTCCCATATCCGGGCTTTGGCTATGCCCAGCATATTTTTTTCTTCATTTTTGCCTCAAGATTTTTGGATGTTCTTAATCTGCTTGGTAGAACCTTGCTAAAGGTTTTCAGTGTCTTGAAACTCTTGATTTTATGAGAAAATTTGAATTATTGTGTACTCTATTTCCAGCTTTAACTGTTTATCAGGGACTTGCATGCATCTGTCTATTCTGCGTGTTATTAACAAGAAGATGAAGCCACGGTTAATCTCACAAGTGGAATCTGGGGAAGTTGTGTAAGCAGCCTTACCTCTACTATGTAAAGGTGGGGAGAGATTGTTTTTATAGACCTTCGGTTCAAGTATAACATAACAAATGACAAGTATTGTATGTGAAGTTTAAACATTATTGAAGCAAGTAATACACGCTCGACTACCTATTTTTACCTTCTATCTTAATTCTCGATCTTCATATCTTTCTTTATAGGATCATGTCCTCAATAAGCTACATGAGCGTCATGTCCTAGTTAAATAACCTTTTTACCTTGGACTTCTTAACCTATATCTGCTTACTGACCTTCTATCCTAATTCTCGATCTTCATATTTTTTTTATATCGGGTCATGTCCTCAATAAGCTAAATAAACGTCATGTTCTATTTAATCACTAGGACTTCTTTAGCTTACCTCTACTACCTCTTTTATATTCTGCACGTTAATACAAATGAAATGTCCCTCTGCGTCAGTTCATCTTTTCTACTAACCATATTTGCCTTTGAATTCTACAAATTTAAAACTGAGATACAAGAATACACAGCGCAGCTTGTTATGGGTAGTTAGCGCATCATGACATATACAAATCTTGCCGTAAACAAAAGCCTGGTATTTAAGTTGCGCAAATTCAAATCCCGCTGCAAACAAAAGCCTAGTATTTAAATGAATAAAGAAGATGGAGAGATTCATTGTCGATTGAGTTTTGAACTGTGCAACATTGGCCTCGTGATTTTTTTGGTTACTGAAAAAAACATGTATTATACAAAGCTAGAACAGATATGGATATAACAGCATTCTCAACAGTTTCACTGCAATTGCTTGATGGCTCTTAAGATAATGAATTACAGACTAGTGTACTGCAGGTTCTTCATCCCAACCAGTAGAATATTCTCCCAATTAATAAAATACATGAAGAGGCTCTTTACTATAAATTTCTGTACAGTGAAAAAGAAGCACACAAAAAATTATCCCTACAAGCTTTTCTTCAATCTCTTTGGCCTGCAAACAACTTTCCTGATTTAGAAGGGACAGCATTAGAGCCAGGTGCATTTATCAAACTCCCATTATGTGACATATAGAAATGATTGTAATTGATTCTGGTAACCAGATCTGCCAAATGTGGAAACTGTCCCACGTTGAGCTTGAATGATAGAATCTGAAATTTTGCAAAAATGATATTAAGAGCCAATCAAGTCCGTGATACCGAAGTGGTTATCTGAATCAAAATAAGGGAGAAAAAGAAGGTACCCTCATGAGGAAGGCTATGCAGTCATCGAACTGTTTCTCTATCCTATTGATTTCCATTTCACACCTCACCTTGATAGCAGAAACTGCCCCTCCACTGCTAAGAGTTTGCTGTACTGAATAGAAATCCAGAGCTAATCCAAGAATACTGTTGATGCGGGTAGCAATCAATGCCCACTGGGAAGAAGGAAATTGTTTCCAGTTAATGCCCCATGGCTTGATTCTTCATTTCCATGTTTTGGGGAGGAGGAAAAAGACATAAATAGTGCATCCATGTGAAAATACCAGTTTTTCTGGAACAGCGAAGCACTGCCTTTGAATAGACGTCAAGTAAGCCTCGTGTATTTCAATGACTTCATCCAGTGATCTCGCTGCAGCCAAACCTTCACAAAGTTCACCCCATGCACTGTGATACACCTACACGGTCACATGGTGGGAGACGCTTAACAGTGATAAAATGTAGCAACAATCGATTGCAAAGGCCGATGTTTTACTAATATTTAATGGAATTATAGTCAAGTGCAGATAATGAACAGCTCTCTTGAGCCGGGGGTCTATCGGAAACAGCCTCTCTACTTCTTCGGAGGTAGCGGTATGGACTGCGTACATTTCACCCTCCCCAGACCTCACTGTGTGGGAATATACTGGGTTGTTGTTGTTGTTGCAGATAATGAACAGACAACCTTTTTCTATTTCTACGAGCTTTGTGAAATCAAGATTTCTTCAATTTTATCAAAGTATGTCAGAAGCAGCATTTACCCAAACTTGTCTGAGATGAGAGTATTGAGTGATGTAAGAAATTGCACTTACCTTATATAGGGGTCTAAGCTCGGCTAATAATACGCAGAGTAGAAATGCATTAACATTGTGATAGTAGTAATTGTTTGAGACAACATATAAGAATGTAAGGGCAAACTATAAATTTCTTCTTTCTAGAATCAAACCATGTTTCAATAATTTTCTGTCAACATCACAGCCCTATAAACAAATTTCTTCACAAATCAGTGCCCTATAAATATTATTGAAAAGGTCGAATTCGTGAATCCAAAACGTGCCCCAAGTGTGGCAGCAAATAAACCAGAAAATAACTATCAGAGAGAGAGAGAGAGAGTACCCTGTCCATCACATAATGGTGGAAGGCATCCACAAAATGTAGCAGTTTTTGTTCCAGTAACCAATGATGCTTCCGGTTAATAGGTGTGGAGCTTCTGTCCTGGAAGACAAAGTTGCTATGATTATGTTACTGGACTTGACATTCTAATAAGAGCAAGCAAACGAATCTCTGTTAGAAGACATAAAGTACACTACTGCTAAAGAAAATGGACCGTGGGCCTGACTCAACCCCAAAAGCTTAGCTAATGAGTTAAGGATTGTCCAGGACCATACAAGTAGACAAACATCCCATCTCTTAATTAATGTCGGACACTTTAACACTCCCTCACATGACCATATTGGATATCAGAAGCGTAATATAACATCAGGACAACTTCACATAAACCAAAATTAAGATGGGTTGTGCTCTGGTTCCATACTAAAAGAAAATGGACCTTGGGCTTGAGTCAACTCCAAAAGCTAGTTCATGCGGTGAGGATTGTCCAAGATCATGCAAGCATACAAATAGCCCATCCCTCAAACCAATGTGGGATACTTAACATAATTGTTATTGAAATAGCAACTATTTCTATTGGTTTCCAAATTAAATGTAATAAAATAGGATAACATAGAGCAGACCTTCCACATCCACCTCCGAGCTTTATCAAGAACAAATTTTGCACGTCTGACCTTCAGTAAGAACCTCATAACCTAAAGAAGACAATAAACTTCTGAACAGAACATTCAAATCGATTGCACCTTAAGGGGAACTACAGAAATCCATTGGATACCTGATTATATTTCTTTATTGCTTCTGTATTAGCAATAAGCTCAAGGGGCCAAGGAACCTGCTACATTTCAACATTAACACAATATGACAAGGTTGTAAGACACCATAGATCAGACAGCCTAAAGCACCCGAAAACAAGTAGCATACCTTGTATGTAAACATGAGTGAATCCAGACCATCAATGCCAAAGTTCTGCCCTCGACTCTTGCGAGGTGTCGAAATTGGAAGAGGCATACCACGCTGATCATCCTCAGTAGTGGCAGTATTTCTTGTTACAGACACAACTAATGAGTCGGGTGTGCTTAATAGTGTGGCATCAGCAGAGTATCGGATTGATTCCTGAATTATAACAAAGGTTAAGTAAATACAAAGGAGCTTCGTCACTGAAATTAGAGAAGTCAGTAGCAGAAAAGAATTTAAAAGTTCAGACAATTGGATTCTAAAGACATCAAAGGCTGCAGTAGTTTCGGTTCAACCCCTTACCAACCATTAAAGAAAAGCACAGAGTCTACTTGATGTTTTATCCTCCTTTTCTGATATTATAGAGAGGTCAGTCAGCCCAAGTCATACAATTCTTTTTTTTTTCTTTTTGGGATAACAATGGTGTCCATACTAGCTCGCGCAACACAATTCTTTTTTCCTGTTTAACACAAAAAACATTCTTTCCTTTTCTTTAAAAAGAGAAGTGCTGCTGTCTTCTTGTCTTGATTTCTTGGAAGATACCTTTCTGGTGGAATACATAATGTTTGGTAACGATAAACAAGGCAAGACTTTACTGAATTACCCAATTGAAAGGAAAACCATATATGCATAAATAATGATATGATGGGTATTAGTGTATTACTCCCTAGGGATTTTCAATGTTCCATATAATCTCCCTGTGGAGCAAAAATAGGTCAAAAAGTCCCTATAGAATTTAAAACAATGTGATTTAACATGCAGCCTCCCAACTAATTTCATGCATGTTGCATTAATTTACCTTCTAAGAACCCCATTGAAGTATTAAAACCCTTCCGTTCCTATGTCTAAACTCTATCTACATTGAAATACTCGTCCACTTATCGTTGTTTCTTCAACCTAAAATGGCAGAAGGCTTATAACTTAATAAGTTAACTATCAAGTAGTCTCGTACAACTACAAATTATCTATTTCAAGATAATGTAGTTCATTGAAATTTGTTACAAAATATTGTCCACTATTAACAGAGGCGAACCCAGGATTTGAAGTCTGTGGGTGCACCAGTATTGTCAAAGACACGCATAAGCCTCGAAGTAAGACTCAAAATGTGTTGAGCGCTCGCCTCGCTTAATGTGCAGCTTTAAGTTCTAATTTCTGATACATACTTTCACTTGTCAATGAGGCTTTTTGAGGAGACGAACACTAAACAATTGATATTTCACTTTATCAAAAAAATAAAAAAATTTTGTTCATATATTTGTCATTCATGCTTATATTATTAGTCTTAGACTAGACATATATTTATATCTTTTCTATCTTTATGCCTTTTTTCGTTAAATCTCACGCTTTATTTGTACTTTGTGCTTAAACACAATAGACCTTGAAGCTTTTTTACGCTTATTGCTTTTGATAATATTGTGGAGCACCAATATTATCTTAAGACGTTAAAAAAACTTTCGGTGTCGATTAAGGAATATTATCATATTCAATTGGTCGCTAAAGACATGAACAATACTGGAAAAATAAATATATAGAACAAATAAGAGTGTTAAGCTAATAACTTTACTTTATTATAATATGAAGTTTACTTTTAACATTTTTAAACAATCAGTTGTGGTAGCTCAATGGTCAAGGAGGGTTCCCCTTACGGACTGGTCGCGAGTTCAAATCCCCATTCCAACAATTTTGTTGTTATAAATTTAGTAATGAGCCTTTAAATTTGAAGAATAAAAAATAAAAAATAAGGTGTTGTGTGACCCGGGGATCGATCCCTGGTCGCATGGACGGAAGGGCTGGCTTCAACCAGCGCACCAAGGTGCACTACCATTCATCTTAGGGTGCACTATTAATTATATCCCAATTTCTCAAGGTATATACACATATATACACAATTTTTTTCATCGTTAACGGGTGCACGTGCACTCCCACCTATACATGTGGGTCCGCCCCTGCCACTATATTACAGCTTACTCTACGTTAATTACCAAGTAGCCTAGTAACTATAATCATCTAATGATGTTTCATTTGCCTCAAAATATTGTCTAGTATGTATATTTGATTATGCATGTAGAATGATACTAGATGCCACTTTGACAACATAAGAGAAGAATCTTCATAGAATAATTCTGCCGACAGACTCAGTTTCAAAAAAATACAAAGAATCTTCATAGAATAATTCTGCCGACAGACTCAGTTTCAAAAAAATACACATATATTCTGCCGAAAGATAGAAGGGAACTAATGAATCAAGGAAAAGGATTGAGTTGACCAATTAGACCTGCAGTGTTGTGTTTAATTCAAAATCATCATCCAAGCCTTCTCCTTTGTCTAGTTTATTGAAGACCACTGTCAAGAAGTGCTGAAGCAGATCACCTGACGAAAGCAATATAATAATCCTGTAAAGAATGTCAATGATGAGTGACTTCTAACAAGCTAGCTTAGCAAAAACAAATGCGGACCTGAGCCTAACAAGTATATAGCACGCAGCACTTCCAGCTCTTCTAGCAGTCTCCACTCACGCAGTAATTTTGACAAAATATTCCTGCCAATACAATCAGCCTGCAGTGTGTAACAAGAGACAATTGTACATATTAAGCCTCAACCATGTAAATATAAAAAGGTATTTTAGATGACTACGTGCTACTACCTGTTTTTTAATGAAGACAATAAGGCATTCTTGAAGAATAACTGTAGGCAACGGAGTATTCCTTGGTTCAACCCTCCCAATCCAGTTTAAGGTCCTTGAAGGGAGTGTGCTATTTTCCTGGAACGGAAACACCTCTGATACATGATCGTCCTCCTGTTCCAGAAATCATGTTAAGTTCGAAATTTCAAACAATGGAAAATATGGAATAAAAGCTAGAGTAAGACAAATATTAACCATAACTAGCCAGATGAATTGATATGATCTATTTAAACTAAGTTCATTTAAGAAACAAGCTAAACGCCTAATCTTGACACAGCTGCACTTCCAGCTGAAGGTCCACAAAAACTTAGGAAATCTGTTAAATTTCAATCATGGAACCATTCTTGCCAGTCAATCACAGAAATGTTTGTTATAACCCAAATCCAATGCTTAGCACATTGTTCAATATACAAATGAGATTGTGCAGATTTCCAAGGGAAGAAGCAAGAGCAGGATGTTGGAAGATCAAGAGTTATGCAATTACATGCAGAAAAAGCTGCAAGTTGACGTCTTGCATGGCAAGAATGGTGCTGGAAATTCAAGAAAAGCTGAAATTTAAAGGTCATGGTGAATGTGACGCATGCTAAGCACAAACTTCAACCTCGACTAACTAAATAAGAAGTAACAATCTGTTAGAACTGACTTTCTTAATGGAAGAAACTATAAAATTTTATTCAGTTAATTAGGGAAGTTGGTCTCAGAATAAGTTATCCACCACTGCTGAAGAGCACAACATCTAATTTTCTACCGTAATACAGCAGGAGCATGACAAAACCAAAGCAAATTTGGCTAAACTATAGAATTTTCAGACGGATTTACGTTTAGATTACATTATCACATCCATTGTTTCGAAAGTTGTTTTTTAAAGGTGTAAAGTACCATTTGTTTACATGATATGACCTGGTATAAGAAGAAAATATTAGGCTAAATTGCGTACCGAAGATAAATGACCTCCTACCCAGCGCCTTAGGAAGTGAGGGTGAGGAATGCTAAGCATGTCGAAAACAAGTTAAATTATTTTTGGTTTTATGACTGCTGAGGTTACAAGACATAAGTACCTGAAAAGGAGGAAGAAGAGTTGGAAAGGGGAACAACTCCTCCAGAAAATTGACATCTTCCTTTAATCGATCACGTTCAGATTCACCAAACTGAAAACCAAAGGTATAGTTCGTATTCTTAGTTGCCATGAATGATGCAGCACTTCCGTCGAATATTTCCTGCCTTAATCCCTCATCATTAAGAGGGGGAAGGTAATACTCTCTAGATAAACTCAATGGGCCCCAAGCATCCCTATTTGCATGAAGAAACTTGTGGCTGGTAGTTATAGCTGGATTTTCAGGACGGAATCCTAAGGATAGAATATCATTTCCATCTAAACCTAGCTTATCACCTTTCACATCAAAGTTGTCCACTTCCTCTCCAAGAGCGTGACATGAAAGGTGATCAGCTCTTCCTTTCTGAGCCATGGTATCAACCAAGAACTTACACCATTCTTTATCTGAGCATGTAATCTCTTGGAAGCTCTCGTTACTTCTTTCAATTTTTTGCCCTCCAATAAATGATTTAACTAAAGGAGCAATTGTCTCCTCCTGGAAAAAGTATTCAGATACGTGATCACCATAGCCAATAAGAGCCGATAAGGTGACACAAAAGATCTCTGACAAGCTTAACCCAGCAATACGGCCACTAGCAGATACTGAGGATGTCATAGAAGTATGTTGTACAAGCTGCAAAGACTTTCCAGCAGAGATAATATCCCTGGCTATCTCTTTGATAAACAGAGGACACACATCTGAATCTCTCTCCTTTGCCTCTTTTTCTTTGGCCAAACCAGAAGCATCATTAAGCTCTTTCCTACTCACATCATTTGTCCGCTTTATTGAAAGCAAAGAATCAGTAGCACAGACAATGTCCAATTTTGCAGATCTCAGCAGATAGCTCTTCTCCCAAAACTCAGACTCCTCAACTGCAATTCGTTTGTTAGCACGAAAGAACATCTGCATAAAAAACATACAGGCATAAGATTGTCTTAGAGAACGTCAATGTCTAAATATAGGTGTTGCTGAACCATTTGCAATAACATAACCATGAAAATCACTCAGTCACTCTTGTAATGTCCCCAAGTCACTCTTTCCAAAGTTCCACCTTACGAATCATAAGTTCGATGCACGATAGTCCACACAATTTTGAATCTCTCGCTTTTTCATATTAACTGGAACTAAAATACTCTTTCTCCACTTGTCAAGCATCCTACCACTTCCTAATATAGCATTAAATAGCTTGGTAGTCATCCTACTCCAACCTTCCAAGACACTTTCAAACCTCTATAGGGGTATGGCTAAGATAATCACAATCATATAAACAAAAGGTATTTTGTTTAATAGTAAAAGCTTATAGCGATTAGGATACACATATTTGAGGAACAAGTTTCCTTATAAGTTGCTATTACAGGGAACATCTTCTGTGTTACATTTGTTCTTATACACGTGTGCAGATAAAAAATGATGAGGCATCACTCTCACAAACCATAACTGAGTTTCACAAGTTCTAATGTAAATGTGTCCATTTTCTTTCTTATGATGTTGAAACATGCAGATATGCTCCTGGAAGCTACTATTCTGATACATGTTGAAAGATACATGAAATCATTCACTATTCCACTAATGCAACTATCAAAAGAAACTTACCTCCTCAAAGGGGTCGTCCAGAATTCCTTCATAAAGCCATGAATCAAGGCCCTCAATGTATGGCAAAAGACTGCTAACAAATGCATGTAATATCATCCTGTAAGCATCCTCCTGAAATTATTTACTCAGGATAATAAATTATAAGATGAATGAGTCAGCAAATATTTCGAGTAAAGGAAAGCAGTTTCAAACCTCGCCACCTTGGACAAGGCAAACTTCAGTCAGCTTCTTATATAAATAATCAAGAATATGCACAACAATAGTTGTGGCAAAGATAGGAGAATTAGTCTCATCATAAGCTTGTGGAATGGCCCCTTGCACTAGTTGAAACAAAAATTCAGCTCCTGCACACAAACTAATATTGCATTGATAAATCTTGTTAGGAACTTCTATTAATAACCCCTAAAAAGAGGACAGGAAAAAGAACTGTCAGCGAGAGCAGCCAAATAAGTGAGCTGTTAAAATTCTTTTGGGTAAGGCATGCAAAAAGGGAGAGCCATTAGACTCCCCCCTTGACATTTCAAAAGGAAAAGGGTTTCGTGCAAACATGTACATACATAATCAAAAATGTAGAAGAAAAGCCAGGGAAAAAAACCCTTATAAAGAAAGAAGACGCAATAAGGATGAGCCACAGGTACATCAAAGATGGGAACAACAATCAAAAGGCATGTTTATAGCAAAATAAAAATAAAAATGGGCAGGTTAATCTATACCCTTTGTCCTATTTTATGCACCGGTGTTTGACTGGATGCGGAGATTAAGAACGCAAAAAAAGACTTCTGAAACTTGCGGTCTAAAACAAGCTATAGATATTCTCAAACTTGTGGTCTAAAACAGACTATAGACATTTGTGGCACTATATTTCATCTCATACCGGGAAAATGGGAAGTTTAAAGTTAAATTTTTTCTGTCACTCTTTTCGAGATAAACTAAAAGTGTGCCACATAAATGGGACAAATGGAGTGCATCTTTGTCCAAACCTATTTCGTCAAGAAGCAATATTAACTGCGGCAAGATCGAATACAACAGCTGTGTAGGAAGAAGTAAATCTTGGAATTTCTTGATTTAAGAATTTTTGTCATGATACCCACATGTTCGTAAACAAAGTAAAAAAGAAAGACAACAAAACATAAGATGCTTAGATTACAATCAAGAAAAACATGTAACTGAAATGGGAGGACAGACAATAAGCAACTCCCTTGCTAATATGTATCAGGATGTGCCCCAAAGCCCAGGCCAAATATCCATCACAAAGGAATTTAGAATTTTGAGATGTATGACTATTTATAGGTATAGAGGTTAAGATCAAATAACTTCTCTCATATAGCTCTCCATCAAACACATTGTGATTTACCAATCTTAGGAAGATCTTCTCTCCTCTATTCTTAGTAGTAGTAATTTCCCATAGATGGAAAAACTCCTTTTGCCACCCTTTTGGTTTATCCTATTTTTAGTTTTTCATAGCTATACTAGACCTTCTATCACAACAAAAACCAACTAACTATCCACTTATCTTCGCTTGAGACCACAGTTCAGCTCTAACATCCCTGGCTCAGATTACATTTACTCTATGATGACTACCCCACATAATCTTCATTCTTTCCATCTTTTTTCCATAATTCTTTCATTTGATAGAGTTTCAAAACTTCTTACGTTTGATAACTTCATTTTCTTTATTCTTTTTTTAAGACAAAACGCAAACACCAGGGGTATATTTGGTATTTTCAATGCAAGCACCAGGGGTATACATGGTATTTTCACCTTTTTTCTTTTCATTATGCTTAATAACACTAGTATCACTGAACTACATTCGTGCTAAAAAGGGCAGCCCGGTGCACTAAAGCTCTCACTATACGCAAGGTCCAGGGAAGGGCCGAACCACAAGAGTTGATTGTACGCAGTCTTACCCTGCATTTATGCAAGAGGCTGTTTCCACAGCTTGAAGCTTTGAACCCATGACCTCCTAGTCACATGACAACAACTTTACCAGTTGCATCAATGCTCCCTTTCAAATCATGCTATATTTTCCAAAACTTCAATTCACAAGGTGATTCATTTGGATTCTATATACAAACCTTGATAAAGAACTTGACAATCCCAAGAGGGTTGGAGTAGTTAAACTACATGAGTCGACCACTTTCATCTCCTCTTTCAATGCACCATTCCGCAACCACTGCTCCATAAAATAAGAAGGAAAAAAGTCAGCTTCTTTCTATATAAATGGCATACACGTATAAACACCCAACAAAAACAACACACCCAGTATAATCCCACAAGTGGAGTCAGGAGAGGGTAGTGTGTATGCAGACCTTACCCATACCTTGTGGGTATAGAGGCTATTTCCATTATACCCTCGGCTCAAGTAAAAACATTACAAAGCCGTTCACACATACAAACCCCCAAAAAGTGCAAACCAAAGAAGATACTTACTGTTAGCCAAGTGGAGATAGAGCAACAAAAAGCCCTCAAAGTAGGTGGTGGAGAAGGTACAGATTTCTCAACCTTACAAATTCTACTTTCTACTATCTTCAAACATGTTGCCGCATAGGTAAACTGATTGAGAACATGATAAAGACTTGTATGCGAAAGATGGCTAACATATATCCCACTCCGAACACGAAAACAACGCCCTACTTCATCCCAATACAACAACGTACCGGATAACCCTTGTAATATTTGCAGCACATTTCGCACCTAAAGAGGAAAAAATCACAATGGGTGAAAAAGGGTAAAGTAAAGATAGAAACTTCAAGCAAATTCAAATCAATCAACTAACTACTCCTCATAGCGTAATATCAGAAAGGGTAAATTAAAAATGAAACTTTAGGCAAATTCAAATCAATCACCAACTACTCCTCATAGCGTACTATCAAAAGAGTAAACTAAAGATGAAAACTTTCAGCAAAAAAATCAATCAATCACCTAACTGACGGGGAGCCTTGGTATAACTGGTAAAGTTGTTGTCATCTGACCACAAGGTCAAGCCGTGGAAACAGCCTCCTCTAGAAATGTGGCCGTGTACAATAACCCTTATGGATCAGACCTTCCCCGCATAGCAGGAGCTTTAGTGCACCGGACTGCCTTTGTTTTAACCAATCAACTAACTACTCATTAGCATAATATCAAAAGGCTAAAATAAGGATTAAAACTTATTTTTCATTTTTTAATTATTTTTTTACCCCTCCTAGGAGCTCCCACCTTTTTGCTCCCTTGGTGACTCGAACTCCCAACCTTCGAATCGAAAGTGAGGGGTGCATATCAACTCCCTCTTTGTCAATTAACTAACTACTCATCATAGCGTAAAATCAAAAGGGGTAAATCAAAGATTAAAACTTTAAGCAAATACAAATGAATAAACTAAAAATTGAGTGGGCTATATGAACCCTCGTAGCAAAATATCAAAAGGGTTTGAAGAAAATGAACTTACTAGATCAAATTCGTTAGTACGCAAGGAGGAAATTGGCTTGGCAAAATGTAAGCCGTCGGAATAGCAAGTGTATAATTTGCTGATTAAACTCTGTGGACCTTCCATTTTTCAATTGATAGCAGCACAGCACTATATAATTTATGAATGTTTTTCATGGATCCATTTCACTCTAAAGTTACCAATTGCTTCCATTATCAGAGAATTCTGCGCGCTTTCTCATTCAAAATGAAAAGAGTTGGAGAGAATCCAAGGGGGAAAGTGTCGATTTTCCAAATTTTTAGTTTTTCCTTTTATTCCACTTGGAGTCCTTATGTTGGAAAAAAAAAGAAACTCACGTTCATGGTCGATTACAAATATAATACTATCACTCTATCACAATTTTTTATTATAATTAGAGTAATTTTTCTATTCTTAAAAGTTTTGATTCGTATATAGAGATTCTCAATATAAGATTAAAAATTAATTTTATTTTATAGTATTTACTTTGACGTTCTCAGATTGTACTAGAATATTTTTTGTTACTACAGTATTATTTTCTATCGATAGATGTAATTACACTGGCTGATTAAATCTCTTCCTAACGCCTTTAGGGGCTGTGAAAAGAGCCCGGTTCCAGCTGATTTGCGGTATTAGATAATTTCTAATTATTTTGTTGCATCATTTATATTAAAATAATAAGATTACTATTCAAATAAAAGATGAATAAAATAATTTTATGAACATTCTTACTTATTTCATGCCGCTTACGAAATGACACGAGGCTTAAATAATAGGCATGATGAATTATGATGCTTAATAATGATTGGGGTGTTTTTTTTTAGGGAGGGTAACGACGGGGGGTTATTTGTCACAAAAAAAGTTATTTACGTATTAAAAAATAGAACCATAATTGTGTACTACGTTGTTTGGTTAACAAAATGAAGAAAAATAATAGCCACACAGAATCTAGCATAAACTATACTGTACAATGTTTAGTTCGATTTTTTTCTGTTCCCACATAAAATATAGCACTGCTAATATTAATTTGGTTCACGTTTTTCTTTTCAGCATAACTAATACATATTTAAGTGATGAGGAAATCTTTGTATTATTATTTTATACAAGATAGAAACTAGAATAATTATACTATTTAATAGTAGTACATAAATAACTAATCGTAGCATAACTGTTGATCCTTACCCAGTTCAGGCTAGCAGCAAGAGTACTTGGAATAAATAATGTCCATCTAAGTTAACAGCAAAGTACAAGACAAACATTTACTACATCCATCCTAAGTCATGTTTCCAATCATAAATTAAACTACTAATTCTTGAGAACTATTTTCAATTCTTCATGAATCTGTTCCAAAACTATGCAAGTCTTTGATAGCTTCAAACACGACAACAGTAGTACATAAAAGATGTGGATGCATGTGGGAATTACATCGCACATGACAACATCTGACTGAAGTTATTCTGTATCTAATCTCCTGATCTGTACGTGAGTTTTCCCCATCGCTATTCATTTACTATGATCTTATACAAAGGTTTGGAATTTCCTTTCCTACGATTCTATAAGGACTTCTGCTTTCAGGTCCCAGGCGGAAGCTACTAGGAACGCTTGAGGGGCTGGCTGCACGTGGACTCGAGTTCAGCTCTATGGAAGAAATACAGGGAAGAACTGTAAGTGCAGAACGCGGAGAGTGGTAAGAAGCTGCTCCATGTTCGCAGGTTTCAGGATGAGTTTGCTGGCAAGTTTCACTGGAAGAGATGCAGTTTAACTTGGATAAGATTGACGTACGTATTAATAATACGAGAATAATCTCACAGAAAAAAGCGTTTGATATATAACAAACATGACAAATATAGATAAGAGGAAGTACAAGAGAATTATTACCTGCTACATGGTGATTTTCCATGCCTGGCAGATGTTCCTGGTAACACTTGTTTTTGTTCCTTTTTATGGTTAATTGGGTTCTTAGGAGGACTCTGCAAGGTATCCTGAAATGCAACGAAATAAAAAAAACATTAGGGAAAGAAAATTAGAGAATCTGACAAATAATGCAATGTCGTTAACCAATAATGTCACATCATCAGCAGCATGTACCACTCACATGTAATTTCATCCCCGGAGAATCATCTGAGCAGCCAGCAAGGGAGATACTATGCTCACAAGAACTGGTATTACGTAAAAAAGAATGTTCAAGCAGCATCATAGCTGATGGCCTATCTGCAGGTTTCCTTTGAAAACAGCGCTGAAGGAAATCCTTTCCCGCTGACGATAATTTTTCTGGTATAGGCGGTGATTTGTTCAAGACACCGAACATAGCTTGCGCCTAATAAGCCAAAGCATGAATATTTAGACACTTACAGAAATCAATTCTAGAACGCCTGAAAGGTAAGAACATAGCTCTGGCCTTGGGAGGATTAAGCCAATCAGCTAGCCATGCTCGTATTTTAACAAGCTCTGATCCTATATTGACAACCTAAAAGCTCATAATATATTTAGACTTGTAATACGATTACATTGTTCTCAAAAAATGAAATGCTTTAGACACTTACCCAACTAAGATCGCCCCAAGGGGGCTGTCCAGTAAACATTTCAATTACAGTACAACCCAGGCTCCATATATCAACAGCTAAAGCAAGCTCTGGATTGGCATCTTTGCGCAACACAGCCTGCATGACCTGCATATAAAGTTAAGTCTAGACATAAATACAAGCCAATAAATAAAGGGGAAAGAGAACTGAACCCACGCAATAACGGCAAAGTAGCTTAACGATGCCTACCTCTGGAGCCATCCAGTGAGGGCTCCCTTTAAGAGAAAGATCAGTTACACAGCTGGAAAGCTGGGGAAAAAGAGTAACAATATGAAATTACAGCCGTAAGGTATGCATGAAAAATAACTGATAAAGATTCAGGTCATTCATTTTCACTACAGATCAGGGTTTACAAGAAAAAACTAAAAACACTAAACTAGAACAAACAACGGAAGTAGCATATTCAGTTCGGCATTAGAATTTTGAAAGCTTACATGTTTTGCTAACCCAAAATCTGCAAGCTTGACAACGCCAGATGCATCTACAAGTAAATTTGCTCCCTTAATGTCCCTACTCAGAAAAAGTCATTGAAACCAACCATTAAACTGATCATCACTGTCAACGAAAAGTTTTCTTAGAAAAAAATTCTAAAAGAACATAGTTTCTTCCAGGCTTATTACAAGAATTGGAACTCAGAGGCTTTAGTGGTTCCGTTAATAAATCTTTAATTCAAGTGACGTTCCACATCGATGTAACCAGCATCTACCTGTGTATTGTCTTAGTGCTATGCAAGTAAGCCAACCCTGATACAATATGCCTAGTAAAGTTTCGAACTATTGACTCTGTCATAGCTCCGCAATGTTCCCGAACATACTTATTAATTGATCCGGGGTGCACATATTCCAAATATATGCAAAAGCGGTCTTCCATCTGAACAACAACAGCATTTATCTTTCAATATTCTGAAGAAATACCTGAACATGGCTAGAGAACAAGAAAGATAGATGTTCTTACTATTTCACTGCCATAGTATTGAACAATATTTTGGTGCTTTAACTGCCGGAGAACTCTTATTTCCTGCAACAGAGGTAAAGAAGAAAGAATTGATTTAGAAAAGCATAAACAAGCGAAAAACATGCCATAGTCATTGCAGTTCAGTACAAAAGCCTCATCCTTTCAGATGCGATAAACTGTGTATAAGCAAGTGGGAAAAAAAATACTGCAATGTGAAACCTCAACTTTTCCCCAAGCCAGTAACCAACATTCCGAATTATTTTCTCGCTAATGCAAAATGTGAAGGAGGCTTATGAAGTCAAAGAATATGACTTCATAAAAGTAGCTCTATGGATCATTTTTTATTTTGCATCTTCAGGAGCATGATGGTTAGGCTCAAAAGTGGATATAACATGCTTATTAAGTACTTTTTAAAGCTGACTTCATTAATAAAGATTTGGCCTTTCAAATATGCCTTCTTTCACTATGTATCTCAAATGATTGCATTTTATGTCCAAATTAATTATGTAGCCTAAGAAGACACGAGGAAGTCACCTGTTCTAACTGCTTTATACATTCAGCAGATTTAGGATCATCAGGAGCAAGATCAACTTCTTTCATTGCACATAAAGCACCGGTTTCACTGTCAAAAGGAAAAACAAAAAGAAATGTTACAGTCCTACCGAGTTACTTACTAAGCAAGCTTTTGTCCTTTACCAGTTAGTAGCTTCATATACACTTCCATATGTACCACGACCTAAAAGCTTCCCCTTTAGCCATTGACCCTTTGTTGGTGATAAACAAGGTTTTTCCATGTGGCTGTAGATGCTACATAATTCTGGTTGTCTTGGAACTCCTGGTGGAAGGGGTAGCGGGTGCACGTTGATGTTGTTAGTTTCATTCCAAGCTAGAGAACTTTCCGGAAGAGATTGATGATGTGAATGCACAGCACCACTTTTGTCATTCCTGATCCTGTTAGCTGAACTTGGAAATATTGGGCTACTCGGTGGAGAATGACCAGCGCTATTTGTAACCCTTGTGGGTGAAAGTTGGAAAGAGTAAGCCTCTGAAGGTGATGATGAGGCCTGAAGGGAGGGAGGATGAAAAAGGTCCTGTGTACTAAACCTCTTCGGGCTTCGGATGGGGCTTGTAAAACCACTACTTGGGGCACTTCTAGGAGGAACATTCAACCTGAACTCAACACCCTCAACATTCAGATCCTGAGGAAACCCCCTACGCCGATAAGTTGGGGTAGATGATCTTGGATGCTGAGAACTTTTCACCTCAGCTGGAGTTCGATCAGAAGTATCCCTGCAACTTGCAACAGGTTAACACTTCCGCGTTCCGTTTTTGTTCTTACGAAATCATCATAGTTAATCAAACATCTCCCAAAAAAAATAAAAAAAAATAGCACACTACATATCATCATTTGATACCAAGACCAAGCAACACAAAATTAGAACTGTTACATGTCCCCAATACAATGACTCTGGGAAACCAACACCAAACGACATTTTCATAAATCCAAACTTAAATTTATGGTGAACCTCTTAGGTAATAAAGGTTAATGCAATTACCACAACCCTAAAAGGGAAAAAAACGGTTCTTTTATGGTAATGACCTATAATGTTACTGCAATCAATCCACCCCAAAAGGGTCCGCCTTGATAGTCAATAAAGTGGGTTGACAATCACGAGGTCTCACATTCAAATCTCAATAAAGACAAAAACACCAGGTGATTTATTTCCATCTATGCCAAGTAACCTTAGTGGACAGAGTTACCTAATAACTTGCTAGCTACCCTCAATCTTTACTGGGGGAGGTGACATGTAAGCTGGCCTAGACTCAACAATTATTTTTTAAAAATAAATAAATCCAGCCCTAAACAGTTACTTCACTAAGAACCAACTACCTACTGCCATTCAACCACTACATGCCTTTTGGGGGTGATAACCATGGTGTCTGGGCGGGCAGCTTTCGCGCACCTCAACTAAATTCACGAAATACCTGTCATCTCCCACTAGCAATAGACTCTGTCCGTCAAGGCTAGACAGATGAGAAGAATCACTTAGTGTTTTTTGTCTCTGCTGAGATTTAAACATGAGACCTCAAATTCTCAACCCGACCACTAGGTCACACCCTTGGGTGCCTTTACATATAAAGTTACCTAAGGTGAAAAACTTTCATCATCAAAACAAAAATAACTACGCCTCAATACCAAACCAGTACAAATTGGCTAAATGAATACTCCTTTCAGAAAGTTCCTCCCTCCGTCTCAATTTATGCAACATTTTTTCCTTTCTAATCCATCTCAAAAAGAATATCAACTTTCTATAATTGAAAATAATTTAACTGTAAAATTCCCCTTCTTCCCTAATAGTAGAATTTTTTATAGTCGCATAAAATGGTCAAGTAGTGTTTTAGACCACAAATTTCAAAGTTTTTACTTTCTTTAAACTTTTTGCCCAGTCAAATACTGTTACATAAATTGAGACAGAAAAAGTAGTATTTTTTCACTTGGAGTTTAAGACAATTTCAATAAATATACTTGTACTAAATTTTGAACAATGACTTCAGTTCTTATGACTAACCTAGCTAGAGGAGGGCTTAACGGCAAACTAGAGTCAACTGTGTTTTGCCTGGGCAGACAATTCAGCTCAGGGAGAGGCAACGGCAGTGGCACGGCAGAGGACTTAGACCGATGAGACAACCTCGAACCTGAGCCCAATTCAGCATAAGAATCAGGAGAACCTGGCAAAGACTTTGAACGTTCATCAATAATCAACGCCTGAATATTAGGTCTACGTAAACCAAGATCATCATCACTAACATGCCTCAACTTCCTCTGCCTAGTTAGCCTCCTTCCTCCCCCGTAAATTCTCCGTGTATTCGGCGAACCTGTAAGAGAATTACTCCCAGTAGTAGAAGAAGAAGAAGAGTGATGGGAATTCGAAGATAGTGAAAATGCTTTCCATATAGATGGCATTTTTCATGGCAATCTGCTATCCAACTCCAACAACGGAAATCTTACTAGCTCAGCTGATCGACTAAATGAATATTCATTGTGATGGAAGGGAAGAAGAAAGAAAAAGAATGTTACCCGAAAAATGTGCGTAGTGGAATATTAATGAAGTAATGCATTGAAGAAAACTTCAGTATTACTAGTATTTTGTCAATGTTTGAATGTTTCAATGGTTTAATTTGTAAATTTCATTTTTATTGTTGTTGTTGGAGGTTGGAAGTCAGAAACACGATTTCTTGTGTTTGTGTAAAGTCAATACGAGTAGTAAAGTATGTTTATGAGCATACGTGTGTAAATATATGAAAGGATTTTCCATGATATAACGAAGGTCAAGGTTGACACTTTGACAAAAATGGAAAAAAGGGGGGCGTGTTAAAGTTGAAGAACTGAAAAAGTACGCTGAGGAAAATGAAGACATGCTGTATATATGCCACTCATTTACTCCCCCGGGAACAGTCGTTATATATTCCCTCTTTGACAAGTTCTCTGTTTGTTTTTTTTTCCCATTAAATTTAATTATTCTTTAGAATTCTTAATTTTTTGGCAATAATTTTAAATAAGAAAATTTGGCTATTAAGCCTCTCCAAGTTTTCAATTAGCAAAATGATCTACTGAGAAAATTTGACTATTAAGCTTCTTCAAGTTTTCAATTAGCAAAATGGGCTACTTTTATTTTCTCATCTATCGAATTGATAATCGATCTGTCCATATATAGGTTGAATCGATAATCGATTTGTCGGATTGATAATCGATTTGTCCATATATAGGTCGGATCGGTCAGATAGATAATAGATCTATCTCATAAATGGATTATTTCCCTAAAAAAATATAGTCTATTTAATTAAAAAAAAAGACTTGAAAAAGTCATTTAACAAAGAATCTCATTCTAAATTAGTGTTTGCTATAAAACTTTTAAATCTAATTTTGAGTTGGATTTCAAGTAAGAAAAAGTGCCTCTAATCTTTTTCAAACTCAAACAATAAGTGGAATCTTAGTAGCTCAGTTACTTAAGTTTTTATGTAGCCGATGAATGTTTATTTCCTGACCTTTTAATTCTCTATCCTGATTTTAAAAAAGAAAACGCTCAATTTTATTTCACAATTAGGGATTGAAGAAGATGGAGTGTGCACAAGCCTTATTATTTATTTGTGTGAGGTTAAAAGAGATTTTTTTTCTATCAACACTTAGCTCAAAGAAATTATTTTCCAACTCCATCTTCATAAATTTTTAATAAAGTATTCTCTTCTCATCCTCGCAAAAGATACAATCAAACTCAATTTCATAAATTCTAAATAGTATATTTATATATATATTACTTGATAATTTATGGTGAAACTACTACTAAATTTGTGCAAATGAATTGTATATTCGAATCTTGCAAATTTTGTTTATTTGATAATTAAAATCTATGAAGTACTCACTACACCAGAACAATCTTGTTGGTGTTTGACGATATCTTCTAATTCACATAGTTATTAGTAATACATCCCGTCTCAATTTATGTGATTTTTTTACTCATTTTTTTTAAAAAATTATATTTTTTTATTTAATAATTATTTAATGATATCATTCTTATTTTATTTTATTAAGTTTCACTTAATAAGAAAAACAACTAAAAAATAATTATTAAAGTGACTTTAAAAAAATAATTTTATAAATTTTATAAAATTATTATTTATTTTTTAAACTTTATGTTTGATCAAAAGATGATACATAAAATAATATGGAGGGAGTATATTGGTAGGAAAAGTTGGATAGTGAGGAGAGGGTTTGGTGATAGTTGCAGTGATATATGGCATTGAAAAAGTATTAATGGGGACGCGTATAGTACAGTATAAAATAAAAATAGAAAGGAATGAAAGCAAAGTGAGGATGAAGCTGAGAGTCACTGCCACGTATGACACTTACGGCTCGTTTTGTAAAGTGTATAAAAATAATGTAAAATATGGTGTATTAATAATACTTGTATTAGCAATGTTTATATTAGTTATGCTTGCATTAGTTATGCTTGTATTTTTTATATGCATTGTTTGGTTCGATATATTAAAAATAACATGAATTACATAATTTTTAATAAAAAATATTTTTTTTACTTAATACTCTCAATTTATATGTTGGAAAGGATGCGGAATTTTTTTCTGTGGGATAATAGTGTCTTTAAGCATGTTAATGCGTGTATTAAATTTATTGCATTACTAATGTCATCGATTTTAAGGTATTAGTTATACACATCTCAATATACAGTAGAGATACTATTTGGTAGAGTGTATTGAAATATTAATGCATGTATTAGTTTAATATGTATTAGTAGTACCTTGTTAGGTATACTTTTTTACTCTATGTGTAACTAATGTAAGCATTAGTTATACACTCTATTGTGTATTGAGATGTGTATTACTAATACCTCAAAATCAATGACATTAGTAATGCATGCATTAACATGCTTAAAGACCATATTATTCCTCAAAAAAAAAATTTGCATCCTTTCCAACATATATATTGAGGGTATTATGTAAAAAACAATTTTTTTTTTAGAAATTATGTAATTCGTGTTTTTTTTAATACATCGAATCAAACACTGCATAAGAAAAATACAAATATAATTAATGCAATCATAACTAATACAAATACTCCCTCCGTTTCATAATAAATGAATTATTGAATTTTGGCACACAGATTAAGGAAAAAACATTAAAGACATAAATTTAACACAATTTTTTATTTTTACCCCAAAAAAGAAAAAGCTGACATCGTAATACCTTTTAAAAAGTTAATTGGTTGTCAAATCATAAGGGTAAATTTGAAAAAAAATTCAATGATTCACTTATTTTGAAACACTAATAAATGTTTCAATAATCCACTTATTTCGAAACGGAGGGAGTATTACTAATACATCATATTTTATACTCCCTCCGTTTCATTTTATGTGTCGTCATTTGATTGGGCACGGAGTTTAAGAAAAAAGGGAGGATTTGATAAATTTATCAAATTATTCTTTATCAAAAAATGTGTCAATATCTTTTTTTTAATTAAGTGGGACCAATAAGGGTAAAAGGATAATTATGTTAATTATATTTTTAAAAAGTTACCTAATAAGAAAAGACGACACTTATTTTGGGGCAAACTAAAAAAAAATGATGACACATAATTTGAGACGGAGGGAGTATTATTTTTATATACAAACGACCCCTAAACACTCTGTCTTTACCTGTTTCCTCTTCTTTACTTTCTTTTTAAAAATTCACTTGAAAGCCGTCCTGCCCCGTCTGCCGACTCAGTCAAGCTGATGCTGATGCTGCTTTTTTTGTGATAAGTGAAACCATTTGACACATACTCTCCTTTGTCCCGACCTACAAAAGGAAAATGTCAGTTGCCACAGTGGCAAAATTAGAATTTTCCAAAAATAAATATACGAACTAATGAAAGAAATTTTAATATTTATATATATAATAAATATTTTTAATTATGTAAAATTAATATGAAAAATAATATAATTTTTATTGAAGGAGGTTTATCAATGAAAGGTAACTCTACTCTCAGTGGCGGAGTCACAGTCAATGAAGGGTGGTTAGATGAATACCCTTTGTTGGAAAAAAATTTCGAATATATAGGTTAAATATAGATATTTATGGTTATATATATATTGTTGCACATCCTTGACAAGCTAGAGAAGCATAGTCCAATAGTCAAGAGTGTATATTTTCGCATCAACAAACTCGGGTTCGAACTTTGGCAGATGCAGCAGTGCTGCAGTGCTTTATGTTCTTTGTTTTTTAAACAATTCTTTGCCCAAGAAAAAATATATACATCTTTAACCAAAAATTTGGCTCCGCTACTGCTCCTTTTGCAATTCAATATACTAAAACTTTCCTTGTGTATATAATTTGAAGAAGGATTAAATCACAATTATTTATTTATTGCATGCAGTGTTGGTTCCACGCTTTGTTCCAACATAGAAGAGGTCGCAATTACATGGATAGATTTAAAAAAAAAAAAAGGTTATTACGTACATTATTTGGCATAAATTCCATTTTACGTATAGGGGAGGCTCTATAATCTATATCTATAATTTCTTATATAAAAGTAAAGAATTATTAGAAGTTTAATATATTAATATTTTAAGTACTATATAGCAAGAAAGATTAAATGTATTAGTTAAATTAATAGAAAAAATTATTAGAAGAAATCGACTATAAAAACCTATTAATAACTTTGCTTCTCAAGATATCTAAAATATAGACTTTCTAAGAAAATATATATTAATTTTTGTCAAAAAAGTTTAAGATCTCCATTCAATTCTCGTCTCAGGCCATCAAAGTGTTTGAGCCACCCTTGTTTACATAGACATTATGTAAGTTTCGACAATCAAATTTAAATTGTCTATAATAACACAACAATCCTTATAACAAAATTGATATGATAATTTGAAAAATAGAGCAATAACCTGCTAAAATAAGTTATAGTGTGAAAATTATTTGTGATATATGTAATTGAAACATGTGTAATGCTCACATATTTTTGTTTTTTTTCCTTAATGTTCATACTCTTATGAGAATTATCTGCTACATACCTCGTGACTCACAGCTACTATGACCAAAAATAAATTTGTTTTTTTGTAATTTTGTACGAGCTAACCTAACGGAGACCAAATGATTTCTTGGTCTTCAAATTTGGGCAATCAATTATTTCCTGTCGAGTAAATAATCTTTAAGGAAATTAACGTAAGCCATTGTCTAAATTTTTTAATTTTTTTTTTGTCATTTAATTGGTGAAACATGTGCATTTAAGTTTGGACTAGTCGTGCGGTAGAATGTATAAGAATGACAAGCCGTGCTATCCAATATTGATCCTTAAAAATTTTACGCTATGTATAATTCTATCATCTAATTTAAAGCTTTATTTGCTTGGTTGATAAATTATAAGTTAGACATATAATATTATATTTAGATTGATGAAATTAGAAGAATGATATTTTAAGTTGTTCAAACTTTCGTGACATTGATAGTCGATTATATTTTTTAAATAATTTAAGTTTTTAATTATTGTGATTTATAATATTTTTTTTTTCTATTCTACTAATTAGAAGTGACATAGTAAAATTATTGTAAAATATACTTGTGATTTTTTTTTAAGTGGCTCCATATAAGACGTCATGTTAATTTAAAACATCAAAAATTAATTTATCATTTTACGTCTATTTTACCCTTTTTATTAAATATTATTAATTTTTTAATACTTAAACGACTTATAATAATTAAATATGGGTTATTTAGTAAAATAACGATTGAAATAGTTGAAACAGTCATGTCATAAATATCTATTTTAGTTTTTTTATTAAATATTATTAATTTTTTAATATGTAAATGACTTATAATAATTATTATTTAGGGTAATATAGTAAAATCACAATTGAAACAATTGAGACAGACATGTCGAACATGAGCAGCCTGCTTCAACAGCTTATTGTGACTTCTTATATAAGATACTAATAATATATTTTTTTAATGCTTAAATAACCATAATAAGTAATTAGGGATGATATAATAAAATCACGATTGAAGCCGCGAAGCAGACATATATTAAAAGTGATATAGCATAATAACTATAAAAAATTACTTGTGAAAATAACCTAAGTGAGTCTCATATAAGATGTCAATCTAATTTAAAACATCAAGAGTTAATTTATTATTTTATGTCTATTTTATCTTTTTTTATTAAATATTATTAATTTTTTAATACTTAAATAACTTATAATAATTAATTATGGGTGATATGGTAAAATTACGATTAAAGCAGCTAAAACAGACATGTCAGAAATATTTATTTTATTTATTTGTATTAAATATTATTAATTTTCTAATACGTAATTAACTTATAATAATTAATTAGGGGTGATACAGTAAAAACACGATTGTAGCAGCTGAAGCAGGCATGGCGACCTGCTGCCTGCTTTAGCTACTAAACTGCCTCTTATAAACAAGAGAATTATAATAACTAATTAGGGGTGATACAGTAAAAACATGATTGTAGCAGCTGAAGCAGACATGTCGACCTGCTACCTGCTTCAGCTGCTAAACTGCCTCTTATAAATAAGAGAATATAGAATAGGATATATTAGTAGTAATATATGATGAAAGTAGTTATGTTAGAATTATTTCTCATACACTATTTGATTTGATGTATTTGAGGATATTTATGTTTTTGAACTTGCATGCTTATACATATATTAGCTACACAAGTATTGTTAATATCATGTGTTGCTATAAATCAGTTATACACACGTTGAAACACTGCTTTTTTCGTCTCAATTTATGTGACATTGTTAGAGGCTTAAAATTTAAAGTAAGAAATACAATATATTAAAAGAATGGAGACTCTTGAAAAAGTGATTTGAACTTTTTGTCTTTTATTAAAACTCGCCACAATAGATAAAATTATCTTTTCACTTTTTTTTTCTCATTATTATATTATTATATTGTAATATTAAAATTAAGAAGTTCTAAATATATAGTAAATGAAAAATCTATTTCGAAAAAAACTTCATACTGCCCTAAAATTTCACAAAAATAAAACACGTTAGTTTAATTTTTTGGAAGAAAAAAAAAAACAATTTTCTAAAGTTCCCAAAAAAACTCAAAACTGTCCTAAAGTAATACGTATTAAGGAAAGAAAAAGGATACATTATTTATGTTATTTATAAAATTCCCTTCTTAATAACTTATTTAAGATCGAGAATCAAATCATTGATATTTCACACTTTTAATATATTGTAGATATAGATATAGATGTAGATTGTAAATTGTAGATCGATGTAGATGTAGATTAATACATAATGAACACTAACAACTAACAAAAAGATATTTGTAATTTGCAAATCGACTTTTAGTTCATAAGTTAGAAGGGCGTTTCAACTTTTACCTAACGTAGGTTGTTTAAAATTTAAGATTAATTTAACTTTACGAGTATTTCAGTTGAATAATAATTTTTTATTCATATTTTTTTAAAAAAAAAAGCCACGTGAAAACACAATTAACTTCAATCAGATAAATCCAAATGCCTACCAAGTACGAGTAGTTATGATGTGAAAGCCATTCCTATCTACCAATGGTACATCCCTAATAAATTATTAAATATGTCACATAATTGGGTGACCCGAAAAATTAGCCACCCTAAGTATGATTAGCTATGTTAACTAAGTGTGAGTTTGAAACATAAAAGATGATTTATCTAGTTTGAACTAGTCCATTTAAATTGACCGTGTTATAAAATAATAAAGAATAAAGAACAAGAGTAGAGAGTGAAGATAAAATAATTGTTATTTCTCTTGATGGATGAATTACAATGAGGGTAAACCCCTTTATTTATAGGGGAAAACCAACCCTGTGATTTGTAACTTTTCCATAAATAGACATACACAATATATGGTACATTTATAACACTCCCCTTTGAATGTCTAATTGATAGATAATACGCATATATGTTGCCTCATTAAAAACCTTGCAGGAAAAACTCAGTGGGATAAAACCTCATTAGAGAAAAAAAGTACAACACATATTAACCCCCCCTAATGAGAACATCCTTGAACCTTTGCATTCCGATCTTATGCACCATCTTCTTGAAAGTTGCAGTTGGAAGAGACTTGGTGAATAGATCAACCACATTGTCACTTGAACGAATCTGTTGCACATTAATATCACCATTCTTTTGGAGCTCATGTGTATAGAAAAGCTTTGGCGAAATGTGTTTCATTCTATCTCCTTTTATGAATCCTCCTTTAAGTTGTGTTATGCATGCTGCATTATCTTCATATAAAATCGTGGGTACTTTGTCACATTTCAAGCCACATTTTTCTCGAATGAGATGTATTATGAACCTCAACCACACACACTCTCGGCTTGCTTCATGAATAGCTATAATCTCAACGTGATTCGATGAAATGGCTACGATAGACTGCTTTGTTGATCTCCAAGATATGACAGTAACCCACATATGAACACATAGTCTGTTTGAGACCGAGCTTTTGCGGGTCAGATAACTACCCAACATCAGCATAACCAACAAGATCTGAACTACAATCTTTAGGATAAAATAAGCCCATATCGGTAGTCCCTTTTAGATACTGTAATATGTGTTTGATCCCATTCTAAGGTCTCCTAGTAAGAGCAGAACTATACCTTGATAACAAATTAACTGAAAAGGCTATATCAGGCCTTGTAGTATTTGCAAGATACATTAGTGCACCAATTGCACTAAGATATGGTATTTCAGGACCAGGGAGTTCCTCATTTTTTTCTTGAGGTCGGAATGGATCTTTATTCACATCAAGTGATCGAACAACCATCGGAGTATTTAATGAATGTGCTCCATCCATATAGAATCGTTTCAACACATTTTCTGTGTAGGCAGATTGATGGACAAAGATACCATTTGTCAAATGAACAATTTGCAAATCAAGGCATAACTTTGTCTTTCCGAGATCTTTCATCTCAAATTCTTTCTTTAGGTAATCAATTGTCTTTTGAAACTCTATTGGCGTTCCAATAAGGTTTATGTCATCAACATAGACAACAAGTTTAACAAACTCCGACATTGTTTTCTTTATGAAAAACATTGTTTTCTTTATGAAAACATATGGACAAATTTCATCATTCATATAACCTTTCTTAGATAAATATTCACTAAATCGGTTATATCACATGCGTCCAGATTGCTTCAAATCATACAATGATCTTTGCAATCTAATGGAATACATTTTCCAAGGCTTTGAACTATATGCTTTCGACATTTTAAATCCTTTAGAATTTTCATGTATATCTCATTATCAAGTGATCCATATAGATAGGTTGTTAGCACCATCCATCAAATGCATCTCAAGTCTCTCAAGAACAGTGAAACTAATAAGATGACGCAATGTTTTTACGTCCATAACTGGTGAATATGTCTTGTAATAATCGACACCAGGCCGTTGTGAAAATCCTTGTGCAACAAGACGTGCTTTATATCTTTGTGTTTCATTTTTCTCATTTCTTTTTCGCACAAAGACCCATTTATAGCCAACAGGCTTAACACCATTAGGTGTTTGAGCTATAGGTCCAAAAACTTCACGTTTGGCAAGTGAATTCAATTCAGATTGAATTGCTTCTTGCTATTTTGGCCAGTCATTTCTTTATCAACATTCTGTGACAGATTGAGGTTCAAGATCCTCACTGTCTCGCATGATTTTTGTTGCAACATTATATGCAAGGACATAATCCACTACTATTTCAGATCGATTCAAATTAGTTTCAACATCACTTGAATTTATGGGATAGTTCCTCATTTTCTTGAGTCTCAGGCTCATTAATTTCTTCAGGAATATTAACATTGCTCAAATCTTGAACTTTCATATGAGGATCTTTCGTAGTGTCATCTTGACCATTTGTTTTTCTTTTTCTAGGATTTCGATCCTTAGAACCTAATGGTCTGTCACGCTTCAAGCGTGCTTTAGATTCATTAGCTATGACACTAGTGGATGGTCCTTTAGGGACATCAATTCGAATTGGGACATTCTCTACAGAAATATGTGATTTTGTGATCCTTTTCAAATGTGAAAATACGTCCTACATTTGATTTGCAATTTTCTGCAGGTGAATAATCTTTTGTACTTCTTGCTCACAAATAGAAACACGTGGATCAAGATGAGATAGTGATGAATTTTTCCACAAAATTTCTCTTTTGATGTCACTATCTTCTCCCTCTAATTTTGAGAAAACTATCTCATCAAACCGACAATCTGAAAATCGAGCAGTGAACATATCTCCCGTTAATGGTTCAAGATAGCAGATAATGGAGGGTGATTCAAACCCAACATAAATTTCTAACCTTCTTTGGGGGCCCATCTTGGTGCAGTTTGGTGGTGTTATAGGCACATATACACCGCACCCAAAAATTCTCAAATGAGATATATTAGGCTCTTGACCCAAAACCAATTACAACGGAGAAAATTTATGAAAATTTATCGGTCTAAGACGAACAAGTGTTGCAGCATGTAAAATTGCATGACCCCAAACAAAAGTGGACAACTTAGTTTTCATAAGCAATTGTCTTGCTATCAACTGCAGACGTTTAATTAATGACTCAGCAAGGCCATTTTGAGTGTGAACATGGGGTACAAGATATTCCACTCTTATCCCAATCGATAAGCAATAGTCATTAAATGTTTGGGATGAAAATTCTGCAGCATTATCAAGGCGAATAGACTTAATTTGATTATCGAAAAACTGTGCCCGTAATCATATTATTTGTGCCAACAATTTTGCAAATGTCAAGTTGCGAGATGACAAAAGGCACACATGAAACCATCGAGAAGAAACATCTATTAGGACCATAAAGTATCTAAACGACCCACTAGGTGGGTGAATGGGTCCACAAATTTCTCCATGTATGCGTTTCAAAAACGCGGGAGACTCAATCCCAACTTTTATTGGCGATGGCCTCACAATCAGCTTGCCTTGATAACAAGCATTGCATGAAAATTCACCATTTGAAAGAACCTTTAAGTTCTTTAATGGATGCCCCATTTGAATTTTCTATGATTCGTCTCATCATTATAGATCCAGCATGTCCCAGACGATCATACCAAAGTACGAAAGTATTGGAATTAGTAAACTTTCGGTTTACTATAGAATGCGCCTCAATTGCACAAATCTTTGTCCAATACAGGCCAGAAGATAAAGCATGGGACTTTTCAATAACACATGTCTGGCCAGAGACATTCTTGGCAATACCAAGATATTCAAGATTCATCTCATCAATTGTCTTGATATGATAACCATTTTCACGGATATCTTTAAAACTCATTAAATTTTTCCGAGACTTGGGAGAGAACATAACATTATTTATGATGAGTTTAGTTCCCTTGGGCAAGATTATAATGGCTTTCCCGAAGCCTTCAATCAAATTAGCACTACCAGTAATTGTAGTAACATTAATCTTGTCCATGTTTAGATAAGAGAAGTATTTCTCATCTTAGAATATCGTATGTGTAGTGCCAGAATCAATCAAATAAATATCTTCTTAAAAATTATCCATATCTTCAAATAAAATAACATACACCAAATAAGATATATATTAAATTTTTATACAAAGTGAAAGTATATACTATAAGAAATTGTTAATCACACTTTACTAAACAATAAAAAAAAATATGTCCATTGAGTACTTGATTAGCTTAGCTTAGTATTTTATTTTTCAATAAAAAAAAAGAAGAAAAAACACGTGTATTTGTACTATGTTATCTTTTAGTGACATGCAAAATATTTGGAAGATATAATTAAAAAAATGAGAACATGCTTTGGTCTAACATGCAAAACAATAGATTATTATTATTATACAACAACAAATAGCAGATGCATAGTTGCAAAAGAAAAAACTGATTACAGTACTTTGTTCAAAATTGTCAATGAGCTAAGGACAAAATCTTAAAGCTGATTACTGCCAGTGATTATTATTTGTTTTATTTTTGTTTTAACAAATTTTCCTTTTCCATTATCATAGCAATAATTTAATAACCAAAAAGATCACTATAACACATTAACGCATATGGCGCCAAAAATATTATATTAATACAGCATCACAGATGTGCAGTCAAACCATCACTAATTTCACCTAAACAGGTTTTTTTTTTTTTCAATAAATAACGGTAAAATTAAAATTCAATTCAATTTAATAATAAACTACAATAATGTAACTAATCAAAAACTAATAATCATGCAATCAACTATTTTTACATGATTTTTATTCAGTAACTCTTATCAGCAATAAAAAAAAAATTAAAAAAAATCCATTCTTCCATGTTTACGGAACCATCACCAATCAAGTGATCTACGGAACCATCACCAATCAAGTGATCAATCTTTCCTTCAAGGTGCTCGAAAAAGTCTGCTACATCCAAGCTTGTGATGTCAACAACATTTTCAGAGAGAAAGTTAGCCTCAGAATTTATCTCTTTCTTCTTTAGTGATGCTTGATAAAGATCAACCAAGTGCTTGAGAGCACGACAGTCACGTGAATAATGTCCTTTCCACCATATCGGAAACAAGTAATTATTTTACGTTTCTCATCTTTTCTCTTTTTATTCGATGAATGATTAACACCAGGAACAGGGTTTCTTTCTTGGTTATCATGACCACGATCACGACCACGTCCACGATCAGGACTGCGACCTTTTCCACGCCTAGCATGATGAGCGTGCACATCATTCACTTCAGGGAATGGTGCAGATCCAGTTGGTCTGTTCTCGTGATTTTTTATCAACAAATCATTATTTTGTTCAGCCTCGAGAAGATGAGAACTCAGTTCAGTATACTTCTTGAAACCTTTTTCTCGATATTGCTGTTGTAATAGCACATTCGAGGCATGAAAAGTGGAGAGCGTTTTTTTTCATCATATCATTATCATTGACCGTCTCTCCACTAGTTTCAATTGAGAAAAAATTCTGAACATGGCATAATTGTATTCATGATAAGACTTATAGTCTTGAAATCTTAGATGCATCCACTCATATCGTGCTTTCGGGAGGATGACCATTTTTAAGTGGTCAAACCTTTCTTTTAGGCTATTTCACAATACGAGTGGATCCTTAGTAGTGAGGTACTCAATTTTCAGAACTTCATCAAGATGATGACGCAAGAAAATCATAGCCTTAGCACGATTTTGACTAGATGATGTATTTTCATTCTTTATGGCGTCTCCAAGTCAAATGCGTTTAATTCATTTTAAAAAATATATATATTAAAATATAAGGTGTTTGGTTTATCTTTTTAAGTGCTTATAACAAGTAATAAAAACAGTTTTTTTAGAGATAATTTTGGAGAAAAAATATTTAGAAGTATTTAGAAAGCAAACACTAATTGTCATTCAAAAACATTTTTTATTTTTTTCACACACAAACTGCTTCTTAAATAAACTAGTATAAGTACCCGCGCGATGCGCGAAATGTTTTTTTTTAAGAGTATCATTAAAAAATTACTAACTTATTCATTTGAGTTGATAAACTGTTTGAAAATTTTAATTACATCATATTAACATATTTTAAATAGATTATAGAATACTAAAAATAATTGTTAATAGTGAAATTATTATCATAGTCGCAATTATTTTAGATGTTATATGAAAAGAATGAAATTACTATTCTTATATACCAATATTTTGTTGTTGATTTTAAAAATAATTAAAATGAAATATTAAATAATTATTATTCTGTAGTTAGCCTTTTACGTTTATATTTTTAACTAATTAAGATACGTGATTACATTTTTTCTCATTTTTAATTTTAATTATTTTGTCTATCGATTCAAAATCAACAACTAACTGCACTAAAAGTAACTGATTTCTCTAATTCAAAGTTTTTTATTTAGAATTTAAAAATTTACCACTCTCAATTTTTTTTAAAACAAAGTTAGGCTTATAGCCTCTTTTATTAATAAACAAAAATAATATATTTACAAAAGACCAGGACCAAAATTGCCTGGCCCAAACCCGGCCTGAAAAAAAAACCAGACAACTATTTTTTTAATAAAAAAAAATGACAATTTGGGCCATTTATTAAAAATAAAATGAGGAATAATGTAAAGGAAAGTTGGATCCGGCAAGACCCAAATCCAAATAATTGTCACACCCCTATTTTTTTCCGCATTCGACCCCGCTAGGGGGTTGGTTTTAGAGAAAAATGAGTTTTTTCAAATAAAGTGACGTTTTGAATAGGGATTATTTTATTTACAGAGTCGCCACTTGGAATTGAGTTTGAGTGTTCCAAGTCACCTTATTGAATCCCCAATCAAAAGGAAATGACTCTTTGTTTTATTGGTCTGCGAACTCGAAATCCGGATAAGGAATTCTGTTGACCGAGGGAAAGGTGTGAGGCACCCCTCGAGTCCCGTGGTTCTAGCACGGTCACTTTAATGACTTACGCCTGGCTTAAATTAATCTTTTAGATATATAAAAAATTTGTTGTCCTAAAAGTTACTCATATCTCGCTTTTATTTATTTTTGAATATATTTAAAATTGTATTGATGTGTGGCTTACCGATAGTAGTACTTTCCGGTCTTATCACGAGTTGGTATATTTCTTGCGCCTTTGTGACTTTTATGAATCGTCTCATTTTTTCAAGTCTAGATAAGATTCTAACATGTTTAAAAAATTATTTGTCCCAATTAGATCGACTTCAAATGGTATATTAAATTTTATTATAACGAATGGTCGGTAGCAGGGCTTTCCAACTTCCTCGTTAGTAAATTTCCTCTTGTATGTTAAAGCTTAAATTTTGAAGTTTGGAACCTAATTCATTCTCTTGAAAATATTTTTTAATGACAGGTTTGAAAGTAATGTTCATGTCTCATTTTACTCCTCGCGCACAATTAAATTAGTGGAACTTTGACATGTTGTTCGGCCAAAGTGATTTAAGTGACAACATCGACCTTCTTGTTCACCGCATTAAGCAAATATTGACAAAATAAAATAACGTGAAATCCTTTTTTTGTAGATATTGATGTGAATTGTTATTACTAATAAGCCAATAAATTAAATTCTTATTGAATGACCCATTTAAAATTCTGCCAACAAATAAATTCCATCACAAGGAATCTCATAGTACTAGCCTCTTTTTAAAAAAATAAATTAAGACCAAGAAGTTTACCCATGCAAGTTCAATATTCTGTGGCCTTAGAATTGAGAAGACCTACACCTAAAATCTATTTTCTTTTACTATTATTTATTGAAGTCGAAAGGAAAATAAACAAACTCTAACTGAAATCAATGCTAGATTAATTTACATGGTGAGACTTTGTCATTCACTATCTTCACCATATCTGCGTTAACCTATCAAGTTAGACGTATATCCTCAACAAGGACCCCAAAATATGGACCATTTTCTTATGCTGCGTGCTAATTTACTTCCATAAATCACTCATATTGACTGTAATGGAGAGACAGTGGTATGCATTTTGGTGAATGATATCTAGCATTACAATCTATTAATATTATTAGATATGCATTTCAAGTACTTGGATTATTACTATTGTGACTTGAATAAAGTTCTAACCTAGATTTATTTTTCCTCTATGTGAAACATAATCTAGAGCATAATTATGACATATAAATTTTCATATCAACTCAACCCATTTGATAAACTATAAACCCCTATATTTATTCCTTGTCATTTCAATTCTTAACTTTTCACTAATTTACTTTTATTTTACAATTTAAACCAAATGCCAACTAAGTGAAATTATAATATGAAATAGTGCTAAATGATTCAATAGAGATAAGAGATGTTAAGTTATCATGCATGAAATTTAATAAAATAATAAGAATTTTAAAGAATGGTTCTCATGTAAACAATCTACGTCACACATAGAACAACACATGAAATTTTCTTAATAACTTTATTCACGCTTCAATAAAATTGAAACATAATAAATGCAAAGAAGATGAGCAAAAACCTGAGTGATACAATAATTGAGAATAAAAGTAGAAACGGCATCACCGAAAATTCATATGAAAACTCAAACTCAAACTCGCGCTCTTTATCCTTTCTTTTTCACGAATTATGTGTTGATTTTCTCAACAGTGAGAGAGAATTTTATATGGCTGAAAATTTGTTATTGGTGTTTCGTTGTTTAGGGGAAGAATTAGAATACTAGCTAATTGTTCTTTTGATTGCGGGAGAGTTTTTGGTATTGTTTTGAATTTGTGTTGGTTTCCTGAAGAATGTTTTCTTCTTTCGTTTTTTTTCTCCTCCCTCTTTCTGTGATGTGTGTGTTATATGTATAGTGTATGTGGGTGGGTGTCGTGTATTTGTGTGGAGGAAGTGGGGAGAGGTTGAGTGGAAGTGGGAAGGTGGGAAGAGGTTAAGGTAGATTAGGGTAAGGTTTTTTTTTTTTTCCTTTTTTTTTTATTAATATTTTAAATAAAATAAAAATAATAAAATCTATTTAAAACTAACAAAATACAAAATAAGTTAAATAACTAGTCTTAGAAATATGATTAAGAAAGATTAATATCACTAGATTTTTTATTAAAAATTAAAAGAAAAAAACAAATATAATTTAGATTTTTTTAAAAATAATTAAATAATAAAAAATAAAAGCTTATTTAAAATGTGATTCTATTTTTATTTTTTTTGTTTTCAAAACTATTAAACCAAACCTTGTAAAATAGGATGAACTTAAAATATCTAATTTAGACCTAAAAAAAAATTAAAAAAAATTGAATACTAAAATGATATAAAAATATTAGGTTTGGTCAAAAATTAGGTGTTTACAATAATCTAAAAAGACAAATGTAGAAGTAAAAAGTTATTCTGCTTTATAGCTAAAAGGAAAAGTGGAAAGTTCAGTCATTGTTGTTCATATCTCCGATCTTTAGTTCGTATCCTCCGTCGTCGTCGACTATCTCATCTTGTCAGGTAATTTTTCACCATTTCTAAGTTATTCTGTTATTCCTCTCTGCGATCTAAGCTTCAAATACTCTAAACTCAAATATACAATGTCTAATTAGGAAATAGAATAGTTTGTAGAACTTTTCTAAACATAGCTGCCGTCCATTCACCTTCTCCACCGCCCATTCACCTTATCCACATGCGTTTCAATGATGAAATGGAGTTGATTCTTCTTTGTCCTCTTGAAGCTGGTTCAACACAAAGTATTTTCAAAAGTGTTGTGACGATTGTCATGCTGCATGATTCTTCTCCATAATCATGAGTTGTATTGAATCAAATGGTACGTATGCCCTCATGATTTCCTGCTTCTCCAAGGTTAGAAATTTGTTTAAGTCACTAAGTTTTTATGATGAAATGCAGAAACGGGGTTGGGTTCCAGGCCTTAAGGTGTATAATGCTTAGATATATGTACTGACTTGTGAGAATTGTATGAACGAAGCTTTTAAGTTTTCTGTTAGTATTAATGTTGATCCGTTTGTCACATGAGTTGATTTCCCTCTCTTCGTCAAAAGACAAAAGTAGTGGCATTTTTTTAAAAAATCATCATTGAAGTACTTTTGTTCAACTTCAAGAACCCAACTTGGTCATGGAAGTAGTCACTCAATTTCACTCGGCATCCTCTGTATTTGCAAGGTCCTCCTCCCCTTGCTGCTTTAATTTTTCCACTGAAACCTTGTAATTCAAATCTCATTACTTTCTAACGATCGATTTAACCGGTCATACCTCAAAGCTGAACATTAGGCTCTCCGCCGAGAGTCTTAGTAATTTTCTTAATGCATAGCCTAATTAGGAACCAATCTTTCTACTTCTTCGGAGGTAGTGGTATGGATTGCGTACATTCTACCCTCCCCAGACCCTACTATGTGGAAATATACTGGGTTTGTTGTTGTTTTTGTATAGCCTAATTAGGCTATCCTCACTAACAGATCTTTGAGTTACTTATGGAGACATACATGGACTAACTCCCAAACAGAAAGCTCCAACCCTACCTTCAACTTCTAATGCTTAACTTTCAAATGGAAAGCTCCAACCCTGCCTTCAACTTCTAATGCTTAATATAAAGACTAATCACATATGAAGATTTGAATGGATTTTCTTATTCTATTTGGCTTATCTTGCTTCTTTATTTGAGTTTTAGTATTTGTTGTTTTGCCATATATGTACTACCCTCTCCATCCTAATATAAGTGTCGATATAGCAAAAAGAAATCCCAAAATAAGTATCGTTTTATGCATTCAAGACAAAAAATCATAATTGTTTTCGATTATATTCTTGTATTAAAGAACTACTACTTCTTCTTTTTTGGTTCCAGAAACCTTTTCTGCCATGTTCCTTATTATTTGTTCTTTGATGGAGGAGGGAATAAATGAATTTTACGTGAGAAACATCAAGCACCGTTAGTATTTAACGGAGAACCTAACAGAGGGTTGGTTTTGGTGAAGCTTGAGAAACTTAAGAGATGTTTTCAATCAAGTGAAATGAAATGTGGATGTAGTTAAAGTTTGAGAGAAACAATAGGGATGATATCTATCAAATCCTCCATCAAAGAATGCTCTTTTCTGATAGTCTTAAGGTATCTCCTTTTTTTCGTAGCTTAAAATTAGTCTGAAGTTGTGCAAGTTAGGAATTGAATCAGTTGTATGATACCAGATGTCTCAGTTTTTTGTTCTGTAGGTTAGGGATTGCAAGTTAGTCTATTGAATCTATTTCAATGATTTTTGCTGATTTTTTTTTTTTTTGGATATTTAGTTAGTATGGTACAATTTCTAATAGTCATATCATTATCTGAAATCTATAGTTTGAGATCTCTCAATCACTTGTGATAATATTATTTGATTATGCAGCTGCTGAAATCTCAACGGAGTACTTTTAGTTGCTCACTGTTTTCCAGCTAACTAAGTGTGTACAATTTTCAAATCTCAAAGATGCATCGCGTGTATTTGTTTCAGGAAACTTTACAGGTTAGAACTTTTGTTTCTATTTCTATTTTAAGGGTATGGTAGATCTACATATAGTGCATTTTGATTATGATAATTGTATCTACTGTATAGCACAGTGTAACTGAATAAGTATTCATACCATCAATATACCCAGTGTAATCTCACAGGTGGGGAAAGTGAATAAGAGTCTATGAGATAAGCAAAAACAACTTAATAAACCAACCTTACTTAATAATAGATAAAAGATCTTAACAACATCAAATTAAGGTAGATGTCTATGATAGCAGCTTTAACTTGCCAAGGAGTTGGAAAGACCAACATCCATACATTGTGTTCTGCTTTCAAGGATCTTCTTGAATTATTAAAATCTGTGTGGCCAGTTCCTGTCGGTTTCATCTTGCACTCTTAAGTTGGGTATGCCGAAATGGTTCCTGAATTTGCTAATCTTGGCTCTTACTTTACCTTTTCTCGTTTTTTTATGTCCATCAAGGAAATCAAGCGAAGAAAATGTCAAAGTCAATTCCTAAGGACAGAATATTATTGGAGACGAATGCACTACATGCTTTGCCAAAATTGAGCAATCCAGATTCTCTGTATTTTATCTAGAAGGAGGCTGCAAATAAATCACTTAAAGAACATCAAATGTAAATATATTTACATGCGATATTACTCATAGTGTTGATTAAAGTAGCAGCTACTGCACTTAATAGAGTTGATACCCTTCAGCGCCAAGGTAAATATCCACCTCCTAAAGGTGATAGTGAATACCCAGGTCTTGAATATTCTGGAACAGTTGAAGCTGTTGGCAATGTGATACTCACTGCAAAATTGGATCAGGTTTGTCTGTTTACAGTAAAAATGTCAACTTTATTCTTGATTGAGGATAATTGTTGTTTATTGTTTAATGTTAATTTTTTCTCTTAATAGCAGTTACCTGAGATTTATGAGATTGGGCAAAGAACAGAACATAGAGGAATATGCGAAACTTAAATAAAGTCCTATCAAAGCATGGATTAGCTGTTTTTTGTATGTTTGTTCTATGAGTGAACATCAACTTCATTTTGTGATCGTTCGTCTTGACTTTTGACTTGTTGTACAACAATGAAATTTTTCATAGAATATAACTCAACTCTTTTATTTCTGGTCTGAACCTAAGAATAACGGAGGCTCCAACAGATGCATGATCACTTATAAACAAATAATTCATAATTGAGATTATATTAAAAGCAGTGGAATTAAAATAGTGAAGTTTATTTATTTTGAATTGAATTTAAATTTTCTAGTATCTGAAGTCAGGATTAAATGGCTAAAGTTTATGTACGTAATACTGAAATTCAATTATTTATTTTTGTTATATGGATGATTCAACCATTTTTATTTATGCTTCAATTAGAAATGCGTAAACGTTAGTCATTGATTTCCAAATAGTTTACCTGTAAAAATTTTACCCAGGAGTTATACTATACCTTTTTCTCTCTTGTACTTTAACTAATTAAACATGAACATGCCTAATCCACGACTTTTTTACTTTTTAAGTACGGATTCATACTCGAAATTATTCACATCATTAAGAAAAAATAGAGTATGTATACCTTGTTATCCTGCAAAAGCATTTCTAATTTGTTGGGATTTTCATGTTCTGATATCTGCCACAAACGCACTATACGAACCTTCAAATTTCATTGCATCTTACTATTTGATATCTCATATATAGTCAACTTTAGTAGACATTTTTTTTTATAGCTATTGGATAATGTTTTCTTTTTTGGGTTCTGAATTTGAAATGCGTAGATATGAGATTTTATAGTAATAGTGTAGTTTTTGAATTGCAGAGAGATAATGATAAGCAGTTGAGATAAGATTGGGACAAGATTATTTTAAATTCAAATTAAATTATGATAATCACGAAGAGTTGAGATAAAATTAAAACTCTAAAATTATTGAGATATTTATAATCAGTAAAAATTAAAATTATTATCTGTTTAAAATATCTTTTTAGTTGAGTATTATTTGGGTTAAAAAGTTGTTTAAAAACTTGCTAAAAGATAGTGAGACACATTTCTATTTAAAATTTATTGTATTTAACCTTGCTGAAAGATAGTGAGACACATTTATTTTTTAAATTTACTGCATCTTTTTTTTTTAAAGTTGGGTTAGAAGTTGTTTAAAAACTTGATGAAAGATAGTGTAGCACGTTTCTATTTTAAATTTACTGTATTTTACTTTGTTGAAAGATAGTGACACGCTTCTTTTTAAAATTTACTGCATTTTTTTAAAAGTTACTGTATTTTTAAACTTAGGATTAATTTTTAAATTTGTTGAAAGTTATTGCTTGGAAGTTTAAAACTTGCTAATTTTTTTAATTTAAAATTTTTATTACAACATTATTAATTATTGTCTTAAAATTTATCACGTGGCATCTTGTCTTGCTTTAGTTTTCCTTTTATATATACTAGTCTAGCTGCACGTGTCTCGCACGTGTAACGTTTGATTATTTAAATTAAATAATTTTATCTATTACGGAGATTTGTCATAATGTACAAAAAGTTCAAATCAATTTCCAAAAATTCTTAACACCTAAATATAATAGTGTAAACATAAACATCTATTTTAGTGTAAGTACATATATCTTTTACCATCAAAAGTTTCAAGTAATCGATGAATATCACTTTTATGTTTGTCATGCAGCACCTCTTTTCCTTGGGTCCATTGCAATAGTAGCCTAAAGAAAATGAATTATAAAAGCAACACATGATGTAGAAGGGAAAAAATTGATTAGTTGAAAAAAATTGATGAGTTGAGAAAATAATGTACCTGAATATGTGAGTCGTTTTCGTGAATTTAATCGAGGAAGAGCATTACTTATTAATAGATCCAACAAAGAATACAAATTAAATCAATCAAGAGCATAAATTCAACTAATAACACAAATTAAATAAATTAAAAATATAAGCAAAATTGTTGGTATGTCAATTAATATTGTGTTTAATTATTAATAAGCAAGCAACAATCAACATACCAAAAAGGTAAAAAATTTATGACAAATAAACTAAAGCGAGTTGACGAAGAAATTAGCATGACTTTTATAGAAGTTGGTAAAAGGTATGTTAAAGCCTATTTTACGTGGGATAGGAATTGTTATTTGTGATTTTTGAGTTTTTTTAACCATATTTTGCATAAAAAAAAGTTATGCTAAAATCAAGTTCGGAAAGAATAGAGTTTTTTTTTTTATTATTATTTTTTGGAGGGTTTCACGTAGGGGTGGTTTTTTTTTTTAGTTACTAATTTTTTATTATTATATTATTTTTGATTTCATGTTGGGAGTGATTTTTTTTTTATTACTATTTTCTTGGTTTCACCTTGGGGGAGGATTGGTTTCACGTTGATTTTTTTTATTACTATTTTTTGGGTTTTATGTTGGGGTAGGATTTTTTTTTTCGATTTCTATATATGGTTAGTTTTTTTTAGATGGTGAAAAAGGAATCCTATTTTCACGAGGAGAGGTATTTTTTTCTTGGTAATATTACTAAAATAATAAAAAAGGGTAAAAAGACGATTTTGTCAAAACCGGAGTCTTTTAATGAAGGACAAAAAGTTCAAACAACAATTTTAAGACCCTTCACACTTTTAATATATTATATAGATATATAGATTATATAGATATAGATATATAGATTATAGATATAGCTATAGCTATAGATGATTTTTTTTATTTTTAAAAAAAGAGATAATGTATTTCAAATTCAAATACTTAATCTTTCACTTCAAAAAATTTCTTACATACTTTTTAATTTTGTCTTAAAATTATCACTTAGACTTATTCTTGTGCTGCCAAGTGACTTCTTGTCTTGGTTTTAGTTTTGCTTTTATATATATATAGAAGATAATTTTTGATAAGCACCTTTGAACAAAAAAATCAAAATAAACTGATTTTTAGAAATTTGATCAAATAAAATATTAATTTCCTAATATTTTACGGCAAGTATTAAAAGATGTGAATTTTGGTACTTTTTATCTCAATTTATGTGATATTATTTTTTTCATTTCAAAATAGTTGACTCTTATAACTTGATATTTTCCTTTTAAAAATATTTATTAGAAATTTATTTTATCAAATTAGCTTTATTAATTATGCTATAAATTTGAATATACACACTTTATATATTCATTGATGATATAGATAGTATTAGAAAAATATAATAGATTTTTTTTTGCTTTCATAAATAAGATAATTAAATTAAAATAAATATTTTTAATAAAAGGATCAACTAAAACAAAATGATTAGCCTCTTGCGGGAGAATAGTGTTACCCTTTTTATAATTAGAAATGACATAACTTTATAATTCTCTTTTTTACTTTTAGTGCAAAAGTTTGTTTGACAAATTATTAGGTAAAGTAAGAGTTATTTGATGTGAAGTATAGTAAGGTATAATAATTTGAGATAAAATATAAAATTATTTTATTTTATTTTATATTTAATTGAAGGTATTAGCTAGTTTGAATTATTTATTTTATTATTTATATTATAGTGGGATACTATTAATTTTGAATTATTTATCTCGAGGCAGTATAAGGTTTAACAAAAATTAAATGTGTGATTAGCTCATTATCAAACGTGAAAAAAGACACCCGCCGAAAAAAAGCTGCCATCCTTCCATGGCAGCAGCAGCCGCCGGCCGTGCCCTTTCCAAATTCAAACGGGCGATTCCATCCGCCCTCCAACACCACCACTCCTCCTCCGCCGCAACGGCGGCGATTCACCGGCCGGGAAATTTCTATTACGACGATAGTGAAGGTGAAGAAAGTGCAGTGTATCAACACACTCTCAAATTCCAACGTCCGTCAACTATAAAACAACAGCAAGTTCTCCATAACTCCGTTAGTTTAATTGGAAAAATTGATTTGCCGTTTAGAAGAGTTAACACTAGGAACGGCGCTTTTGGACTTCATACTTTTCTCAGTGTATCTGCTTCTTCTCAATTCCGTCCCTCTTTTAAGTAAGTTGATGATTTTATTGTTATTCGCTATTTTTTGTTCCTTTCTTGTATTTTTTTATAAATTACTTTTGGAGTTAACTGTTACTGATCCGAAGTCGCAGGTATCCTGTGTAATTAGTCGAAGTGCCCAAACTACAGTTATTAAAAAAAGTCTTTTGTCGGACTTTTACTGTAACGAGTAGTTATTATTTCATAAAGTCACCTCCATTTGTTAAAGAAAGTTGAAATTTTATTATCTCATAAAGTTGCTTTCCTTTGTTAAAGAAAGTTGGAATCTTATTATCTCACATAGTCACCTTCATTTGTTAAAGAAAGTTGGGTTTTTTTTTCTATAACCATGGTGTTTGGGCAAGCTTACGCACACCTCGACTAATTCCAGGGCAGCAACAGGTACCGGGTAACTTTGTCTATCAAGGTTAGGACAGATGGGAAGGAATCACCTATTATTTTTGTCTCTGATGGAATTCGAACCCGAGACCTCATGGTTCTCAACTACTTCATTGACCACTAGGCCTAGGCCACACCCTTGTGTGCAGAAAGTTGGAATCTTATTATATCATAAAGTAACCTCTGTTTGTTAAAGGAAGATGGAATCAAGAAGAATGGTACTTTGTGATATAATTACTATTACTATTGATTGAGTGGCCATTTGAGAAATCAAACATATTACTTTTTGGTGGTATGCAGAGTTATGCTGAAGATGTGGGATGAAATGGGGGAAGTGTCAATGGAGCATTTGAAGCAGAAGGACTTGGTATATGTTTGGGGTCATTTGAGATCATACACCACGACTGACAAGAATGGTAAACACAGGATGAGACATGAGGTTTGTAAACCAGAAAAAAAAAGACTGAATTTTTCCTATGCCCATTGTTGTACGTAGAGGTATTTGTAAATAGAAGGGTCTGGTAAAAATTGGGTAAATTTTTGAGATTGATAGTTTTCGACATCCTGCATTTAGTTTGTTTTGAATGTTATTGTTTGTTGCCCACTTAACGCTATACATCCTATTATATGTGGGTATCTGCCAAATTCAAGATAAGTGTTCTGTCTGGTTTCTAATTTCATCAAAATTAGTTGGAGTTTTGCATAAAGCATTGTTCCTACCATCAAATATGGAGGCCTATGAAAGCTTATCAGATACAAATTTATGTTGTATTTGTTATAGGTTAACTATGATGCAATGACATGATCTCAAAACTATTAGGCATGGGCCCTGCAGATTCTATATACCAGTCATCGAAATTTCTTGCATGTATTAGAGAGCTGGGCATGTTGGTTATCCAGCAAGCTTAGGACTGCCCTCTGGGCATTGCTGTTGAGTTATGATCCAGGACTATGAAAACTTTCAGCTAGTTTGCACAAAAGCATGACTGAGCTTTCTCTGTCAAATAGCAATAAGGAGGACGAGAGTATAGGTAGTACTTGGATAAAAATTGCTAGCACCTTTCTTTTGTTTAATGATCTCAGTAACCTTTTTCTTGGGACACGGAGGCGAGGATGAAATGATACATGAGAGTGCACATTGTCAGTTTCCTCTTCATAAGATTATCATATCTGCCTTAGACTTATTAGTGTTTTTAAATTTCTACAAGAATTCAGCTTCAGATGCACTTGTCTTTCAAACTCGTACTGTTTGCTGTTTAATAGCATTGCAACATTCTATGATAATGAGGGTGATGGTACAAATGCAGCGTAGTCAACTCATTAAGAGAAATCCAGTTGTCTTCTCATGATGTTCTGTTTATTCCCTTTTACATAAGCACACAAATTTATCTTTGAGAGAAGTGATTGATTAGAATTGTTCTGCCATTTGGTGCTTAGCTTTCCTGTATGAGCTACCTTTTCTTGTTTTGGGGTGGGGGCATATGATGTAAGTTTTCATATCGGCTTCTTAGATCACCAAATGAATATGTTTCGCTCTTTTTATTTATTGAATATGTCTTTAAAGACAAAGGCTAATAGAGGAAGTCGTGAGACTAAGTGCACTTATTCTTTAACTGTTGAGTTTTCTCTTGGATCTTCAAAGAACAAAAAGGATGGCAAATAAGATATACCATAAAGAAAAAATGATCCTGCATTGGACGTGTTTTTGTAAATTTTGAGATCCTGTGCTCAACAGAATGCTTTCTCTTTTTCTTTTTCCATGTTTTTATGTAGCTCGTGCTGCACAATTTTTTTTTTTTGCTGTTTCATGTTTCCATGTAATGATTCTTTTGTGAAGGTAGATGTCAAGGAAATAAATTTTGTGGCTCCACATGTTCAAGCCTCAGCAACCCCAAAATTCAAGAAGAAAGAATCAGGAGGTACAGGTTGTCCTTCTGAGCATTTCTTATAAATTATAATGTTCATAGATTGTAAGCAATTGAAAACATTTTCTATATTGGAGTGCAATGGGCCTGAATATAGCAGAGTGGAATATAGAGGATCTATATGACCAACCCCAACTAAGCAAGTAATATGGTATATGAGGTTTGTTGATTGATTGCATACGCAGTTTCTGGATAGTTGAAACATAGAAGACTGCAGGAGGATAACTTCTAAATTTCTGGAATGGAACTTTAGAATTAATAAAAGAATCAAGTATTAATTTTTGAGACATTCACTATAGCCATATTGTAAAATAAGTGTGCTATTACTTGGATGAAAATGCACCTTATTGTAAGATAATAATCTTCGAGTTAGAACTGAAGGGGTTGGAATTTCTGTCCTGACAAAAGAAAGCAAGAACGACTAAAGAGATTTTATTGAAATGGTTCACATATTCCAAATTTAGGTGATCCTCTTTTCTATATTTCTCTCGCCTCCAATTACCATTTTATTTGGTTGATAATTGGAACAATGAGACATTGAGACATGAACTGGCTTGGACATTCATGCTAACAATTTTGCTGTTGTTAACATTGTGTTGAAACGTTTCACTAAATCAAGACTATAATCTAGAGCTACACAGTCGCAGACTTGGATGTACATTTTTTAGTTCCAAACCGAACAGCTTGGTTGCCCATAATCTAATTAATCAAGCCTTAGACCTTAGACTGATTGATGGTGCGCATATCTGGAAAGGTTCCGTAGTGAAATATGTTGATACTATATATCCATGTTTCTTCGAACTCGTTTAACTCATTTCTAGGTCCATTTACTTGCGTTATCAGGTGAAGATAAAGAGGAGAGGCACAGGAACCGAATCAGATTGTGGCAAATTTTCTTCGCTTGCCCTTATGAATGGATGGACTTCAGGAAGGGTAAAGTCAATCCTAAACACCCAGACTTTAAGAACAGAGATACTGGTGAAGTTCTCTGGCTCAGGACAGATGATCCACCGTGGATAAAACGACAGTTGGATATTCTAGATTCTAGATTTGCTTACAAGAGTTTCTAAGAACAATTAGGCTCCATATTTTGAAGCAATGCAGCGCAGTTGCAGGAACCTGGTAGAAGATAAGTTCCACTGGTTCTTACAAACATCAGAGGTACTGTTGGCTAATGTGCATACTTGTTATAATACAACTTGCTTTGGTAAATAGAAAAGGATCCCCGTTATGAATTAGAATAAAGCGACTGTCTGTTTATGTCACTAGTTATGTAATCTAGGCAGTTGTACTAGTTATTTAGTGTTGCTTCTTGAAAAATATGCCTTGTACATAATTTTCTTGTAAGATCAGTACTTGTTAATACGGAATATATTGACCAGCTCCTCTTTACCAACCTATGCTGGTTCATTAACATGAACACTTTGCTCGGCCAATCGGCCATGTAAGCAGTAAGCTCCCCACTGATCTTGTTATCCGTCTGTACACTTCTTCATATGATCAAGCATTCAGGAATGAGTTCATATTGTCAATTCCTTGTCATTAACAAGTCCCTTTTGCTATAGCCTTATAGATTGATCAGCCTGTGCAGCGATCACTGTTGTACTGCATACACTTTACCCTCCCTAGACCCCCACCTTTGCGGGAATACACTAGGTATGTTGTTGTTGCTACTGCAGTTGGGCATCGTATGGCCTTTATACGAGTATTCCCAAGTCTATTTAAATAATTAGTTGTCTCTCCGAGTTGTATGAACAACAGGATCGGTCTAGTAGCGTTTTCGTTCATGTGACAACATAATCACCAAACACTGCAAGTTTTATATTGGTCAAGGTTTACACACCGGAGAATTCTCAAGTCTAATTCAGTTGATGGTTCATGGAAAGATGGAGAGATTTGAAAAAAAGAGATGAATATGACTGTTAGGAGCTAAGATTAGGCCCTAGCTCTTGCTTTGGTCTTATGAATGTGAGTCCAGAAGGAGCGACAACAACATACCCAGTGAAATCCTACAAGTGAGGGGAGTCCAGAAGGAGCAATTTCATATAATAAAAATGCTAAAATTTGCAGTAATGTGGTTTCATTCTGCACCCCTAATAAAGTTATTTTTGCACAACTTCTAATAACGGGAACAAAATTAAAATTTAAATTTAAATAGCGGTCTAGTTTGAATCAAGAATATTGCAGGTCCATATTACTCTATTATGAGAATGTGAAAACCCAATAAGTAGTAGTAGTATGCTTTCTGTTCAGAATTAGTCAAGTACTCAAGGTACAAGCTGATCTGAACATTACAATTATTAAAAAAAAATGTATATTTTTTTGTTTGAAAATATTTTCACCATAACCAATTAGTAAATTATGTCTCAATTCCAAATAGGGGTGGCAATGGTGCGGTGTGGATTTTTTCTAAGCCCGCAAATTTTAAAATCTCATCGCACTGCATCACCTTTAAATCTGCATAAAGTCGCCCCACGCTCATACCCTCACCGCACCGCTCCATGTTTTTTGTTTTTTTCTTTTTTTTCAAAAATTTGTAACTCATTGAAAATCAAAATATTTCCAAATCTACAAGTAGGAAATAATAACAACTAATTTCTATTATATCACTTTTCACTAAAAAATTATCAAAAAGTATCACGTGAATAAGTAATGATCAAATATCATATTTTTTCAAAAATGAATAGAGATATTAAAAAATTTATAAAATTATTTATTTGTAGTGTTATACATGTCATTTTAAGTAAAGAATACATATAAATTAATTTTTAGCTTTTTTTAATTTAAACCCGCATATCCCCGCAAAACACTACACTATTTAAAAAAAAAACTTACTTTAACCTGCACCGCCCCTTATAACTTAAAACCCGCACCGCCTCTCATAGCTTTTAAAACCGCACCGCCCCACACCCGCACCGCCCATTGCCATCCCTAATTCCAAGACGAGTTAAAATTATTTTGTCAATAAAGCAATAAATTACATCTAGTTGAGGTTAATCGTCAACTCGATATAATAATTTTTATGATGATAATCCACCTACTATAATCTACTATCCTTTATGTCCTCAACAACACTTCCCTTTTAATGTACATCAGAAAATGCAACAAACACTTTCTCAGTCCAATATTGCATATAACTTTTTTGATATTTTAATTTATTTTCGAAATGTAACAAACCATGCAATATATGAGTCAAATTTACTACTAATTGAAATCGAGAAACCCAACCATCTGCTAAATTTCTGGTAAAAAAAAATAAATTGCCATTTACGTTTAACAACGTTCCAGCCCGAAAATAATTTTAAATCACAGTTTCAAGTTAAAAAGATAAATTTGGTCACATGGGGTCCACCTGTTTTACACGGGAGCTTTATTTATTTCTTTTAATAATAAGGTTGAATACGAGGCGAATTGTTGAAGGTAAGAGCATGAATGAATAAACAAATATAAGGGGCGGCTAATTAAGCAATTTATAATAGTGAGTATTTGGAAATTAGGGTGTTCGTTACCTCATTAAGATTGGTAATATAGGGTCTAGCTTTCTTACTTGTACTTATTTATGTTATAGGTTTTTAATTTATTATTAATAGAACGAAAAAGGATCTAAAATGTCCTTCAACTATGTGAGATGGTGCAAAAATATCCGATGTCTGCCTAATGAGCCTAAAGTGTTCTTTCTGTCTACCTATTGAGTATAAAATACCCATCTTGTCTACTTGTTTGGGTTGTTTTGCCTTTTTATTTAACAGGATGTGAACAAGAGGAATTCCCTGTGTATACCTCTCAATCATTAATCTCTGTCCCAAAAACAATAAATTGTTATTCAGTTTGAGTGACTTTCTGAGTAAAAATGTGAAAGTTGAGTGACTTTCTGAGTAAAGATCAAAGTTGAGTGACTTTCTGGGATAAAAGTTCAAAGTTGAGTGACCATTTGAGTTATTAACTCCAGTTTTACTTATTGTCATGTTTCTGTGAAAATGCTTTAGCAAGTGTTAGAGTTGTGACCTGAATTTTATTGATTCGGCCCAGAAAGTTTCGCGGTGCGACCCATGTTGGTGATTTTCAATGGGTCTGTGGTGGTGACGTAGGGATCGGACAAATGTATGGAACTCTATGTTTTTGGGCATAGGACTTATTTGTATGCACGTATTATATAAGTGCATTTAGTGGGCTGTTTCGGGTTATTCAGAAAATTCAGCCTTCTCCACATTGTACTCTCTCTCCATTATAGTGAAACCTCCTCTGCCTCTGCCCGTGATTTTCCCCTCAAGAATTTTCACGTACATCTGTGTGTTGTTCTTATTTTCTTTCTGCTTGTGGTTTGCTTTATTTCTGCCCGATTTCTAACAATAAGTATTGCATATTTTCAGCCACCGATAATAATATCAACCTAATAATTAAACTTAGCTCACAATATTCTCAAATTATGCCTCACAAGCTTGTAATGAACATCTAATTAATATTTATTAACGTGCAAGTAACGAAAATCACCACGATGTAGTAGTATGAGACCCCCAACAACTGTTCTGCAGTAATAAATTTTTACATTATAACTATACAGATGGTATTATGCTCAGATTTAGACAAACTTGGGCCTTTCCTTTCTCCTCTTTGAAAGACTATATTAATCAAAGAAATAGTGCACGATATCAATTTTTCGTCGTTTTAAACTGATCTGTTAAATAAAAAGGCAAAATAGCCTCAATAGGTAGACGAAAAAGGCATTTTAGGCCCAATAGATAGACGGATGACGTTTTTGCACCATTTCATATAGTTGACGAACATCTTAGATCTTTTTCCGTTAATAGAAAAATGCTAGACACTTTATCTAATGGTATAAATCCGATAAAAAGGTGGTGATATCATTCTTTTTATAGTCATTGAGTAAAGATTCAAGTGTTAATACCCTTGTAAAGCAGTATAATCAGATATTTAACTAAACACAGTGAAAGTTTTCAACAAGAAAATTTAAATAAACACCAATAGAATTTAAAGCCTAAAGTTTATAGGTCTAACTAATTGATGATGTATTTGGTGGGGAGAATCATTTCTTATCTCCTAGTACAATCTTGCACTTAATGAGTGGAATAGCAAATAATTAACATTACCATTTGTATCTTCATTGGGACGACTTTTATAGACTTTCGTATTCGATTTGAATTTTTTAGAAGTCCCTTATAAATGTCTAAATAGTGAAGAAAAGTCACTGGGATGCACTAAGATAAGCTAATTTATCTATTGGTCTCAATCGATAATTATTACTCCCTCCGTTTAATAAAGAATAATCTAATTTGACTTGACACGAAATTTTAAAAAATAAAAAAATATGTCAAATGTATCAAAATATCCTTGAATAGTGTGGTCTTAAACATGTCATGTGGAAAGTTAAAATTAAAAAGTTGCTAAAACTAAAAAGGAAAGTAGGTCATTTTTTTTTTAAAAGGAGGGAGGTATTATATCCTTCAATTATGTAATGAATAATAGAGTTCGGAACCAAACTATGCCATCAAACTAAAAAAAGAATCAAAATATGCCATATATTTTAAAAAGTACCAAACTATGCTTAGCTCACATTTTTTGTGAGTTATGCACAAATTTTTTAACGGCAGACTCCAAACGTCGTCAGATTTTTTGGAAAGTGCATAACTCACAAAAACTGTGAGTTATAAATTGTGAGTTATGCATTTTATTTTAACATAACTCACAAAAATTGTGAGTTATCCATTCTTATTTTAACATAACTCACAATTTTTGTGAGTTATCAATTTTTATTTTAACATAACTCACAAAAATTATGAGTTATTCATTTTAACATTAAACAATGAAAAACGTTTTTGATCTTCTATTTAACATATAACTCATAAAAGTATATAACTGCGGTGACCTTATCATCATACCAACTTTTTTTCATGAAAACTAATGTAAAATATAAGTTTTTTAAATGTATAATTTAACCTTATACATATTATAAGGATGTCATGAAGATTAATATCTAATGTATAATGTAAATATCTAAAGTATAGTATGACCATAAAACCAACAATGTCTTTTGCGGAGAAATTTTGACTTTTGAAAGAGAGTCGCCACTTAATTTTGAAAAGGAATTAAGAAACCTTTAGAGAGTTACTTAAAACGATTCAAAACAGGAAAATCGTTTTAAGTTAAGAGATTCTGAGTAAGCGGTTCCTATTAACGTTTTAGGAAGGTGTTAGGCACCTAAAACGTCCGCTAACTTGCGGTTATTCGACCTGTTTGAAAACGTCTTTTGATAAACCTTGAGAAAGTTGATTTTTGAAAAGAAAAGCGATTTTAGGAATATTTTGGTGTTTATGCAAAACCAGTTTTTAGCTACTTGACTAAGGATTTAACTAGGTTCGCAAAAACACATAAGACAAACAAGCGTAAAGAAAAAAGTGGAGGGGAGAAAATAAGGGATTTAGGCCATTGGGCCCAAATCAATAAGACCTGTCCTAGTCTAATTGGGCTTTCGATCCATTTCACCTGCCCTAGTCTAGTTTTTGAGTCGTTGGCTCGAGTTTCGCTTCACCTGTATTAAATACAACTTTGGCTTCGAGGCCCCAAATAAATGAATAAGTAAATGATTAAATGAATAAATAAGAAGAAGACAATAATAAAAATCGAGACTTTTCAAGTCTCTTAGTGACCTCATCAATGGGTTTTGACCCATTTTTCTTCGTCGTCTATCTTGTATCACTCGCACGCCATATAGTTGACCTTGGGTTTAAACTTCAGACTTGACTCGAAGATGTGAACCTCATTGACCCATTACGAAAAGCAAGAGGAGAGGAGTCCATTTGGACTCAACACATTTTTTGCATGCAAAGAAAAGATAAAGAAATTAATATACGTGCAAGACATAAAAGTGACATAGTTAAAAGCAAAAGAAAATATCAAGAACCAATCTTAGAATGACAATGATAAGCATACTTGCACACGAATGAGAGTAAACAAATAAAATTCAAAGCAAAGACACCCACTTACATGCCTAATGATTTATGTTCATATAAAAATGAATAAAGGTAAAAGGAAGAATGTCATATTCAATGAATTAATGCAAGAACAACTAATGCATGTTGCGAGAATAAAGTGATGAGGCGATAAGAAAAATACCCATGACTTCTAAAATTGCACAAACATAGAAACTAATTCATAGAACAAAAGAAAATAAAGGCTAACTTTTCAAGAACGGGAATCCTTAAATTTCAATTAAGGCGACATTAATAAAAATTCATACATCTAAGTCATGGCTAGCTTTAGGAAAAACACGTAAAGACCTATGATTTATTGTTCTAAGACATCATTGGTTCTCTTTTGATATTATGAATCAAGGAGAGACACGATCAAGTCTTTACACTCACAAAGTGCACATATAACAATCCAAAGGAAGTAAGAAAATTTGAATAAAAGTTTAACATCTCTAAAAGTGAAATATCGTTTCATAATCATACTATGCATGTCACGAAAATATCTAAATAATTTTATTTAGTCAAAAATACGAACTTTCTCATCATTCTGACAAATTTAAAAGCATGCGAAAAGAAAAGAAAGAAAAAGGAATAAATATCGTGGATGTAAAATAAAGCAAGCACTTCATCTATTATATGAGGATTTTGAAATCCATTAAAATAATTAACAAGCAAATGACAAATTCTTGATTTAATCAATTACTATTTTTATTAAGAGAAAATAAACAATAGTAACTATTTTTTTCAACATAACAAAAACAACTTTCCATGCTAAAAACTAATATATTCGCCAACAATAAATTTAAACATGACATGTGTATATCTTTTGAGCAAATGTCAAAACTTTATACAAAATAATCAAAGAATAAAGCTAAAAGGACAAAACAATTAATATTAACTATTCTTTTCAACATAAAGGAAATAACTTTACCTGTTAAAAACAAATGTATCTACCAACAATAAGTTTAAACAAGACATGAGTATGTTTTCAAGGAAAGATCTAAACTTTATCCAAAATAATCAAAGAATAAAGTTAATAGGCAAAATAATCAATATTAATTATTATTTTCAGCTTAAAGAAAATAATTTTACATGCTAAAAACAAACATATCAACCAACAATGAGTTTAAACAAAACATAAATACATCTTTTAAACAAAGATTGAAACTTTATCTAGAATAATCAAAGAATAGAATCAAAAAGGCATGTACAATTATTGCTTGCTCATCTTTTATACCGTGTATATGAAAATAACCATAATATCGATACCACAACGTCCTATGGCCTTCAAGACCATCTACAACAAACAATCCCAGCAAAAAGAAAAAAAATTACAACTACGAACTACGAAGAAGAAAAAAGATGAAGAAGAAAAAGATAATAAAACTATAAATTAAAAAAAAGAAGAGAAAGGTGTGTTTACCTTTTTGGGGGCAGCAAAACGAGACTATGAGCTTCATTGGAATCAACCACCATCGAAAAACATCGTCGACAACTCAAAAATTTTGATTAGCCAACCAACTATATGAAACAAAAAATTTTACTAAATAAAATGACTATTTCGCTCAAAAGGAGTTTTTCCACCTTTCAGGCCTTTTTTTTTCTCTTTTCCCCCCTCCCTCTCTACCAAAGTAGTGGTAGTATTTATAGGAGAGAATGTGGTCTTTTTTTTTTCTTTCCACCAATGTGGGAGAAAAGTATTTATATGAAAGGATGATGATTTATTTTCTTGTCATCCATCAATGTGGGAGAAAAAGCAATTAAGAGTGTTTTTGAAATGTAAAAATTGAAGATAAGGTGAGGTGGAAGATAATGTGGGGGGAAATAGTACAATGTAGTACAATCTTTGAATTTCAAAATTGAAAAAGGACAAAGTTGGGGGAAATAGTACAATGTAGTACAATTTGAATTTATTTTTTGATGGGAATTGGGTAGAAGTTATGAGAGTTCTTGAGAATTTTGGGGTTATATCCCAATTGGAATTTAAAATTTAGCTATATTTATTTATTTTGACCAAATTAACAATCAATTGACGAATTGAATTGCAATTATGACCAGTTTTTAATTATGGTCAAATCAAATAGATTGGCTAAATTAAATTGAAATCCGATACTAATTAATACTTTTCTTTTAATTCCGAGCTTCTTGATTTAATAAAATCAAATGCATATTTATCCAAATAAATTATTTTTGAGAACAAATTATATTTAAATCAAAATTTTAATCATTTGAATTTATTTTCAAGATGAGCCTTAATTAAATCTGATATTTTGTAAAATAAATATTTAAGTAACAAATTATATAATCTCGTATAACTGAACACGATAGTATTTAATCGCTACTTAAAATGACAAAATCACATACGAAAAATATTTTATTTTATTTTTATTTGGATGAAATAATTATTTTGGTTTTATTAAAAATTGAAGAAACTCAGGATTAAATTTAGTCGTGGAGGGCAAAAATTAGGTGTCAACACAACGTATAAAAATAATATCTAATGTAAACTTTGTAATGTATAATGTAAATATCTAAAGTATAATGTGACCATAAAATCAACAACGTATAAAAGTAGTATCTAATGTAAACTTTGTAATGTATAATGTTAATATCTAAAGTATAATACGACCATAAAACCAACAAAAGCTTATGTGTCGAAAAAAGGAGGCGGAATTAGATGAGAGATTTTGAATTAACGTATGTACAAACCTGAATAGAAAGCCGAGGCTGAGACTGGTTTTTTATTTTTTTCGATGTTTACCTTATCAGTATCGGAAGCAAAGTTGGCAAGTCAATTTATCGTGTATCGCGGGAAGTTTAGTCTAGCGAGTGTGGGGCGGGGGGAATTTGAGAACTACATATGCAACAAAGAAAAAATTTGAATAATTTTTTATTTAAATGAAGAAAGTGATTAAATTAATTACTTGATCAATTGATGCTTGATAAGTGAAAGAAATTTGAAACCTCCAAATCACGTTATCAAGGTTGTAGGCGAAAATATGGAGTAAAATTTGGAGCAAAATACGGTGGTTTTAGGATGTATAAGGGATAAGAGACAGAAAGTAAAAAATGTAGGGATTTAAGTAATTTCTTTGAGATTTTTGTAATTTTTTTTTCAATATGAATTTTTTTGTAATAAGGTAAAATTACCCTATATATATATATATATATATATATATATATATATATATATATATATATATATATATAATTTCTCCTTAAAAATAAGAAGATACTCAACAATTATAAAAAGAAACAAATTAATGTCTATTGACACTTTTTCAGCCATATGGTTAAAATAAAGAAAAACTATCGGGCTTAGCAAATATAAGCACTTAATTAACCTATTTAATCTTTAATTAGTTATAATTTATAGCATAATATAACTATATTGCCTCCTCGTTAATTACAATTATAGCATAACATAACTATATGGCCCCCTCGTTAACTATATGTTCCTTGTATTTTTTTAATAATTTAATGAAAAAAGTTGGTACGGTAAGGTCACTGCAAAAAAGATAGAGTTATATACTTTTATAAGTTATATGTTAAATAGAAGATCGGAAACGTTTTTCATTGTTCAATGTTAAAATGAAATACAATTTTTGTGAGTTATGCTAAAATAAAAATGGATAACTCACAAAAATTGTGAGTTATGTTAAAATAAGAATGGAGAACTCACAATTTTTGTGAGTTATGTTAAAATAAAATGCATAACTCACAAAAATTGTGAGTTATGTTAAAATAAGAATAGATAACTCACAATTTTTGTAAATTATGTTAAAATAAAATGCATAACTCACAAAAATTGTGAGTTATGTTAAAATAAAAATGGATAACTCACAATTTTTTTGAGTTATGAATTTTTCAAAAAATCTAACGACGTTTGTAGTCTGCCATTAAAAAATTTGTGCATAACTCACAAAAAATGTGAGTTAAGCATAGTTTGGTACTTTTTTAAATATATGACATATTTTGATACAATTTTTAATTTGGTGGCATAGTTTGGTTCCGGACTCTGAATAATAATACATAAAATATTACATAGAAAGTATGTACTTTAAGAGCAATTATTGTACAACATTTAATCTTAGGACGATGGATTTGAACTATAATTTAGTGCTTCTCATTCAATAATGCTAAGTGCAAGATAATTCCTTCTCTTTCTTTCCTCTTATAAATTTTTATCTCACATTCGATGTAAAAATTATGTTGAAGTGATAAGTATTTTTTCATTTTTAATCAGAGATTTCAGGTTCAAATATTGAAAATAGAGTCACATTGACATGAAATGTTTTATCCTCAATGGGGATTTTTTGACACGAATTTGAATCCACCGGCCCCAAGGCATGTTTTGAACGTAAAGATTTTACGGAGTATCGTATTTGGACACTAATATTTAACTTGTGTCTATTTTTTTTAACATTTTTGCGTGTCTATCCATTTTGGTCACTTTGGTACAACTTTAGGCACCCAATTTTTGTAGTTAGGCTTTGTTAAGCTTAATCTAAACAAAATGTCTTAAGTTACATATCGGTGAACTTGGAACCAAACTATGCCATCAAACTAAAAAAATATCAAACTATGCCATATATTTAAAAAAATATCAAAGTATGCTTAACTCACAAAAAAGGGAGAGGTGAGTTATGCACAAATATTTTAACGGAAGGCAGCTCACGGTGTTAAATTTTTTTGAAAAGTGCATAACTCACAATTTTTGTGAGTTATGCATTCTTATTTTTTAACATAACTCACGATTTTTGTGAGTTATGCATTTTATTATAACATAACTCACAAAAATTGTGAGTTATGCATTTAATTTTAACATAACTCACAAAAATTGTGAGTTATGCATTTTATTTTAACATAACTCACAATTTTTGTGAGTTATGCATTCTTATTTTTTAACATAACTCACGATTTTTGTGAGTTATGCATTTTATTATAACATAGCTCACAAAAATTGTGAGTTATGTGTTAAAGAATAAAGATATTCTCTTTCCCAATCTTCACTTTAGGAGTTCTGACTTTAAGAGTGAGATTCAAAATTCCAAAGAACCTACCCAATTTCAACTGGTCCCCCACCTCCTTGTCCATCGATTGTGTCCGTCGATTGTGCTTCAAAACAAGAAAAAGTGGACGATTTTTCACTCTTTTTCCAACAACCATTTAACAGGTATTTAGATTTGTCTTTGTTCTATTTGTGACTAATTACTTCATTTTTTTTTCTTGACTAATTACTTGTGACTAATTGCTTGACTAATGATATATATGATTGAGGTTATAGGACTCACACGAACGGAATTTTTGAAAGTTGTTTTGCTTTTTTGAAACTTCTTCAAACATTTACAACAACTCTCAGTGACTCCGTCACAAAAGTATTGATGTGATGAGATGTGAACAACTCTTTGAAAGCTCCAAGTGCTCTCACATGGTTTGATATTCCTTCTATAAGTTGCACTAATAAAACTTTTAAAACAATTTAAATATCTTTAACCTAAGATGGAGGAACAACAGTACTGATAACTACCTAGTTAAACATTTTTATCTGAGCTATGTCGATTATTTAATGAAGGAATGGAAGATACAAAAAGACTCTGCAAGCTTGATATAAAATTTGTTTGATCGTGGTGCACGTATGTCACTGCCTCATATATAGTATATAATTTATTCAAGAAAAGAATGATAATACAACAAATTAAAGTAATCAACATCACTTAGTGATGAACTACTGTAATCAACACACTGGCTACTTACTGTATGTCTCTGTGATAAAGCAACTTAATCTGGAATGTGAGCAAATTCTATGATTAATCTTGATCTCCTCGTCCCTATTCATATGACATTGTTATATTTAATATTATGTATGCAAAACTAATTCATTTCTTTGTGTTTCATTCATTATATAACAGAAGAGAATTTGTGCATGCCTCAATTATTTCATTAAATGTGTTATTTTTCATAATCTGATCAATATTTAATATTATATGTACAAATATACTATGCCACACTCCTTACACCCAGGCCCGATTGATGCTTCATTACTTACATCACAGCAGTCCCACCGGTCGGAAGACTTATGGGAAGGTCGTATTCATCCCACTCAGCTAGTGATTCCGCAGAAGGTTGAGTCGGCATGGGACATATTTTATAACTCCCTACCCCATGACCGTGTCATACATTATATATCGAGGGCGGGGTTATATGACATTATCAGAATAGGTAAGATCCAATTTGATCATAACTTAATAACTGCTATGGCTGAGAGGTGGAGGCCAGGGACTCATACTTTCCATCTACCATTTGGAGAGGTCACCATCACTCTACAGGACATGGAGGTTTTATTTGGACTGCGCACTGACGGAGATGCAGTTGCATATGGTGATGAAATGGATCGCAATTTAGATTGGCGTACTATGTTGCGAGATTTCAAGGGCTTGGAGGTTGTACCGGCGGCCATTAATGGACATGGTCGTATTTCTATTGCTACGGTTGTGAATTATCTTCGCTAGCAGCTTCTATTTCATCCCATTACTGACGAGATTCCCGAGGATAGGGTTCAGAGCATCACTAGACTATACATGTTGTTGCTTATGGGAGGAATTCTTTTTACAAATACATCTGGCAGTCTTTTGAGCTTGCGCTACTTATATTTTCTTAGGGACCTCGACAGGATAGGTGATTATAGCTGGGGCAGTGCAGTTCTAGCATACTTATAATGGTCCCTTTGTCGGGCATCTATGGGCACGAATCAGCTACAAGGATTTGTTCCTCTCGTTCAGGTAACCTTTCTTATTATCTAAATTCACATGTCAGCTTTGTCTAGGGCTGGTCTATTTTTGACACTGCAAAATGTAGACCAAGTTTCATCATCAATCATCTTTTTTTTCATATATAATTGGAGATATTTATCTATATGCATAATTGCCTTGCCTAGTATGTTTTTTCCAAGTGTATATATATATATATATACTCTTGATTTGCATTTTATTGATTTTTTCTGTTCGACTAAGTAGATCTAATATGTAGATATGGTAGCTCATTATATCAATGGAATCTGTCGAAAGTAATCTATATTTTTGAAGAGTTTACATTATGTGCACCGATAACGTAAAAGGATATTTGCACAATCAAATCATTTGAAATAAATCTATTACTTTCTCTGTTTCATTTTATGAATATTGTTACTGGTCAATTTTACCCCAAAATGGAAAAAAAATACGAGTATATTTTATGTTATTTGAGTTCAAGGACTTTTGGAACAATCTTTTACCCCTATGGCCATTTAGCCTTGACCACAAAAAAATACAAAACTTACCTACAAAATACTCACTAGATATGGTTGCTCCCTCAAGTTACGGCAAAAAACTATAGTCCATTTGTGGTTTAAAATGCAATATTATAAATATGCTAGTTATTATAAGCTATCTTCAATTTGTTTGATGGCTGAATATATCTAGAGATATCTGAAGTTGGTGAAAATTTCTTGTGGTATAGTTAATAAAAATTAGTTTAGATGTCTAAATAAAAAATTAGATGCCTCCAAATATATTCAATCGATGTATAATAAATATTTATAAATGTATATGTATTTATTTGATTGTTAGACTTATGCAGTGTAGTCGAGTCAGTGTGTATCCCCTAGTCCCCTTCTCGTGTGCCTAATATTCAAGAACAAAGAAGAGGGTTCATATGGATATGGTTATTACTTTTTAGATTTAGACTTTGTTCCAACAATTATCGTATAAATTAAATGGGGACTATCAAAGCTTGACTAAGAAATGGATGTAACTATTAGATTTGGACTTGGGAGAGGATTCAACCATTCATGCCTGAGCCGAATAGGGTGATTGCTGAGGACGAGCCTATGCTACCTTATGGTAGAAAATGGACACGAGGGCTTCGACGCAATTCATAGGCACATCATGCTCTAGTTTCAATGAGAGATCAACTTGATCACATGACGGAGGAGCAGATATGTTTTCCTTGTGTTAGATTGGATTGTGTGCCGTGTGTGGTCTTATTTATATTGAAATGTGCCATTTGGGGCCATTTTATATATTAAAAGAACTGATATGTTTGTTTTGTACACCAGAAACTCTCCCTGATGCAACTTGCAGATCAATATACTCTTCTTTTTTCACAAAAGAATGTTACTTTGTGTCATTTCCCAGTATGTATGCAACTGTTTTAGTAAACCAAATTAAGCATAATGTTCTTATAAATGTGACATAGCTTGGTATTTCTGTATGTATCAAACTTGTAAATAAGGTCAATTTTCATTCTACTTATTCTTTGTGGTGTCTTAATTTACTTTAATTGTATAAAATAATTGTCCTGCTATAATAGTTAGTGGATTTTTACTTTGTTAAATATTGTGAATTTTATTTTTTACATTACGTAATATGTGGAAATAAAGCTCCAAAGCAGGAGCAGCCTTCAAAAGTGGGAGGAATTTTACTCTTTTTTAGGAGCTGCAGCATTGTGAATAAATATTGACACTTTTGTATTTCATTGTAATTTTATTGTAGTTTGTGTGGACACCCTATGACGATATCCTCGATAATTTACCTCCCTGTTGTAAGGCTGGTAGACGAATATGACGGACACGATCAGAGATGTTATGTATAGATATTATAGAGTGTCACACAGCAGATTGAGTGATGCGATAATTTAGTCGTCCGCAACATGTTCCATTGCTTCCTAGTTGGGATCCATACCATTATAAGCATGATGAAAGAAGTAGAGTCGATCAAAATTTTCTAGCTCTAGTAGATAGTAGTGTTGATCATTGGAATAATTGGTTGCATAGGGTTGAAGAGACAGATGCAAATGCAGACTTGGCTACATATCGATAGTGGTTCAGCATCATGTACGTTTGCTAGTGTGCAACCCTACTCGCAGAGTTTCCAAGCACGTGGCGATGGTGCCTTCACACTTGGCGATGACCAGAGGGCTCCAACACTTATATCAGGAGTCGTTAAAGTGGAAGTTGGACCCCGCACACCATGGTCGTGGTACTTATCTTAGTCAGTTTATTGAGGATATTTTTGACCAGGCTGGTCAGGTCCTTGACGGGCCTGTTTTTCCCGACGTTGAGTTGTCTAATTGCATGACTCACTTAAAATGTGAGTTTTACAAGTACTTTTTTTTCCACTTACTGACATTTTTAACTTTTCCATTTTGAATATGAAGAAAATATTTTATTTTACAACAATGAATCACAAAGCTCCAATGAAAAGCTGGTTTGATATTACAAAAAATAAAAATAAAGGAATTTCGAAGAATGCTGCAAAGGTATTTGGGTGTTACACCGATTTATCGGGAAAAAAATGGTATGGTCGTATTCGTCCTCTACAAATGCAACCTATTTCTATTTATCATGATTTACAAATTGCAGGACATATTATTGATGGAGAAGTATACTCCTCTAAAGAAAAAGATTTTATTATTTGGGGTGAAACACTTCAATGGTCTAAGCTATATTCCAAACAGTGTGATTATGAGGTTTTATATCGATGGCATGGTTTGACCGTTCCCCAGACAGTTTTTGCGATTTTTCAGACATGTAAATTAAGGGATGAAAAACAAATTATTGAGCACTTGAATAAGGAAATATTAGAAATGGAAAAAACATTAGAGATCTTTCATGCATTAGATGATTTGAACTATCAAAGAGCAGATGAAAAGGAGCACTGGAAACTACTGAAAACTACTCGAAGATCAGAGATTACATAGAGATTCGACCTATCTAGTATACCCAATAGTAAATGAATGGATAGATCTTAAAATTTTTTTACCACAAACATTAGATTTTGGAGTGCCTTATTGTTGTATAAATCAACTGAATTTGGTTGGGCAAATACAACAAATTGATTCAAATTCGAGTCTAGATTATACTGATGAAGAGGAAGTCGATCTAGTTCCTGAAACCGACGAAGAAGATATGTAATTTTTTGTATTGTATGTTTTGTTGTACTTTAATATTATACAAATAAAATATTTCATCTCCCATAAATTACTTGTGCCATTTATTGATATGAAACTACATGATACAATAACATGTAAAATAAATTATAATAACAACTGCAATTGTCATCATCCCCTTGAAGTACTAGCACCACCAAAGATATTTCCTTCTCCATATGCATTAGCATTACGTTCTCTCGAGTGACAATTGCGCTTATCATGTCCTGTTTGTTTGCAAGTAGAACATTTACGAGAAAGACTACTTTGTGAAACATCCATTTCATTGAGAATGCGTGTGGTTGATTTGACCTTTATTTTGTGCAAAAAAAGATTTATTTGCAATCATGGAGAATGGACTTTCTGGCCAATAGTCCTCGTCACTAAGTGAATTCAACTGTCCCAAGTAAGCCCGCTTGTAGCGCAACACAGAAAATTCTGATGCAATATAATCCCACGCAGAATTGCCAACAAATTCAAACACCCTAATTGCATGAGAATATGGAAAGTGATTTGATTGCCATTTACCACACGTACATGTTCTTTGCGTCTCATTAACAATTTGCTTATTACCACCCTTTCCATGATGCGAGTTGAATGTCCTGACTTTAAATATGTTATCCACCATAAGATAATTTTGGATACTGTGCATCGATGCCTTTTTTCTATAATCCTCAAACTTTTTGAACGGATTTGGCATCCATTTTTGTTTGTCACCGAGCAGTTGTTTTGCAAACTTTAATCTCTGAACAAAACGATCCACAATCATATTGTAAGACATTTTGACCATTACAGTCACTGAAAGTCCCCTAGCAGACTTCAACAAGCCATTGAATGACTCGGAGCTATTTGTTGTGAGCATGGCCCATCTTTTTTCTAAGAAAATAAATGACCACCTCATCTTTTACTTATTTATGTATTTATTTTTATTTTATTTTATCCAAATAACAAGTCATAATAAATTTTGTCTCATTCTAATATTCCAACAACCTATCCAAGCAAAAATGGACACCTAATCTCTACCCCTCCAATTAAAAAACAACAATTCACCCCTCGCTTAACCACCCTCACTACCCCATACCCCTACCCCACGTTACCCCCTCCCCTCTCCTTTTCTTGTCCATAAAGAAATACGCTAGCAGGAACCTTCTAGGAAATTTTTCGATAGGCACACTCCACTCACGTGAGGAACACCACACAATACACTACCTAGGGAGGCCGCTCACTGATATAAAAAAAAAAGAGACATACGGAGGTATCTGGTTTTTCTTCTTGAAAAAAAAAAGCTCACAGCTTCTTCTCCATATACAAACAACCACACGCACACCACAAAACGGACGCGACCATCCTCCCCACTCATCCGAACCACACACGATATCACACATACACACCTAAAAAATGGAGTAGAACAAAGAGAGATGAGAGAGAAGAACTTGATCGGAGGTCGAGTTTTCCGTCCGTTCTTCACCGGAAATCACCTCACCCACTTCGTTTTAACTCTGAAACCCGCTGCAATTTTGATTTAATCCATCACCATTGCCGAGAGACCAGATTTTGATAATTAAATCAGGTGGAGATCGACTTGCTCGGGTTAATTTCGGTAGGTCTGGGTTATATTCCGATCTGTTTAGGTTAGTCTTTCGAATCTGTTCGTTGTTTCTGTTGAATACTCCTAGTTGCTTCGTGGATTTGGTATTTGAATCGGACCTGACCTTAAGTTCGGGTTTTGTATCGAGTTGGTTCTGGCTGAAATTGGTTTTTGGACCTGGTTTTCTTTTCTTCTTTATCGCGATTCGGTTAATGGAACGATTGAGTCTCTGATTTCGTGTTGTGAAGTCAGTTCGGGTTGGATTCCGGTACCGAGTTCGGAGCTTATTCGTTGTTGAGGTGCTATTGAGGATTTCAAACTCGGATCTTCTTTAATTTGTTATTATCAACGAAAGTCGATATCGAAAAGTTCATTTCTTTAACCCGCTCTCTCTTCTTTATTTTAAATTCGTTGAAATGTCCATGATTGTGTGTGTTGCTTGATTTACGATTGTTTGATGTTGTTGAATGCTATGATCATGATGCTTGGTGATTCGAATTTGGTAGTTTGAGGAATGAATTTGATCATGTTTTAATGGTGATTGGTAAAAGGAAGTTCGGGGGTTGGAATTGAAAATTGATGAAAAAGATAATTTCCGGTTAATTTTAATTTATTGTTGATATGGAGTGCGATAGAATTATGACATGTTGAAGCAAATATGCAAATATAGGTTTGGGTAGGCAAATTTTAGAACTTGTTGTTTTGGCGAAATGTTTAATGTGCGTGTGAATGTTTGTTTCTAGTTTATTGTATTTAATTTAAATGTATTTATTTAGCCGGGGAATGCCCCGAGACACATTGTATTTATTCACTGGGGAATGCCCCGATGCACTATGTTTGCGGAGGACGATCGTGATGATTGATGAAGGCCCGAGGCATCGGGTAGAGCGTAGTTTAAGGCTAGTGTAGGTTAGCGTAGGTTTATATTTTCATATTTTTTTACTGTATTTTGGACTGTATAAGTGGAGTGGACACTAATTTTGGATTGTTTTTGGTTTGTATTTGTTTAATTGTTTGGGTGTTTTATGCGGTTTATACATTTTTAGTGTTAAACTAGTCGATATACTCCACCGAGCGATCGTGGTCGAACCACGGGATCGAGGGGTGCCTAACACCTTTTCCTCGGTCAACAGACTTTCTTATCTGGAATTTCTGTTCGCGGATCAGTTTTGTAATACCCCGTATAATTCTAAGCTAGAAAATGAACCGTTGTTCCTACACATGAAACCTCATATCCTATGATTCATATTTGAGTACATAAATTAGGATGAGTATCCTAGTGATAATAGAGCTTATGATGTGTTAAGCATGTTCATAAGAGTCACTTAGAGTAAGCCAAGCTAAGAACTTTTGAATCCACCAAGTTTTCGTTTGTGGTTTCATATAGCTCATCTTTGAATGAGAATAACTTGGTTTATAGGTGATATTCTGGCAGATTTATACCCTCTAAATTGTAGAGAATTGAATAAGCTTTCCGTCGATACCAAATTCGCCTAAAACGGACACCCGATGAAGAAGTTATGGCGATTTAAAGTTTCAGCAGCATCATTTCAGTCAGTGGCGCGTCGCGCCGTAAGACAAAATGACGTTCGTCAATTTTCAGTGTCTCTCCGCGATTCCAACGCATCGCGGTGAGTTTTCAGGTCACAAACGGGTGGAAACGCGATGTCTTCGTGTCGCGTCGGGGGTCCAAATCGGGTAATTTTCACATAAATTAAATGACGCATCTAGAGGGGTATTTGGGTCATCTTTCCCCCCTATATAAGTCCCAAACACGGGATTGAGGCCCCAAATCACCTCTTTACATTACTTTTTATCAAAATTCTCTCAAGAACAACCAAGAACAAGTCTAGGGTTCAATTGGGGGTTTCAAATTTCAAGCTTATTTCACTACTATTTTCACTAATTATTAATCTAAGGTATGTGTAGTGTTCATCTATGGATCCAATCCGTTCATAGAGCTCAAGAACCATGTTTTAAATACTATTTTATGATCTTTTTGTGGTGATATGAGCATGCACATGTTGATGATTGTTGTTTAAGTTTTAAGATGATATCTAAAGGTGTTTTCATGGAATATATATGATGGTTAGTTGAAAACTATAAACTTTAAGTGGTGTAATATGGTGCAAGTTATGAAACACACCTATGCCTTAAAGAATGCATGCTAGGTGTTTGATAAAATGCTTGGGATGTTAGGAATTTATGTTTACATGGTTCCATGATATCTAAATGACAAATTTGTGTTAGCTATATACTTAAATATGAATTCCATGCTATTGATGTGTTGCTATTGTTGTGGTATGAAACATGTATGATAATGGATATGTATAATATGTACACGAAATATATCCATGCAATCCCTACAATATTTAAGATGCTGAATAACTACATGAAGTATAAGATCACCTAATTATGATATTATGAATTGTGGACTCCAATCTTGTGATCAAGTCATGTCATGTGTGTCAGTTTCCTTCTATTGAGTCTTGGGGGTATTCGTACCCAAAAAATATAGATGTGTGCCTAGAGCCATGTCATGTTGTCCCGATAATCTCAGTCAAGCTATAATCTATAGAACTCAGTCAGTCATGTGACTCAGGAAACCTCAGAAATCTCATGATCTCAGTTAACTCTCAGATAGTAGTACTATTCGTCAGTCAACGGATAGGTTGAGACATATTAACCTGTCAGATTAGGGTTGATGAGGTGGCTTAACCTGTCAGTTCAGGGTTTCCACCGCTCTCATTTCGAGTACCTGCCAGCTAAGGGTCACTCACAACTGTCCTTACCAGTGGCGCGGTATTGACACCCCTCCAGTCGGGGCAGAGATTGGACCCTAGCTTAGCCATAATGGCATACATAGGGCATGTCGGTTAAACAACTACCTTCCACAGTTTCAGACTCAGTCTCAGTAAAAAAACTCAGACAGTTCTTCAGATATCAGTATACCAGGACTGTTAGATACAATCAAATTCAGTTATAGCACAGGACTCAAAAAGTTTCATCAGATTCAAGACTGTCAGACCCAGTCGCCCATGTTATTAAAAATACAGTTTCAGCCATGTCAGTTATCAGTAAACCATGTATTAGCGTACAAATTTAGCTATCACATACTCACGATCTCAGTTACTATGTATGTATGTTTGTACTCTTACGTTCATATCAGTCAGTCAGTTAGCATTATTCATGCATGTAAACCCTTTGCATCAGCCTACCTCACTCGTATACTCAGTACTCCAGTTGTACTGACGCATTTGCGCTATGGTGCTTTCTTTTCATGTTACACCATAGGTTCAGAGGCAGGAGTTCCAGACCAGCAGTAGCAGCTGCATTTCAGTATACAGAGTTGCAGTGAGTCCTCTTCATTCGAGGATGATACAATATTATTTTATTTAATTTATTATTTCAGCTCAGTTTTGCTAGACGGAGTTAGTTGGAGACATGTTCCTTCAACTCCTTATTCAGACAGTATTTAGAGGCTTTCAGATTTAGTTCAGATTTGATTCAGTTTTCAGTTGTTTTGGGTATCTTTCACCCACACGGATGTTACTATTTTACAGATTCTTTATTCAGTTGAACCTTATGGCCTACATGTTCATGTTTTCCACATTATTACATTATATATTGCAGTGCTCAGGTACAGATATCAGTCATGGGTTAACTTGTGGTCTTTCGGGGTCATAAGCACCGTGTAGCATTTTGATTCAAAAAATTGGGGTGTTACAAGTTTCTAGAGTCAAAATTATTTTGAAAAGGATTTTCCGAAGGTGACTTGGCACACCGGATTATGCCAAGTGGCGACTCTGAATTTGAATGTAAAAATCATCCTTTTTCGAAACAAACCTTCATTTTGTCACTTAATAATAAAAACCCTTTCGAAACTTAAAATCAAATCTTTTGGAGTTAAAAAAAGAGTGTGACAGATATTGTCCGACTATAAATAAATCAAAATCATTATTTTTTACTTTCATTCTTCTAAAAATTGATTCTACAAATTCTCTATAACCAATTGAAATTGGATACTTCACGTTGGACTTGGGGGAAATACTATAATTTATTGTATTTTTCTCGTGAATAATTTCGCCATCCCAAAAAAATGCAACTTTAACACGTTCAGAATTCATTCTCTAAAATTTGATAAACTTTTGAAAAGATAAATTGAGTTTGAAGATGATTGAAAAAAAAAATTGAAGTTGAAGAAGAAGAAGAAGAATTTGAAAACCATATACAAAAAATGAATGTATACGGCTGTTTAAATAGAAGAATTTAAAAAGTATATAACTCTCTTTTTTTGTGAGTTATGATAAAACAAATGCATAACTCACAAAAAAGGTGAGTTATGTTAAATAAAATTTTGGAAACGTTTTTCATTGATTAAACAACTCACAATTTATCTGAGTTATGTTAAAATAAAAGGCATAACTCACAATTTTTGTGAGTAATGTTATAATAAAATGCATAACTCACAAAAATCGTGAGTTATGTTAAAAAATAAGAATGCATAACTCACAAAAATTGTGAGTTATGTTAAAAAAAATTGCATAACTCACAATTTTTGTGAGTTATGTTAAAATTAAATGCATAACGCACAATTTTGTGAGTTATGTTATAATAAAATGCATAACTCACAAAAATCGTGAGTTATGTTAAAAAATAAGAATGCATAACTCACAAAAATTGTGAGTTATGTTAAAATAAAATGCATAACTCATAATTTTTGTGAGTTATGTTAAAATAAGAATGAATAACTCACAAAAATTGTGAGTAATGCACTTTTCAAAAAAAATTAACACCGTGAGCTATCTTCCGTTAAAATATTTGTAAAAAACTCACCTTTTTTGTGAGTTAAGCATACTTTGGTATTTTTTTAAATATATGGCATAATTTGATGTTTTTTTTTTAATTTGATGGCATAGTTTGATTCTATAAGACAAAAATGACTGAACTTCAACCATATATTTGCATGAATTCTAAGAAAAAATGATTAGATACAACCACATATGCTAAAGTTTAGATAAAAATAAACGAATTTCAGCCTTACATACTTGAACTTAGATTGTCAAATTTAATTTCAAGACTCTACGTATCTAAAATTACTTTAAAATGAATAATAAACTTATAAATTTGTATGCACAATAAACATGATTTAAATGACACTCCATCCGTTCTATTTTATGTGTCGTCATTTTATTTTTGATCCGTCTTAAAAAGAATATCATCCTTCTTACTTGGTAACTATTTAATGACATCATTTTCATTCTATCCTTAGTGAGTCTCACTTTATAAGAAAAAATATTTAAAAAGTAAATTTTAAAAGGGACAATTTCATAAATTTTATTTCGTAAAATTCATGTTCGATCAGATGATGACACATAAAATAAGATGTAGTTCCGATGTCAAGTACATTAAAAACGGATATTCGTGCACTATATAAATTTACACAATCGTCCTTGTCACTACTAAAAATCGAAAATGTGGTGGGACAAGGCAATAGAATGAGCAGCCTCAAGTAAGGTGGGCCCACATCACCCGTGTTGACCGGGTCGGTCCTCCCATGGACCCCACATCCAATAAATAAATACAAGCCTTTCCCTAATTTCAATTGATTTTCAAGATAATATTCACTCAAATTAATTAAGGACTCACATCATTATAGCGACGTTTTATTATAGTGGACTAATTTTTTTTGGAATCAATTATATTTATGGTAATCATCGTTAATGTCATGCACATAGTAAATTTCAAGTACGAATACAGAAAAATTGTATTTAAATGATGCACGTTGATTATGTCATAACTTCACGAGGAAAATGATACCAATATTTGTCTTTTTTTATATTCATACTTTTTATTTATAACAACTAGTTAAATGAGATCTGAACGTCAAATATCGATAGACGTATATAAAAATACCTTTTTATGTAGCCATGAAAGTTTCAAACAAACGCTGTAGAAAGATTTGACTGTACTTCCTTAGTTCTATTTTTAGGATCCTAATTTGTCTCAAACCAAAAACTAAAGAAAATATTTATTCAATATAATACGTTATGTGAGATGTGTAAAGAATTGCCGAATTATATGTTTAGCCACAATTATGACAGGACAGTCTGAAGGGGATATTGTGTATGTATATCTTACTCTTATTTGAAAGTAGAGAGATTATTTCACAGACAACTTCTCCTGACCATTGTATCTATTTATAGTAACTTATAAGTTTGAGTATAACTAATTAGTATATATTTACATATTCATATTAATATGAATTCGGATTGGTCCATATGAATAATTCGAGTCAAATTTATTTAGTAGCTATATATGTCTGTGTCAATCACTCAATGAAAGGTTATCAATATTATCTTTGCGTAGTTATTACTTCCATGTTTCACATTTATAGTACGACCATTTGTAAATGCATTGTTTTTCTTTGTCGTGGATTGGCATTTTGCTCAAATATAGGTAAGAAACGAAGTCAATTTTAGTATGGTGTGGCTTTATTATTCATCACAACATTTGATAGATAGTATTTTTATTAAAGTGAAATTTTTTGACAGGAATTTTGATAAATTGAATTTCAAAGCAAGTATCAGATATAAAGCGAAACTTTTAAAATAATAGTACTATAAGCGTCGTCACAAATTTTCAACTTTTGCGTGCTGAATGTGGACCCAATTTTCAAGCTCAATTGTGCCAATATCTTTAAGTCTTGGAGAATTGATACAGTTATAATTTGTGATAGACTTGTAATTAGTGGTGTGATTACACTTTTTTGAGTCTCAAATTAGCAAATTGTATGAGATCTGTATCTTTTCCATTCAATTTATCTCTCTTTTCCATATGAAGAACATATGAAGAACAAGAAGAACAATTTTGAATATATTTTTCCACGCTCAAATTCAAGCAATCGTATACTTAGAGGTTACCAATTTGTAAGTTATCAAATATTTGTTGGACTTATGTACTGTTTTTTTCCACTAATTTTTTAAAAAAATTCAACTTTATCAAATCACAACTTGGTTTGATTTTTGGTTGCATTTTTATTTTTTATGAAATTAATTGCTCTTGTAAATCCATTTCAGTGTGATAGTTCAATAATATAATTTTTTTTTCATTTATTTAAAGTCTGATCTTTGTATTTTTTGTTCTAAAATTGTTAGTTCTTATTCGGATTCTTATCCGACTAATAAAGCTAATATTAAGTTTGACATGTATAAGCTACCCTTATACATGCGAAATTGTTGTTTATTTTTGGGTATGGCATAAATTGTTAGATGTATAAATAACCTTCATACATTTCTATGTGTTATTTAATTCTGGTTCAGAATGAAATTTTTTGGCGTATAAGTTACCCTCATATATGTTGATATGTAATTTTAGTAGAGTCTAATATGAAATGTTAGATGTATAAGTTTCCCTCATACATGTGCAACTCTATAGCGGTTAGGGTTGATTTTATTATACATTAATGCAATTTGTTCGTAAATGAATAAGTTACCCTTATACATGTCTAACAACTTTTATTAATTTTGACATATGCTATCATACATATGAACCTACTGCCATACATCTGAACCAACATTTCATACATCTGAACCTACTATCAGACATCTGAACCAACATATCATACATCTGAACCTACATTCATACATCTATACCAACGTATCATACATCTTGTTAATGAAATCCCATTTGATGTTGATTATGTTCAAAACATCCCACAACAAGCGTTTGATAATTTGTAAGTAAATTACAGTTTTTTTTCCATGTATAACGATGTTATAAGTAATGTACTGATTATTATTTTATTTTATATTTTTTGAAATCAGGGACTGTTGGGTCTTTGTCTGTGCCTATGCAGAAATATTAAGTGGAGGGCACCAACTTCCTTCACGTGGGTTTGATGCCGCAAGTCAACGTGCACGATATGCTTCATTACTGTGGCATTACGGATTTGAAAAGTTAAAACAAGGGTACACAAGTGATACTGACGCTCTGCCTCGGGCTAGGAATACTGTTCTAGATGTAATTGATACAAGTGGAATTGTTACTTTAGAGTAGCATTGTTTTTAAAATAATCGACATTGAAAAAAACTAATTCTTCATTTTGTGGTTCATCTTAAACAATTCCAACTTTACTTTCTTGATGTTAATGCACATTATAGGGATGACTTCTTATTTTTGAAAAAATTATTTTCAGTTACTAACACACTACTGTAATGCTACCAACTAGTTCTGAAAAAATTGCAAAATCAGTTCACACCATTCAATTTTTTAAAGTACGAAATATTTCACACATTGAAACAAATGTATAATCTCATATCCCCATAACACTATTCTATGAGAGTTTCCTTTGCTTCTTATTAAAGATTGCAAAAATTAGGATATCATAATATTGAAATATTTTTTAGTTGGTTATGGGAATTTTCAATATTACATTTGCTCTCTTTTTGTATAATATGTTAGCATACATTAAAGCCTATGTTTAATGAAACTTTGTCATTCCAGTAAACTTGGGAATGTATAATATGTTGTTATACCTTCAAATCATTGTATAATGAAATTGTGCGGTTCCATTAAACATTCAAATGTATAATATTGATTCACATGTATGATAAATTATTTCACATGTATGACAACATAATTATAGGTTGATTCACATCTATGATAAATTCTTTTGCATGTATAATATCATATTCTAGGTTCACAAGCCTTGGATCCTATTTTTCAATTTCAACAAGATGTGATTTTCTGTCACCTTTTTGGAAAAATTGTTGCCTCTTTTGAAAGTATTTGTCCACCTTTTGGGTAACAAGACTTTTCAAATCCTTATTTTCTTCTTTTTTTCTTTTATAAGTCTTGGAATATATTTTAAGACAAACAAAGACCACACTTTTGATATGTTGGTTCAGATGTATGACAGTAGGTTCAGATGTATGGTAGCACATGTCAAAATTAATAAAAGTTGTTAGACATGATTGCGGGTAACTTATTCATTTACGAACAAATTGCATTAATGTATAATAAAATCAACACTTATAGTAGAGAGATTATTTCACAGACAACTTCTCCTGACCATTGTATCTATTTATAGTAACTTATAAGTTTGAGTATAACTAATTAGTATATATTTACATATTCATATTAATATGAATTCGGATTGGTCCATATGAATAATTCGAGTCAAATTTATTTAGTAGCTATATATGTCTGTGTCAATCACTCAATGAAAGGTTATCAATATTATCTTTGCGTAGTTATTACTTCCATGTTTCACATTTATAGTACGACCATTTGTAAATGCATTGTTTTTCTTTGTCGTGGATTGGCATTTTGCTCAAATATAGGTAAGAAACGAAGTCAATTTTAGTATGGTGTGGCTTTATTATTCATCACAACATTTGATAGATAGTATTTTTATTAAAGTGAAATTTTTTGACAGGAATTTTGATAAATTGAATTTCAAAGCAAGTATCAGATATAAAGCGAAACTTTTAAAATAATAGTACTATAAGCGTCGTCACAAATTTTCAACTTTTGCGTGCTGAATGTGGACCCAATTTTCAAGCTCAATCGTGCCAATATCTTTAAGTCTTGGAGAATTGATACAGTTATAATTTGTGATAGACTTGTAATTAGTGGTGTGATTACACTTTTTTGAGTCTCAAATTAGCAAATTGTATGAGATCTGTATCTTTTCCATTCAATTTATCTCTCTTTTCCATATGAAGAACATATGAAGAACAAGAAGAACAATTTTGAATATATTTTTCCACGCTCAAATTCAAGCAATCGTATACTTAGAGGTTACCAATTTGTAAGTTATCAAATATTTGTTGGACTTATGTACTGTTTTTTTTTCACTAATTTTTAAAAAAAATTCAACTTTATCAAATCACAACTTGATTTGATTTTTGGTTGCATTTTTATTTTTTATGAAATTAATTGCTATTGTAAATCCATTTCAGTGTGATAGTTCGATAATATAATTTTTTTTTTCATTTATTTAAAGTCTGATCTTTGTATTTTTTGTTCTAAAGTTGTTAGTTCTTATTCGGATTCTTATCCGACTAATAAAGCTGATATTAAGTTTGACATGTATAAGCTACCCTTATACATGCGAAATTGTTGTTTATTTTTGGGTATGACATAAATTGTTAGATGTATAAATAACCATCATACATTTCTATGTGTTATTTAATTCTGGTTCTGAATGAAATTTTTTGGCGTATAAGTTACCCTCATATATGTTGATATGTAATTTTAGTAGAGTCTAATATGAAATGTTAGATGTATAAGTTTCCCTCATACATGTGCAACTCTATAGCGGTTAGGGTTGATTTTATTATACATTAATGCAATTTGTTCGTAAATGAATAAGTTACCCTTATACATGTCTAACAACTTTTATTAATTTTGACATATGCTATCATACATATGAACCTACTGTCATACATCTGAACCAACATTTCATACATCTGAACCTACTGTCATACATCTGAACCTACAGTCAGACATCTGAACCAACATATCATACATCTGAACCTACATTCATACATCTATACCAACGTATCATACATCTTGTTAATGAAATCCCATTTGATGTTGATTATGTTCAAAACATCCCACAACAAGCGTTTGATAATTTGTAAGTAAATTACAGTTTTTTTTCCATGTATAACGATGTTATAAGTAATGTACTGATTATTATTTTATTTTATATTTTTTGAAATCAGGGACTGTTGGGTCTTTGTCTGTGCCGATGCAGAAATATTAAGTGGAGGGCACCAACTTCCTTCACGTGGGTTTGATGCCGCAAGTCAATGTGCACGATATGCTTCATTACTGTGGCACTACGGATTTGAAAAGGCAAAACAAGGGTACACAAGTGATACTGACGATCTGCCTCGGGCTAGGAATACTGTTCTAGATGTAATTGATACAAGTGGAATTGTTACTTTAGATTAGCATTGTTTTAAAAATAATCGGCATTGAAAAAAACTAATTCTTCATTTTGTGGTTCATCTTAAACAATTCCAACTTTACTTTCTTGATGTTAATGCACATTATAGGGATGACTTCTTATTTTTGAAAAAATTATTTTCAGTTACTAACACACTACTGTAATGCTACCAACTAGTTCTGAAAAAATTGCAAAATCAATTCAACACCATTTAATTTTTTAAAGTACGAAATATTTCACACATTGAAACAAATGTATAATCTCATATCCCCATAACACTGTTCTATGAGAGTTTCCTTTGCTTCTTATTAAACATTGCAAAAATTAGGATATCATAATATTGAAATATTTTTTAGTTGGTTATGGGAATTTTCAATATTACATTTGCTCTCTTTTTGTATAATATGTTAGCATACATTAAAGCCTATGTTTAATGAAACTTTGTCATTCCAGTAAACTTGCGAATGTATAATATGTTGTTATACATTCAAATCATTGTATAATGAAACTGTGCGGTTCCATTAAACATTCAAATGTATAATATTGGTTCACATGTATGATAAATTATTTCACATGTATGACAACATAATTATAGGTTGATTCACATCTATGATAAATTCTTTTGCATGCATGATATCATATTCTAGGTTCACAAGCCTTGGATCCTATTTCTCAATTTCAACAAGATGTGATTTTCTGTCACCTTTTTGGAAAAATTGTTGCCTCTTTTGAAAGTGTTTGTCCACCTTTTGGGTAACAAGACTTTTCAAATCCTTATTTTCTTCTTTTTTTCTTTTATAAGTCTTGGAATATATTTTAAGACAAACAAAGACCACACTTTTGATATGTTGGTTCAGATGTATGACAGTAGGTTCAAATGTATGGTAGCACATGTCAAAATTAATAAAAGTTGTTAGACATGATTGCGGGTAACTTATTCATTTACGAACAAATTGCATTAATGTATAATAAAATCAACACTTACCGCTATAGAGTTGCACATGTATGAGGGTAACTTATACATCTAACAATTCATATTAGACTCTACTAAAAGTACATCTCAACATGTTAGAATACATTAAAGCCTATGTATAATGAAACTTTGCCAATCCAGTAAACTTGCGATACATTCAAATCGTTGTTTAATGAAACTGTGTCATTCCAGTAAACATTCGAATGTATAATATTGCTTCACATGTATGGCATCATAATTATATATTGCTTCACATGTATGATAAATTCTTTTGCATGTATGATATCATATTCTTGGTTCACAAGCGTTGGATCTTATTTTTCAATTTCAACAAGATGTGACCTTTTTGGAAATGTTGTTTTAAGACAAACAAAGACCACACTTATTTCTTCTTATTTTTGCATCAAACCACCACTATTGGAATGGTCTTCTTCAACAACATCTGAAAAACATGAAGAACACAAACAATATTAAAAATAAAATAAAATTGGTTCACATGTATGATCTGATTTTTTATTTTTTTTTGTAACAAGAAAATCAAAGATCTAACTTGTACTATATGAAAAAAACCCCTCAAAAAATGAAATACTAAACTTGAATAGGATTGAAGAATAATGAAATTTGAACATGCAAATGAAGATATTGTTTCTTCTTCTCCTAATAATGGTGGTGGCATGAAAGAAGCCAGTGTTGGCATCCCCATCAGTGAGCCAGGTGATTCTAGATTTAGTCTTCCTGAAGTCTTCTTCACACTTAAGCAGGGCCTTATAATCTTAGAGGAGCTCATTCTTTAGATTTTGGAGGTATGTGCTGGTATGATAGTGCTTGAACTTCTGTATGCCATCTAATCTAGCATTAATGTTTTTCATTCTTTTAAAGATATCTCCAAATACTCTATAGTTACAAGTAGTGGCCCTAGACTGAAAAATGAGGATGACTTGTTGAAGGTTGGTTGGTTGTGAGAAGCAAGTATGAACAAGGTCCTTGAAAGCGTGATGATTGCACCACATTGGTTCAAATCTAAAGGGTTTAGGATTTGAGCCTTGTGAGCTATGGATCAGAGAAAGAAGCATTGGATAATGATCCGATTTGGTTCTGGGTAGATGAGTGACTAATGCCTCTGGGTAGAGATTTATCCAAGAGGTATTAGCCATGCACCTATCCAATCTTTCTTGAATGAGACTAAACCTATTGTGATACCTCTTATTGGTCCAGGTGTATTTATAGCCCCTAAAGCCTAGGTCCACCATGTTACAATGGTTTAGACAATCCCACAACTTATTAACTCTAGTTGTATTGATGGGAGCCCCTCATTTTCTCATTGGCTCGCAGGACTTCATTAAAGTCCCCACCTATAAGTCAATCCCTTTTGAAGGTTTCTGAGATGTGACAAAGGTCCTCCCAAAGGGTGGCACGCATACAAGGGTCTGGGCTAGCATAAATAGCTGAGAAAAGCGATGGGGAAGGATGAGAATTTACCTTTACAAGAGTGTGTATTCCTTGGGAGGAGATGGAAAAGTTCTGAAGTTTAACCATATCCTCTTTCCACATCACGACTATGCCCCCTTTTCTACCATCAACACTGGATTCGAAGTAAGAGCCAAACCTGAATAGCTCTACAAGGTGCTTATGATCAACTATCTTGGTATCCAGCAGAACCACTACACTGGGATTATACGTTTTGATTAAAGCATTGCATTGATGCTTAAAACTAGCACTATTGGCATCCCTAGTATTCCAAATGATGAAGTTCATGGTGTCAGCAGAGATGGGTGGGTGGTTGAGAATTGGGCTCTTGCCCTTGTCCTGACGGGAAGCCTGTCCCTGTTCTAAATATGGGCTCAGGTAGGTTGCTGCATTCATTCCTAATAATGATTTCCTCAATATAAGTTTGAATGTCTTCATCTCCTTCAGACAGAGTACTATAGTAGCTGTGCTGAAAGGCTCTACGTACTCTTTCCGAAATGGCTTTTCTAGCTTGAAGAAATCTACGGTGGCTACCTTGAAGGTTGCCAGGAACTCTTCCATCTCCGAATTCGCTTGTTGAAGTTCCTCTAAGATAGTTGGGTTTGTTCTTTTTTGGGCGTCTTCCTTTGCTGATTCTTGATGGTTCAAGGAGGGGGGACTGAGTAGCTTGGGTTGGGGGAGTCGGAGGGGTCCATGGGATGAAGTTTAGTGTCTCCATCTCCGAGAAGTAGGGGATACTGGGATAACAAGACAGACTTTTAAACATGTGACTCGTGAGGGAGTTGAACTCGTGTGAGTTCATGATGTTCAATGTCCCCAACATTTGAGCTTGCAACCAGGTTTAAGCCCATAGTTGATGCCCCAATCCTTCTGCTATTTTGTCTATCCCTTCCTTGATGATTTGGGCCATCCACACTGTGTCCTCTATCACAAGCACTATTTGTTGGTCCCCACTATGACGCAGTGGGTTATAGACTTCCCCATTAGTACCAACTCCGCCCATGGTATAGTGATGGCCTGTGTGCCAGTAGTGGTGGCCTGGACCCAAGAGGGGTGCAGCCGTGACCAACGAGGATCGATCCACGCATGGAGCCACGACTCGAAGTGGTGCCCTGGACCTAAGAGGGGGTGCCAGCCGTGACCAACTGAGCTCAGCTGTGACCCACGAGGTCATTGGTTCTCAAGCGGAGACGATTGTTATGAACCAATTGTCCCACATTGGAAAAATAGAGAAATGCTAAGGGGATTATAAGTCAGATGTGTTCTCCCACCTATTAGACTAGTCTTTTGGGTTGGGCTCTCCCGTTCTGTTGGGAACATGAGGGGCTGAGACAAAGATTAACGGCTCTTTGAGGGGTGGGGTGGTTGAAGATGAAGGTTCTGCCATTGGTAATTTGAGCTTCTGTAGGCACCACGACTCGAAGTGGTGCCCTGGACCTAAGAGGGGGTGCCAGCCGTGACCAACTGGGCTCAGCTGTGACCAACGAGGTCATTGGTTCTCAAGCGGAAATGATTGTTATGAACCAATTGTCCCACATTGGAAAAATAGAGAAATGCTAAGGGGATTATAAGTCAGATGTGTTCTCCCACCTATTAGACTAGTCTTTTGGGTTGGGCTCTCCCGTTCTGTTGGGAACATGAGGGGCTGAGACAAAGATTAACGGCTCTTTTAGGGGTGGGGTGGTTGAAGATGAAGGTTCTGCCATTGGTAATTTGAGTTTCTGTAGGCCTCTCTTCTGATTTTGGTGAATGGTTGTTACTTTGCATCAACTTAAGGAGGGGGGGGGGGGTATTATGGGAGTTAATTGACAGGACTACTTCGGCCATGTCAACCGTTTTAGGGTGATCATTATCTCTAGTACCAGCTTCGGTTAACTCCCCAGAAGTTGCAGGGATGGAGGCCTCTATTGAAACATTGTTGGTGGAAGTGGGGGGTGGAGTAGGGCCCGACTTAAGCCACCCAGATTAAATGGGGGAGGGTCAGTGGGGTTAATAAGGGGGCTTTGGTTGGTGGGTTTCAAGATGCCACGTTGGAGGTGTTGACTGCCATTGGCAGTGATTTTGTTTCCCCGCTGGCGCGCAGGACCCTCATTCGATTTTTTTTTCCTTCCAATTTTATTATTCAAATTATTATAATTATTATTTTTATTTTTCTTTTGTGGGGTAAGGACATTGACTTTGGAGTTGTTAGACAAGTGAATAGCAGTGGTCATACCTGGGCTGGCCATGTTTATTTTTACCTGTGATGGTTGCTCCTGCTGTGGTGTTCTGCGTCCATGGTTTACCGCTGTGTGTTTTGGTGGGGATCTTCTTTTTGAGAAGGAGACAATTTGCCAGTCATTTCCTTCGAGGGAATTTTTCATGGGGGTGGGTTCAGATGGCCCAGGTTCCATGGAGGGAGTAGTCCCTCCATGAATGCAATTTATGGCGATATGGTCGAGTCTACCACATCCCGTGTAGAGAATACCTTCACCTTTGTAGACAACTCGTTGTTGGTGATTGCCAATGGTCACTTGGGTTTTTAGGGGAACATCCCGTGGGACTTGGATGCATATGCGTGCGTACCTTCACTTTAGAGTGGAGGACGTGCATGTATCGATTTTCAGCGTAGCTCCCAGTTTTGATCCTATTCGTTCCAAGATTGTTTGGTCGTAGAACTCCGTTGGTAGTCTGAGCCATATTGCAGTGTGGGTTTGTGTTGCTTCGTGAGGTGCAAAATTCGGCTCCCATTGCCTAACTGACAAGAAGTGGCCAGTTACAAACTAGGGACCGCTATGGAGGGCCTTCAGCATATTCTCCGATCTGGTAAATTTGACAGTATAGAAGTCGTTTCCCAAATCGATGAGGACGTCTATTATATAATAGCCATAAACGGAATCTTAAGAAGCAGAAAGTCTTTGAATTCTGTTGGCTTCCATGTGTCTTGTAGTTTGGTTCTTAAATAATTGTGTGCTAATCTTTTGTTGAATAGCTTAACAATTACTGAGAATTGCCATGGTTGGTAGATTCGGTCTTTGTCTTCATCTGAAAGATCGATTGTGGCATTGTCATCATTTGCTCTGATTGAAATTTATCCTGAAATTGAAAATCTTGTTCCCACTGTAATCTACTTGGGCTTTAGTATATGAGATCCATTTTAGTGATCTTGCAGACTCCTAATTCTTGAAAAGATGAAATCCTGTAGCAACACAAACATCGTCATGTTATAATACAAACTGATTAATCGTGTTAAGAAAGAATTTGTAAAGGAAACCAATGATAAAGAGAAAACTATGTCCAAATTAAGTACTCCTTAGAATAACATCATATTTCCAAGGTATTGTAACAAACGAGAACATATATCAGAGAAGAAAGGTCAATTACAAGAGGAAGGCGGAGTAAAAGAAGGCAATAGAGAAAGCCGAGGGGGCTTGAAGATACCACAGCCATGGGCACTCAGCTCATTTGTAAGCCCCTTGAGGGATGGATGCGAGCCAGGAGCTTATTTATGACTCTTGTAGCAATACGTGACATCTCCCATCTAACCTTAATTTTGCTAGCAGTATGATAAGTGCGCAATGCTAAATAAAACCCCTTTTAAAAATAAATAACTAATCCGCCTTAGGTACTCTTTTAAGTCCGTGTAAGGTGGACCCAAAATTTGAAGAAAACAGGGGCACCAGCCCGGGCGGATGCATCATGCATGTTAGTCAAATTGGTGGCACACAACAATGCTTCCTCGGAAAATTTTATCAAACAAACATAAAACCAATGTACCAACAGAGAAAAACAAATTACACGACACATTTTGATATATTTCATGGTTTGATAATATGACCCCCACTTTACATATTGAGGTCGCCAATTCAAAACTTGCTAGCTACACATTATGTGGAAAAATGCCAAAGAATGCATCGACAGAGATGCGAACCCAGGTCAAAACACTCGTGTGTTGAACCAGTGCCTCAAATAAGTTTTTTTTTTTAAATTAGTAACGGGTCAGTGCCTCAAATAAGTTTGTGTTTAAGGGCATAGACGAATCCAACATTTGAAAGTTCAAGTGCCAACTGCTTTGAAGAATCGCATAACTGCGTCTTGCATAAGTTATATGGATTTTTAAAAGGGCAAAATTCAGAAATAGCATACTTATCCCCTTAATTATGAGTTTCATAGCAACAGTTTCATAATTACATAATATAACAAGTTGTATTTTGTATTTTTGCAAACTGTTGCTACAAAAATACAGATACATATCGATCATAAGGGCAGTAAAAATCATATGTATTTGTATTTTTGTAGCAACAGTTTGCAAAAATACAAAATACAACTTGATATATTATGTAATTATGAAATTGTTAGTATAACTTATCATTCATTAGGTGAAGATGGAAGAGCCTGGGTCACCGATTTGTACCAAAATTTTATTTTTTAACAATAAAAAGCTAAAATTAGTATTAAAATGTAACACTCTGCACCTTCAGACTAGAATTTAAACCATCGTTCCTACGCGTATAGACCCAAACCAAATGATTCCTTGTTAATATATGTGTAGTGATCAATTCTATAGTGTGGGATACTTTTGAATATGAATTGGGGCCCAAAAATCCCCTAACTTAAAGACGAGTTGAAAACTCTTCTATCGATTAAGTTTTGGTGAACGTCTCAACTTCCATCGACCATAACTTCTTGTATATAACGAGTTAGAGGGCCTACCATATACCAAAAGAAAGATCTTTGAGTCCTCTTTCCAACGCAACTGGTTCACCTTAATCCGATATCGGAGTAGAAAGTTATGCTCATTTTACTTTGGAGTGTCTAACTGCCAAAAAGTGATGACTTAGTTGACGAGCCGCCAACTGGGTGATGACCCATCAACCATAGTCGTCACCCTTAACCAGAAAGGAGCAAATTCCACCTTCAAGTGACGGGACGTCACCAAGTTGACGGCTCGTCAACCTAGTCGTCAGCCGAGGAAAATCCTGCATTGTTGTTGGTTTCTTTAGGGATATTTTCCTCACCCCAAACTTCTCTCACACGATTTAAATCATCCAAAACACGTTATAATCCATCTTTTATCAGTTTTAAAACATCTCAAATCTTGATACAAGTACGACCACGAGGATGGACGTGTGAAAGTGTAATGAACCCGAGGCTTGGAGTGTGCAAGAAAAATGCAAAAGAGGGCCTAAAACACACCAAAACCGAACCTACACTGCACTCCATGGGCTGCATTTTGAGGCATTTCATTAAAGGGCCTTTTGGTCATTTTGTATTCTAGTTGTAAACGTAGTATAAATAGAACATTGTAGGTCATTTTGTCTTAGACTTTGATGATATTTGTAAGTCGTATAACACTTTGAAAGACAAGTCCTCTCTTCTCTTTAGGAGGCGACCCGAAATTAGGGTGATACTAGTATGGAATCACTAATGTTGCATTCATGGCTTGAGACGTTGGTGTTTAGAGGAAGTAAAGTCCCTCTTGTGTCAACGTAGGAGTTAGGTTAACCGTTGCGTGTAGTGTTAAGGGTCCAAGAGTATCACATGTTCTTGGGTTCTTAAGACTATACCAACCAAGGTCTAACTATCTATCCTTTGTTCATTGTAATCCTGTAACCATTTGTGTATCTTGTAATCTTCAATCCGTGAGTTGTTGTCTCTTGTTCTTATCATATTGTTGTTGTTTTGGTTATACACGTTATTATCTCATCATTGTGTAGCATTCTCGGTTTTGGACTTGTTTCCAACTTGTCTCGGTTTTGTATTGTGTTTGTACACCGTTTTGGTACAATCGGTGTTTGTAGTGTATCAAATCCTCTCCACTCTCAAGAACAAGGAGAAATTAGGGTTTCCTTCAAGGCAAGAATTCAAGCCTTTCAAGAAAAGGGTTCCAATCTTCAAGTTAAACAACATAAGGTACGTGGAGTTTTCCTAAACTACATAGGCATGGTGAAATCCTTTTCTTTATAATGCTTGAAGGTTGAGAAATCATGTAATTACAAAGGATTTTGAATTTACATTTACAATTATGTATTGTGAACCCTTTTGATGATAATGTTTTGGGTCTTGAGGCCTTCCCTTGAATTTTTACTCGTGTATATATATGTGTGTGTTTTTAGTTTTTAACTATGAATAACGAATTTCCATCACTCGTTGTGTCATTTCTTGATTTACAAGTTATGGGTTACTCAATTGCATGTTTAAAAGCATGAACCAAGAGTTTGACTATCATTTATGAACTTGATGTTGGTTGTGAATCGAAGAGAGGAATATTTCTTGTTTTGTAAATGTTATATATGTGATAATTGAAAAAATTGCATGATTGTCTCGAGAAATTGACCACCACATGTTTATGAATTGAGAGAGAGAACCTTTACATAAGTTTTCATGTATGTTGAAATACATATCCTCTTGTACTGTTTGTGAATGATTTGGTGGTCCAAACATTATGTTTTGAATGAAAGGATTGTAACATGATATTTTATGGCTTAGAGATATGACTTGCAAGTCTTGGTATGACGATAACAAAAGAGATAATCCCAATAATACAGAACAGAACAGCATGCAGATTTTGAATGATGCATGTTTAGAAAGAGTTAAAAATGGGCTTAAAAAGAGTTAGGTGGTTAAGAAGGCATGAGCCCAGAAAACTTATTGCCCAAAAATTGTCGATACGGGTTATATATATACACGAGTAAAAATTCAAGGAAAGGCCTCAAGACCCAAAACATTATCATCAAAAGAGTTCACAATACATAATTGTAAATGTAAATTCAAAACCCTTTGTAATTACATGATTTCTCAACCTTCAAGCATTATAAAGAAAAGGATTTCACCATGCCTATGTAGTTTAGGAAAACCCCACGTACCTTATGTTGGTTAACTTGAAGATTGGAACCCTTTTCTTGAAATCTTGAATTGAAAGACTTGAATTCTTGCCTTGAAGGAAACCCTAATTTCTCCTTGTTCTTGAGAGTGAAGAGGATTTGAGATGTTTTAAAACTGATAAAAGATGAATTATAACGTGTTTTGGATGATTTAAATCGTGTGAGAGAAGTTTGGGGTGAGGAAAATACCCCTAAAAAAACCAACAACAATGCAGGATTTTCCTCGGCTGACGACTAGGTTGACGAGCCGTCAACTTGGTGACGTCCCATCACTTGAAGGTGGAATTTGCTCCTTTCTAGTTAAGGATGACGACTATGGTTGATGGGTCATCACCCAATTGACAGCTCGTCAACTAAGTCGTCGCTTTTTGGCAGTCAGACACTCCGAAGTAAAATGAGCATAACTTTCTACTCTGATATCGAATTAAGGTGAAATCAATTGCGTTGGAAAGAGGACTCAAAGATATTTCTTTTGGTATATGGTAGGCCCTCTAACTCGTTATATACAAGAAGTTATGATCGATGGAAGTTGACCCTAGTTGAGACGTTCACCAAAACTTAATTGATAGAAGAGTTTTCAACTCGTCTTTAAGTTAGGGGATTTTTGTTACCCCAATTCATATTCAAAGGTATCCCCACACTATAGAATTGCTCACCACACATATATTAACAAGGAATCATTTGGTTTGGGTCTATACGCGTAGGAGAGACGGTTTAACTTCTAGCCCGAAGGTGTGGGGTGTTACGCTTGTCTTCTTTGTTGTGAATACTTCAAACAACATTGCAGTTTCAAACTTCTTTTAAAATTCATAATCATCCTCATCACAAAGATATGGTACTCCTAAGTAATTGCAATCCCATTCGGCTAAAATAAATAAAATCTACCCTAAGGCTCTCAATGCTTCGTATTCTAATTTTGGGAATAAATGCATGTTCTCATGGTGATAAATTACTAATCTACAAGTAACAGCAAAAGGCTTAATCTTTTTTTGAACACCCTTTTGCCACCAGGCTAAATCCATGGCAGTATGGAAAAAGCCTTGATATGTATTCTCTTCCTTGTATGCATTTCCATTTTTGTATACATTTCATTTTCGTTAACAAGGGACCCGTAGTCGCTACCCTTCGGGTGCACAGACCCCACTCTAGTCTAATAGCCCGCAAACAAACCACACACGATAGGTGATACGAGCCTGGTTAACTTGAAGTACATTAGGAGGGGCTTCCATATATGGATGATAGCTTGGAGCGCTAAGGAAGACATGAAAAAATAAATAAACAAGATCATAAGCAATCAAGATGCCATTTTGGTAATCAAGAAGGTCCCTTTTTCTTTTTTTTTTGTAAAATAGTCACTTTTGGGCTATTTTTGTAAAGGCAATGACTATGAATAGTTGCCTTAGCCATTTTCATTACTTATATTTTGGATGATTGAATTGTCTTGATCGAGAGATTAGGTGGATTCTTGCATTGCTTGTATTATCTTCTTCGCTTGATTGATTATTGAGTTATCATATTGTGGATTCAATTTGGTTTCACGTGCATTTGATTGAGTTCTCTTTCTCCCTTGACCTAATTATTGTTCAATTGAGCCTTTTTTTCTTCACTTCTGATCTGTTATTTCTCAACTATCCTTTAATTTTGTTGTTTAATTCCGCATGTCAATATCGATTTTAGTAACCTCCGACTAGGGTCGCTTATCAATAGGTAAACCTTACTAGGCAAGCCATGTGCAACCTGATACCCCATTCGAGAGATCACCAGCTCAACCAACTCGTCACCCTTGTTTTTTTTTTGTATCGATTTCATTTCAGTCACTAAAATTCAGAACACAACACTACAATCTCATCACTTATCCACAAACGAAAATAATATACTTCTGATTCACAATAAGAAAGATTAATTCCCAGCTAAACATTTCAACAAACACCTTTCACCCAAAGCCAGCAACAACACTAAAATTCAAATTCAAACAACTTTCCAAACCAAATATTCAAAAAAAAAAAAAAAAAAAAAAAAACCAAAATTACCTTGAGCACAATCTACCAAGAAGCTTTCTTAACACCTTGCAAAGCACCACGAGCAGCCAAACCACGAAAAACAATACGAGACATTCGAAACTTCTCATAAACAGCACGAGGACGTCCCGTAAAAATACAACGATTTCTTATTCGTGTAAACGAACTGTTTCTTGGTAACTTAGAAAGCTTGTAACGATGAGCTTCTCGCATTTCAGGTGGAAGTTCAGGATCTTGAACAAATGCTTTATACAATTTTCGCCGCAATTCATACTTAGCTGATAATAATCTTCGTTTATTATCTTGAATATTACGAGTGAATTTTTTGCCTAATGCCACCATTGAATTCATCTTTGCTGTAGAAATAAATTTGAGATTTTCAGATTATTGGGTGTATATTAGGGCTTCACATACATGCTTTTCTTTGGGCCAAGTAAAAAATTCAATAATGGGCCCAAGTTAATAGGCCCAATTAATAGGCTCTACTGCACCGCCTTGCACAGGGTGTAACGTGATGTTTGGTTCGTTCTCACAGAAAATATACTATGGTTTGAAGCCTTCTAGTTTCACATAGCGCCAACACTCTCTGCCGGAGAATATTATTAGTAGCCGAACTGATCGGAAGAAGGTAGTTAGAAAGAATGGCGTTAGCTTTCGATGAATTCGGAAGGCCGTTTATAATACTAAGAGAGCAAGAACAGAAAACCAGATTAAGAGGCCTCGATGCTCAGAAGGCCAACATTTCTGCCGGTAAAGCTGTTGCACGAATTTTGCGTACCTCACTTGGTCCTAACGGCATGGATAAGATGCTTCAGAGCCCTGACGGCGATGTCACCATCAGTATGTTATGTTCTTCTTCCTCCTTTTTTTGGTTGCTTCTCTTTACTCTTCAATGAAATTTGATTTACACCTTCCGTTTCATATTAGTTGTCCACTTTCTCCTTTTTTTTGGTTTCCCACCTGGTCTCCTACACCTGTATTGGAGCCCGATTATGTTTGGATCTCGCATTGCTGGGCCTGTTCTGGGAGGCAGCAGTCTCAACATGTTTATATCTAAGTTCTCGAACTCAAGAACTCTAGTGTCCACTTTCTCCTTTACCTAGCCTTTAAGAAATCATAAATAAGATATAAGATGATTACAACAAGTACAACACCATACCCAGTGTATTCCCACAAAGTGAGGTCTGGGGACGGTAAGTATACAAAGTCCATACCACTACTTCCGATGAGGTAGAGAAGTTGTTTCTGATAGACCCCGGCTCAGGACTGAACAATAAAAAGACATAATAAAAACACAAACAAAATGTATTACACCAATAGATAATAACAGAAACAAGACACACACATTGTAGTACAAGACACTATGAACAGGAAACTACAAGGCGCACGCAACCACTGGCCCGGCTACAAACAAACCACTCCTACCTACTAGCAAGGGCGCACTCCCACCTACTAACCCTCCACCCTAATTCACATCCTCCACTCCTTCCTATCTAGGCTCATGTCCTCCATAAGCCGTAACTGTCCTTGTCATGTCTAAATACGATATAAGATGGTTAGTTTTACTAATTTATATAATTCCTTGGGAAAAACTTTTTGGAACTTATAAGCTTGTTTAGGCTATCAAAAAGCATTAACTGCAGAGGTAAAATGGAAAATTTTAATTAATTTTATCTTAGTTTGGTAAATGGACAATTAATTTGGGACAACTAAGTAAGGTGGACAACTGATATGGGACGGAGGGAATACTTTTTCTGCTGCGTAGTACATATTAGTTGTCCACATTACTTAGTAAAAATAGTTGTCCCAAATTACTTGTCAATTTACAAAACCAAGAGAGAATTAATCAGAATTTTCCAATTAATTCTTGTTTTTGAAAGTGTAGACAAGTTTGTAAAGTTTCAAATGAGTTTTTTAACAGGTAAGTTAGTAAAACTACTCTTCTTATTTATGATTTTTAAAGCTGCGTGTAAAAGGGAGAGTGGAAATCTAATATGGGACGGAGGCAGTACTAATGAGGTGACATACGTTCTTAACAAAGTTTGTGGTTGTGATTTGCTTTCTCCAGAAAGTATGTTGAGTGTTTGGAATGAAGGAAAATGTTTTGTGCAAACTGTTTCCAGGAATATTTGGTTGGTGAGCTGATAATAATGCCGGTGAATTGGGTAGTGTTCTGATAAAATCTGTGAGTATTAGCAATTGATAACAATGCCCAAGTATTAGTTGGGGCAAGTGATACTCAGTTAGAGTTGGGGTAGTTGTAAGGGCAAAATGACTTCTGCATGCAAGGGAAATAATGTTCCCCATTTTGCTGGAAAATGTATATGTTTTCTTGGGAAAATATTTTTCGGTAACAAACATAAGAAGATGAGTTCTTCGTGGAAAATATTTTGGCACATTGTATTTGTAACTATGTGAGACACTGTAAAGTGTAGGATCTTTGGTTCTGTATGGTGTATTTCATTTAGTTGTAGGCTTGTAGATGCATTACGGATTCTAAGAAATTTTGTCTGAGGTTGCAATGAATTAGGTTATAAGTTCCTTTATTTTTGTTCAGTAACTAGGCTTATTATAATGTCTGAGTGTATGACTCTACACGGCTCTAGAGTCAAGTTAGGCTCATATAGTTGACTATACCACGGGTTTTTTAAGTTTGTCCATTTCATTTTCTCCATTGGATGCAATGTATGACCAGATGAGTGCCTGCAGTAATACTTGGTTTATGGAGGAATTTGGCGGGACTAGTGTGTAGCCAGTGTAGATGATCAACCTTTCGATTGGCGTTGATCCATTTTATATATGGAAATTGGATTGTTTCTTTTAGGATATGTTTTTTTGTTTGTATTAATTGTTTGTAATTCTGACTTTACTGAAAATTTTGAACAATTAAGGAAGTCGTAACTCTATGTCGATTCTTGTACATTTCCATACAACGTTCAAGAGTGAAAGGTAGATTATTATATGATTGAAAGGTCTACTTTAGGAGTACACTATATTTTGAATATCTCTCTTGTTTTTTTTTTGGTTTTTTTTTTGTTTTTTTTTTGGGGAGGGGGGGGGGGGGTATTTAGCTTTGCTGTCTCATTGATGCGTGGCATATACTATTTCCGTTGCTACAAATTGTAGCTCTGTTGACCCAACTTCTGAAGATCTTTTAATCAGTGTTCTGGAAAGAAATTTTTGAGGTGAACCTTGGGGCAATATACAATAATTTTCCTGTGAGGCCTTGCCTTATTTCAAAAGTCTAGCCAATTGAAGCAAGCTATTGGTTGCATGCAGCTTTCCCTTCTTTCTTCCAGATGTGCCTCTATAACATCATTCGATAGTCTACTTATGTTTGGGAAGAGCAGTAGTTACTTGAACACTTGGTTTAGATTACTATGAGCGTATTCCTTTTTTGGACTTAACCTCTGCAGACAATCTCATATCTTGTTTTCATGTTTCTAATCTTGGAAATTTCAATTGTCAGCAAATGACGGTGCCACCATTTTGGAGCAGATGGATGTTGACAATCAGATTGGAAAGTTGATGGTTGAGTTGTCACGAAGTCAAGATTATGAAATTGGCGATGGAACCACGGGAGTTGTTGTCATGGCTGGGGCACTTCTAGAACAAGCTGAGAAGTTGTTAGAACGTGGTATTCATCCTATTCGGATTGCAGAAGGGTATGAAATGGCTTCAAGGATTGCAGTTGAGCATTTGGAGCGTGTAGCACATAAGTTTGAATTCGGTCTGAATGATGTTGAGCCTTTGGTTCAAACTTGCATGACTACTTTGTCATCTAAGATGTAAGTGACAAGGCAGTTTCAGATACTGCATAGAAATTTCTATGTTATGGAATTGTACTTTATGGTGTCACTTTATGCGCTTTATTTGTATAGTTCATGCATTTTATTTGCTGCTTTTGATACTGATTACAATGCTGAAGACCATGCAGCAAACCTTGTATTTGTTTTGACATGATTAATTTACTGCAGTGTGAATAGATGCAAGCGTAGCATGGCTGAAATTGCTGTTAAAGCAGTTTTAGCAGTTGCTGACTTGGAGAGGAAGGATATAAACCTGGACTTAATCAAAGTTGAAGGAAAAGTTGGTGGAAAGTTAGAGGACACGGAGCTAATTTATGGTATTATAGTTGACAAAGATATGAGTCATCCACAGATGCCAAAGCAAATTGAGGATGCCAAAATTGCAATTTTGACTTGTCCTTTTGAGCCTCCTAAGCCAAAGACTAAGCATAAGGTTGACATTGATACTGTGGAGAAGTTTCAAACTTTACGCAAACAGGAGCAGAAGTATTTTGATGACATGGTTCAGAAATGCAAGGTAAATTTGCTGAATATGTACATGAGATAGAGTTAAAAATCTTTTTTGAAGCTAAGCTGTTTTTCAATAAGGGAATTAAAATGGGAGAGTTGGAGTACAAAAGCTTGAGACATGTTTCTTGGCCCTTATAGATATATTGGAGTATGTAAAGTCTATGATCAGCTAAAACTAATTGTATCTTCCTTGAATTTCAGATGACAGTGTTGCAAAACTCATTCCCTTCCCTCTCTCACATCTATTATTTTCTTAGCAAAGGAATTTGTTGTTCCCAGCCTATTGTTCTGTATGCTAAACATAGTTAAGAATGAAATCGAGAAATATTTATTGTCCTTCTTGCCCCTTGTCGTGTGAGCTTATATAATGTGGTCTGCTAATAACGTAAACTAGTGGAGTCAGTTGGGATACCAACGCGTATGTTCACAATTACCACCGAGTCATATATAAGGGAACTTCATTTGCAGCTTGTTTGTATGATTGTTACCTGTTGTATTGTATCATGTTGTTACTTCAAGTACCATGTTTGTTTCAATTGTTGCTCAAGTTTTATTGTATTGTGTAATTATGGTTTCAATAAAACCTATGTACTGTTCTATCTATTTATACACACACACACACAAAAGTTACTGATTTCAATTTTTTGCTGTATCGTATTGTTGAATCCGTTGTTATGTAATGGTAGAAAGTGCCATTTTATGTAACATTTTATTTCATGTGGTAACGGAGTTATTTTATCCTCCACCTCATATCTTATTTAATAATGACCTTACATGTACCATACTTTTCTTTATAATATTGTAATTTTATTTTTCAAATTGCTGGTGCATGGCTGTATGTAATGATGGAAAACAATACAATCTATCCTAACGTTGTATTCATCGAAACAATACAGTTCAATACATTATGCAACAATATGTAACCGTCCAAATGATATGTTAATGAGATGAGACCTTTGACGTGTGTTCTTGGGGCCTAGTATTGCATTATTGTGTTTTTACATGTAGTTCATTCTTATATGGACTTACTTTCCCTGTATTCTGGTGGTTTGGCATCTCTGGAGCGTCATTTGTCTAACAAGGGTGTCATATCTAACAGGATGTTGGTGCCACCTTAGTTATCTGCCAGTGGGGTTTTGATGATGAAGCTAATCACTTATTAATGCATAGAAATTTGCCTGCTGTTAGATGGGTAGGTGGTGTGGAATTGGAGCTGATAGCAATTGCCACAGGTTTGTGTCTACTTATTGACTATGATGCCTTGCATCTTTCACTGTTTCTGTTGGATCTGCCAATTTGATGTCATTTCTTCTTGGTGTCTGCATTTGATTAGGTGGGAGAATAGTACCAAGGTTTCAAGAGTTGACACCTGAAAAACTGGGCAGGGTACTTCCCTTTCTTTCTGCTTTGTTTGTAGACGTACATTATGTATCTATGAAATACCGTGGCCTTATATGCGAAAGTTGTTGAAAAAGGGTTGGTTAGTTTTATTAAAGCCAATAACTCGCTTATCTTAAAGTTTATGAATATGTACTGCACTTTTTACTTGTATATTGTTAATGCCAAACATTGCATGAATATATTGTTGAAGTGTTTCTAATTCAGCAATATGTAGGATTACCAGACATCTTATCTTGCCGCGTACTCTATGAGAGCTTCACCATTCCATTAACCTTCTATTATGAAATACACTGGTGGATTTATAGTTCTCTCTAGTCTCTATTTGCCAAAGATGATATTTTTTTAATTAAGTTCAGGCTGGTATGGTTCGGGAGAAATCTTTCGGTACGACAAAGGATAGAATGATTTACATTGAGCATTGTGCAAATTCAAGAGCAGTAACTATATTTATCCGTGGTGGTAAGTCGATTGCCTGCTGAGATCCCTTATTTGTTCATTCTGCTGTTGATTGAAATTTTGTTCTTTTGTCTATATTTTAATTGTTGATCATATTGCCTGCTGAAAAGCATTATTAGTTTATTCTGCTACTATTGAAAATAGCATGTGTTTTTCTTGATATATCGTTTCAATTGTTGATCATATTCACAAGAAATTCACTTAAATTTTGGAGTTTATTTACTTTGCCTGTGCTCTGTCTGTCCATGTTTTATTTGATTATGACTATTATTTACAATTGAACTCTACAAGTATGTGCTCCCTGAATTCAAATCATGGTACGTCATGTCATGACTTTTCCAATAATTCTTGTTTAATTGCAATTTGCTTTAATATGACCACCCAGACAGTTAACTGCGTAGGCTTCTATCTAATAATACCTCAAAATGAAATTGCACTGCAAGGAGACGCCAATCCTTACCTTTCTAATCCTACTGACCCAGTGAGGGCTTTCTCGTTTGAAACCTTTTAATTCCTTTAAGGAGAGGTGAGTGACAACTCCAATTTGTGTTGAGTTGAAAAAGTTCGGTCAGTGAGTTTAATTAGGTGTCGACATGGTTCAGATGGTCCAAATTTTTCTGAAAACTGAGACCAAACCTATTTTTACTTGGAGTTAACCAAACCGAACAAGATGTCTAAAACCACTGGCTTCTTATGGGCGGTATTGGTTTGATATGATTTGGTTTCTCATTAATGAAAATTCTTTCCCTCTTAACATTACATTGTGTGTGAATGTGAAAACCATTCCTCATAATAAGATGTTCTTTAGTAATTACTTATCAACCACGATATGCTGTTTAAACTGTACATAACAAACAAATATATGAACCATAAAACATTTTATTAAAAAAGTACAGAGCATTTTAAATGCTCACTAAATAGCATTTTCTCAGTAAGTTACTATTTTCCATAAGCAATAGACGCATATAATCCTTTCATGTTCTTATTAGATGGAGACCATTATTGGGGTATTATTCTTCCACAAGTAGTTTGAAGTTCATTTAGAAAGAAGAAATTTTTAAAAGATATCATTAAGCAAAATGATTCCCAACTTATCAAACTGTTTTTCCACTTGACCATATGTTCTGTCATACCAAACTTAGAACATTTCATGACATGTATACAAACAATCAGTTCAATTTTGATTTTCTATGGGTTTTAATTGAAAGAAGCAAAATCAAAACATACCAGTTATAATCTCTATAGTGGGGTTTGGTTGATTGGTTTATTGCCCACCCCCATACCGCCTTTATCTGTGACTAACTCAGTAGATGGGAACTAAACGTAGAAGGTATATTTTTCTGTCATCTATGTTGGTGCCATTCATTTTGCGTTGAACACATGGTGCAACATATTTCCTTACCTTTGCAAATTGAGGTTTTTGTGCTAAAAGAGTATCCAGACATTGGACATGACAAGAACTGTTATATATTAGGATGGCTGAACTGATATTTGATTGCTGAACAGGCAACAAGATGATGATAGAAGAGACGAAACGTAGTATCCATGATGCTTTATGCGTTGCTAGAAATCTTATTCGCAACAATTCAATTGTATATGGTGGTGGTTCAGCTGAGATTTCTTGCTCAATTGCTGTGGAAGCAGCTGCTGATAAACACCCAGGAGTTGAACAGGTATAGTTTCTAATTTTTAAAATAGTTTTCTGTATCTGTCTTTTGCTGAAGCCTCAATCCCTCTTTCTGCAGTACGCAATCAGGGCATTTGCAGATGCTTTGGATTCTGTCCCAATGGCACTTGCTGAGAACAGTGGTCTTCAGCCAATTGAAACTCTGTCTGCTGTTAAGGCTCAGCAAATTAAGGTAATTCCGACTTATTAGATCAATATTAAATTAGTCATATTGAAGAGTCATCCTGACGTCTTCAGCTGTTTGAATGTTAGAAAAGGAAAGGATAGAGACCCGCTTCTGACATTTGTGTGTCCAATTTTTTTTCCTGAAAGACGACTCATCTTAACTTTAAATCTTATATGCAGGAGAATAATCCCTGCTGTGGAATAGATTGTGATGATGTTGGCACAAATGACATGCGTGAGCAAAATGTCTTCGAGACTCTAATTGGGAAGCAACAACAGATTTTGCTTGCAACTCAGGTTGTCAAGATGATTCTAAAGATTGATGATGTGATTACTCCGTCCGAGTATTGATGTTGAGTATGGAAATACAAAATTTTCTCTGTGTTAGAGAAGATGGACGTTTTACTTCTGGTTCTGCTAATCAAAAGTCTTGTTGGGTGAAACTTCCACAATCTTATGCTTTGGGTTCTATATTTTTCTATTTGAGTACAGTTTGGTTGGTTGATGAATGTCCTGTCGGTATGCTCCATGAAAACATTATTTGCTACTCAGATTTAACCAATGTATCTCTGCTAGAACTAGAAAGCTTAAAAACTGATGTTTCTGTGTGCGCTCTTATCTGAATTTAGCACCTTTATGGTGTACGTACTTTAGTTTATGCGCAGCGGTTTAGCAATTAAATTGAAAGGATTTTGCACTTGTGTGGCAACAAATGTTTGATTAGTTGGGGTTACTACCATGGGGGAGTATTCAGATACTGCCGGACTATTTCTCTGATAATGACTTTAGAATGTAATGGAACCAAGAATAATTTAGAGACCATATTAAGTGCATTGTGCTGTTGATGGTTGACTTGCTCATAAAGCTGAATACGTGAAATTATGTTAATTTCTTTAATATATAGGAGTTATCATCATAATCAACTGAACCTTTGGTGTCTTGATATTCTAGTAGATTTTGTTCCTCGTATTTCGGCGTTGAACTTGATTCTAGCTCTTAGGTCTCTGGTCCGGTCACTAGACGCTAGTGGCAAGAGTAATGTGCGAGAGTTGAATATGTCGATGTTCGAAGTCTGCCACAAACAAAAGTATGGTGCTCTCTTCATTATAAAGTAAATGGTCTTTCAAATTCAAATTCAGTTTTATCTATCTTGTGGAGGCCTATGTAGATAATATCTTGTGGTTTAGGGACATTCATTTGATTTGTGTGACAGTATGGGGTTTAATATGATGTTGTTGGCCTAGTATTTATATATGTATCTTTGATTGCACTATTTTTGGTGGGAAATAGCCTAGATTTTGGGGTTTATGTTGTATCATTGACATTTTTTTATTTTTATTTTTTGCATGTTTCACTTGATGGTTTCTGGATTATATTTTATTATGGATAATTAGTTTATTTGAGTGGATCGACTCACAAGGTCGGTATTTGATTTGATATTGGATATTCTCATTTTAGTTGGTTGTGAGCATTACATCCTTATATTATATTCATTCATAAAACATTGGTATCACCGTGGAAATACTAGAAATACTTGAAACACTTGCTTTTTCTGACAAAAAATATGACATCTTTGAAAACCCTCTACTGATGTATGTGTAGTAGAGGTGTTATCAATATTGGTTGTACCAGTGTTGATGAATTCCTCATGGGTCCTACCTAGATTCACAACTTTGTAGGTGTATACGAAGGTTGTGCGGTGACCTCATGCATCACATCATCATCTTCATTTCACTCCATATATTGTGCTTATTTTGTGATTGTATTTCTGTTTTTGACTTGATATCTGGACCATTTCTATTTTCTTATACTTGTTTTTGGTGTATGTGTATATTTCTTCTTTCCCCTACTTGTATTAGTTACAGTTGTATATAGTAGAATTGTTAGTGGAGACGGTGTGGTCTACCTTTTGGGATATTTCTTAGGAAAAATTACAAAAAGTAGCATACTTAAGACTATAATTACAATAAATAACAACACTTTTGTAAAATTACAGTTTATAGCAAGAGTAACATTATTTTACTCATTAACTAGGCAAGTGTATGTTTTACTTTCACTGCTTTACATTTTTCTATTTTCACTTCACTATTTTACCTCCCCCAAATATAGCCATATTTTTTACCCCTTTTTTTTCATCTTATTTCCACGTTATTTTGTCTCTTCTATTTCTCTTCTTTTTTTTCCTTTTTCCTTTTTTTTATTTTTTGTTTTCTTTTTTTTCCCTTTTCGTATTTAAAGATAATTATCTCCATGATCTTCAAGATTTCAAAATAAAACATCATTATCGTCTTTCACTCTCTTATATCTCTACCTTTTTTTTTGTTAGTTTTTTTCATCTTTTTTTTTAATCATTTTATTTTTTTATTTTGATTTCTTTTTCTTTTTCATTTTTTTCTTTCCACTTTATTTTCTCTCTTCTATTTCTTTTTTTTTTTTTTTTTCCTTTTTCGTTTTTTTTCCTTTCTCATATCTTTTTTTGCTTTTTCTATTTTCGTTTTCTTCTTCTTTTTCCTATTTTATTTTGTTTCTTTTTTTCTTTTATTTTTACACTTCTATTTCTCTTTCTTCATTATTTTTTCTTTTTCACTTCTCTTTTTTTATTTTTTATTTTTATTTTTTTACTCTTCTATCTCTAACTTTTATTTTGAAAAGACAAATATGTATATCACATACACATATTCAAAAAACATATAAAATACATAGTCATACAGATCTGCATATGTATTTACAGTACAAAACATACATATATATTTACAAAATACATATCATATTCATATTAAACAGTAACAAACATAACTATACTATATATCTTCATATGTATTTGCGAAATATAAAGGCGACTCATATAAAATAAGAATATACATATGGATCAGGTATGTATTTTGTAAATACATATGCAAAGCTATATGTATTTTATACGGTGTTGGATTTGTCTTTGAATTGTACATGCTATGTCATTTTAGAGGGTAACATATGTACTTATTTGTTTTCTTTTACTATTTAAGATATGTATCATGTATTTTTTTTTATTACATGTATATATATGTATATAATTGTCATTATTGTTATAGAGATTTTGTGTCTTATATGTTTATATATACATGTGAGTCAGATATGTATTTCTGTAAATACATATGCATATATATATATATATGCATGTTTGTTACCGTAAATACATATGTAAATCTGTATATCTATTCATTTTGTATATTTTTTTGAATATGTATATATGATATAAATATTTGTCTTTAAAAAAACGAAAAATAAAGATTCAAAAAAAAAAGTGAAAAAGGAAAAAAAAAAAAAAATAGAAGTGTAAAAACAAAAGAGGAAAAAAGAAGAAGAAAAAAATAAAAAATATATGAGAAAAGGACAAAAAAAAAGAAAAAAAAAAGAAAAAACGAAAAAAAAAAAGAGAAAATAAAGTGGAAAGAAAAAAATGGAAAAGAAAAAGAAATTAAAATTTAAAAAAAAAAAGATAAAAAAAATGGAAAAATTAACACGAAAAAATAGTTAGAGATATAAGAGAATGATATTTTGAAATTTTGAAGATCATGGAAATAATAATCTTCATATTTGAGTTTGATTTGAAAAAGGAATATACTAATTTAAATAAGAGTAATTTATGGAAATTTAATTAGATGGATAATTATTCCTTATTTAACTCAACCAATTTGAGTAAAACAAGGGTAGTAAATATTGTTGTATATGTATTTGTATAGCAACAGTTTACTTAAATACAAAATATAATTTGCTATTTTTGTAATTATGAAAGTGTTGTTATAAAAGTTACAATTAAGGCTCTGTAGTTGCTATTTTTGAAATTTTCCCTAATATCATTCATGTCTACTTATTTGGGCTATTTTGCTCTTTTATTTAACAAGATGCCTCTCAATCTCAGTTTTGCTTATTGTCATGTTTCTGTGAAAATGCTTTAGCTAGTATTGCATATTTTCAGCCACCGATAATATTATCAACCTAATAATTAAGCATAGCTCACAATATTCTCAAATTATGCCTCACAAGCTTGTAATGAGATTGTGACTTGGTGTTTCATCTAATATTAATATTTATTAACGTGCGAGTAACGAAAACTAACATGGCGTAGTAGTATGAGACCCCTGCAACTGTTCTGCAGTAATAAACTTTTGCATTATAACTAGACAGATGGTATTGAGTTCAGATTCAGACAAATCTAAGCCTTTCCTTTCGACTATATTAACCAAATAAATAGTGCACAATATCAATTTTTCGTCGTTCTAAATTGATTTGTTAAATAAAAAGGCAAAATAGCCCCAATAGGTAGATGATAAGGACATTTTAGGCCTAAAAGGTAGACGAATGACGTTTTTGCACCATTTTACATAGTTAAAGAACATCATAGGCCATTTTCCGTTAATCGAAAAATGCTAGGCACTTTATTTAATGGTATAAATCCGATAAAAAGACAGTGATATCATTCTTTTTATAGTAAATATCAAATATTTAATTAAACACAGTGAAAGTTTTCAACAAGAAAATTTAGATAAACACCAATAGAAGTTAAAAGACTAAAGTTTATAGGTCTAGCTAATTGATGGTGTATTTGGCGGGGATAATCATTTCTTATGCTAGTACAATCTTGCACTAAATGAGTGGAATAGCAAATAATTGACATTACCATTTGCCTATTCATTGGGATGACTTTTATAGACTTTCGTATTCGATTTGAACTTTTTAAAAGTCCCTTATAAATGTCCAAATGGTAAAGAAAAGTCAGTTGAATGCACTGAGATAAAGCTAATTTATCCATTGATCTCAATTGATAATTATACGTATTATATCCTTTAATTATGTAGTGAATAATAATACATAAAATATTACATAGAAATTACGTACTTTAAGAGCAATTCTTGTATTTTGACATTCTTATTTCATGACTCATGTTCTATCTTACACAAAATAATATATAGTTTTTTACATAATTTAATGCATGTATTATTAAATACTGTCAATCAAATGCAAAGTTCGCATGACAAGTTCAACATTTAATTTTAGGAAGATGAATTTGAACTATAAACTGGTGCTTCTCATTCCATAATGCTTCGTTTAAGTGCAAGATTAATTCCTTCTCTTTCCTCTTATAAATTTTCTTCTCATATTCAATGTAAAAGTTGTGTTGAAGTGGTACGTACTCTTTCATTTCTAATCACGTTTTTTCAGGTTCTAATTCAAATATTACAAATAGAGTCACATTCACATGAAGTATTTTATCCTCAAAGTAGACTTTTCAACATGAATTTGAATCAATCGAGCCCCAAAGCATATTTGGAACGTAAAGATTTTACAGAGTATCGGATTTGGACACTACTATTTAACTTGTGCCTATTTTCTTAACATTTTTGCGTGTCTATCCACTTTGGTACAACGTTCGGCACTCGACTTTTGAAATTAGGCTTTTTTAAGCTTAATCTAAACAAAATATCTTAAGTTACATATAGGTGAAGTTAAGAGAAAAATGGTTAAACTTCAATCATATATTTGCTTGAATTCTAAGCAAAACTATTAGATACAACCACATATGCTAAAGTTCACATAAAAATAAACGAATTTCAGCCTTACATACTTGAACTTAGACTGTCAAATTTAATTTCAGTCTCCACGTATCTAAAATTACTTTAAAATGAATAATAAACTTACAAATTTGTATGCACAATAAACACGATTTAAATGGTACTCCCTTCGTTTCATTTTATGTGTCATTATTTTTTTTTTATTTGTCCTAAAAAGAATATTATTTTTTTCCTATTTGGTAACTATTTAATGACATCATTCTCATTTTATCCTTGGTGGGTCCCACTTTATAAGAAAAAACATTTAAAAAAGTAAACTTTAAGAGGAACAATTTTGTAAATTTTATAAACTCATCATTTATTTCTTAAATTCTGTATCCAAACAAATAACAACATATAAAATGAGACGGAGAGAGTAAGGTGGGCCCACATAACCCGTGTTGACCGGGTCGGTCTTCCCATGGACCCCACATCCAATAAATAAATACAAGCCTTTCCCTAATTTCAATTGATTTTCAAGAAAATATTCACTCCCAAATTAATTAAGGACACACATCATTATAACGACGTTTTACTATAGTGGACTAATTTTCTTTAGAATTAATTATTCTTTAAAATCAATTATTCATACTATATTATAGCGATACACTTTTTGTATAATTATCTATCTATAACAGTGTACTCAAACTATGTAATAGTAATATTTTATAAGAAAATATATTATGTATAAAATAAAATATCAAAAATATTTATGGTAATCATTATTAATGTCTGGGCATATTAAATTTCAAGTACGAATACAGAAAAATTGTATTTAAATGATGCACGTTGATTATTTCATAACTTCACGAGGAAAATGCTACCAATATTTGTCTTTTTTTATATTCATACTTTTTATTTATAACAACTAGTTAAATGAGATCTGAACGTCAAATATCGATAGACGTATATAAAAATACCTTTTTATGTAGCCATGAAAGTTTCAAACAAACGCTGTAGAAAGGTTTGACTGTACTTCCTTTGTTCTATTTTTAGGATCCTCATTTGTCTCAAACCAAAAACTAAAAAAAAATATTTTTTCAATATAATACGTTATGTGAGATGTGTAAAGAATTGCCGAATTATATGTTTAGCCACAATTATGACAGGGCGGTCTGAAGGGGATATTGTGTATGTATATCTTACTCTTATTTGAAAGTAGAGAGATTATTTCACAGACAACTTCTCCTGACCATTGTATCTATTTATAGTAACTCATAAGTTTGAGTATAACTAATTAGTATATATTTACATATTCATATTAATATGAATTCGGATTGGTCCATATGAATAATTCGAGTCAAATTTATTTAGTAGCTATATATGTCTGTGTCAATCACTCAATGAAAGGTTATCAATATTATCTTTGCGTAGTTCTTACTTCCATGTTTCACATTTATAGTACGACCATTTGTAAATGCATTGTTTTTCTTTGTCGTGGATTGGCATTTTGCTCAAATATAGGTAAGAAACGAAGTCAATTTTGGTATGGTGTGGCTTTATTATTCATCACAACATTTGATAGATAGTATTTTTATTAAAGTGAAATTTTTTGACAGGAATTTTGATAAATTGAATTTCAAAGCGAGTATCAGATATAAAGCGAAACTTTTAAAATAATAGTACTATAAGCGTCGTCACAAATTTTCAACTTTTGCGTGCTGTATGTGGACCCAATTTTCAAGCTCAATCGTGCCAATATCTTTAAGTCTTGGAGAATTGATACAGTTATAATTTGTGATAGACTTGTAATTAGTGGTGTGATTACACTTTTTTGAGCCTCAAATTAGCAAATTGTATGAGATCTGTATCTTATGATCAGATGGAGTTTATTGTAAAGGGTAAAAGATTAAGGACAATCATCTCAAAGCAGGGACGATTCAAAAAATTTGATGTCCTAAAGTCAAATTCTTACAATTACGTCATAATTTTTTCAACAACAATGTCGTTCATAATTTCAAAAGTTCTTGTATATTATACTCGCTTCATTCTGACATACTAATCATGTTTCGCTCATTGAGAGTAAAATTGTATATACTTTAGCCAATTTCGAGATGTATTTTTTTTCATCATTTTATTATTGATAAGCAATTCAACTTGTAGTATTTTTTTGTATGGTTTATGAATATCTAATATTTTCTCAATATATTGAATTTAGCTTTAAAAACTAATCAAATTAATTCGCAAAAGGTGAAATTCATCAGTTATTTAGGAGGGGAAGTGTAAATTTTGTGTTTCTACATATATTTTTCAATTTTTTATTTTTTTTAATAGCTGACATATTATTAAAAAATTGGCTCCCAAAAACTTGAAGGCCTAAAGCATTGGCTTCAGAAGCCTTACCCTCAAGCCGGCCTTGTATCAAACTTTCATTTAGACACTTAAATAATAATTTATTTTAATTGAGCACATGAATATATGATAAAGTGCTTCTACTAGATATTTTATCACGTATTTAGACGCTCAATTGAAATATATTAGAATTTGCATGTCTAAATAAATTACCGGCAAGTTTACGGAGTTGTTGAGGTATTGTGAACTTTTAATGAAAATAGCATGTATCAAAATTATACTATTGAATAGTAATTGTTAGTATATTATAGGTATCTGTCAACCTAAACTACAGTGTATCAGAACCTTCCTCTGATGTTTCAACTTTATACTACAGACAGATTCTTTAGTTGTTTTACTAATTACTTATGGTGGACTGCGTTTTTAATTGTGTTGAAATAATAGGCATATATGTAAGCAACGTGAAAATTGGTCAATATGCTCAAGTCTTGAAGGTGATTTTATTTGCTCATAGACTTGCAGTAGGTGGGTAAACTATGTCAAGTTCATATTTCAGCAAAAGTGGACTTTATTTTGTTCAATTTATTTTACGTACAGAATTGTATGGATTAATTCGATAATTTGAAAATTGTGTTATACTGAATGATAAACAATGAACTTGACTGACTAATTCGGATTTGCGCTGCGCAGGGCTCATTCGGGAAAAACGCTTCCCACCAAAGATTTTTTCTTACTCAAGACTCGAATGCGAAATCTCTGATTAAGGATGGAGCAACCCCATTCACCGAACTATATTCTTTGATGGTGAGTTCAAATTATGTTAGAATACTAATTTAAAAAATTTGGTCTGGTTTCAAGTGAGATCGATAATTTCACTGTTTAAGTGAATATGAAGGGATGATTTAAAGCTCAAATACATGATTTTTGTGAATTTTTTTTTTTATAAACGTGTTATTTAAACTAGTTAGAAATAATTTAAGGAGGTTGTGTATAAAATTTTAAGTTATGAAGATGTGGACGAATTTTGAACAAGAACTACATTTGATAATCATTAATAAATAAATAAAAATAGGGGGGAATAAAAAATCTGTCATGGTGGCTAGCCACATCTTTACAAGATTGATGCAATACGTGTCCATACAAAATAGACACATTGCTTGCCTTAATAGAAACAATAATGTGTAAACACTATTGTAAAAATAGTGAAACCTACAGAGCATGGTTGAGTGTAGGGAGGTAGATGTCTCATGTAAAAGATTTGGATCAAATTTAGCCTTCATCTATCGTTCCTAATGAAGTTTACATCTCCTGTATTATTTGCGAGCTATAATAATATTATTGTTCAAGTGAGCGTAAATTGAAGAATATTACTCCATATATAATTTTTTTTACTTTGTCCATGTTTTACTTGACTCGCTTTTTAAAAAATAATAAATAAAAAAATAATTTTACTATATTACTCATATTAAGTCAAGGTGAATTATTATGTGTATGTTATTGTAGATGACTTAGTTTTGGTTGATGGGAGTCGCAACGGAGTTAACACTAATTAAGTTAGAAGTTTGGAGATAGATCCTAGAGTATAAAGTATTTAGGTTAAGTAGGAAAAAGACTTATTATTTAGAGTGCAAGTTCAGGAATAGGACATATGATTTTGATACCGAAGTGAGGCCTAATATGCATGTGATCCATAAAAGAGGCAGCTTCAAATATCTTGGATCAATTATTCAGGAAAATTGAGAGATAGATGGGATATTACTCACCGTATTGATGTAGGGTGGATGAAATAATGGCATTTTTGGAGTTTTGCGTGATAAGAAGGTGCCACCTAAACTAAAAAACAAGTTTTATAGTGTGGTAATTAGACCAACTTTGTTATAGGTGATAGAATATTGGCAAGCGAATAGAAGATGAAAGTGAAGAAGATGAGGATGTTGCAATGATTCTATGAGTATATCATGAAAGGTGGGAGTGACTTCAGTTGAAGATAAGATGCAGAGAGTGAGATTGAGATGATTCGAACATGTGATGAGGAGATGCACAGATACTCCCCTGCAGTGGCGGATCCAAGATTTTTGTTCAAAGGGGTCGATCAAATTTACCTTATAAAGCAAAGTGAACACTCGCTAAATTTTAACCTGCCTTTTTAACATTTCTTCTCAGTTTGATTTGCGAGTCCTTCTTAAATAATATTGTGCCTTTTTCTTACTTTCACTTTGCATTTTTATTTTATTTCAAAAAAAAAATCCTTCAAATTAATCCCCTCTACAAAAAAATAAGGTTCTTAAAAATGTGTAAGCATTGAATTATTTATATTATAATATATAATTAGTACTCAATAAAAAATAAAAATTACTGAACAATATCAATATTAATATGTTGAATGACAAAATATAGTTTAAAAGAACGAACTATGTAATTCGATAAAATAATCTGTAAAAGTTGACAAACGTGGCATAAAACGTATAAAAATAAATATGCATATATATATATATATATATATATATATATATATATAAAGAGGGTAAATTATTTATTTTTTGGGGGAGGGGGGAGAGGGGGGTGAAAATTAATTTGAAAGTTATATAAATCTAGCTATGACTTTAAATTAGTACTAAAAGCATAAAAAAAATTATATGTATTGAAATATTTTTCATCCCAACTATATAAAAAATTTGTACAAAATATTTTAGGCTCAATATTTATACTAGAAAAAATAAACAATAAAGAATTTTTAACTAAATAATAAAAACACACAAATAGATTAAATGAGCTAATTAATTTCTGTTAATTAAGACCCAATTTGCAAAAGTAAAAAATGCCAAAGCCCAACTATACATTAAATAGAAAAAGGAGTGAGAAGGAGAAAATGCTTTCAAAAAATCCACCAAAAATGCTGTGAGAATCGACCCCATGACTTCAAACATCGAATGAACCCCCTTGACCATTGAGCTGCACATTTCAGTGGTACTGAGGGGGTTCATTAAATGTATTATATCCATATAATTTAAATTTGACTTTATATATATAATGTAATTTTTCGGTTGAGAGGGTTCGGGTGAAACCCTCACCGCCACGTAGATCCTCCCTGCTCCCCTTGGGAGGTGTGAAAGTTGGCAATCGATGAATTCAAAAGAGGCAGATTTCGATCGAAAAATTATAATAAAAAAATTATTAGATAAAGCGTTTCGCAGTTGCAGCTTACTGAGTTATATAAGAAGGTGTAAATCACACGAATTAGGATAGAAGTTGGTTAGTAGGCACGAGTGCGATTTCATAAGAGATTCATGAAGTAAGTTATTTATCTGATCCCTTTTTTCCATTGGTATCGCTCTTTCCATTGTCCAAGATTCCCCCCTATTTTTGCCTTGCATCCATACTAGTAGTCACAGGACTACTCTAGTAGCTTCCCGCTCTTCAATTTCTGTTGCTATCTATTATTTCGTGCAATTTAATTGTAGTATTGATTGAACTATTAGTTGTTGTTTTTGTTACTTGCTATTGTCTATTATATTTTCATTACGTTTTTTTACTAGAAACAAATAGTTAAAAACAACCTTTTAAATAAAGTACGTATAATTTACATACACTTTATCCTCCCCAACCTCATTATATCAAACTACTATGGTGTTATTTTTGTTACCCCTATTAATTATAGGGCATCTTACATAAATCCCAACATTTTGTTACCTAATTACTCTCTCTCCCAACTTTTATATTAATTACGTGATATCTCAGATATGATACATTATTTAATCTCCTATACATAAGTTTATGATACATTACTAACTAATTAATTAGAGATAAAAAAAGGAAAAAACCAGTAAAAGTGACTACAATTTAGTAATTAACACACTCAATTTAAGATTGTGGCTGTTTAATTACATAAAATCTATAACAACTAAATTTATTTGAAATTTGAATAGTCAAATCAAGCTTCATCAATCATAATCTTCCAAAACTAACTCCTTCTCCAATCATTCATTCCATGTTCATCATAAAAAATCTCACCCCCTGCATTCAGAAAAAAATTAAACACAATATAAGAATTTGATATCTCGAAAGTACAAATCCCATATCACATATATATCTTTCTATGTAAAAAGTTTAATGTATCAGGAATGCGAAACTCATATCACATACATATATTAACAGTAGGAGGTGTAAAAAATTTAATGTATCAGGAATGCGAAATCTATATCACATACAAATCTTTTTATGTATCATAAAATATTCAATAGTTTGGTCAGAAAATAGATCTATGTATCATAATCAGTATATTAAATGTATCAGGTATAAAAATGAACCAAAATCACATATAGGTTGAATTATATGTTAGATAGTATGCAATGTCTTATTAATCTTGGATCTATGTATCAGACATATTATATTGAATGTATCAGGTGTAAAAAGAACCAAACTCACGCCTTCAATAGTTTGGTTAGAAAATAGATCTATGGATCATAATCAGTATATTAAATGTATCAGACATAAAAATGAACCAAAATCACATATAGGTTGAATTATATGTCAGAAAGCATGCAATGTCTTATTAACCTTGGATCTATGTATCAAACATATTATATTATTGAATGTATCAGGTGTAAAAAGAACCAAAATCATGCCTAAATTTTATGATGTATCAGAACAAACAGCTATGTACGAATACAATATGGTCATCTACAACGCATCTGTATTATTATCAAAATTTCCGATTTGAAAACTTGTTTATTCATATGATACATTACGTTAACAAGAATACGTATAATTCATAATTCATACCTTTGATAAAAAAAAACTTTTTTTTTAACTTTCTTTCTTTTCCTCTTCGCAGATGCAACAATATGCTTCTTATTGCTACTATCAACAATCTCCCATAGTTTCTTCATTATAGTCGGATAGTTACGATACATCGATCTATTTTCACAAAAAGTCACTGTCTTTGTAATCAAAAAAATTATGAAAACAAACTTACCTCCTATAAATTTGAAGAAGAAAGCTAATGGAGGTTGTAATTGAAAGTTAAACCTTGAATGTTGAAGTAGTTTAGTGGCTGATAACACGGTTAAAATTCAAAATTGCTGAGTTGGTGAAAAATACTTCTCCATGATTTTGGGCGAGTTTTGAGGAGCAGGAGGCACAAAAATAGGGTGGGTTGTAATGTATCAGCAAATATTATGATTTTATGAGTTAGAAAGGATTTTTGTAATTAATTTAGTGAGATAAGATTTTAAATAATAATGAAAAGTTAAGGTGTGGTTTTAAGTAATTTTTCCTTCATTGTAAGCCAGGAAACATATTGTGTAAATTTCCCAAATAAGAAATTGAGAGGGTTAAGTTCGTCATTTCACAAACCCCCACGAAGTATAGTACTACTTCATAATAAGCTCAATAAACATCACTGAAAAAAACTCCAACCACTTCTTCAACCATAATATGAAAATCAAACTCCCGTCTCTTCCAACTTCCCAAACATGGCGGTAACGGACTTTTTCGCCGGCGAAATCGCCACTGAACTCATAAAATACTTACTATCCATAGTTAAAAAATCCACTTTGTGCCGTTCAAGCGCCGAGAATCTCATAACCAACATCAATGGTCTCCTCCCAATCATCCAAGAAATCAAACAAACAGGTGTTGAACTTCCACAAATACGTCAAAATCAGATTGATGATTTCTCTAAACTTCTCAGGGATGGGTATGAACTCGCCGGAAAAGTTCTCCATTCCGGTAGATGGAATATGTACAGGTGTGTCATCATCTCATCTAAAAAGCTTAAACAATTTTAGCGATAATATATTCTTAATTACTTTATCATATTACTTAGCCCCGTTGATATGATACAACAACTCTCTAGTTAGAGAGAGTTAAGTATTTTACCAAACTAACTTTATTTCCTTCATTTTATTTTACTTCACCCTCTTGTTAGAATAGTTATCATTTCCGCTCAATACTACCCTATATCGTTTCGTCCAATAGTCAAATTTAGATTTACAGAACATAATTAATAAGGTTAGTATAGTAAAGTAAACTCCTAATAAATGTTTTTTCATATGTGACAAGTCAATATGAGCCAAGTAAAACGAATCGAGGGATTAAAACTCTCTTGATTTGCTAAAATGGACGTGTGTAAGTGATGAGTGGCCAATTAGATTGATGAAATGGATGGAATTTTATGTCTCACCCATAATTTTCAACCCGGAGTATAGATATATATGCAAAACTTTACTAAAATAAAATAAATATTTAGATTTGAACCTATTTTAATATTACAATGAGTTCAATGCTGAAAATCTTAAAAGTTGAACTTGGTAAATTTAAATTTTGAATCTGCCTGCTTGTGTGATTCTTTTTCGTGAAACAAATATTTTTGATTTTTGGATAGTTGAATTGGACCCCTTGCTGCTCTAATAGGTTATTGAATTGTGTGATCCCCGTCTAAGAGTTTAAGTTGTTAGAAATTACATAATTTATATTATTGCCTCAATAATAGGAACCTACAGTTGGCTAGGAAAATGGAGAGGCTCGAGAAAAGAGTAACGAGGTTCATGCAAGTTACAATGCAAGTCCATGTACTGGCTGATGTTCATCATGTTAGGTTTAACATGGAGCAGAGATTTGATGTGCTTGAGCATAGGCTTAAAGCTATTAAAATAGGAGTTGACGATAGTGGTGGTGGTGCCGGTGGAGGAGGATGTTTAGGGGAAGCTGTGAAAAGAATGGAAGAGGATGAGAAATGGTTTGAGGATAGTTTTGTAAATTTGGGTGCTGGGATTGAGTTGGGGAAGACGAAAGTGAAGGCGATGCTGATGGGTGAACAGGATAGGGGTGTGTTTGAGATTTGTGGAATTGGAGGCAGCGGCAAGACTACCTTGGCGAAAGAGATATGTAAAGATGATCAAGTTAAAAGTAAGTACTTAATTAATCTCAAAGAAGTTTCTCATTTCTCTTACTTTAAGGTTTTGTATTGTTGATGATCGAGTTAATAGTAAGTAATCACAAAAAAGGTTTCTCATTTCCAAGTTGTTGATCGGAGTGTAGTCTAAATTGGTCGTAAACAACCTTTTCTTTTTAAAATAACGGTGGTGTCTGGCCATGTTTTACCAGGTTATTTCAAGGACAGGATTTTCTTTTTCACTGTTTCTCAATCTCCAAATGTGGAGCACTTGAGGAAAATGATTTGGGAAAAGATATCGGGGTGCAATCTCCATGGTTATGGATATGGGGAGATGTTACCCCAGTGGAACCTGCAGTACCAATGGAATATGAAATCTGCATCCCCGGTACTCTTGATTCTTGATGATGTTTGGTCTCTATCTGTTCTAGAGCCACTAATTTTCAAGATCCCCGGCTGCAAGATCCTAGTTGTATCCCGCATCAAGTTTCCTCCATCGATCATTGACTGTATTTATGATTTAGAGTTGTTAAGGGAAGATGAAGCTATGTCATTATTTTGCCATTTTGCTTTTGGACACAATTCCTTTCCGCGTGGTTTCAATCAAAAGCTTGTCAAAGAGGTATTAGTATATGTTTTTGGCTGCATATCCGTTTTCCTTGCAACAACTTCTGGTTATACTGCGTTAACTAAAGTTTCTTGGAACTTTTAGGTTGTGGATGAATGTGAAGGGCTTCCTTTGGCTCTTAAGGTCATTGGATCTTCATTAAAAGGAAAGCCTGAGATGTTCTGGACAAGTGCAAAAAACAGATTATCACGAAGTCAACCTGTCTGCGAGTCTCATGAACTGCAGTTGCTTGAGCGAATGAAATTGAGTATTGACTGTTTGCCTGAGAAGGTTAGAGAGTGTTTCCTGGACTTGGGTGCTTTCCCAGAAGACAAAAGGATTCCTCTTGATGTTCTAATTAACATGTGGGTGGAGCTGCATGACATTGATGAGGAAGAGGCTTTTCACATTCTTGTTGACCTTTCAGACAAAAATCTCCTAAATCTAGTCAAAGATGCACGGTAAGCGGTGGATTCAAATCTCCTCAAACAATCTTTTAATTTTTGTTAGAATATGAGTTTTTTATGGAAAAAATCAATGTGATTGTTCATGTGGCAGAGCTGGAGACATGTATACAAGTTACTATGAGATATCGGTGTCTCAGCATGATGTCTTACGAGACCTAGCAATTCATATGAGCAATCGTGATGAGGTAAATCAGAGAAGGCGATTGGTCATGCCGAGAAGAGACACGAGGTTGCCAAAAGAATGGGAAAGAAATGTGGATGAGCCATTCCATGCACGAGTCATCTCTGTGCATACAGGTATTACCGATCCTTGGTTAGTGCAGATAACTTGATAATGACAACTTTGTTCTTGTGGTATAAACAGAAATTATTTCTTTTAAATGCAGATCAAATGGGAGAAATGGACTGGTTCAGAATGGATTGCCCGAAAGCTGAAGTAGTGATTCTCAATTTTGCCTCGTCTGAGTACTTCTTGCCTCCTTTCCTAGAGAACATGCCAAAGCTAAGAGCATTGATAATCATAAACTACAGTGCTAGCAATGCAGTTCTTCATAACATGTCTGTCTTCAGTCGTTTAACTAACTTGAGAAGCCTTTGGTTCGAGAAGATATCCGTCACTCACTTATCTGACTCCACAAATCCTCTCAATAACTTGCGAAAGATATCTCTAATGCTTTGTGACATGAAAAACAGCTTAGATGAGTCAGACATAGACCTCCCTGGTTTGTTCCCACAGCTCTCAGAGTTCACAATGGATCATTGCATCAACTTCAACAAGCTGCCATCAAGTATTTGCCAGTTGCATAAGCTCAAGAGCCTTAGTATCACTAACTGTGATAGTCTTAATGAACTTCCATCTGATTTAGGTGAATTACAAGCTTTACAAGTTTTAAGGATATATGCCTGCCCACATCTGAAAAGGCTTCCCCCGGGTATCGGTCATCTGGTAAAGTTGAAGTATCTTGACATTTCGCAATGTGTTGGTTTGAGATGTCTCCCTGAGGCTATTGGATGTTGTCGAAACTTAGAGAAGATTGATATGCGGGAGTGCCCTCAAATCGAGAGCTTGCCAAACGCTCTAACCTTTCTTGAATCATTACGTTGTGTAATTTGTGACGATGAAGTTTTTTGTCAATGGAAAGATGTTGAGAAGGCTGTACCAGGTCTCTCTGTACAGGTTGCCGAGGAGTGCTTTACTCTTGACTGGCTATCTCAGTAATCAAGTTCCCAATAATCTTTTTCCCCTTTACTTGGGGTTTCTTTCGCGTAAATGTAGTAAGTTTTTTATCTGCAGGTTGCTGAGGATCTGCTCAGTGGCATCCCCAGTAGTCAATTTTCCAGTTCTGTATTTTCCCCTCTACATGGGGTTCCTTATATTTCTTGTAAATAGTATATAGCTAGCTATATTTAAATATATAGATGGACTATATCTCAATAGGTTGATCTTTCTCTTTACTAAACCATAATGCTGTAACAAAATAATTACAGGTAATCCATAAAAGTGAGATTAACGCGAGTTATCTGCTATAACATGTTATACTATACAGTCTGTTTCATGTCTCATTACGACCTTGGTATACTATTCTCTATCTTGAGCCGAGAGTCTATCGGAAACAGCCTCTCTACTTCCTCTACTTCCTCAGAGGTAGTGGTATGGACTGCGTACATTTTACCCTCTCCAGACCTCACTTTGTGGGAATATACTGGGTCTGTTGTTGTATCTGCTATAACATGTTAGTTTACACTGATAGTGTAAATCCAGTGCAAAAATACATTTTAGAACGTGCACTCGCAGCTCAAGATTTACAGCGTCTAGATTCTGAATCTATCACGGCAGCTTTGACTCATAGTTTTGAGGAAAGGCAGGAATGTATCAATCAACAAACAGGTGCCAAGGCCAACCAAATCTATCGAGTGCTATCGCCACAGTATAGCTTGGTCCAAAATTTGTATTTATAGTAAGAAGGTTACCTGATATCCATTCAGTAAACAAACCGAGATGTTTCAAAACCCATAAACTTAGAATCTTGAATTCGCCTTTTTTGGTGAACCAGAAAGTGGAAGCTAAGTAAACGTGTGGACCCTGCTAAGTGCTACAAATAAGTAATCATGGTCACTGAAACTGAGAAAATAAAAACAATACTCTAATATCCTGATAAAAAGGGAAAAAAATATATATATTTAATATGAGGTTCATGGAACCAAAAAATTCAGTAAATCAAATGTGGGGGACCTTTTGCTAGTTTTCTTCAGATGATTGGGAAAGAAGTGAGGTTTGTTCAAAGAATTTGACAAATTTTCCACTAAAATTTGGTAGGGTTCACATCCAACATATTGTTTTCAAAGAATTTTTTGACCTATTGACTTTGAGCACAAATGTCATTTTTGATGACCACTTTTATGTGACATCATTTTCACAAAGGGAACCATGTTCTCGTGAGATCTAATTCAAATCTTCATAAAATTCTCGAGATATTTTTTACAAAGTTTTATAATATCTGTAACGGTTTCAATTTAGGTGGACAACCTAGAAGATATATATATGTTAATATTGAATTAGCTCCAACACATAGCGAATGAAAAAAACATTAATTCTGAATTTTCTTCTTCTAGACTAGAAAAATGTCTATCAATTGATCCCGATCTAAGTCTTCCTTTTTCATGTCTCTACCAAGAGATGCGCCACGTTCATAGGAATCGCGCGCAAAGACCATTCCAACGCCCAACAACAAATTCGATGCAATCCTACAAGTGAAGTTTGACGATCCAGGAGCTAAGACCATTCTAATGTCCGTCTCACTTCATTTTATACTGTACAATTATATAACTTAAATCCATTATATAAACTTATCATACAACATGGGAAAATATAAACTTAAATCCTACTGGCTATGCATCATAAAAACTTGCAGGCCTCAATTGTCTGATGTTCACAAATTTCATGTAATAAGAACTGAACAGGACAAAAATTGTACTAAGTTGTGAGCTAAAAAGAAATTGTCATACAGCTTTTGATACAGTCATATACATGGATGTATAAGTTCTCACAGAAATCTACTTGGGATGTACTCATTAATTCTAAGAGGGTAACTGTAAAACTCATCATTTCTGCTATCTCCTTTCCTCCTCTGGAATGGAACCAACCATGGAACACCTCTATCATCTTTCGAGTGTCTCGCTTTGAGCGTGTTGTCTACGAATGTCCCAACAATCGTTGCAACGGTAGGAGGTGAAGAAAAGATCGTGTTCAATATGTCGTTAAACTGCAAGAAACATTGGACGAGTTTAAGTTTCCATGTGTCGAAGAACTTATGTTCTAAGCATTGACAGCATAAAACAAAGTCTTAACTGATCAAAGCCGCTTGTAAGATTTTTGCACACCTTTGATGAGCATTAATTTGTGATCTACGAGTACTATCAAATGCATATCGCCAAATTATAAAGAGGGATTGTGTGAAGTTATGTTTCTTACCCATCCAGCTGGAGTTCTAACAGGTCCGTGGCCAGCAATATCCGTGTTCATCACGAAGTATTGGGGTATAGATATACCGAGGAATAGAGAGATACCGAGCACGTATATATTCCGCATGGAGTTCTTGTTGGCGAATTGGCTGAAGGAAATACCAATAGCAGCTGCAGCAAAATTTTCCATTCCTTAGTTATACTGTAATAAGTCTACGAGAAGATCAACGAGCTAAGAGAGAAAAGCACTTACCAACTATACCGTATAAGATGCAGTAGATAGCTGCAAATATAGGTATAGGAATTTGAGCAAAGAATGCTCCAAATTTTCCTGGGTAATAACAACTTGTGTTATTCATTGCTTATCGTAAAACATAATGTGGGATAAAGAAAGCAAGGGACAGGCCAGCCAAGAGATGTAGGGAGAGAAAATGTCGAACCAAATATCGAGAAGAAGATCATGAAAGCAGTAGAAATCTGAACAACTCGTCGACTCCCGACACGAGTTAGTCCCAGAAGGCCGACATTCTCTCTGCAGTGTTGTATCATCCATAAATTAGGAGCAAAGATAACAGTAAATTAAATCAAAAGATATGGAAAGCTTCGTAGCTTAAAGGCAGTAGCCTACACCTAAGTTCCCGGATGTAGCGTAGTGCAAAAGACTCGACGCAAGATAAACTATATCTAACTGAAAAGCATGCCATTAATACTACTTAACGACTGAACCAGAAGACAGTTTGCATTAAATCAAGTGAGCAATCAACCCTTACACAGATGCAGTAGTGCCAACAACAGCACCGAAGAACCCATCGAAGAGCTGTCCTATACCCTGGACAAGAAGCAAAGCACATTGAACGACTTTCTGCTGCTACAAGTTTATCAGAGGGCCAAACAAATTGTTGTCAAGTGATAAGGCATTGCTGAATCATTTGGTGGATGTCGCACCTGTAAGCCAATGCTTCTACTCACAACATGTGCCGGAGGGAATGTGGCCCCTGCAAGCCTTGACGCAGCATAAAATGTTGCTGTTGACTGCAAATAAATGTTTTGAGGTAAATTTGAAAAGAGATCATAACACAGCAACTCCTTGAGTGGCTGCCATAATCTGCTTGATTTAAAACTATTCAAATCAATGCAAGATGAAGGAAGAGCATACACAGAAGATTAGAAGTGAACAATCCAATATAATTCTTTAAACTTCTCGTATGTACTAAATTTAACTAGATATTTAACTTCTTTATTTTAATAACCTTTTTAACTAGAACACCTGCGCCCCAATATCATGAATGCTCAGTATGGATCTATAATATTTTAAAGGATTATCTGACACCAAGGGATTCTCTAATTTACTCTAGTGGTTATATCTTTAATACACTATAAAATTTCCTTTCAACTCTGAACAAAAAATTGAAATTCTTTCTTCTCTAGTGCTACTAAATCTTCTTTTTTTTTTCTTTGGTAGGATACTTTAATTCATGGATCTTCTCCCTGCTTAAATAAACTTTGAACGAAGTGCAGAATGATCCCCCAACTTTATAATATATAAAGTACTTTCAACGGTAACTGTTTGGCATTGTAGTAATAAAACTACTATCAAGCCATAATTGGACATTCAGTAAGGTCAATTGAACACACCTCTTGTGGCATCCTACAGGTCGACAGAAAAAGGTGTTACTAGATCTCCTGGCGCCAAGAACTACTTCTCTTCTAAACCCATAATTTGTTAGTGGAGTCAAATACTAAAACTGATGTTTCTATAAGTAAAGTTAATTCAAAGGGTAGGAACAGATTTGAAAATGAAAAGTGAACCTCTGCTGATGAGACAAGTGCAGCACCCATCATTCCAAAGAGATGGCTAGCTCTGAATATGGGAGTCCCCCACTGGAAAGGGTAAGGGACTTTGACCCTACATGCAGCCAAACATACAAGTCAGGAGAAGATAGACGTTGAGGACTTTGCCATTATTGTATCCATCAGTTCAGTACCATGGAGCCGATGACAAGAGGAATGAATGGTCAACTCGGCAGCTCAGCTTAGTTTGCTCCTTTACATGGTTGTAAGCACCAGCAACGGTAAGAATAGCAGCAAAAGCCCAGATAAGCCCAACGCAGAGGAGCAAAGCAAACCTTTCAAGTATGGATTGGGCAACTGGATGAACATGTTGCATATACTGCAGATGACTTGACCAACATTACAATCTTCCAGTGAAGTGAAAGAAAGAGAGAAAAATTAGTCAACGAAATAATAAATTACCTGCTGGGAAATGATAAGTAGAATTAACATGGGTAGGCCAATCTCTATACAATCACCCACCTGATCAAGTTATAGGATCATAAAGAAAACTGGATGAGGTTTATGCAACTCTTAGTGCAATGAAGCTTTTAGATATTTAGGATAATACCTGAGGAAAGCCTCTACCAAACAAACCAAGACCTACAACACAGACAAGCGGCGTAACGACAACAGGACTGAAAAACCTGTAGACAAAATGGATCACATCATTCCTCCAACAGAGAGGGTGTAATAAAACGAAGAAACACAATGGAAAGGCAATCCAAAGACATCTCCAAGGTTATAACCCAGTACTAATGGTCCTCCTAATACGTATTCAGAAGATACAACTTACTTTGTAAGATTCCCCCAGACTTGGCTATATCCAAGTATTATGTTGATAAAGGAAGACACAATCAGCGACCCTTGAATAGCTCTCATAGTGTGCTCGAATCTCTACAAACAACAATAAAGGGTAATGCCTCAGAAATATCATCAGTAGTTATGCAAGATCCATGGCTTTGAGATTTCTACGCAGTCACAAACTCAGATTAGGTGTACTCCCAGTCTCCCAGTCATGAGCATTAACAACATACTTCACATTAACACCACAAAGCACAAACTTTGAGGTAAACACAGAGGAAGTAAAACCAGAATCCTAAACCAAGGTATGCTCAATCAATACCCACGGCGACGGGGCCCGACGAGATTCCGGTGGATTTTTGAAAGTTCTCTGGGGTCAGGGTTGAGGTGGCAGACCAACTTGTTTAACAATATTTTCAAGTCAGCTAAGATGCCTGAGGCGTGGAGATGGAGTAAAGGGTGACATTCAGAGTTGCAACAACTACCGGGGTATTAAGTTGTTGAGTTACACGATGAAGATTTGGCAGAGGGTGGTGGAGCGGAGGTTGAGGAAGATTGTGTCTATTTCGGAGAATCAATTTGGATTTATGCCTGGTCGCTCCACGACTGAGGCAATTCACCTTGTGCGGAGATTGGTAGAGCAGTCTAGAGAGAGGAAGAGGGATCTTCACATGGTGTTTATTGACTTGGAAAAGGCGTACGACAAGGTCCCTAGGGAGGTTCTTTGGAGATGCTTGGAAGCGAGGGAGTCCCGGTGGTGATGATCAGACCGATTAAGGACATGTATGAGGGAGCGAAGACTCGGGTAAGGACCGTGGGAGGAGATTCTAACCATTTCCCGATCTTGACAGGGTTGCACCTGGGATCAACTCTTAGTTTGTTTGTTTTCGCGTTGGTGATGGATGTGTTGACGCGGAATTTACAATGCGAGGTGCCTTGGAGTATGCTTCTCGCGGATGATATAGTTTTGATTGATGAGTCGCGACAAGGGGTTAATGATAAGCTGGAGGTTTGGAGGCAAACCCTTGAGTCTAAAGGTTTTAGGTTGAGTAGGACCAAGACTGAGTACTTGGAGTGCAAGTTTAGTGGCTCAAGGCTAGAGGAGGAGGTGTTAGTGAAGTTGGATTCTCAGGCGGTTTGCAAGAGAGATAGTTTTAAGTATTTCGGGTCTACGATTCAGGGAAATTGAGAGATAGATGAGTATGTCTCTAACCGTATTGGGGCAGGTTGGATGAAATGGAGGCTTGCTTTGAGAATTTTATGCGATAAGAAGGAGCCCCCAAGCTGAAAGGCAAATTCTATAGAGTTGCAGTCCGGCCTGCTATATTGTATGGAGCGGAGTGTTGGCCGGTTAAGAATTCTCATATCCAAAAGCTGAAGGTGGCGGAAATGAGGATGTTGAGTTGGATGTGTGAAAGCACAAGGGCTGACAGGGTTAGGAATGAAATTATTCGGGAGAAAGTGGGAGTGGTGTCAGTGGAGGATAAAATGCGGGAAGTGAGGTTGAGATGGTTTGATCATGTGATGAGGAGAGGCATGGATGTACCAGTTCGTAGGTGTGAGAGGTTGGCCTTGGGAGGTTTCAAGCGGGATGGGGGTAGGCCGAAGATGTATTGGAGAGAAGTGATTAAGCGCGACATGGTGCAGTTACAGTTGACTGAGGACATGACCCTGGATAGGAAGTTGTGAAGGAAAAGCATTAGGATAGAGGGCTAAGGGTGTGGATGAGGCGTAGACAGTAAGTAGGTGGTCTTTGGTGTCCTTTGTTTGGTAATGTACAAATTTTTTATGGATGTCGTACCTAAGTTATTTTATCGTGTTCTATGCTTTTGATGCTTTTGTATACTTCCTTACATCTTGAACCGGGGTCTATCGGAAACAGCCTCTCTACCTCTCTAGAGGTAGTGGTATGGACTACGTACGCTCTACCCTCCCCAGACCCCACTATGTGAGAATATACTGGGTTTGTTGTTGTTGTTGGTAAACCTGAAAAGTAGATTAACGCAACTTTTTCTGTTGCTTCCATGAGAGAAGTAGAGCCAAAGCACGAACACGCTTCAACTACATTCATGCACTACATGTAATTTTAAAGAACACCCATCAAAGGCCTTCGAATACATCATGCCTATTTGTGATTCTTCAATCGGTGGCTTTGACTTATCCTAATTCTCAAACAAGATTAACATTTCATCGGCATTTTTGCATATACATCTTGTCTTCCACTAGGATGCTTCTGCTCTATTGCTCAAACTATAAATGAAGTATTTATCAGCTTTTTTAGCACGGGATAACATCTTGTCTTTGAATATGATCCATAAACAAGTATTTATCTCTGAACAAACTACTTACACAATAAAAAGCATTCATCTGGTAGCTGTCATGTAAAGCATTAAGCTTTATCCTCCAAACAAGGCCTTGCATATCTTAAATTGGTAAGACTAAGATTTCATCAGCAGTTCTGTATATGAGAATATCATGTCTTCTACTAACATACTTCAGATCTCAACTAACCTCATTTTTTTGTACAAGTAAAGGAAAACTATATTATCAGGATTAGAATTCCCCACTAAGATAGATCAAGAAGTCCGGAGGAATGAAAGCTTTGCCATATCAGCGAATCGTTTAAGAGATCCACTTCTTTTATTTAAACCTATGATTCTAGCCTACTTACTTTGGATCGTATAGTAGAATTTGAGAATACAAAAATAATATCTAAAATTCAAATATCAGCGAATTAATATGAGTAACAAAGCTAAGGTGACATATAATGTAAATGAATTCATGTTCCAATGGTACTCCTAAGAACAAGACCATATGAGATAAGCAATAACTCTTTTTTAAGTGATTCCGTCTCCAATCAAAAAAGATGGGAAGACAAACCTACAAAGGGTTGTGAAAAAAGAAAAATATCAGGGAAAGTTGTTTCCCAATATATTCGTAAAATATAATACACAAGTAATGGAGATATCTAAACAGGAAACTTTATTCACCTCATGCTCACTCCGGAAGTTACTGCCAGAAAGATCGTTAATGACCGACAGGGCTGATATAAGGTAAGCAAACGACGGACCCATCACAGTGGGAAGTCTTGTGCCAATGAGAGTTTGCAAGAGAGTATTCACTCCTGATGTGAAAAGCAAGGACTGGATAACTCGAGCTTTATCACCCTGCTCATGATATTAAATGCTAAGGATGTCAATATTAGATTGAAATGGTATCTCCAATACTAAACAGGCGAAATGCTAGAGATATACCGGACCCCCACCCATCTGAGGTACCAGCACGGTGGCAATCATTACTGTAGTTCCAAGCATAACTATGTAGTGTTGGAAAGCCAGCAAGGCAGTTTGTGCTGCAAAATGTAGAATCATGCCGCTGATTAGAAAAAAGGACCAATACTATAATTCGATTTCAGAATACGCCACTCATTTACAGGAGGTGAAAACTTCAAATCCTAACATCATTTCTTTTTTGGGAGGCTAAGAAAGATCCTGAAATTGCTGCGCCCACGGTTTTCTGAAAGTCTTTTCGTTATTTTGGTTTATTAAAAAGTAAAAATTCCAATTTACAGGAACAAGGTAAATCATCAGAAGTGATCTAAATCCACTTCGATTAATGCATGAGGATTTCTAAATTCCATCAGAAGTCGTCTACTTTCCTCCAAGTGGGCCATATGCAGTATAAACAAGGAAACTGCAAACCAAATCTTATTTATTAATAGAGAAATCTCTGCCCTATCAAAAGTATGTTACTCTAGACTGTAAAATACAAGAATCGTCCTTTAGCTGAATAACAGGTGATATTGAGGCAATCTAGCAACATTTAACAGGAGCATTTGTCTTTATTAGAATTCAGCCGTTTCATTGGGAGACAGCAGCTCCTTTTGGTCGGGAAATTATTTATTGAACAAATGAAACTTCTACATTTATGGAACGCCTTCACAGTACATTTCATACATCTGCATCTTAAACAAGAAGCTTGACACTACTCAACTCCCCTTAAAACAGTTTGATTCTTACGTCTTAGATGATAGACAGCTTCCCCAGGAAAAAAAGAGAACATGTTTCAGCTCGATATCAGAAACAAAAGCATTTTACTCGGAGGTCTTAGCAATCTCAACTCCAAACATTGGAGGAATGGGGAGCTTTCTAAAGTCACCATGCCTACTATAATTCCGATTCCTTCACCTGACCATTGTCGTAAAAGCACAAGCATCAACTGACTTACATGAAGGGATCATTACATTGTCTCGGAAGATTCAGAAGCTATAATGAATTTTAAAACCCACCCCAATCCTTTCAATTACTCACAGTAATCCACTTGGACTAGTTGCTGCACTTCCACTTTTTGAGGCATACAACAACAACAACATACCCAGTAAAATCCCACAAGCGAGATCCTTTTGAGGCATAAATAAATTAAATAAAACCAAGAGATTAACTCCAACAACCTGCATCTATTAATTATCCTTGAAATTCACTGCCCTTGGAAATGATTAAGCTCATTAAGAAGGTCTGCGCTTTGAGCAAGTGCCTCCCTCATCCTCTCCTCTTTTTGGAAGGTAGTGGCCCTTTCGTCTATTTAATCTTTGGCTCATCTGAATAGCTTTAAATTTATTTGTATGTACATTACTAACTGTGCCACATTAAATATTTGCGACCAAGGTGCATCCAACCGTGCAATGTCACATTCCATGCAAAAGACGAAAACTTCCGACAGGCGTATCTAATTCTACTATCGTCCATGAAAGGGACTCTTCACTGAAGACATTGCTCTAATGATTGATGACCAAAATAAGTAAACTACGTAACGGGACTCAAGCTTGGCAAACAACATCAATATAGGTTCACTGTTCGAGTAGATGCTCAATTCGGCAACGTTGTTATTGTATCCCAATCAATCCCATTCCATCGCCATCCCCCTTGAGGAAATATCCAAGAAGTCAAATTCTTTCCACTGGACGGGAGAGTGGCTTTTAAGCAATTCATTATTTCGACAGTTTTAATCTTACTATAACCTGAACAACTAGACCTCTCTTGTTTACGTGATTCTCCCACAATAAGAGCAAACACAGCCAGATCATACAGCGAATTAGAATCGAATTTGTACAAAAGAAAAGAATACTAAAAGGACTGCCAGAAAGAAGCTTTACTTTCTCTCTCAAAGATAAAAACAGCACACAAATTCCAACAGTCAGAAAACTAAAACACACATGTTCAAAAAAGAAAATGACCATGAAAAGATTGAACCTTTTTGTTCAGCAAAAAGGTTATTCAGTAGCGCAATACTTTAAGATTTTAAAATCTACCCCAACCATGAAAGTGAAAACACACACTTCACAAAAAGGAGTATGCCAAAATTTCATCTTTTTACAACTAGATTCTTGTTCAGCAAAAAAAAAAGAAAAAGAAGAAGAAAATCAATTTCAATGGCAATACTTTCCAATTATAAAATTCACATCAAAACGAAGAGTGAAAAAGACACAAACTTTAACAATAAGAAGTGTCAAATTTTTCATTCATTATCTTTACAAGTAGATTCTTGCTCAATAGAAATACTTTTAGCTTTTAAAATTCATCCCAAATAAAAAATTAAAAACACAAACTTCACAAAAAAAAAAGTGTCAATTAACTTTTTCATTTTATCTTCACAAGTAGATTCTTGTTCACCAAAAAAACATCAATTTCATTAGCAATACTTTAAGATAATAAAATTCACCCAAACCAAGATTGAAAAAGACACAGACTTTAACAACACAAAGTATCTACTTTACAATTAGATTCTTGTTCAGCGTAAAAAAAAACTAATTTGAATAGCAAGTACTTTTAGACTGTAAAATTCACAACCAAAACCAAGATTGAAAAAGACACAAACTTTAACAAACAAAGTGTCAATATTTCATGTTTTATCATTTCATTAAGGCATATAATTTACTATAAATAGAAAGAATACTAACGCCAAGAAGGATTAGAGTGTATGCAGTAGTGAAGCTGAAGTAGTTGTTCAGCAGGAGGAAACACAGGTCCTTTAGCTGCACCAAGTGGCATTGGTGGTGGTGGCGCCGCCGTCTGTGGCGGCGGTGGCTGGTGGCTGTGTCCATGATTATGAGTTTCCCCCATAATTCTCTTTCTACTTTCCAAAAAAAACAAATATGGAACTTTCAGACTTTCTAGTTTTCAAGAACTAGCACCGACATGATATACTAGTATAGAGTAGTAGAAATAAAGAAAATGAAATCTGAGTTTAAAGATTGTTAAGAGTCTTTTTTGTTTGTTTTTCTTTTGGAAGGAAAGAGCATTAATTACAACAGTAAATGAAATTTGAATACAGAGAACTAATTATTTCGGGATAAAAAAAAAAATACATTTTTTAAGTGTTTGATTGGAGGGATAACTTCAATTTGAGATAAATTATCCCACTATTTTCTTCTTAATTCCAGAATAACTTATCTCATATACATGATGGAATAAATTATTCCGAATAATCTCGAAATAATTAATTTAAATATTAATTATTTTAAAATAACTATTTTCAAACCGAGTCTAACTGTAAGTTCTGAAACATGCAGCTAAACTAGAAAACCCATATTACTGTAGTACCTGCTTTTCATATTAACTGACTTTATGTATTTGATATACTATTTATTAAGAAAATATTAATTAAAGATTTATTTTATCAAATTAATTTTATTAATTATATTTTAAAAATATAAATTTAAATAAATACATTTAATATTGAAACTAATATTGAAAGAACACAATAAAATTCTCTTGATTTCAAAAGAAATGGAAGAAAATAAATTTTTAAAACTTACTAAATTAAAATCAAACAAATTTGAAAACTGTACGATAATTTATTTAGATTCTTTTATTTTTCTGACAAAGGTGAAAGGGAGAGGAGATAATAGGGGATGAGTGGAAAAAAAATAAAAAAAGAATGGTTAAACGTAAAGTGGGTGTATAAGCGAATTTCGAGGAACATTAACATAACGCATAGCATGGGATGGGAAGTACAGGGGACATACCGCGTGGGACCTCGAATTTCGATGTAATGCCTCTTCAATAAATGCCCATTCATTCTTCTCTTATTTACGATTTTGACATTCACGTACTTTCTTTCTTCATGCAAAAGTTGACAGATTAGTAGTAGTCTGTCTTACTACTCCCAATGTTCGTCTTTACTTGCGAAAGTTGAAAAACATATCCAAATACTTTTCTTCATTTCATTTTAGTTGACATTCTTTTTAAAAATATTTATTTTAATTTAATTCTTTATTTTTATAAAATCAAAAATATTTTATTACGTTCTTCCAATACTATCCTCAACATTAAATAACTAAATAAAATATATTTACTGAAATTTATATTTTCAAAGTAAATTAATAAACCTAATTTGATAAAATAAATCCCTAATAAATATTTTTTAAGAAAAGTACTAAGTAAAAAAGGATCAACTATTTTGAAACGATGAAAATAGGACATAATTATCTTAAAAAATTGAAAAGGAAAAAAAGACTTTGATGGAAGAAATACAAAAATAAATTCCATTTACTTTCTTAAGTATTATATAGTTTGAATTGAAATGATGATGAGGATAGGACTAAAGAAAATAAATGAGCAATAATTAAAGGTAAAGAAAATAAGAAGAAAACAAATTAGGAGCTTATAACATTTTTCCTCCTGTAAAGTGTCTGCCATTAGCAAATAAAGACAGACACTCCATGTCTGTTTCTTAACCTTATCTTTTCCTAATATGATTAGCCAAACTCTTCCATCGAATTCTCAAATATCAACATTAATCTAGTTTCATAAATCAATAATTAAGTACAATTCTACAAGTAAAATATAAAAAAAAAAAATATTTGAACCTTATGACAAGTAATGTCTAAAGAGAATCCGATATATTTGAACCTTATCATGAAGTAAAAGAATTGTTTTTATATCCTCGATTTAAAAGAATATTATACAAGAAAATATAATAATAAAACAACACCATATAAAGCAAACAAAACAATAAGAAATATTACATGTAGAAAAAACTCCCTCCATTTTGTTTTATTTATCTCAAATTAACTTGACAAATTAATTAAAAAAAATAATTAATAACATGGCTAGTTTACTATAGTACCCCTATTAAATAATGTTTACATTTTAATTTGAAGAAAAAATAATAAATGCAAAGGATAAAACATGAAAAACTTTTTGTCTCTTCTTGATTTGTGAAAAATGACAAATAAAATGAGAAATTAAATTTAAAAAATTGGGATAAATAAAATGGGACGAAGGGAGTGTGAAATTATGCAATTACTAAATATTATTGCGTCGTAGCTCCTAATCTCTCAATGATCCGATGTTTGAACCGACATATGGAATGAAATTAGCAACGAAAAATCAAATAGAATTAAAAAACAAATATGTGACCTCATGGAAGGATATAGGCTTAAAAAATGAACTTTTTTCTTAATATTACTCCACGATTCACTTCTAAATGGTCATCAGTATTATATATTGATAACATCTTTAGAATATGTTGAAAATTTATTCAATATATAAAATTATTAAATAAATATTCTTAATAAAAAAACTTTTACTTTTAAAAGAAATTTTCTCGACACAAATTTCAATCGGTGAACCTCAAAAGTAAGTACTCCATCCGTATATTTTACTTATTCACTATATTAAAATAAATATTGAATAATATTTATCTAATTTAAAATATTAATAGATAATTTTTTTTCTCAACCCATTTTATCTGTAATATTAAATACTATTCATCACTCAAAATATTATATTTGTTACATTCAAAAATTTCTGTAATAAAATTTCACCTATTATTAATGGCTGTTCCAAAGAGTAACAAACGATTTTAATACTGGGGATGGACTATATTGATGGCATTAAATAGTAAATGTGCAACAAATGCAGCTCCAAATTGGGAAATAAAAGCGTTTGACTAATCTGAAACTTTGCGCCAGCACGTGGTATTCCTATGGTGTCTGGGAAAAACGGCCGATTATATTCTCTTTTTATTTCTTACGTTTTCAAACTGTAATTATATAAATTTTAATCAATACTTTAATATAAATTAATATTTTTCACATCATATTTTATCACTTATAATTTTTTTATATAATATTTTCACTTTGATTTAATAAATTATTTGAAAAAGGATTAAAAATATTCTTAAATTATTTAAAATTGATCAAAAATATCATTCGTTAGTTTTTTAACTTAAAAATACTCCCATTAAATATTTGGCTAAAAAATACTCCTCTCAAACAGAATTCCATCAAGGATGCCACTTAAATTAAAAATACCACCTAAACATTTCACAAAGGATTAAAAATACCCCTGAACTATCTAAAATGGATCAAAAATATCCCTCGTTTGTTTCTTTCGCTCAAGAATATTTCTCCATTAAATTTTTGGCTCAAAATACCCCTCCTCTAACAGACTTCCACCAAACACGTCGCTTGAATTAAAAAAAAAAGTCACTTAGACATTTCACATCATCATCCACGTGTAAAATCTCCCTAATCCATCATGTAATGACAGTTGAAAAATTAAAAGGCTTGATTTTTAGGGTATAGTTGAATGATGAAAGACATGGATAGTCAGTTGGGAATTATTTACAGACTAATGTTTTATGCAATGACAGATGAAAAACGCCAAGTCTTGCTCATGTTGTTGAATAATGTGATAAACTTGGGTAGAATTTTTGACACCAATCCAGCTCCAGCAATTTAGATCCAGCAATGCAGTTTAGAATCCATGAGCTGCTGGCAGCTATTAGTCCAGTTGAACTAGTCAAAACTTGTACAACAGATCTTCTGCGCTAAAATTGAATCTTTTTCTGTTTGTCTCTTTAGATCGGATTGGGTCAATTTTAATATTGGGGTTTAGGATTATAATAAGTGGGATGATGGATTAGGGAGATTTTAAACATGGCCGATGATGTGAAATGGTCGAGTGGCCTTTTTTATTCAGGTGGCTTGTTTGGTGAAAGTCTGTTAGAGGTAGGGGTATATTTTAGCCAAAAGTTTACCGCAAGAATCTTTTTGAGCCAAAAAACTGACGAAGAGTATTTTTAATCCATTTTAAATAGTTCAGGAGTATTTTTGATCCTTTTTCGTTATACATATGGACACTGATGTGGAATTTTCAAGTGGTATTTTTGATGTAGGTGGCGTTCTTGGTAGAATTTTATTAGAGAAAGGAATATTTTTTAATCAAATATTTAACGAAGAGATATTTTTAAGCTAAAAAACTAATGAAGAGTATTTTTAATCCATTTCAAATAGTTCAAAAATATTTTTAATCTTTTTTCCGTAAATTATTTAACAAGACAAAGAAAGGGAGTGAACTAGTGTAGAACTACAAGGTCGGCACCGGCCTTGGGTCACATGCACACAAATTATGTCAATTCAAGCCGTGTGGTATTTGATTTGCTTTAAAAGGTCACTATAATTACCAGAGTAGCCTCTTTATCATTTACAGCTCTAAATGCATGATCCAACAGATAGATCCTATAGTTTATTCACATGTTTGGTGATCGATTTTGAAATTTGAAACCTACATTAAAATTTTTAAGTTCTTTAAATTATAATTTTTAATATTTAAAGTTGTATTTGAACATGAACTTTACTCTAAAAAAATTAAAGTTGTGGGGGTAAAGGTAAAATTTCTCTAAGAAACTGGTCTAGATTATTTTTTTGAAACTTAAAAATATGATTTTATATTTAATGGCCATACATATATCTGGAGATAAATCTCTAAAATTTAATTCAAAATCTATAGTCAAACGCTAGCTACATTTTACAAGGAGTGAAAAGTTTGTTAGTAGAGGGCCTCACATAAGATTCATTAAAAGTTTTAAGGGGAAAATGCTAAAAGCTGAGGTTAATTTCACAAATATCACTCAATTAATTGTTATTATCTTAAAAAGTTTTTTTTTTTTTTTTAGTTATTCATTAAAAGTTTTAAGGGGAAAATGCTAAAAGCTAAGGTTAATTTCACAAATATCACTCAATTAATTGTTATTATCTTAAAAAGTTACATTTTTTTTTTTTTAGTTTTAATTTTCTTCAACAAGGGGAGCTTAGGAGTAACTAGTAAAGTTGTTGTCATGCGATCAAGAGGTCACGGGTTCAAGCTTTGAAAACAACCTTTAACAAAAATGCAAGATAAAGCTGCGTATAATACACCCTTGTGGTGAAGCCCATCCCCAAATCTTACGGATAGCGAAAACTTTGATGCACAACATGAGGCTACAACCAGCCAAAGACTTGCAAACAGTAATGATAAAACCCTCAATGCTGGAAAACAAGTTATGTTATTCTTCAAGGTCTTTACTAAAGCCCTTTCAAATTTTAGATGGCATGTGATAGTAGTAGCAATTCTGGCTTGCTTTAGATGAGGCCATTTTCAAATAAACCTTACACATCAATCAAGTTAGCTTATTCACATGTACCCCCTTTTGGGCCAGGCAAATAGACAAGAAAGTGCTTGTAGTTACAAGCCTACAACAACCATAACTGGAAACTCAAGTGTTACACAGTACCTTTGATGTCGATTATTTCAAAGTACACTGTAGGACATACAAGTCACACTGACTTCAATCATACGAAGAGTAGTTGACAAATTTACTCACAATATCTGAAAGAAGTAGGATTCTTGAATGGTACGTGAAACACTCTTTGATAAGATAGAAGACGGTTTGAGCTAACTCTGGGCACCAAAGAAAACAAAAAGATGCAAACAACACACATAAGCCTCCATATACATAGTGGAATACGACTTACTCTGCGAGAGGATTAAGCACACTACCAACAAACAGTACCACGCCCGTCACATCTTCTCTAATCAGGAAGAGATACGGATGATCAGCAACAAAGTCTACTTTTTCATCCACCATCAATTCTCTTAGTTTAACGACACCAGTAGTTGCAGCTGCAGCTTCTGTTCCCTCTTCATTTACCTCAATAAAGGACTTGTGAAAGGTGCTAGAAACATAAAGGTTACTGCCAACAGGGGAGTCCACCATCTCTGTGAGGCCATCACCAGAGAAAGGCAATACCACGCCAAGCCCTTTCAGAACGTTAGAAGCTTCAAACCCAAATGATATTTTAAATTTGGGGATACGAAATTCACCAACTCCAACCTTCTGATATGGTAGGTGTCGCTCCAAGAATCGGGATTCGGAACTGACCTTGTCTACCAAAGCTGGCAGTCCATCATTCGCGTCAGGCAGAAAGAAGTACATGGAGAAACGACGCCTATCCTCACCCTGTTTATACGGAAGGCCCAGCACCTTGAAACCATCAAAAGCTTTTACATATTGCTTCTTCTTGCTAGTCATGAATGGCACTTGAATAGATGTCCCATTGAGAAGGTGGAACTCACTTTCCTTGGTCACTGATGCATCAAACTTCTCATCCCAGGCTCCTTTAAAATACAATGCATTTGCAAACACAAGTCTCATTGAACTGTCAACTGAGCCAGCTGGAAGAATTTCTTTGATAAGCCCGCTTGTTTTGTTTTCAGCCCATTGATTCACTTGACTGGCAACCTCAACAGCCTATAAAATATCAAAACATTGTAATAACATTTAAGCGAAAGGATTCTTTTTTGTGACTAAAGTTCATAAGTCAGTATAACTATCCATGCTAAGGTTGCAGAGAAACAGAACAGTTCAGAAGAGTATAGCCAGTTTTAAGCAATGAATGAAGAATTCCTTCAATCAGTACTTGAGACAATAGTGAATGACAAGTATAATGAAAATGTATGAGACAACATTCATTGGCCTGCTGTTTATCAGCAATTTAAATGCATAAACGCAACCCCGTCAATTCACACTTCCACCCCCAGCTAAAAAGGAGAGGTACACACAAAGATAAAGCCTAAGGTGCAAAATTTCCAAAGCCAAAAATCTGATGAACCAAGTTCTATCTTAGCTAAAAGTAGAAATGCAAATCCTTCGAGCATAAACATTAAGCGCACTGAATTTCACATGTAACAAAATGAGAAATAAGACCACCTTGGCTGGTCCTACTCATCAAAAGATATTTGAAGGTCTAGCAATTGACAATTACCAAAAACCTAGCTCCACTGGAGTAGGAGCATTTTACAATGAAACTATCACTTCCAGTGCTTTGTAATTTCCGAGTGTCTATTGAAAACAACCTCTCTACCTCCTCTCCCCATACCCCACTTGTGGGGTTACACTAGGTATGTTGTTGCTGCTATTGAAATTTCTTACTTCCAGTAGCCTAGTTCATCATCCATTCACCACATTACTGTTGGGGAATAAAGAAAAAATAATACTACTACGATACAACTGTTAACAAAATATTATTTTGATAATACTAACTGTACAAAAATATTACAGTGTATATATATTTATTATACTTGAGTCGTGCTAGACACTGTCCTAAGAAACTATTTCAGCGGTATGAAATGTTTCCCCAGGATTAAACAAGCACTTCTCTAAATATTTAGAGGATACGAGAATCAACAAAACTATTAATACAAATACCAACAAGTTAATTTATATCTGATATAACTAATAAAGACCAAAATATAATAAAGTAAGAAGAGTTAAAACTGAAAATTGAACAATAAACTCTGTGGAACGTGTTTTTCCTTACTACAAAATTATGAACTAAGAGGCATTTATATATATATATAAATGAGAATGATTCATTCTCCAATCTATGTAATTACAAGTGTTAAAACACTTGTTTATCATTCAAAGGAGAAGTTAACATTGGCTCTTTTCCAGACAACTACATAGCCAAATGGCAAATTTAAAAACATTATGTAACACCTCTTATTTTCCATGACAATGACTTTTTTTTTTTCCTTTTTGTCTTCCCCTTTTTTTCAAATACTCAATAAATTATTTTGAAATAAATAATTTTCCTACAATCCCCACATTATTTCAAAATAATTTATTAAAAAAAATATTTTAACTTGTTGGATTTGCATGGACAAAATGCAGTAGGTTTGGTGTCTTCTGGACTATGAACTAAACTTAGACCAATAAAATTTAACTTACAGAGTTACCGGTGAAATATACTATTTCTATGAACCGAATAATGCTTGTTGTAAGCCAGAAATTTTATCAATCACATTTCGCCCGTAGTTTTGTTGTTCAACGCGGTTTTGCGCCAATAGGCCATGCGCGCGCCTGGTATTCATGAGAGCTCTAGAGACTAAGGCCAAAAGTCTCATAGGAACGGCCTCATTCCACTTCTCATATAGGTGAATTCATCAAGTGTATACTGCCTTAAATACACCACCCGTAAGGATTATGAATTCATTAAGATTTGATAACTCATCCCTCCATTTTAGTAGCAGTTCAAACACTCTCAATAAGTGCGCAGAGTCAATATTGACTTGTTATTACCCATATGAACCTACTTCGTGGAATCTCCAATCACATAGGTTGGGTTACCATCTCTATTGACAATCATATTGGCCTTAACCCCATCTCTTTTGAGGTTTGAAGAATTAATTTTCTTCTCACAGGTTTAGTCAGAGAATCGGCCGAATTCAATTCTGACTTCACATAATCAATGGAAATTATTCCATCTCTCGGCAACTGCTTAACAACATCATGCCTCTCAACTTCATATGTCTACTCTTACAACTATAAGATTTATTCTTCGCAATAGCAATTGCGGCTTGACAATCACAGTGTATATACACAGGAGGCATCAAAACATCCCTTTTTAAAGGGATATTAGACAACAAATCATCCTTTTTTAAAGGGATATTAGTCAACAGATCATTCTTTTTCAAAGAGCTATGAGGCAACAAATCATCCTTTTTAAAAGAGATATTTGCTAAGAAATTTCTTAGCCATTCAGCCTCAGTACCAGCTAACTCCAGAGCCACAAACTCTGATTCCATAGTTGATCTAGCAATGATCGTCTGCTTAGCTGATCTCTATGATACTGCACCGCCACCAAAGGTGAACAAATAACCACTAGTGGATTTAGTCTCGTCTGAATCAGAGATCCAATTTGCATCACAATACCCTTCTAAAGCAGAAGGAAATCCACTATACAATATACCACAATTCACAGTTCCTTTCAAATATTTCATCAATCGAATTAATGCAGACAATGCTCATTATTGGGATTATGAGTATATCTACTCAATCTACACACAGCATAGGCTATATCAGGCCTAGTAAAATTCATTAAATGCATTAGACTCCCAATGATCTGTGCATACTTAGACTGAGCAACTGGGTCACCATTATTCTTTTTTAATTTAGAATTAGCATCATAAGGAGTGGCTACAGGAGTTACCTCCCAACATTCAAACTTTTTTAGAAGTCTTTTCACATAATGTTCTTGTGACAATATTATACCATCTTCACTCCTTATAACTTTAATTCCCAATATCATATTCACTGCACCCAGATCTTTCATATCAAAGTTAGTAGACAAAAATAATTTGGTACGTTCCACAATATTTATACATGTACCAAATATAAGCATATCATCAACATATAAACAAATTATCACAACATCACTGTCTACTACTTTTGTATACACACACTTATCTACCTCAACAGAAGAAAAACCATCTTTTATCAAGACTTGATCAAATTTCTCATGCCACTGTTTAGGAGCTTGTTTAAGGCCATAAAGAGATTTAATTAATTTACAAACTTTGTTTTCTTGTCCGAAAATTACACATCCTTCAGGTTGAACCATATAAATTTCTTCTTCTAAATCACCATTTAAGAAAGCTGTTTTTACATCCATTTGATGGATAAACAGTTTATGAATTGATGCTAAAGCAATTAATATTCGAATAGAAGCAATTCTTGTTACTGGTGCAAATGTATCAAAATAATCAACATTTTGCTTTTGAGTAAATCTTTTAGCTACTAATCGAGCTTTACATTTATCTAAAGATCCATCCGCATTAAGTTTCTTTTTTAAAAATTCATTTACAACCAATTGGTTTTGCACCAGGAGGTAAATTAGTTAAAACCCATGTATTATTTTTCATAATTGAATCAAGTTCAACTTTTTTGCCTCTTTCCAAAATTTAGCTTCAAAAGAAGATACAGCTTCAAAATAATTTGATGGTTCATTATCAACAAGAAAAGTCTAAAAATCATTTCCATAAGAAAAATACTCTTTTCTAGGCCTTTTACTCCTTCTCAGTTTCTCAGTATTAGAGGTAGATTCATTTTCTCTTTCAACAGGTGCATGAGAGATTTTATCACATAGTGGGAAAATATGTTCAAAGAATTCAGCATTTTTGTATCAATTATAGTATTAACATCAAGTACATCACTTTTCAAGACAAGAAATCTGTATGCAGCACTATGTTCAGCATATCCAATAAGCATGCAATCAGCAGTTTTTGCACCTATTTTTCTCTTTTTAGGTTCAGGAAGAAGAACTTTAGCAAGACAACCCCACACTTTTAAATATTTCAAATTAGGCTTTTAACCTTTCCACAACTCATAAGGGGTTTTGCCAGTTCTTTTATGAGGAATTCTATTCTGTAAATGACATGCAGACAAAATAGCTTCACCCCACAAATTATCAGGTGCACAAGAGCTAATTAGCATAGAATTCAACATTTCTTTCAATGTCTTATTCTTCCTCTCAGCTACACCATTAGACTCAGGAGAATAAGGCGGAGTAACTTCATGAATAATACCTTCTTTTTCACAAAAACCATTCAAAACTCCATATTCTCCACCTCTATCAGATCTAATTCTCTTGATTTTTCTACTAAGCTGATTTTCAACTTCAGATTTATAAGACACAAAAGCATCAAATGCATCATTCTTATTTCTAACCAAATACAACTTAGTAAATCTAGAGAAATCATCAATAAAGGTCACATAATATCTTTTACCACCTCTAGTCATAGTTTGTTTTAAATCGCCCAAATCAGTGTGGATCAAAGATAACAATTCAGATTCTCTATTAACTGAAAAATATGACTTTTTAGTAATTTTAGCTTCAGCACATATTTCACATTTATCAAAATTACTTGAACCCAAATCAGAAATTAAACCAAGTGATTGCATATTCTTTACATATTTAATATTAACATGTCTTAATCTAACATGTCATAAAGAAATAGACTCAGTCATATAAGCAGAAACTGATGCATTATCACTGATAATATTAAATACATAAAGCCCATGATTACAAAATCCATTTCCAATAAGAATATCATTCTTAGTTAATATGACCTCATTATTTTCAAACACAACTTTTATTCCAACTTTTCCTAATAATGCCACAGAAAGCAAATTAATTCTGATATTAGGAACATACAACACATTACTCAATGCCAAGGTTTTACCAGATGTGAGTTTAAGAAGAACTTTGCCTTTTCCAAGAACTTGAACAGTTCTTGAGGTCCCTAGATAAATAATTTCTTCTTCTTTCTCAACTTGGGTGTATGATATAAAATCATTTCTATTTATACAAATGTGCCGTGTAGCACCAGAGTCTACCACCCAATTTCTCACATTAGTCTCAATATTCATTTCTGAAATGACCGCAATAATTATATCATCTGTTTCAATCAAATTTATTTTTGACTAGGCGGGATTGTCATTTCTTTCACATACTCTCTTGCATTGAGATGCATTAGGCATGTAACCAAGTTTATTTTCATACCTGTATTCTGCAGTACCATAACCTCCTGATAAATTGACTGGAATGGAAGCAGCCAGAGCAACACCAACATCAGTATTATCAACGGTCTTAGGATCAAAATTATATGCCATAGTTTCTTAGATTGTTGGGGAATAAAGAAAAAATAATACTACTACGATACAACTGTTAACAAAATATTATTTTGATAATACTAACTGTACAAAAATATTACAGTGTATATATATTTATTATACTTGAGTCGTGCTAGACACTGTCCTAAGAAACTATTTCAGCGGTATGAAATGTTTCCCCAGGATTAAACAAGCACTTCTCTAAATATTTAGAGGATACGAGAATCAACAAAACTATTAATACAAATACCAACAAGTTAATTTATATCTGATATAACTAATAAAGACCAAAATATAATAAAGTAAGAAGAGTTAAAACTGAAAATTGAACAATAAACTCTGTGGAACGTGTTTTTCCTTACTACAAAATTATGAACTAAGAGGCATTTATATATATATATAAATGAGAATGATTCATTCTCCAATCTATGTAATTACAAGTGTTAAAACACTTGTTTATCATTCAAAGGAGAAGTTAACTTTGGCTCTTTTCCATACAACTACATAGCCAAATGGCAAATTTAAAAACATTATGCAACACCTCTTATTTTCCATGACAATGACTTTTTTTTTTCTTTTTGTCTTCCCCTTTTTTTCAAATACACAATAAATAATTTTCCTACAATTACTCCACTAAGCTAACTTAACAAAGATCAAAATCACGATATTTCTATTATTTCAGTTTATACTGTATCCACCTGTCTAACTGGTTATCGACTGCTAAATAAAACTTGATCTTTGGTAAGCATGGCAAATCCATAAATACAAAGTATTCCATTAAAGCAGAAAGAAAAAAAGAAAAGAAAAATGGAAAAAAAGTCCATTAAAACAGAAAGAAAAAAAGAAGAGAAAAATGGAAAAAAGGTACTTTAAACCATAGTGTCTGAGCCAGCTCACGTGCGGAATCTAAAGGCGAATCTAGGATTTCTAAAACATAGGTGCACCGCTAAAAAAAAAGAAGGTAAAAATATATTAAGTCTTAATTCCCAGTCCTCTCTGTAAATAAACATTCAACCAAGTGCACCACTTAACCTTCTTATAACATGTGTGGCAACAGATAGTGTTATACAAACTTTATCGAATATATACATAAAATATCTAATTTTACAGAGAAACTACGAGTCAGCGTTCCCCATCTTTGGCTGTAATTTCGCCCATACATGCATCTCGACTAATTCCACGATATATCTGTAACCCCACCACACCAATATCAGGTACCAACTAACTCTCCGTCCACCGACAAATAGGGAAAAAATGAAAAAAAAAAAAAAAAGTACTTTGAACTGAATGGGATCAAAATTTGCTAATAACAGCTCATAAACTAAAAATCAACAAATCCCCTCATAAAATAATTACCCCATCAAGCATTTCCAAAACTGAATGAATCAATTATCTTCGAAACAACTAAATACAAAAATTGGGGGCTAAAAAAAATCAAACCTTGTTCTGAAAATCAACAGACTCAGAAGCAGCCTTATAAACACTGTCGACAATCTGTTTGAAAGAATGCTTAAGAGGCAAAGTCTGTTCAACCCAAACACTATTAGCAACAGAAAGACGGGGCCCACCAACTGCACTACCATCAACAAAGACAACATCAACAAGCTGAGAAGCAAGCGAGTTGATTTCATCAACAGATTTCGATTTAAGGAAACTGAGTAACTGGTCTCGGGTCGGGCCATTTGAACCGGAAGCAATGAGACCCAATACTACATGGATTGACAAAGGGGAGAACACCATGTTGGCGTTGTCACCTTTATTAACCTCGTTGGAAAAAACATGTTTGGATAGTGTTAAGGATATGTCTGTTTGGTTGCTGATTGATTCTTGAAGGTCCATTTTTTTGCTATGCTGATTTTGAAGAGTCAAAGAAGAAAGAGAAGGTGTAGGTGAGACAGGTTTATGAAGTTTGAAAGTGTGTGGAAAGTCAATATATACTTAGCAACCAAGGATGGAATTTGTACCTCAATGGCAATCAAGCAAGGTGACCACGTTATCAAAAGGACAAAAAAAAAATGTTTATTGAAGTTAATTACGTGTGTTTCAATCTTCATTCCTAAAGCGGTTTTTAGGCTTTTCATTTTGTTTTTAAAAAAAAAAAAAATAATTTAATAATTACGCTCTCCTTTCATTTTAATTTGTTATTATTTTTCTAATTAGTTTTTATTTTCATTTGTTATTTTCACACATCAAGAAAAAAATATTATTTTTTTATTTTATCCTTAATATTAGTTTCTTATTTTATAAATTATTTTCAAGATATATTTATCTAAGTCAATTAGTAGAGTTAGTATAGTAAAGTAGTCATACTAATAGTTGCTTCGTTCCATTTTATCCGTCTCAAATTGGGATGATACAGCTATTAAGAAAACAATGATTGATAATGTAATTTTATCATTTTGCCCCTCTTAATTGTGTCTTGTTGTTAGTTTCAATATTGATGAATGACTAATATCAAAACACCATTTATATTTTTAATGATGTATTTTTAACGGTACTATTCTTTGCAACATTTTTCAAGAATGCTAATAATAAGAAGTAATCAATTACATTAAGGGTATAATGGGAAGAAATTTTTTTTCCCTCTTGATAAATAAAATAGGACAAGTAAAATGAGACATCAAATTAAGAAATTTGGGACGGATAAAATGAGACGGAGAGAGTATATAATTATTTTCTTAATGAATATGTCATATTAAAAAGTGACAAAATAAAAGTAAACGGAGAGAGTAAAAAGGTGTTAAACTGTTCTGTCGATTTTAATTTTTTAAAAATATTTTCTTCTTAACATAATCAATAAATTATTTGAAGCGAAATGAGGTTTTCTCCTTTATCTTACGCATACAGGAAGCTTCCCTGAGAAATTTGGAAGATAGATGAAAGAAAAGCTAAAAAGAGGAATACCCCACTCTATTGGAAGTTAGATTTATCAAGTCAAACTTCAGATATCGGATATATGGCATTAGTCATAATTAAATATATGTTAAATTTTAAAATAAGTATCAATTAAAAGAGTGATATTCAAATTAAGATGTCTGGTGAAGTTTTTACATATTTTATCTATTAAAGCTTAAGTGTGCGAAAATATCATTTGTTGCATTCCGTACTTTGATATGTCCCTATTTAGCTTAAAAATGAACTTAGGTGACCCTTAGAGTGAGTAGAAATGGCTTGGGGATGAGCTCGGAAGCATTGAGGAAATTAGGATGAGAAATTTGACCATGTGTTGCTCGTGGTCGTGGGAGGCCATGCCTTGGCCCTTGCGCCGCACGGCCAAGTGCAGTGGGCTACTGGTTCACACTCATTGTAGGATGTGCGCCGCATACAGTGATGCCTCATGATGGGGCATTCGACGCACGAGGATGGGCCATGCGTTTGGGTGTGCGCTAACCCCTGCACCCCCCACCCCAAACCCAATTCGTCTTAATATGCTATTTTGAGAGTATATTGATCTTTATACAAAAATCATTTCTCTACGTTCTAATTATCCAAGATTAATTAAAAACTTCTCCTCTCATCCTCTCTAAGTCAAGCAAACAAGTCAAGTTCATTGTTAATTCAAAGGTTAATATCAAGAGTATGTTCATGCCCAAAAATTCATGAGTATAGCTAACGTAAATAAGAAATTTACGGATTTTATCTATTAAAGCTTAGGTATGTGAAAAAACTATTACTATTTTATTTCACACGGTTAAAATTTAAAGTTTATCTTGAATTTGTGCATTTTTTCAACACAACTTTAGCTTTATGTACTCTTGAATATATGCTTTCTCAAACTCCCAAAGAAAAACACGTTGCGATAATTTGACAACTAAAGTACAAATACTTAAATTTAATGAAAATAAATTTTGACAACAATTGCAATAGATTAAAAACTATATATCATGATATATATATTTCTTATATATTTTCTAGCCATCGAAGAATGTACAATCTCCATTTAGTTTACGAAGGAATGCAAATAACTAGACTATAATAAAACAAGCTAATTGTTGGAGTCTTGGAGACAGGATCGGATCTAGAAGAGAATCTTTGGATTTACGAAATTCTGAATTCGGCTCTACGACTGAAAAAGTTAAGATTTTCTGATTTTTCATCCTTTTTCACAAATAGAAAAGTTTGTAACTAACTAGAAGAAGAATAGTTTTATATATGTGCTTTCTTATTTTTGTCAAAGAAAGTTCTTCCCATTGTAGAACGACGTAGTCGTAGTAGTCCTCTGATGAAAAATCTGTTAAGATCCGCCTATGACTCTCACACTATTGAAATCTTAGCTCCGGTACTTGAGTCAATCTCCTTTTTTTTTTTTCTGTTTTCCATTCAATATTCATGTTAGAGTTTTGACTAATTCGAATTTAAGTTGTATATGATTTATTAAGGAGCCTTTGTTTTTTCAGTTTGTATCTTTTGCCGAAAAGAAACTGTTGTATACTACAAATACAAGAGGATTTGCTAGCAAGAAGTGTGGATGGACTCACAAAGTGTAATGAAACCATACCATACCATACCGTACCGTACCGTACCATACATTATGAAACCATAACAAACCACCATCCAAATATAGTGTTACTCTCTTAGAATCCAACTTTAAAATTCTCTTTTTATACATGACTGGTCAATGAGTGTGCTAGACCATATATTTCAAAAACTTCATTTCATTCATAAACTTTGTACAAAATCATACCGAAAATTGAGACGAAGAAAGTAACAAATTATTCGTTGCTTCAGTAAGTTAACCAGCTAGAGGATTCATCAGGCTCCCAATGAACAATACCGCACCAGTGGATTCATCTCTTATAAGGAACAAGAACGGATGATCCGCGACAAAATCTATCGGCTTCTCAACACTATAGGAGACCAACATACCAACAAAACCCGTAGTCGCTGTAGCTTCTGTTCCTTCCTCATTTACCTCAATGATGGACTTGTGAAAGACCTCAGAAACAGATAGGTTTTCGGGTACAAGTGAATCAACCATCTCAGTGAGACCACCACCGCAGAAAGGTAATGTGAGGCCAAGCTCCTTTAGAACGTTGGAAGCTTCAAACCCGAAAGTTATTTTAAATTTAGGGATAAGAAATTTGCTTACACTAACTTTTCTAAGCGGAACGTGGTGATTTAAGAATCCAGGTTCTGAACTGATTTTATCCACTAAAGCTGGTAATCCATCATGGGCATCAGGGAGAATTATATACATATAGAAGCAACGCGTATCTGTGCGCTGTTTATAAGGAAGCCTCAACACTTTAAAGCCATTAAATTCCGCTATGTATTGCTTATTCTTGCTAGTCATGAACGGTGCTCGAACAGACCCTCCATTGAGTAAATGGAATATATGATCTTTAGTTTCTGAAGCATTGAACTCGGCATTCCACACTCCTTTAAAATATAGCGCGTTCACAAAGATGAGCCTTGTCATATTGTATACTGCGTCAGGAGGAAGAATCACTTTGATGAGATCATTTGTCTTCGTTTTAGCCCACTGATTGATTTGATTGACAACCTCAGCAGGCTTAATCAATTGGTAAGGCAGACAACAGAATGATAGAATCAGCACATAGGATATGCTTTACTTAAAAGATACAGAATTAGTATTAAAGAGCTACCTTGTTCTGAAAATCAACAGACTCTGAAGCAGCTTTGTAAACGTTATCCACAACCTGCTTAAAACAAGGCTTAAGAGGCAGTGTTTGGTCGGTCCAAACACCATTGGCGAGAGACAGACGCGGACCTCCATTGGGACTGCTATCGAGAAAGATGTTGTTGACGAGATGAGAATAAAGAGATCTGAGTTCATCAATTGATTTGGAATTGAGGAAACAAAGCAGCTGATCCTGAGTTGGTCCCGTGGAACCGGCAGCAATGAGGCCAAGAACTATTTGAATTGATAGAGGAGACAAGGCCAAGTTGGAATCGCCTTTAACCTCTTTGGAGAAAACATGTTTAGTTATCATGAAAGAAACATCAGTCTGGCTGGTGATTGACTCCTGGAGATCCATATTTGCACGCGAACGCGAAGGAGAAGGCTTAGCTTAGTGAGTAGAATGATCACAAAGTTGAAAGCTTTGCAAGAATTTATATACTATATTGTTACTTAACAGGGTGGGGTTTTGACAAATGGACATAAACAAAGACATGTTTGTAAAGACCTAATTCTATGAAGATAATATTCATACACAGGAAGGAAACAATGAAGGGAATACCTGGCACTGACTTACCACAAGAAAACTTATATTAAATTCTACTGGGAATTCAATACTAATAGTATAATTAATCGAAACAAAGGGAAGCTATTAGAGGGAAGCACGTTGCAAGCACACTAAACAGTTAAGAAAAGCAGAGCAACTGTTCAACAAACTTACTATTCTTTATTGTATTCTTTGTTCCCGGGGGATGTGGCTGTATCATTATCATAGAAAATAAATCTATTTTTGCTCCTGTTGGTGATGGTGAAAGTGACAATATTTGAGTGTCTTTGCAGGTGAAATGACAATAGTTGAATGACTTTTTATTATTAAACTAAGTTGAGCGACTTTCACAGATAATTATCATTAGTTGAGTGATTTTTATCTTACAAAACAAAGTTGAGTGACCTTCTAAGATGAAACCGTTAGTTGAGTGACCTGTGAGAAATTAACTCATTGAATATGTTAATTGAAAATAAAAGTTCTTTCCGCTGATGAAGACTTAAAGTGAACACTTGGCACGAACTTACCTATGAGCAAAGCAAGATAACATATTTGTTAAGCAGGCTCCCTATGAAAAATACTTTTACAGTTGCAGATGTATATATATATTTTGATCTTCCCTTATTAATTCATTAGAGAGAGAGAGATAACATACAGATCATAAAAACCATAGAAAAGCAAATATAATTTTCTATTGGCTGCTGGTGTCTATGAAATATTGAGAACACAAATGTCAAAAATCAAAACAACGTAATTTTTTAATTTGATGGTATTAAGAAAACAACATACATAGTAAGGACTAAGGACACTTGTTATATTTTCCCCTTTTCTTCCTTGTCCCAAAGTTGATTTGAATTATCTAACAGTCCTTCAACATTATTGATAGCAAGGAAAACTAAGTTTAATATAAAGTTTTCTGTGGTAACATGAATTCAGAGATTCACGTCGCTTTCGTTCTTTCCAAGTTCATTTAATGTTGTTTCAGTAAAGCTAACCAGCAAGAGGATTCGTCACGATCCCAATGAACAATACCACATCAGTAGATTCATCTCTTACAAGGAACAAGAACGGATGGTCCGCAACAAAGTCAATTTTCTTCTCAACAAACAAGCACACGGGCATCAGTACAGTAACGGTAACAACTGCAGCTTCGGTTCCTTCCTCATTTACCTCGATGAAGGACTTGTGAAAAACTTCTGAAACGGACAGATTTTCATTTTCAGGAAAAGGGGAATCAACAATCTCAGTGAGACCACCACCGCAGAAAGGCAGTGTTAGGCCAAGTCCCTTCAGAATGTTGGACGCTTTCAAACCAGAAGTTATTTTGAATTTAGGGATAAGAAACTTGCCCACACAAACTTTTCTAAACGGAACGTGGTCATTTAAGAATCCAGGTTCTGAACTGATTTTGTCCAATAAAGCTGGTAATCCATCATGTGCATCTGGGAGAATGAAATACATTGAGAAGCAACGCGTATCTGTACCCTGTTTGTAAGGAAGCCTCAACACTTTAAAGCCATTAAACGCTGCTATATACTGCTCATTCTCGCTAGTCATGAAGGGTGCTTGAATAGACCATCCATTGAGGAGATGGAATTCATGGTTTTTCGTTTCTGAAGCATCAAACTTCTCACTCCATTCTCCTTTAAAATATAGTGCATTGGCCAAGATAAGCCTTGTCATGTTGTTCACATCGGCAGGATGAAGAATCTTTTTTATGAGATCATTTGTCTTCATTTTAGTCCATTGATTGACTTGATCAACGACCTCAGCAGCCTTGATCAAATTGGCAAAGACAAACATGGAATGCTAGAATGTAAGATAATAGGTCATACATACCTATTTGTTCCTCTTATTCTTGCTCATTTATCAAATAAACCGTTTTCATTCTTTCAATTGAACAAATGCTAATGCATGGACATCATTTAATTTATACAACTTAAGGCTAGAATCATCAAAGGGATAAGAACTGTGATCTCTGTCCTAATTGTGTGATACTTTGTACTCTTTTATAGATGAAAGCTTACAAAAAGGGAAGCCTGTTGCATTAAGCTCTCGCTTGAGTCGTGACCACTTGTTCACATGGAAGCAACTTTACCAGTTGCGCCAAGGCTCTGCTTAATATTTAGTTGTTTTTTTTCCCGAAAACCAATTATCATTTGTCAGCATGAAAAAGAAACAACATTTGAATAAATCAATGATGACGGCATACCTTGTTCATGAAATCAACAGACTCTGATTCAGCCTTGTAAACATTATCCACAACTTGCTTGAAAGAAGGCTTGAAAGGCAGCGTTTGTTCGATCCAAATACCATTAGCAACAGACAGACACGGACCTCCATTGGGGCTGCCATCAGCAAAGACGACACTGGCAATATGTGAATAAAGAGAGTTGAGTTCATCAATGGAACTGGACTTGAGGAAACGGAGAAGCTGATCCTGAGTTGGTCCGTTAGAGCCGGCAGCAATGAGGCCAAGAACTATTTGAATTGACAGAGGAGAGAGCACTAGGTTGGTATCGCCTTGAATCGCATTGGAGAAAACATGCTTAGCGAACATGAAAGAAACGTCTGTCTGGTTGTTGATTGACTCCCGGAGATCCATATTTGCACGCGAACGAGAAGAAGAAGGACGCTTATTGAGTAGAATGATCACATAGTTGAAAGCATTGCAAGACTTTATATACTATACTGTTACTTAACAGGAGGAGTTTTGAATTTGAATTGATCCAGTAAAAACACATATCAACAAATGGCATTTGAATAAAGAAAGTACATGTTTGTAAGACTTAATTCTCTAAGGATTATGTTCATACACAGAAAGGAATCAATGAAAGGATCACTTAGCATTGACTTTCCATAGCAAAAAGAATTACTCCCACTGTTTCAATTTATGTGTCTTAGTTTGACCGAGTACGAAATTTAAAAATAAATGGAGCCTTCAAATCTTGGAAAACTTACGACCAACCAAAAAAGAAAGTAAGACACTTAATTGAAACAATAGATTTATTATATTCTCAATATTAATTAATTGTATACTTGATGGAGAAGAAGAAAAGTTGTTAGACGAAAACAACACCAAAATGACGCCGAGAAGAAAAGTATAGCAGGGTTGACTTCGTAGTTGCAACTTGTTATTTTCGAAGCACATAACGGTGATATTTTGCATACATCTATTTAAGAGTTTGAGTCACTCAACTGATAATTATTTTTTTTAGAAAGTTATATATATTTCGTGATTTCAACAGTTTTATTAAAGAAAGTGATTTTCTAATGATAATAACTGTTAGTTGAGTAACTACATGAGAAATCAACTCCTCTCGTCAACATATACTTTCGTGGTATATTTCATTTTAGTCATTAGGTTGTTTTAATCAAATAGCCAGGTCCAGGTAGATGTTAAGGTATATAATATCTAAAGAAGAATGAGTACAAGAATGAGAAAATGACAAGCTACCATAAAGGATAATTTTTAATGTGCAAATTGTTAACTTCTTTTAAATATAAACAAGAATTATGAGTACGGAAAACACCATATATAATAGTGAAATACCGTGACCTAAGACTAATCAAACAATTGCTTATCGATTATTACCTTATCAATTCATTTCAAAAGTTCTATGCATATATATGTTAATAGTAAATGGAAATATGGGAGATTTGGTTTTTAATTTTATATTGTTTTTACAACAGATCTTCAATTTTACACAACGTAGATCATTTTAGTTTCTAGTACAATTGACCAGAACGAAGGGAAGCTCTTAGATAAAAGTACGTTGCAAGAACATAAAACGGAGAAGTAAGAGCACTATTCAACAGACTTCCTATTCTTTATTGCATTTTTTGTTCATGTGGAAGTGGCTATATAGTAAAGAAATGAGATGGTTAAGTTGGAAAAGTTGACAAATGTAAGTATGTTCAGTTGCAGCTGCAGATGTATATATCTGTCAAAGGGGAAGAAAGATTGGAGAACAACAAGTTGAAACTGTGAAAATGATGCAGCTGTAAATTGCTCCCAAGTATCATTTTTATTAATCATGGCAAGCTCCTCCTCCATTGCAGAAATCCAAGCTTCATGACTTGCTGCTTCTTCAAAGGAAGATATTTTCACAAGAGCAAAATTACATTGCTCATAAACTTCAGCTATTGACCTGATCTTCAAAACAGGGGAATCTGAAGTTAATTCAACATGTGAATTATGCTCTTTTCCAGCAATAGGACTGGAAGAAATATCACTCGTTTACGGATTCAGAGCTGCAACTGAAGTACTTCCATCTTGGTTCTTTACAACAATATCTCTGTCACGACCCGATTTCTCAAGTCGTGATGGCGCCTACCTTATCCCACCAGTAGGCAAGCCAAACCATAGTCCGGAATGATAGGTAATGGGCTAATAGGCAGAGACAAAATAAAAGATCGCGTATGATAATAACAACCACAATAATAAGTGAAAACTAAGAAGAAAGCATATGTATTATATCAAAACGAGAGGAGGAAAAAGGACCAACTATAAAAATGAATCTCTCCCAAGACCTGATAAGGTCAGTACTAGAGCCACTACTAACAGGTACCCAGAGTACTAGACAAAAAAAATCTAGAATGTACACAAGTAGTCTCGAGAGAAAAAAATTAACTAGAGTAGATAAAGTAGGATCAGCCTCGGACGACAGTAAGCTCACCCCGCTCTAAACCAGCACTGAAAGGTAGGAACCACGTCAATGCCAACTGCTAGTACCTGGATCTGCATCAGGAAAAAGATGCAGAAGTGTAGTATGAGTACCAAGAACCACGGGTACTCAGTAGGCATCATCGGCCGACTGAGCTTAATACAGAAAAGGTGTAACTACAATGCAAGGACGTAATATGAGTTATTAGTAAATAAGGATGGAAAGGTAACCAACTACCAAGCTATACAACTGCTGTAAAGGAATAAACTTGTGCGAAACAGAAAAATAATAATAATGCAGTAATAACAAATAAATCAAACATAACCTAACTGAGCCCCCATAAGCCCGCTAGGCACACTGAAGAAGGCAATTAACCCAACCGTACCCCCATAAGTCGGTGGGACACACAAGTGATGAAAGTAAACATAAATAATCAGATGCCGGACTCGAACCGGAACTCAAAGTAACCCCAACTATAATCAGATGCCGGACTCGAACCGGAGCTCATAGTAACAATAATAGTCAAATACCGGACTCGAACCGGGATTCATAGTAATCATAATAATCAATTGCCGGACTCGAACCGGAATTTATAGTAACCATAACCCACCGATAATATTAAAATCCATTCCATATTATAACAATGTCAACGTCTAAATAATCATCCACCAATTTTAAAAAGGGCTAAATTAAATATTTTGCAATTAAATTTTATGTCCCAATGTGATAGGTGCTATATTATATCGAAAGGTAAAATACCAAAATCTAGTACAACAGGGTCCCAATCCGAATAAATAAGACAGTTTATACATATCAAATAACACGTATCTACAAGCACTTATCCAAAGCTAACATAATAGTTAACATTTTCGGTAAGTAAGCTCAATCTAAGAATAGGATAAACCTAGCCTACCTGAACACCAAAGCTATAATATTTTTTTGCGAAGCCTCCGAATAATATCCCGCTAGAACCCAAATTTATATACACAGATCTAGCAATCCAAAATATTTATTTTATGATATGAAAAGTTGATCAAATTATATAATATAGAAGATAGTATATTGAACTTTAAAATGGCAAAAGCCAAACCTTTCAAGAAAAAAAAGCTAAAGTGGTAGTGAAAGTTTGAAAAAGTTGCCTTCATTTATTTTTTTTATTTTAAATGAAACTACTGCCAAGCATATATGTCTATATATATAGAAATATATAAAAGAAGAAACTTAGTAAAGTGGACACATGTGCGGCTGGCACCAAGCAATATGTTGCTGTCCACAATCCTTCCCACACATGTGGTGGTAATTAGCCACAAGTAATAATTTTCTACACCGTGTACATATTCAGATATTGTATAAATTCTTGGTAAAATAATTATAATATTTGGAATATACCATAATTATTAGAAAATTATTTCTAACAAAACCTTTATTATATAATAATAATATTTTAACATTTCTAAAATTACTATCTCCGCCTAAAATATTAATAAATCATAAAAGTCCATTATAAAGTGATATAAATATATCGTCACTTAAAGAATTTTATCAATATCGAAAATATTCTATAAGGGTACTAAATTATATTCCTATCAAACGCCAAATTAAATTAAATAAACCACAAAACGTTTAGATAATACTAAAATTATATAAAATACAGTAAAATGACCGTACAGGTCATTACAACATCCACTATTAAAAGGACTTTCGTCCGCGAAAGTAAAAGATGAATAAATACCTGAAGCCTCAAACAGATAGGGATATTGGGCGCGCATATCACACTCGATCTCCCAAGTAGCCTCCTCAACTAGATGGTGACTCCACTGAACCTTAACTATCGGAATATCCCTGGAGCGCAACCGCCTGACATCCCTCACCAAAATAGACGTTGGCTCCTCTACAAACGTCAATCCCTCGTCCAACTGAACCGAGTCCCACCGAAGTACATGTGACTCATCTGGGATATACTGCCGCAACATAGATACATGAAACACAGGGTGAATGGCTGAGAAGGCAGGTGGCAATGCCAACACATAAGCTACCTCCCCAACTCTCTGTAGGATCTCAAAATGTCCAATATATCTAGAGCTAAGCTTGCCCCTCCCCCCGAACCTCATTAAGCCCTTCATAGGTGATACTCGCAGGAAGACCCTATCACCAACTCTGAAACTCAATGGATGATATTTGCGATCAGCATAACTCCTCTGTCTGCTCTGAGCTGCTCATAGCCTATCCTGAATCAGTCGAACCTGATCCAACGAATCACAAAGCAAATTTGTGCCACGAGGTCTAGCCTCAGAAGTCTGAAACTAACCAACAGGAGATCGACATCTCCTACCATACAATGCCTCAAACGGGGCCATCTGAATACTCAAGTGAAAGTTGTTATTATAAGCAAACTCTGTCAAAGGTAGAAACTGGTCCCACTGACCTCCAAAATCCAACACACAAACGCGTAGCATATCCTCTAAGACCTGGATAGTCCGCTCTGACTGCCCATCCGTCTGGGGATGAAAGGTTGTACTAAGGTCAACCTGGGTCCCCAACTCCTACTGAAATGCCCTCCATAAGCTAGAAGTGAACTGAGAGCCTAGATCCGAAATAATGGACACAGGGACCCCATGTAGGCGAACCACCTCCTGAATGTAAACACGAGCTAAACTCTCGGCACTGTAGAAAACTCGAACGGGGATAAAATGTGCAGACTTGGTCAATCGATCCAAGATGACCCAAATGCTATCAAAACCACGCGATGTGCGAGGCATTCCACCTACGAAATCCATAGTAATTCGCTCCCATTTCCACTCGGGAATGGGTAGCTGCTGCAACAATCCACCAGGCCTCTGATGCTCGGCCTTTACCTGTTGACAACAAAGACATCAAGCCACAAATCCTGCTATATCTCTACGCATACCACTTCACCAGTAATGCTGCCTTAAATCCCTATACATCTTAGCTGTCCCAGGGTGAATAGAGTATCTGGAGCTATGAGCCTCACGAAGAATCAACTGGATCAAATCTCCAATCCTTGGAACATAAATTCGACCGTCAAACCTCAAGACACCCTCAGAATCTAGGGTATCCCGCTGAGACTCACCCCTCAACACCTGCTTTCGAAGGCTGCAAAACATGTCATCCTCGAACTGACGACTTTGAATCTGCTCCAACAAGGTGGATATGGCCTCAACACTAGCAATAATTCTTCGAGGGTCAGAAATATCCAAACAAAAAATAATGTTAGATAAGAACTGAATGTCCAAAGCCAATGGCCGTTGAGAAGCTGAAATGAAAGCTAAGATACCCATACTTACTGACTTCCGACTCAAGGCACCCGCTACCACATTTGCCTTACCTGGATGGTAGAGAATAGAGATATTGTCACACCCCTTTTTTCGCTTGAAGGGATCAAGTCGAAGGGTTTTTCCAATTAAAGTGACGATATTGAATAGGGATTAATTTATTAACAGAGTCGTCACTTGGAATTGAGTTATGGTGTTCCAAGTCACCTTATTGAATCCCTAATCAAAAGGAAATGACTCTTATTTGGTCTGCGAAAACAAAAGACCGGGTAAGGAATTCTGTTGACCGAGGGGAAGGTGTGAGGCACCCCTTGAGTTCCGTGGTTCTAGCACGGTCGCTTTTATTGACTTATCTTGACTAAAACTATTTTTGATAAATTATGTTAATAGGCCCTAAAATCGTTCATTTTTATTATACTAAAAATAGTTATTTATGTCTCTTATGTTAAATAAATTGGTAAAATTAATTTTCAAAGTTATATATCAAGGTCCAATATTGCATCCTTAAATTTAAAATGTCTCAAAAAGATGCGTATGCCGCATTCTTAATTGAAATGAATTTTTAAAACGTGCCTAAAATTTATCTAACGCTAAGCATCGCTTTATTTTTTTTATAAAAATTTGTAACAATTTATTTGTTCAAAAGACTACTTAACCTTAAAAATAATATTCAACTAAAATAATTAATTAATTTAATAAATAACTATTAAACTTTATTAATAATAATGAATAAAATAATACAATTCCTAAAGTTAAGAATATGTTTTATCACTTCAAAATGAATATTACTGCTACTATGATTCTTACTTTAACAAATAAGAGAAACACGTAACAAAATAAACAAAAATACAATACGGATAAGATTTTTAAAAAGGTACATCGGAGGAAAAGAAAACTCCGGTCAGATCTGGTTTGCCCATGGTGCGACAGTGACCGGAGATACTACTGGTTGGTCTACTAGCGACGGAAACCGCGGTGATAGTAAAGGTTGGTATCGCGTAAGTTGACGGGAAAGGAAAGAAGGGCAGCGCGGAAGGGAGTCATTGGTTGAGCGACAGGAAAGGGGAAAAGGAAGAGGGTGACGCCGGCGGGTATTCTTCTGGCGGGGAAAGGTGGCATCAATTGATCTAGTATGTTTTCGAGATCTTCGATAGAACCGACCATATGGGTCGGATTTTGGTAATTTAATGATGGTGAATGATCAATTCCGGTGAGGAATCCGTTTGGTTTGGATTTTTCATTTACTGATTTCCTCTCCTTTTTATTCCTTATTCTTAATTATTTTTTATTTGATTTGTGTACTTGAGAAATTGTGAATATGTACATGAAACAGTAAGGACGTAAAATCTGTGTAATGTGTATGAATATATGTATACAATATATAATCGAACTGTGATTATTTTAATTGACATGATATGACTGTATGTATATGAAACTATCTCCGTGTACAGATATATTCAGTATCATAATTATATAACTTATAATGACAAAAATTTATCAATTATTCAATTACACATATTAAAAATGCAGAAAATTATTTAAACATTTTTATGTATACTTTTACACAATGAAATTTATATATAAATAATTTAGATTCGAATAAAAACCTGTAATTGATTCGAACAGAATATTGAAGCAAGATATAATCGTCAACCGGAAACTTGAACACAATCCCAATTTCCACTTCACACTTCTTCTCTCTTTCTTTTTTTATTTATTTATTTATTTATTTATTATGATATTGTGGATGATGAAGTACGTAGAATCCTCTCTTATTTTTCTTCTGTTTTTTCTCTCTGATTTATTTTCCTCTCTAGTTTTCTTTTTGTTTGACGATGAAAAATGTCTGTAGGAAATAATAGTACGTAATCTGTCTGGGGGGTGGGAGTCCTTTTTATAGTGGGGTTCTTTGGGGGAACAGTTAAAAGCAGATAAGGGGAAGGGGGGAAATTTAAAATTTTAAAAAAATCTTTTCCCTCTTGTTTTTTTTATTTTTTTTTATATATATAAAAATATTAGTAATAATAATAATAATAATAATAATAATAAAATAAAATAAAATAAAAATAATAATAAATATAATAATAATTAATTAATTTTATATTTAACAAAATATAATAACAATTTATAAATAGACAAAAACAAATATAATAAAATAATATTAAAACTATTAATTTATTTATTAAAACTTATAAAAGAAAATATCTATTTAAAAAAAAATCAAAATAATATGTGATTAAATATAAAAATATAATATATTTAATATCGATAAATAAGTTAAAATTTAGGGAGGATAGAAAAAAAATCACGTGTCTACATTTTTGCCCCTCTTTGTGTGAAATCTCGAAGAGTTTTCATACAAAGGAGTAGACAAGATATGATTTTTGACCCTCTAATTATTTGAAAGGTAAAAATAAAAATAAAAATAAAAATAAAAATAAAAATATGACCGAGTCCTGTTTTTGGACATCCTACCTATCCCGGGTTATAAGGGAACCAGGCCATCGGCAGTTCAAAGGTAATTTTGTGAGAGAAAAAGTTAAAGTCGAGTGGGATTCCGTCGAATTTCCGGTTAACAACTTCTGCCTTTACATTCAACTGACTAATAAAATTAAAAATGAAAAAATACAAGTAAAAACTACAATATCTAGAATCTTGATTCAAGCCTTCGCGGCTTGAATTTGAAAATTCACCCTATTCTTCAGGCGGGCTCCTGAACTTTCTTTTTCTTCACCCTGTTTTTCAGGCGGGCTCCTGGACTTGCAACTTCTTCACCCTGTTCTTCAGGCGGGATCCTGGACTTTCTTTTTCTTTACCCTGTTCTTCAGGCGGGCTCCTGGAGTTACAACTTCTGCACCCTGCTCTTCAGGCGGGCTCCTGAACTTCTTTTTTCTTCACTCTGTTCTTCAGGAGGGCTCCTGGACTTGCAACTTCTTCACCCTGTTCTTCAGGCGGGCTCCTGGACTTAAAGTAAATAGTGAAACAGAAAAATAACATCCCATTCTTCAGGAGGGTCCTGGATATAAAATAAATTTCCATTCTTCAGGAGGGTCCTGGATATAAAATAAATTTCCATTCTTCAGGAGGGTCCTGAGCATAAAAATAAATTCCCATTCTTCAGGAGGGTCCTGAACATAAAAATAAATTTCCATTCTTCAGGAGGGTTCCGTCCCATTCTTCAGGAGGGTCCTGAACATAAAATAAATTCCCATTCTTCAGGAGGGTCCTGAGCATAAAATAAATTTCATACAACACATAAAATTTTGCCCCAGTTTGTACTGGAAAAATTTATGTGTCACTGGATCTTAATATACCTCGCAAAGAATAAAGTTTATCATGATCGAAATCCAGTATCGGATGTTGTAACCATGATTCTTGCATTGAGAGAAGTGTGAAATTGCATCCTTTATCTAAAAACAATTATTTCATCTCTGTTCCAAACAAAGAAAATTTGTGAGTTTTAAAACATGTGGTGGTTGGTTTGTGGCATTTGGCTTTTGAAGTGGCCGCTCTTGCACTTGTCATGCTCAACTCTTTTCCAATCCATGATAATATTCATTGAATTGTTATACCTCTAACTCAAAATTCTGACTACTGAGATCCTCAACTCAAATCATATTTCTGTTGTATGATGCTTCTGAGTTTAGCTTCCAATACATCCCTTAGATTTTCACGAGTTTAAAATGGTCAAATCACAATCATCTTGAGTACCTTACTTTTACTTTGAAATGTTGTCTCTGTACATCGACCCTTTGTTTTGCTTTATACCCTTAAAGGAGTTGGTAGCGAGTTTGGAGTCTTTTCTCACTCGACCTGACGTGAATTTGACTCAAAAGACCACAATTTTTTTTTGTTTGATGACAAGGACACAAAAAATAAAAAAAATAAAATAAAAGAAAAAGAAAAAGACAATAGACATCTCGTTTTTTTTCAAAACAAAGAGAAAACTTATCTGAATGTGGAAACCGATTCTGGTGATTATGACATGCATTTTGAATCAAACAACCAGATCTACCCACACCAATCATTACAACTTTTGTCCACTTATTGAGCTTGAAATTAAGTCAATCTTGAACTTGTTCCTTCTTGATAACAACTTTTCTTCGGCTAGTGGCACCTCAATGGATTTTTGCCAACAAGCCTATCTCCTTTTTATTTTTGTCTCAGCTCATAGTCGTCTTATGGTGCCCGGAAGAGTTTTCACCAATAAGACTCTCTCATTTTTTATTTTTTCATCATTTTTTTATTTTTTTTTTATATAAACACCCAAAATATGAAATATTATGTACTCATAACATTTTTAGCCTTGACATTCTCAAAGATTGATTCGAAGGTCTTTCTTTGGTTGTAACTTGACTTTTGGATAGGGTTAAAAAGAAAGGTCGGTATGAGGCTCAAAAATTTATATAACATTGGGTGAAACATACAACTTTTGAAATCGATTCTTTTAAGAAAATAATTTTTGCCCCAGTTTCATTTCATTCTGGGTAATTTAAATTTTCTTCTGGTTAGACCAAACCCCGGAGTAAGACTGCCTACGTATCTTGTCATAGCAAGAATCAGGTCAAACATAGTTCATGAAACATCATTCTTTTGTTTGATTTTGAATTTTTGATTGATTTCTTCTTCTTTTTTTTCAACATTTTTTTTTAATTTGATTCCAAAAGAGGGGTATGAAGAAAAATAAAAGCTCAAAGGGGTAAGCAAAGGTTGATATATTATTCAGATAGTAGAACAAAATGCCTTCATCATTTCAAATCTTTAAAAATGTAAGTACAAAACATACATAACATAATTGTACATGAATATCATACATAATATTTTTTAACTGCATCAGCATTGACCGGCATTCTTTCCATTTTTTCTTCTACATCAGTTAGATATAATGCGCCATTAGGTAACACTTTCTTCACCATGAATGACCCATGCCAATTAGGAGAAAATATGCCTTTGACTTCAATCTGATGAGGTAGAATACATCTTAGTACCAACTGACCAACTTCAAAATGTCTATGACGCACCTTTTTATTATATGCTCGTGCCATTCTCTTCTGGTATAGTTGTCCATGACATACTGACGTCAATCTTTTTTCATCAATCAAGCTTAATTGCTCCAAACGAGTCTTGACCCATTGATCTTCATCAATTTCAGTTTCCACAACTACTCGAAGAGATGGAATCTCAATCTCTGCAGGTATAACTGTTTCAATTCCATACACCAACAAGTAAGGAGTTGCACCAATTGAAGTCCGAATTGTAGTACGATAACCCAACAAAGCAAAAGGTAACTTTTCATGCCATTGTCGGGAACCCTGCACCATCTTACGGAGTATTTTCTTTAAGTTCTTATTGGCAGCTTCTACAGCTCCATTCGCCTTTGGACGATAAGGAGTTGAATTCCGATGCATAATCTTAAATTGCTGGCACACTTCTTGCATCAGATGACTATTGAGATTCGCAACATTATCTGTGAAAATTATCTTTGGAATGCCGAAACGACAAATGATGTTAGAGTGAATAAAATTGACCACCATTTTCTTGGTCACTGACTTGAAAGTCGCAGCTTCCACCCACTTTGTGAAATAATCAATAGCTACCAAGATGAACCTATGTCCATTCGAAGCTTTTGGTTCAATTGGTCCAATTACGTCCATTCCCCAAGCCACAAAAGGCCATGAAGCAGTCATTGTATGCAACTCAGATGGAGGGGAATGTATCAAGTCTCCATGTACCTGGCATTCATGATATTTACGAACGAAATTGATAGAATCTCGCTCCATGGTAAGCCAATAATAACCTGCTCGGAGTATTTTCTTTGCCAAAACATACCCACTCAAGTGTGGTCCACAAATTCCAAAATGTACTTCAGTCATGATTTTTGAAGCTTCTTTAGCATCTACACACCTCAGAAGTCCCAAATCAGGAGTCCTCTTATACAAGATTCCTCCACTTAAGAAAAATCCACTAGACAAATGTCGAATGGTTCTCTTTTGATTACCATCAGCATGTACAAGATATTTTTCAGTCTGAATATATTCTTTGATATCATAGAACCACGACTCTCCATCAAATTCTTCTTCAACCACATTGCAATATGCATGTTGATCATGAATCTGTATATGCAAAGGGTCAATATAAGTTTTATCGGGATGTTGAAGCATCGAAGATAAGGTTGCCAAAGCATCATCAATCTCATTATGAGCTCTGTGAATGTGTTTGAACTTCACTAATACAAATCGTTGACAAAGATCTTGCAAACAACTTCTATATGGTAGGAGTTTCGAATCACGAGTCTCCCAATCTCTTTGGATTTGGTGGACTACTAAATCTGAATCTCCTAATACCAACAATTCTTGGACCCCCATGTAAATGGATAATCTCAATCCCAGGATGCAAGCTTCATATTCTGCCATATTATTGGTACAGTAGAATCGAAGTTGGGCTGTTGTAGGATAATATTGTCCTGATTCAGAAATAAGAACCGTTTTTATCCCCACTCCTTTTATATTAGCAGCTCCATCAAAGAACAACTTCCAGCCCGAATGGCAATTGTCAGAAACAAACTCATCAACATACAATACCTCTTCATCTGGAAAATAAATCTTCAATGACTCATACTCCTCATCAATAGGATTTTCAGCCAAATGATCCGTCAAGGCTTGAGCTTTCATTGCAGTTCGTGTCACATAAATAATATCAAACTCTGTGAGCAATATCTGTCATTTCGCGAGTTTGCCTGTGGGCATAGGCTTCTGAAAAATGTACTTTAAAGGATCCATACAAGAGATGAGGTAAGTAGTATAAGATGACAAGTAATGTTTCAGCTTTTGGGCTACCCAAGTTAAGGCGCAACACGTCTTCTCAAGAAGAGTGTACTTAGCCTCATAAGTGGTAAACTTTTTGCTGAGGTAGTAGATGGCTTGTTCTTTTCTGCCTGTGACATCATGTTGACCCAATACACAACCAAAAGAATTATCTAAAATAGACATGTACAATATCAAGGGTCGGCCTGACTCTGGAGGAACCAAAATAGGCGGATTCGACAAGTGTCTCTTAATTCTGTCAAATGCCTCTTGACATTCTTCAGTCCATTCAACTTTAACATTCTTCTTCAACAACTTGAATATTGGCTCACAAGTTGTCGTAAGCTGAGCAATGAATCTACTGATATAATTCAACCTTCCAAGTAAACTCATCACCTCCGTTTTATTTTTTGGTGGAGGTAAATCTTGGATAGCTTTTATTTTTGAAGGATCTAACTCAATACCACGTCGACTGACTATAAAACCCAAGAGTTTTCCTGACGGAACTCCAAATACATATTTTGCTGGGTTAAGTTTAAGATCATACCTCTGAAACCTTTCAAAAAAATTTCTCAAATCTTTGACATGATCAGATTGCTCTCTCGACTTAATGATCACGCCGTCTATATAAACTTCAATCTCTTTGTGCATCATGTCATGAAACATTGTGGTCATTGCCCTCATGTAAGTTGCCCCAGCATTCCTTAGTCCAAAAGGTATGACTCGATAACAATATGTCCCCCATGGTGTAATAAATAATATCTTTTCCGCATCTTCTGGATCCATAATGATCTGGTGATACCCCACATAACAATCCACAAAAGACGCAAGATCATGTTTGGCACAATTGTCCAACAAAATATGGATATTGGGAAGTGGAAAATTATCTTTCAGACTTGCTTTATTTAAATCACAATAATTAACACACATCCGAACTTTGCCGTCCTTCTTTGGAACAGGGACAATATTCGCCAACCAAGTAGGATACTGGGCCACTCGAATGACTTTGGCCTCAAGTTGCTTCGTGATTTCCTCTTTAATTTTTACACTCATGTCAGTTTTGAGCTTTCTTAGCTTCTGCTTGACAGGAGGAAAAACAGGATCAATTGGCAACTTGTGAACTACCAAATCAGTGCTCAAACCGGGCATATCAACATAAGACCACGCAAAGATGTCTTTATACTCATGCAAAGCTTCAATTATATCTTTCTTTTGTTGTGGTTGAATATGTACACTTATCTTAGTCTCCCTAATATTTTCATGATCTCCTAAATTGATCGCCTCAGTTTCTTCCAAATTGGGATTTGTCTTATTCTCAAACTGTTTGAAATCTTTGCTTATATCCTCAAATGTTTCCTCTTCATCGTATTCAACCTCCTTATTCATTATTTCAAAATTAGATTGGGTTTTTAAATCTGGTTGACAATTCTTCATGCATGTCATATCATTAGAATTGGCATAGAAAGAACTGTATGATAGAAAATAAATAAATAAACATCAGACCCAAAATAAAACAAAAGGAGACTGCACTTTATTAAAAACAAAGCTAGAAAGAGTTTTAACCTAAAATACCAAGGTAAAGGTATGAATTACAATCCTAAAATTATTCAAATTACAGAAAGAAAAATAAGCTACTAAGATTGTAAGAAAAACAAACAAACTACCAAGACTCCTTCATAATAGGGAGAGAAGTGGCCTCCCAATTGTTAAGCTGGACATCAGGGCCGACAAACTGCACATCTGCATTGCTGGTACCTTCCCCGATTTAAACCATATCATCTTCAATGAACATATTCTGAAAAAGATCAATCAACTTTGTACCATCATCATTCATTGATTCTGCAGCAGGTAACTTGGAGGATCCGACATCACTGAATTTGATAAAAGACTCATGAAGTGGCGGTATCGGCTTGGTAAGTGACCATGACTCTTTCTTACGCTTTTTAGCCTTCTTTATATCTTCAGCAGTAGGCTCGTATCCCAAACCAAAAGTACCAAAGTTCTCATAGAGGTTTACCGGATGAACTATGCCTTGCAAAAACATCTCTAGACCTTTTCCTGGTTCAAAATCATGCTTCAATATTTCATTCACTACCATAACAGATGCAAAGAACAATTGTGGTCTTGCGATGAGATTCCCCTCGAGGATATGCTCAACAGCCACTACCTCAGAAGTTCGATGAATTAACACATTCGCAGTATCTGCTTCAATGGAGAAAATAGAGTAGTCTTTATACATGGATAAGTCTCTTTCACCATGGACAACTATCTCTTGCCTATCACATTCGAATTTGACCATTTGATGCAACATTGATGTGACTGCTTTAGCCCTATGAATCCATAGCCTTCCCAATAACATATTATATGAAGCATCAATGTTCAGCACTTGGAAATCCATAGCAAAATCCACAGGCCCGATTGTCAATATGAGTTCTATTTCACCCATGGCATCAGTTTTTTATCCGTCAAAACCTTTGACGCACACATTGTTAGGTCGAATTCTCTCCACATTAACATTCAACTTTTGCAAAGTTGACATAGGACAAATGTTAGCACCTGATCCTCCATCAATTAACACTCGAGTGACGACGGAGTGCTCACATTTTACAGTAATGTAGAGACCCTTATTATGTCCAGTACCTTCCAAAGGCAATTCATCGTCTGAGAAAGTAATCTTATTTGCTTCAAGGATCCTTTCAGCAACTTTTTCCAGTTGATTCACTTTAATCTCACTGGGAACACATGCTTTGTTAAGAATCTTCATTATAGCCTTGCGATGTTCCTCTGAATGTATCAATAAAGACAATAAAGAAATTTGTGCTGGTGTCTTCTTCAACTGTTCTATAACAGAATATTCTGGCAATTTCATTTTCTTTAAAAATTCTTCAGCTTCTTCATCAGTAACAGGTTTCTTGAACGTCATTCGTTCTTCACCGCCTTGTTTATTCTTTCTTAACTCTACTGGAGCATAACATCTTCCAGATCGAGTTAATCTCCCCACTTCATCTACATCTTCAATCACTTCTTTCCACTTGTGCATTACCACAACGCGATCATAATTCCAAGGGACTGCCTTTGTATCAACCATAGGCAGCTGTGACACTGGTTTAATAACAATAGTAGCTACGGGAGCTCCTTTTATGATTAAAAGAGGCTTATTGGATCTTCCGGGAATAATGAGTTTCGACTTTATTTGACTTGACCCAATATTTTCTGAAATCTCTTTCCCCATCACCAAGGGATCATTCGATGATTCGGGTTTCGCTATCACCACCTTCGCTTCTGCAGGCTTTTCTTTCGTCAAATCCACAACATTTGCTGATTTTTCCGAATCAGTTTTAATTTTAATGATCGGCTTAAAAGAAATCATAGCATCTTCGCCACTGAGTATCACTTCGAGCATGTTTGTTTCATTATGATCTGACAGCGGATTTTGATTGACATTTGGAGCACCTGGACTTTCTACCATAATCTGTTGGGTATTAATCAACTCTTGAATGGCTCTTTTCAGATACCAACATTTCTCTGTGTCGTGCCCTAGGGCATCAGAGCAATATTCACATCTTCTAGAATAGTCTAAATTCTTCGGAGGAGAATTTGGGATCCTTCTCTCAATTGGGTTTAGAACATTCATTTTTCTCAGCCTATGAAATAAATTGGTGTAAGATATTCCAATAGGAATGAAATTATCTTCTACCATGTTATCCCTTTTGAATTCTGCTCTAGGTCGAAAATTAGACCTCAGAGGGCCTCTTTGAACTTGCAGGGCCATTGGATGATTTTCGATTGCTGGTGCACGCCACTGCGGGTAAGAAGGAGACCGAGCATATGGTTGTGTATTGTAAATAGGATATTGGGGGGATGGAACGAAATATAATGGATTCTGTGCGTATGGTTGACGCGCACCTCTCCAATTTTGTCGTGGACCTGCCACGACAGTTGCTACATCCTCTTTTCTTTTCTTTCCCCCAAAGCTTCCTGCACCACTTTGAATTGCCTGTGTTGTTGCTTTCAAAGTGGCCTGGCTGATAATCTTTCCCGATTTGATTCCATTTTCTACCATCTCTCCAAATTTGATAACTTCGGCAAATGTGCTTCCGATAGTAGAGAGCAAATGATGGAAATAATTAGGTTCTTGTGCTTGCAGAAAAATATCAATCATTTCAGATTCTTTTATCGATGGTCTAACTCTTGAAGCCTGCTCTCTCCATCTGACGACATATTCTTGAAAACTTTCGGTCATTTTTTTTCTCATGTTGGCAAGCGTAGTGCGATCTGGCACTATCTCAATGTTATACTGAAATTGTTGAACGAAATCTCGAGCCATGTCGTCCCACATGTGCCAACGGGAAATGTCTTGGTCAATGAACCATTCAGAAGCTATCCTTGTAAGGCTTATGTTATACTGAAATTGTTGAACGAAATCTCGAGCCATGTCGTCCCACATGTGCCAACGGGAAATGTCTTGGTCAATGAACCATTCAGAAGCTATCCTTGTAAGGCTTTCTCCAAAGTACGCCATCAATAATTCTTCTTTTCCTCCTGCTCCCCTTAATTGATTGCAAAACTTTTTCAAATGAGCTACAGGATCGCCGTGTCCTTCATATTTGTCAAATTTTGGCATTTTGAACCCTATCGGCAAATGGACATCAGGAAATATACATAAATCCTTGTATGAAACACTTTTTGGTCCACCTACTCCTTACATATTTCTCATACTCTGTTCCAGGCTTCTAACTTTTCTAGCCATCTCCTCATGTTCCTCATTCTTAGAAATCTTCTCAATCACGATAGATGTATCGTGTTGATGAACATGATAAGGTGGATTTTGGTATTTGAAAGTCATTTCAGGAGGATATAACATATCATGATTTGGTTTTTCCATATTCTTCGATACTGTCGGTTGAGTACCCGTAGTAGCTGACGCTACAGAAGTAAAAAGTGAGTTATTTGTGACAGATGGATTTGGTGGGCGCACAGTAGAAGTACCAGCAACTCCAGACATATTAGCAAATGGGCCAAATCCTGGTGGGTAAAATGGATCACTAGTTTGAGCTGTGTCAGAATTTAGATCATTTGAAGTTGAAAGTCCAGGGATTGAAGAAGGCGGGGCTTATCCGTTCAACCAAGCTTGGTACATCTCCGCTATCTGTTGTTTTAATGACTTTATTTCTTCCATTGATGCCACTTCCTGCGAAATCAACTGATTCTGCTCTGCTTCACTATCAGACCGTATACCTTCTCTGCGGGTCATTCTTCTTTTACCCTTGTATCTGGTGTAATATGGATGTGATGTCAGTTTAAACCACAAACCAACCACCAATTACTTTATCTTTCTGTGACCAAGTAGCAAACGGGTGAGTGTTATATATTTAACACATTATAATGTCACGTTATATGTCATGTTTCTATATGTATTTCCCAACCTATCATGGAAGCTTTGTGTTTCATCCCGGCTTTTCTAGGCATATTTTCAAAAGTTATGATCGAACCTTTTGATGGGTTGCCTACGTATCATGCCAGGACATGAATCAGATCTTGCGTAGTTCGGGAGGAATTTAACAAAATTGTTTTGTCTTTTTTTTTAATTATTATTGAAGAAAATAAATAAAGTAAGTGAAGTAAAACATATGTAATATATATAGAAATAAACAGTCAACTTCATTACATTCTATAATATAAATATTACAAAATAACTGACCCAACTCCTAAAATAAAACCTACTAACTGACATATGAAAACTAAAAGACATAATATCTAAACAAGAAGTTTTAAAACTGAAAATGAAAAACTATGACAAAGAAAACAACGATCCATTCAAGGAGATTTCGGTTTAATATGTCCTCCCAAACTCAAATATATGTCCTCCAATGAAGTTGTGAGTCGCTGTGCGAAAGCTGGTACTTGTGCCAAAAAGTCCTCGTAATCCAACTACTGATAATCCAAACCCATTCTGGCAGTATCCTGTGCTACACGGCGGACCTTCCCTCGAAGGGAACTGAAATCCTGATCCCATTCCTGGGCCTGTCGATCTCGGAAATCAACCATCTCTCTTGCACGTTGTTCACGAGCAGAAGCAACCTCCAACTGTTCTCGCAATATTCCTCTTTCACGAATCCACTGAGATCTCTCTCGATCAAATTCTTCTTGCATATTCTTTTCAACTTCTTGAAGTTGTTGTCGGCGAGATGTGACAAGTTCTGCAACGTGTGGCCCCCTAGTGGTAGCAAACTTGATTTGTCCCCGAAGTGCAACCTCAATATCTGCTGACTTAGATTTCTCTTCTGCAAATTCCCTTTGTTGTTCGTCTATTTTTGCCCTGGCATGCTCAAATTCTGCTCTCAAAACTTGGTTAGCTTCATGATGTTCTCGTATGGCTCTTTCAATTCCTATCCTGATTGCAGCTTCCTGATCTATAGGTCCCTTAACCGATCTTTCTGGTCTGACTGGCGGACTCGACTGTTCTTCAAACCATTCACGATAATCTGGGTGCACTTCTCCTTTCTCACGCTCTATGACCATCGTTTCAATCCCCATAATACGGCAACCCTCCCAAATCTGCTGGGCCAAATCTTCTAGAAGTGGAATCTTTAGTCTGACCTCAAATACGAACTCAGTCATGTTTTCCGTTATGGGAATTATTTGATGCCTGCCTAGCTGACGTAGAACCCTCAATGAAACATATGGTTGAACACCTCTAATACCCATTAATAACAAGAATGGACGAATGACAGAACTATATATGACTTGCCTTTAAGGGAACCAATGGAGATTCCAAGTGACTTTATCTGCTGTCAAAGAACGAAAAAGCTTAACCCAATCTCCAATTTCTTTTGGACATTTATATTTCTCAATTCTTTCCTCGTAATCGTTGATGCGATTAAATCGCTCGGGATCGAACCTTGTCAATGTAGGACGTTGATAAAGATGCTCCACAATCCACATCTGTAACAAGATATTACATCCCTCGAAAAAACTCTTTCCCTTCTGACAAACAGTCAGAGCACGGTAAATATCGGCTAGGATCATTGGCACCATAGTGTAATCTTTCTTAATCAGTATCTGTACTACTCCCGCTAAACGAATATTAATTTTTTCTTCTCTTCTCGGGAAGACCATAGTTCCTAAAAAGGCTACCATGAATGCAAATCGTCTGTGAGTTTTCCAAGCCTCAAAACTCCCCTTATTACAAAGTTGTTTACCGTACTTTTCAAACCCCTCTTGCCTTCCGTATCTGTCATATAAAAACTGCAAGGAAACCCAACCTTTTTTCATTGATTCTTCTTTTGTATTTCGTATGTTCATGAGCTTGCAAAATCTGTTTATTGAAATAAGTCTTGGGGCTATAAGTTTCTTCCGATGCATATCCCCATATCCAACATAGCCCGCTATCTCTTCTAAAGTAGGTGTCAACTCAAAATCTGAAAAGCGGAATACATTATTCTTCGGGTCCAGAAATTCAGTAATGCAACAATCACTTCCCTATTAGGGTTGATTCTCATGATACTCGTCAAAAAACCCAAATACTTATGTATCTCATCATAATCGAATGTATCCATTTCGTTCCACCACAACCAAAGCTGCAAAGGGGTACAATCCACAACCTGAAACGGTACACTCCCATCTCTCTTTCTCTTTGAACGCTTTCCACGAACAGGGGGAGACATTTTATAACTATTGACAGGGACATAAGATTAATAAATATCTAGACTTAGACAAAACTTAATTTATTAATTTTGAAAAGAATTTATAACTTAACTTGTAAAACCTAGTGCGACCATTATTTGGACTTAGTTGCAAAGAACAATTTTATCAAAAATCAAAGCGAGAGAAACAAGATTGATAATATTTTTTAAGAAAAACACTTATTTAAATTGACTCTATCAAAAACTTTGTTATAACAGACTTCTAGACAATTTTATCTATATGTTTGAAGACAATATTTCCTAAATACAAAAATAAAATAAAAGGACTTAGAAATAAAGAAAAATAGAATGACCGTTTTATGTATGCAGTTGTATAAAAATTTTAGTCTCACGACCCTAAAGGTTCAGGACTGTTAAAATTGATATATATATTTTTTTTGTAAAAACTTAGCCTCATGATCCCTAAAGATTTCGGGCTGTTAAAATACATATTTTATTTTTATTTATTTGTAAAAACTTAGCCTCATGATCCCTAAAGATTCCGGACTATTGAAATATATTTTTATTTTATTATTATTATTATTATTTTTTTTGTAAAATCTTAGCCTCATGATCCCTAAAGATTCAGGGCTGTTAAAATATATATAAAAATTGGACTTGAGAATTAGAAAAATAATTATGAAAGTAATCATATTTTCAAAATATTCCCCAATAAATCTATGAATAATTTTTCAAAAGATAGGGTCGTATCCTGGGAAGGACTTCCTACGTATCCCACTAAAATGTGAGAATCAGACCCTCGTAGTTCATAAAGATTGTAAAAACTATGTTGTTGTATATTTAATAAATTTCTTTATTTTAAAAATAAAAATTTTCTTTCAAAAATGATTAACTAAATTTGAGAATAAATTAATCTCTCGTATTTTAAAATTGCCTAAAGCCGGTCAACAAATAAATAGTCTTCCAAGCAAATGTCAAAGAGCACGTAGGATGCACATGTTGGTCTTTATAAATTAGGTCACCTGTCCAAGACAGACCCGACCCCTATGATGAGTCCCGCTAAGTCAAATGCATATGATGCAAATAAAGCGGTACCTAATAGGGATAACCAGATTCTGAGTTTTCAGTTTTTCTAAGTTTAAACCTAATAGGGATAGGTGTCTAGACTGACTTACCCGAGAGGACACTCGAGTCGGGGAGAGACAACTTGGTCGGTAGCAGGGAAACACCGCCTTCGTTGTCGATCCGAACCCCACCTAACATGTGTGACTATATCCTTCACCAGGTGCCTTGACACTCCGGTTATCTCAAAAAGAAGGTGAGATGCATATGCTGCATTCCCTCTATCCTATTTCAGAGACTCAGAGGGGGTACGCGAGAGAAGACAATATATAATACAGTTCAAATAATATCAAAGCAGTAAATAAGCGACAATTAGCACATAAGGCCAACAAACACAATATCAATAATAATTAAAGTAAGTATAAGTCAATATAAAAAGCTTGAATTCTTATTAATCTCCAGTGGAGTCGCCAGAGATGTCACACCCCTTTTTTCGCTTGAAGGGATCAAGTCGAAGGGTTTTTCCAATTAAAGTGACGATATTGAATAGGGATTAATTTATTAACAGAGTCGTCACTTGGAATTGAGTTATGGTGTTCCAAGTCACCTTATTGAATCCCTAATCAAAAGAAAATGACTCTTATTTGGTCTGCGAAAACAAAAGACCGGGTAAGAAATTCTGTTGACCGAGGGGAAGGTGTGAGGCACCCCTTGAGTTTCGTGGTTCTAGCACGGTCACTTTTATTGACTTATCTTGACTAAAACTATTTTTGATAAATTATGTTAATAGGCCTTAAAATCGTTCATTTTTATTATACTAAAAATAGTTATTTATGTCTCTTATGTTAAATAAATTGGTAAAATTAATTTTCAAAGTTATATATCAAGGTCCAATATTGCATCCTTAAATTTAAAATGTCTCAAAAAGATGTGTATGCCGCATTCTTAATTGAAATGAATTTTTAAAACGTGCCTAAAATTTATCTAACGCTAAGCATCGCTTTATTTTTTTTATAAAAATTTGTAACAATTTATTTGTTCAAAAGACTACTTAACCTTAAAAATAATATTCAACTAAAATAATTAATTAATTTAATAAATAACTAAACTTTATTAATAATAATGAATAAAATAATACAATTCCTAAAGTTAAGAATATGTTTTATCACTTCAAAATGAATATTACTGCTACTATGATTCTTACTTTAACAAATAAGAGAAACACGTAACAAAATAAATAAAAACACAATACGGATAAGATTTTTAAAAAGGTACATCGGAGGACAAGAAAACTCCGGTCAGATCTGGTTTGCCCATGGTGCGACAGTGATCGGAGATACTACTGGTTGGTCTACCAGCGACGGAAACCGCGGCGATAGTAAAGGTTGGTATCGCGTAGGTTGACGGGAAAGGGAAGAAGGGCAGCGCGGAAGGGAGTCACTGGTTGAGCGACGGGAAAGGGGAAAAGGAAGAGGGTGACGCCGGCGGGTATTCTTCTGGCGGGGAAAGGTGACATCAATTGATCTAGTATGTTTTCGAGATCTTCGATAGAACCGACCATATGGGTCGGATTTTGGTAATTTAATGATGGTGAATGATCAATTCCGGTGAGGAATCCGTTCGGTTTGGATTTTCCATTTACTGATTTCCTCTCCTTTTTATTCCTTATTCTTAATTATTTTTTATTTGATTTGTGTACTTGAGAAATTGTGAATATGTACATGAAACAGTAAGGACGTAAAATCTGTGTAATGTGTATGAATATATGTATACAATATATAATCGAACTGTGATTATTTTAATTGACATGATATGACTGTATGTATATGAAACTATCTCCATGTACAGATATATTCAGTATCATAATTACATAACTTATAATGACAAAAATTTATCAATTATTCAATTACACATATTAAAAATGCAGAAAATTATTTAAACATTTTTATGTATACTTTCACACAATGAAATTTATATATAAATAATTTAGATTCGAATAAAAACCTGTAATTGATTCGAACAGAGTATTGAAGCAAGATATAATCGTCAACCGAAAACTTGAACACAATCCCAATTTCCACTTCACACTTTTTCTCTCTTTATTTTTTTTTTTATTTATTTATTATGATATTGTGGATGATGAAGTACGTAGAATCCTCTCTTATTTTTCTTCTGTTTTTTCTCTCAGATTTATTTTCTTCTCTAGTTTTCTTTCTGTTTGATGATGAAAAATGTCTGTAGGAAATAATAGTACGTAATCTGTCTGGGGGGTGGGATTCCTTTTTATAGTGGGGTTCTTTGGGGGAAACAGTTAAAAGCAGATAAGGAGAGGGGGGGAAATTTAAAATTTTAAAAAAATCTTTTCCCTCTTTTTTTTTTTTTTTATATATATATAAATATTAGTAATAATAATAATAATAATAAAATAAAATAAAATAACAATAATAATAAATATAATAATAATTAATTAATTTTATTTTTAACAAAATATAATAACAATTTATAAATAGACAAAAATAAATATAATAAAATAATATTAAAACTATTAATTTATTTATTAAAATTTATAAAAGAAAATATCTATTTTTAAAATAAAAAATAAATAAATAAAACAAAAATCAAAATAATATGTGATTAAATATAAAAATATAATATATTTAATATCGATAAATAAGTTAAAATTTAGGGAGGATAGAAAAAAATCACGTGTCTACGGATATCATAGTCTTTCAGCAGCTCAATCCACCTGCGCTGCCTCAAATTAAGCTCCTTCTGGGTCATAATTTACTGAAGACTGCGGTGATCAGTAAATATCTCACAGCGGACCCATTCAAATAATGCCTCTAAATCCTAAGCGTAAATACTATCGCTGCCAACTCTAAGTCATGAGTGGGGTAGTTGCGCTCATGCACCTTCAACTGCCTCAATGCATATGCAATAACATGGCCACGCTGCATCAGAACATATCCCAAACCAACACCAGATGCATTGCAATAGACAGTAAAACCCTCGCCCTCAACAGGAAGAGTCAGAACAGGAGTTGAAGTAAGCAAATCCTTGAGCTTCATAAAGCTTGCCTCACAACTCGCAGACCACTGAAACGGAACCTCCTTCCTGGTCAATCTAGTCATAGGGGCTACAACATAAGAAAAGCCCTCAATGAACCGCCTGTAGTAACCTGCCAACCCAATAAAGCTGCGAACCTCAGAAGGTGACGTAGGCCTAGCCCAACTACGAATAGCCTCAATCTTGGCTGGGTCCACCATAATACCGTCCTTGGACACTACGTGCCCCAAGAAAGCTACAGAGTCAAGCCAAAACTCACATTTTGAGAACTTGGCATAAAACCTGTGGTCTCTCAAAGTGCGAAGTATAGTCCTCAAATACTGCTCGTGCTCCTCTTTACTCCTCGAATATACCAGAATGTCATCAATAAATACTATCACGAAGGAGTCCAAATATGGCCTGAACACGCGATTCATCAGATCCATAAAAGTTGCTAGAGCATTGGTCAACCCAAAAGACATCACATGGAACTCATAATGACCATAACGAGTCCTGAAGGCTGTCTTAGGGATGTCCGCAGCCCTAACTCTCAACTGATGGTAATCGGACCTCAAATCAATCTTAGAAAACACCGCCGCACCCTGAAGCTGATCAAGCAAATCATCGATGCGAGGCATAGGATACTTATTCTTCACAGTAACCTTATTCAACTGCCTGTAGTCGATACACATACGCAAGGAGCCATCTTTCTTCTTCACAAACAAAACTGGAGCACCCCAAGGAGATACACTCGGTCTAATAAATCCCTTACCTAGAAGATCCTGAAGCTGACTATTCAGCTCTTTCAACTCAGTAGGAGCCATAGAATACGGAACCATAGAAATAGGTCGGGTGCCAGGCTCGAGGTCAATAATAAACTCTATATCACACTCAGGAGGAAGGCCAAGTAGATCGATCGAAAATACATCAGAAAACTCACGAACAATAGGGACAGAGTCAAGTGGGGAACTCTCGACACTAATATCCCGAATATATGCAAGAAAAGACTCACAGCCCCTCGATATCAGTCTCCTAGCCCGAATGTATGAAATAATCCCCATCAGTGTGCGGCTAACAGAACCCTGCCACACAACTAGGGGTATGCCAGGCAAAGCTAAAGTAACGGTCGTAGCAAAATAATCCAAGACCGCATGGTAAGGAGACAACCAATTCATGCCTAGAATCACGTCAAAATCTACCATATCTAGGACAATAAGGTCAATATGAGTATCAAACTCCCGAATAGTGACCAAACAAGATCTATATACCCGATCCACTACTAAAGAGTCACCCACTGGGGTAGCCACACGTAACAGCACAGATAAAGACTCTGAACATAAACCCAGTCGCGATGCAAAATAAGTAGAAACATATGAAAAGGTGGAACCTGGATCAAACACAACAAAAATTGGCTATTGGAACACGAAAATCGTACCTGTGATCACAGTATCTGAAGCCTCAGCCCCTGATCTACCTGGAACAGCATACAAATTACCCTGTCCACTACTAGATTGGGTACCTGCCCGACCGCCTGCCTACCTCCCTGCAGACCACCTCTAAAACCCTGGGAACCACCTCCACGACCCTGTACACCACCCCTACCTAACGACGGCACTGATCTGATCGACGGCACTGATCTGATCGACTGCACAGCGAGAACTGAAGGCTCAATCATCCTACGTCGAGGACACTCACGAGCGAAGTGACCAACAACTCCACAATCATAACATACCCCGGGCACCCTGCTCTGACTAGAAGGTCCAACGAATCCAGAATGACCACCCCTACTCGACGATCCTGACTGAACAGCCCTCTACGGCTGGCTGCTACTCTGACCACTGGAACTATAATAGACGGGCTGACCCCTATCGAATATCTGAAGCGATGCCTAAACTGGCCGACTAGGCTGACCCTGATACTGAGAAGGTTGCTGATGAGGGTACCGACCGTGAAATCCTCGGACTGAGGACTGTGAACCACTGTAACTACCCTGGTAGCGTGGTCTATTATCGCTGCCCCCTTGGGCCTCACGATCCATCTCCTCTATGGAATAAACATGCTCGGCAATCTCCGAAAAAGACTTCCCTGAAGTCACCAAACTCTGAGTAGCCCTACAGAGTGACAATCTCAATCCCCTAACAAAGCATCGAATCCGCTCGTACTCCGTATCCAGAATCATAGTTGCATGTCAGGCTAACTCATGAAACCTCACCTCATACTCCGCCACAGTCATGGAACCCTGTCTCAATGCGGTAAACTCATCGCGGAGACGCTCACGCACGCTACAAGGCATATACTTCCCCAAGAAAGCTTCGGAGAACTGAGTCTAAGTCACTGGTAGAGATCCAGCTGGCCTAGAATCAAGATAACCTCTCTACCACCTTCTTGGTGTTGTGTCGAAAAGATAAGAAACAAAGTCTACTCCTCGCGCGTCAACCATCCCTAAATTCCGCAAACGCTCCTCGCAACTGGGTAGGAACTCATAAGCATCCTCTCCCGGGGTCCAGGCAAACCTGGGTGGAGTCAATCTCAAAAATCGATCCAACATCTTTTGCTCCTCTGCAGACATAAGTGGCTGGGCTACTGCCGGCTGTGGGACTACTGGTGCTGGCGAAACCTCTACCCTAGGCACCGCTACCGCAGGCTATGCCCCTAAATCTACACCACCCTGTCCTGCTGGATGAGCTCCCACGATCGGTGGACCACCAACTAACCCCAATAACTGAACTAATGTATCCCGAATAACCGAAGAAGATATAAAGCCGGGTGGAGCCTGGGCTGCCCCTTGGCCCACCTTCTGATATGGCGGAATACCTGGAGCTATCTCAATCCCCAGAGCTATAACAGGATTAGGTGTTGGATCCCCGACCTGATCTCGAATAGGGGCTTCTGCTCTACCCTTTCCCTGATATCTGGGTCGACCTCGACCCCAAGATAGAACTCTAGAAGTGGACCCGCGGTCCCTACCCCCTGCTCTCAAACCTCGTGTCCTAACCATCTGCGTAAAGAGTGAACCAATAAAAAGATTACAACCAACCCAGACTCAAAGCACAAAATGGATCAAGAAAATGAGATTTTTTTCTTCCTAAAAATGCTCTGTAGCCTCCCAAGGATAGGATACAAACGTCTCCGTACCGATCCGCAGGACTCTACCAAACATCGGCTCTAGTACTAACAATACCAGTGTGACCTATGCTCTGATACCAATTTGTCACGACCCGATTTCTCAAGTCGTGATGGCGCCTACCTTATCCCACCAGTAGGCAAGCCAAACCATAGCCCGGAATGATAAGTAATGGGCTAATAGGCAGAGACAAAATAAAAGATCGCGTATGATAATAACAACCACAATAATAAGTGAAAACTAAGAAGAAAACATATGTATTATATCAAAATGAGAGGAGAAAAAAAAACCAACTATACAAATGAATCCCTCCCAAGACCTGATAAGGTCAGTACTAGAGCCACTACTAACAGGTACCCAGAGTACTAGACAAAAAAAATCTAGAATGTACACAAGTAGTCTCGAGTGAAAAAGATTAACTAGAGTAGATAGAGGAGTATCAGCCTCGGACGACAGTAAGCTCACCCCGCTCTAAACCAGCACTGAAAGGTAGGAACCACGTCAATGCCGACTGCTAGTACCTGGATCTGCATCAGGAAAAAGATGCAGAAGTGTAGTATGAGTACCAAGAACCACGGGTACTCAGTAGGCATCATCGGCCGACTGAGCTTAATACAGAAAAGGTGCAACTACAATGCAAGGACGTAATCTGAGTTATTAGTAAATAAGGATGGAAAGGTAACCAACTACCAAGCTATGCAACAGCTGTAAAGGAATAAACTTGTGCGAAACAGTAAAAATAATAATAATACAGTAATAACAAATAAATCAAACATAACCTAACTGAGCTCCCATAAGCCCGCTAGGCACACTGAAGAAGACAATTAACCCAACTGTACCCCCATAAGCCGGTGGAACACACAAGTGATGAGAGTAAACATAAATAATCAGATGCCGGACTCGAACCGAAACTCAGAGTAACCCCAACTATAATCATATGCCGGACTCGAACCGGAGCTCATAGTAACAATAATAGCCAAATGCCCGACTTGAACCGGGACTCATAGTAACAATAATAGTCAAATACCGGACTCGAATCGGGACTCATAGTAATCATAATAATCAATTGCCGAACTCAAACCGGAATTTATAGTAACCATAACCCACCGATAATATTAAAATCCATTCCATATTATAACAATGTCAATGTCTAAATAATCATCCACCAATTTTAAAAAGGTCTAAATTAAAGATTTTGCAATTAAATTTTATGTCCCAAAGTGATAGGTGCTATATTATATCGAAAGGTAAAATACCAAAATCTACTACAACGGGGTCCCAATCCGAATAAATAAGACAGTTTATACATATCAAATAACACGTATCTACAAGCACTTATCCAAAGCTAACATAATGGTTAACATTTTCGGTAAGTAAGCTCAATCTAAGAATAGGGTAAACCTAACCTACCTGGATGTCAAAGCTATAATATCTTTTTGCGAAGCCTTCAAATAATATCCCGCTAGAACCCAAATTTATTTATGCATATCTAGCAATCCAAAATATTTACTTTATGATATGAAAGTTGATCGAATAATATAATATAGAAGAGAATATATTGAACTTTAAAATGGCAAAAACCAAACCTTTCAAGAAAAAAAAGCTAAAGTGGCAGTGAAAGTTTGAAAAAGTTGCCTTCAGTTTTTTTTTTTTTTTAAATGAAACTACTGCCAAGCATATATGTCGCATATATGTCTATATATAGATATATATAAAAGAAGAAACTTAGTAAAGTGGACACATGTGCGGCTGGCACCAAGCAATATGTTGTTGTCCACAATCCTTCCCACACGTGTGGTGGTAATTAGCCACAAGTAATAATTTTCTACACCGCGTACATATTCAGATATTGTATAAATTCTTGATAAAATAATTATAATATTTGGAATATATCATAATTATTAGAAAATTATTTCTAACAAAATCTCTATTATATAATAATAATATTTTAACATTTCTAAAATTACTATCTCCACCTAAAATATTAATAAATCATAAAAGTCCATTATAAAGTGAAATAAATATATCGTCACTTAAAGAATTTTATCAATATCGAAAATGTACTATAAGGGTACTAAATTATATTCCTATCAAATGCCAAATTAAATTAAATAAACCACAAAACGTTTAGATAAGTAAAATGACCGTACAGGTCATTACAATCTCGATCCCAATCATAGTGGCTAGACTCGTCCACCACAAGATCTCTACTGATAAGCACCTTCTTCGTACGAATATTAAACACTTTGTACCCTTTTGCAGTTGTGTTATAGCCCAACAAAATACAAAGTTCTGCCTTGTTGTTCAATTTTCCTCTTTTAGCATCTGGAATATGGGCATAACACACAGAACCAAATACTTTCAAGTGCCTCGAAGACGGCTTTATACCTTTCCATGCTTCAAATGGTGTCATGTCTTGAAGTGCTCTAGTTGGTAATCTGTTAAGCAAATAGACTGCGGTAGTGACTGCCTCAGCCCAAAAACATTTGGGTATCTTTTTTTCTGTTAGCATACATCTCGCCATCTCCACTACAGTTCTGTTCTTTTCTCAGAAACCACATTTTGTTCTGGAGTATAGCTCACAGTAAATTGTCGTTGAATGCCCCACATCTTTACAATACTTGCTGAACTGATGCGAAGTATATTCAGTTTCATTATCTGACCTGATATACTTCAATAGGCAGCCACTCTCCCTTTCTACCATAGCCTTGAATTCTTTAAAAATAGAAAACACCTGAACTTTGCTAGTTAAAAAATAGACTCATGTCATTCGAGTTAGATCATCTATAAAGAGAATAAAATATTTATTCTCACTCAAAGAAGCCGTCCTTATTGGTCCACATATATCTGTATGAACCAACTCTAGCTTTTCTTTCTCCCTCCAAAGACTTCCTTTAGGAAAGGATTGCCTATGCAATTTACCAAATTGACATGACTCACAAATGTCTCGGCACATATCAATTTTGGGTACAACAAGCACCATACCCTTGGATTGCATATACACCAATGAACTAAGCTTGTAATGACCGAATCTTTTGTGCCAAAGCCAAGTAGCACTCATTTCAACATTGAAAGAGCAACTTTCAGCAGAATAGCATGAAATTGGACAGGAATTGCCAATCATGCTAATTTTAGCTACTTCACAACCTTTAATATCATAAATAACACATTTTTAATCCTTAAAAGTAAGTGAATAATTATTTTGAAGCAACTGAGCAACACTCAATAAGTTTTGAGTCAGTCTTGGCACATAAAGAACATCGTTTATGATTTTCATACCTTCATTCGTAGGAAATTTCACTGATCCTCTTCCCTGAGCTTACACCAGTGTACCATCTCCAAGCTTCACTTTGGTCCTATCAGACCTGTCTAGGCGAACAAACAGATTTTCATCAACTGTCATGTGTCTTGTTCTCGCACTATCGACATACCAATTATATCGATCAACACGTGATGTGTGCGAAGCCATGAATACCTCTTCCTCTATTTTTTCAACTTGGTAATCTTCTGTAAAATTTACTCGTTGGGAAGACTGACCACTTTGAGTTTGGTTTTGCCTGCAATACTTCTCAATATGCCCATACTTCTTACAGTATCTGCATTGAATTGGAGACCTCTTAGACTTCTGCCAATGGTTTGTTTTTTTACAAATACCACAAGGTGAAAAATTATCTCTCCTCGATGATTCACCTTGGTATCCACCAGATTTCACCTCTTCAGAGTGTTCTAAAGAGATTTTTTGTAACACCCCATATTCAAGTACGTGTATTGGCGTATTCAAGTACGTGTATTGGTCTTATTTATATGGAATTAATTTTATATTTTATTTATACCGGAATTTTCCCGTCGATGGTTTCATGCGAATGTTATTGAATAAGATTTCCAATGATATAAAGATTTCCAAAAATGGATAGGTTTCGGATATAATCGAGCACGTTCGAAACTATAAAACGGTGGCCGGGATATTTGGGAATAGTAAATGTGCAGGAAAATTTCCTGCACACAAACTACTGAGGCCAGCCGAATTTTTGGGTCAATTTTGAATGATCATAACTCCCTTAATATAATGAACTGGGAGAGTTGAGACCTATGAAAAGAAATATTTTTGAGTCTTCTTTCCAATTCAATTGGTTTCATCCAAATCCAACGTTTGAGTAAGGAGTTATACTCGTTTTACTTCAGCCTATCAAAATAGATTTTTAGGGTCAACTTCAAACGACCATAACTCCGTGTACAGGACAAACTGGGTGGCCTACTTTATATTAAATGAAAGCCCTTTGAATTATCCTTCCAACGATACCAATTTCACCCAAATCCGATATCGGAGCAAAGAGTTATGGTCGATCTACTTTAGCTTATCAAAACAGTCCACCAAAGGACAGATTTGACATTATTTAAATTTTAAAGGCATTTTGGTCATTTCCTATTATATTATGGACGGGAATATGTGTATATATACATGTATATGAGTTCAAAAACTCATTTTCATCATCAATCATTGAGAAAGAACAAACCCTAGCCAAATTTGACCTTTAAATTACTTTTGATTCAACCGTAGAAATTCCAAAGTAATCCGATAACTGCGTTTGTCATCTCGAGAGCTTCGAACGATACCTATTATTTGTGAAAACAGTATTGCATAATCAAGAGGTGAATTCTAAGGTATGAATATTGTTTGCCTTTGTTCTTTTCCATATGTATATGTGTGATAGAGGATTATATGTATTGGTTGTTATTGAAAGGTGATGGAAATAGGGTTATGGACTATTTTGCATAGTTTGGTTGTATTGAATTGTGGAAGGTGGATATGGTAATTGAGTTATGGAAGGTGGATATGGTGATATACTATTGAATTGATGATTATTTATGTCTATGGCTCAATTTGGTTTAATGGATTGGTTGGAAGGATAAATGAATCCAAACTTGATATTGGAGGATGTTGTATGAATGTGCATGGCATGTGAATGTAATTGAAGTATAAGAGGGTTAAAGTGATACCCTTTATGGTGTAATTAAGGCTTACTACTTAACCACTAGTTTGGTGAATTCAAATAATTGAATTGTGACGTTTGGTTGCTAATACTAGATTGCTATATATGTTCATTGTAGATAAGTAATCCGAAAAGACGGGAAGTCCATTTGGGACTAGTATTGAAGGTTGACAGTCAGGTATGTAAAGCATACTCTATACCATATCTTTGGCATGAAAGTGAACAATTGTTCTATTAAGAAAGTTTCCAAAGTTATTCAATAACATGTGATCCATAATGGTTTTGTATGATGTCCTACGTTACCAATGAACTTGTTTCCACCCTACAAGATGTCAAGACATTCCAATACTTACTTGTTTTCCAAATCTTACATGTTTATTGCACTAATGAATGTCAGAAGGTATCCGATTACTCAAACAAGATCCATGTGCTATTAATGACTCAAAAACGTTTCATTGATATACCAATAAGTTCCTACTTCATTGTTATGGCATTGATGACTCCAAAACACTTTATTGATGTGCCAATGAGTTCTTACTTCATTGTTATTGCATTGATGGTCTATTTATATGTCTCTTATTGATGTATCATTGTTTCAAAGTATCAAAAATACGGTGGCGACCGAAATAATAATCTCAAAGATTAATTGAACTAAGTGATGGAAGTTCTCTCTTATCTGGTGGTATCCCAGGGACATAAGCCTATCATGGGTCGATCCCTATTTATGTGTTTATGGGTGGTATCCCAGGGGAATAAGCCTATCATGGATCGATCCCAGTTGATATGTACTGGAGGCAGCCTAATGGTCACAGTACAGTACAATAATGATTACAAAGATGATAAGAACGAAGGTAAAGTGATTGAATAAATACAATGTACAGGTTGCCACAAGTTCTAGTAAGTGTGGTCCACTCCTATTACGATTTATTCACTTGTTTCTGATTTCTATTGAGCTCCTATATCATATATGATTAGCTACAACTTTACATACTCAGTACATATTTCGTACTGACGTCCCCTACGGGGGACCTGCATTTCATGCTGCAGGCACAGGTACCTCAGCTCATACACCGCACAAGTAGGAGCCAGGATATCCAACTGCTTTTGGTGAGCTTCAGTTTGCTTCGGGGCTTTCCGTGTCATATCCAGTCACTTTTGGTATTGTATAGAAGTTAGTTATATGGCGGGGTGTGTCCCGACCTTAGTTAAACTCTGTGTATTGTCTAGAGACTTTGTAGATCTAATGTACAGTCAAGGTGGTGTTTTGTTAATAGACGTGATGGCTCCAACGGCCAAGTATTGTATATACATATATATGTGTGCTCGAGCTTATACAGGTGATTATTTCCTTTTAGATGCGACATGATGTTATTCGAATTTCGGGTTGTCATAGAGGTATGCATGGGAAGTATAAGGTTATGAGTTGGTTCTCCCGGGCCTCCTCGGTTACGGGTGCCAGTCCGCCCCAATAGGATTTAAGGCGTGACACTTTTTTGCCTTCCTTTTGTTGCTTGAATTTATGCCCTACTTGAAAGACATCTTCGACTGTCCCTTCGCTTCTCATGGTTACCCATTGCTCTTGGATTTGCAATGTAGAGATCAACTCAGCTATTGAAAGAGTAGTCAAGTCACAAGACTCTTCAATAGCTGAGATTTTTGATTCAAACTTGTTCAGAAGGCTGGCCATGATCTTCTCTACAACCTTCTGATCTGGAAAGTTTTCACCAAGTATCCTTATTTGGTTCACAATATCCATCAGCTTGAAAGAGTATTCTTTCACACTATCCGAATCCTTCATCTTCAAGAGCTCAAACTCCCTCTTCAAAGCTAAGACCTTAACGGACTTAACTCTGTTGCTGCCTTCAAACTCCTCCTTTAGCTTATCCCAGGCTTCTTTGGTTGTCTCACAAGCCATAATCCTTGTAAACATCACTTCCGTAAGGCTTGAATGTATGCAAGTGAGAGCTCTTGGAGATCTAGTCACCAACTCATCATACTTTTTACTATCATTGAGAGTTGGATTGTCTCTCAATGGCTGGACAACAGGTTCTCCTCTCTCAACGACATCCCACAAGTTGAGAACCTTCAAATAAATCTTCATTTTAATGGCCCAAATATGATAATTCTCCCCGAGAAAATCGGAGGACCTGTTGTTGGTTGATTTTCTGGTGCCATATTTTTCAGCAAATAGATCCAAGAAAAAGGAGCTAAAATTAAGATGAGCCAATCAACAAAAAAACAGATTCAGATCCCGTAAGAAATGGGCTCCGATACCATGTCAAAAAAAGGGGAATTGGAAAACAACAAGTTGAAACAGTGAAAATGATGCAGCTGTAAATTGCTACAAAAGAGACTGCAGTGAAGAGAAAAGTTGAAACTTTTTTTTTCTTTGTTTTCTATTTTTCTGGATGGTTACAAATGCACAATGTGCCTCCTATTTATACTAGTCTATGGATAATTTTAGATATCCTTCATCTACAAGAAAAATCTGGTGATCATTATCTTCTACTGCTCTAAAATATCTAGATAATTCTACAAGATATTTCTTCAAGATACTACACTAGGATATTCTTGAAGAACCTATTCCAAAAAATATCTAATATCTAGGAGCTTCAAGAGAAATCTTATTTCCTAACAATATCTTCCCTTGTTAAATCATTAGAGAAAAAGATAGGATACAAATCATCAAAACAAGAAATCAAATAGTTGAAGTTTCTTTTGGCTGCTGATGTCTATGAAAATTGAGAACACAAATGTCAAAGTAATGTAGCTTCTTAATTTGCAAGTATTAAGAAAAACAACATACTCAGTGAGGACAATTGTTGCATTTTTGCCCTTTCTTACTTGTCCAAAAGATGATTTGAATTATCTAATTCAACAGCCCTTCAACATTATTAATAGCAAAGAAAACTAAGTTACCTAACATGTACAATAGATGAAGTTACAAACTTTCAATTACTCTCAAACTCTATCATATCAAAATACACAAATAAATTGAGCAAAAATGAAATAACATAAGATGCCAGAGATACTTTAAATAGCAAAAAGATCAGAAGACTGATTATTTGGATACATCACGCCACTGAAATTTGTCCTAATAGATGATATATCTCACCAAGCTAATATAAAGTTTTTGTGATGATGTGAATCCACAGATTCATACGTTGCTTTCGTCCTTTCCACAGTCATTTTTGGTTGTTTCAGTAAGCTAACCAGCTAGAGGATTCATCAAACTCCCAAGGAACAACACCACACCAGTAGATTCATCTCTTATAAGGAACATGAACGGATGGTCCGCGACAAAATCTACTGGCTTCTCGATAGTCAAGGGCATGGTCATCAACATAGTCCCGGTAACAGCTGCAGCTTCGGTTCCTTCCTCATTTACCTCAATGAAGGACTTGTGGAAAACTTGCGAAACCGACAGGTTCTCAGGAATAGGGGAGTTAACCATCTCAGTGAGATCACCATCGCAGAAAGGCAGCGTTAGGCCAAGTCCCTTTAGAATGTTGGAAACTTCAAATCCAAAAGTTATTTTGAATTTAGGGACAAGAAACTGGCCCAGACGAATTTTTCTAAACGGAACGTGGTGATTTAAGAATCCAGGTTCTGAACTGATTTTATCCACTAAAGCTGGTAATCCATCATGTGCATCTGGGAGAATGAAATACATTGAGAAGCGACGTGTATTGGTACCCTGTTTATAAGGAAGCCTCAACACTTTAAAGCCATTAAACGCTCCTACGTACTGCTTCTTCTTGCTTGTCATGAAGGGTGCTCGAATAGACCCTCCATTGAGGAGATGGAATTCATGATCTTTTGTTTCTGAAGCATCGAACTTCTCATTCCATTCTCCTTTAAAATATAGTGCATTAGCCAATATCAGCCTTGTCATGTTGTTCACTGAGCCACGAGGAAGAAACTCTTTGATGAGATCATTTGTCTTCGTTTTAGCCCACTGATTGACTTGATCGACAACCTCAGCAGCCTTCATCAAATTGTCAAAAAACAAAAACGGTTAGTCACATATATATATGCATACTTCATCCAATAATTTCTTTTCCAATATAGCCAAGGTCATACATAACTATTTTTTCCCCTCGTTCTTGCCCGCTTATCAAATACTCACCCGATTTCAATTAGTTTGTCCGGCTTTTACTTGACACGGAATTTGAAAAAGTAAAGATCAAAATTGTTGGGGTCGAAATTGAGAGGCGTGCGGAAGCTAGTAGGTGCAAACTATGAGACGATAAATAAGATGACAACAAAAAATAATACTAAAAACATAATTTTATTATATGATTTGTCCAATTGACCTACATATCTAATATTAAAAAAAATATTAAAAAATATTAAAAAACATAAAACAAACGAGAGAGAAAATCTCACCCCTAAAAGACTATATTGTGGATACTAATGTCCTCAAATATGAAAAAAAAATTATATTTTTCGTTCATAAAAGTAAAAATAATTATGATAACTTTTATTTTTCTTCTGAGAAAAAGTAAAACTTAAATCTAATAAAAAAATTAGGACAAAAACCTAAAAAAAAAAAAATGTCCTTTAATATTGTGGTGTTAAATATACTGTATAAAAAGTTAGGATTAAGGAATTGCCAAAAAGGAAAAAAGATATTTTTTTTAAAATAAACTAAAAAAAAAAGAAAATAAGACAAACAAATTGACATGGAGGAAGTAATAAAGGCCTAACCTTGTTCATGAAATCAACAGACTCTGAAGCAGCCTTATAAACATCATCCGCAACTTGCTTGAAAGAAGGTTTGAAAGGCAACGTTTGTTCGATCCAAATACCATTAGCAACAGACAGACGTGGACCTCCATTTGGACTGCCATCAACAAAGACGGTGTTGACAATTTGTGAATAAAGCGAGTTGAGTTCATCGATAGATTTGGACTTGAGGAAACAGAGAAGCTGATCCTGTGTTGGTCCCTTAGAGCCAGCAGCAATGAGGCCAAGAACTATTTGTATTGAGAGCGGAGAGAGCACAAGGTTGGTATCGCCATTAACCTCTTTTGAGAAAACGTGCTTAGAGAGCATGAAAGTAACGTCTGTCTGGTTGGTGATTGACTCCCCCTGGAGATCCATATTTGCACGCGAACGAGAAGAAGAAGAAGAAGGAGGAAGACTAGTGAGTATGAATGATCACAAAGTTTAAAGTTTTGCAAGAACTTATATACTATTTTGTTACTTAACAGGTTGGGTTTTGAATTTAAATTGATTTCCCAGTGAAACACATATAAACAAATGGCGACCGATCGAATAAACAAAATGCTTTGTTGTAAGGCTTTTAATTCTCTAAAGATCACTTTCATATTACACAGAAGGAATCAATGAAAGAAACACGTAGCACCGACTTTCCACAACAAAATCAATTTACTTGACACAGTTTGATTTGACATAAATTTAAAAAAGAAATAAAACTTTTGAAATTTATGGTCTAAACACTTCTTAACCAGGGATGGATCTATTAAGGCTCGTGAGGATGACACGTCACTCGAAAACTTTGACGAAAACTCTCTCTTTATATATATAAGTATATATACACTGATATATTAAAATAAAAAATCTGTCACCCACAATACCAAATTGATATTTAGCGCAGGTGGTAAGGTGTGCTTGTTGTTTCCCAAAGATCGCGGTTTCTACACTAAAGTGATATCTAGTGCAAGTGGTAACCTGTAATTTTTAGTGGCACTAAAGGTTGTGGGTTTGACCTTTGCTAGCAGCAAAAGTCATTTTTGCTTTATGTTTTGCATAATAATATGTTAATTACAGTTGACTTAATTATATAATTAATTATTATTATTGACTGTTTTTTAAAAAAAATTTAGTTGTTAAAAGATAATTTATCCTCTCTCATCCAACTTAGCAAAAATCATTTTTGCTAGTGCAAGCATAATTATGTTTTTCATAATATTATGCTAATTACAGTTGACTTAATTATACAATTAATTATTATTTTTGACCGTTTTTAAAAATTTCTTTAGTTGTTAAAAAATAATTTATTCTCTCTCATACAACTTAATAAAACCCTATGTTATTCTCTCAATTTTCAAAACACGATTTCACCTCTATTTCTTGACTTCTGAACACTAATTCACTTGGCACCTAAAGAGTCCGGCTCTGTTCTTAACCATTGCGTGATGTGGGAAGCTTTTTTTTCTTTTTAAATTAATTAAACCGTTTCTAATTATAGAGATGTGACATCTTTTTAGCGCGGACTAACATGAATTGGAAGAGTAGTAATTGGTACTATTGATTGAGATGAAGAGAAGTTGCTAAATGGTAACAAGTCAACAACACAAAGTTACGCGGAGAAGGAAACAAGAGCATGTCCCACCAGGACTTGACATTTTTAATTTTAGTCATTGTGTTGTCTTGATCAAATCAGTCAGGGCCATGTGGGTGTTTATATTGTACGTACTATATACTATACTCTTTCCGTTTCGGAATAAATAAATTGTTGGAAGTATTTATTGGTGTTTCAAAATAAATGTATCATTGAATTTTTTTCTAAATTTACCCTTATGATTTGACAATCAATTAATTTTTGAAAAGGTATTACTAGGTCAGCTTTTTCTTTTTTAGAGGAAAAAATGAAAAGTTATGTTAAATTTATGTATTTAATATTTTTTTCTTAATCTGTGTGTCAAAATCCAACAATTCATTTATTATGAAATGAAGGGAGTAATATATAAAGAAGAATCAGCACAAGAAAGAGAAATGACATGTTTTTTTTCTTGGAGGTAGAGGAAGGGGAATAAGGAGAGTATTACAACGTGGAGAATTAAATCCTCTCATTAATAAGGTGGAAGTTCACGTAGTCACCAACTAAACTACTTAGATTCTTCGAGAAATAACATGTTATCTTCGGAATCTTGGAAACTTCAAACTCAAAAGATGTTCTAAAAATTTTTTGGATTAGGAACATAAATTTCACAATATTGTATTTGATTTCTAAAATTGCTAGTACTTGCAAAAAAAACATTGCAAACTTAGTAAGGACCCTTTATTCTATCTGCTTTTCTTCATTTAACCAAAGTTAATTCTAGTTACCAATCTCAAGAGCCTTCTATGGATGTTCTAGAGTAAATTCTTAAATTTCTCTTAAAACTCTACATCACGTAAAAATACATAAACACGGTGAAAGCAGGAGTGAAGCTACAACTATTCAAGGGTGTGCAAATGAACATCCTTTGTCGAAAAATTATACCATGTATGTAGATTAAAATTTATAAAATAGGGACATATAGCTTCGATTGCACAGTCTTGACATTGTTAGAGCCTTTGGCTCAGTGGTTAAGGCTGTGCAAAAGCGCTTCAATTCTCAAGTGAAGCCACCAGCTCTCTTTTTTATTCCTATTAATTCTTCATTCTTCAAGCTCTTTCTTTTTAGGGAAAAAACTCAAATATGTTATTGAACTATCAGAAATGACTTATTTATGTCATCTGTTAAAAGCTGGGCTCATTCATGTCATCACCGTTACAAAACTGACTAATCCATGCCATTACTTTTAACAGTCGGTTTTTAGAAAACAACTTTGCCACGTGGCGGCATATTAGAGGTCCACGTTATTTTTTTTTATTTTTTTTTTATTTTTTTTATTTTTTTTTATGCATTAAAAAAAATTAATTTTTTTTTGATGCATTAAAAAAAATCCACCCAACTTTTTGATCCATTAAAAATTAGTTTGATCTATGACAATTAGATTAATAGTAGAGTCAAAATTTTCATTAAAAGATTTTAAAATAACATAAAAATTTATATGAAGAAATAAATGAACATATATATATATATATATACATTAATTTATTTTATACTCCCACACAAATATATACTCCCATATTATCTAACTTATCAAAAATATATTGGATTTACTTTTGTTTTTATACATGCCAACTGACCTTAGACTATATTATACAAATTCCATGTCATCTTCATTTTATTCTTTTTTCTTAGATATTTTATTTCATTAAAGAGAAAAAGAACAATAAAATTTTGGAATTAATCAATTCATTGAATTAAGTATATAATGAAATGATAAAGACTATACATACATAATACTTGTGAGTTGTAACTTGCATGCATGGCTTATGTATTCTTTTTATTCAATTTCTAATTAGGATTGGATCACTTTTTTTTTTTTTTTTTAATTAAAGACCCAATGGGCCACTTTATTAATCAAATAGAAATGTACACTGTTGGCCCAACGTGCCAGAGTCCAAAAAGGAAACCAAACAATGCAAAAAGAAAAACTAAGTGTACGTAATTAATTGATTAATTAGGAAAGTGAAATGTTTGCAGATAAACTCAACAGACACGCATTGACAGGAACCGCATCCAATCTCAAAACTAATGGGGGAGACGAATCGGAAAACTATTTTTATGTAACTATATCATTAAATCAAATTATAATTTAAGAAAAACATAATTGTAATTTAGATAAATATTCTATCTTCAATGATTAATGTTGATTGTCAAATAATTATCTTAATATATGATTGTGTCAAAACATTAAACGACATATTAAAAAAGATGAAAGGGAGCAGTATAATGAGTGTTTGAGAGAACAATGTCCCACGTAAAAAGTAAAAAAGAAATGAAATTATTTATAAAATATCGGATATTTAAGGTCTCTTGAAAAAAAAATGTCAACTTGGTTCAAAACGAATGATATCATACAATATTAAAAGTATTTTATGGTAATTAATTAGCACAGTAATTGATATCAACGCCACTGTACTGAAATTTTTGCAGGATGGGTATGAGGAAGATAGAGTGACGGCATGAGATGTATTGTCTTATTGTCTTTGCTTGTCCATAGATGAATTTACTATATTTGACCACAATTTTAAGCCGCATACAACCAAAAAAAAAAAGTCGATGAGCTTGGTAACTATAAATACTCGGATAATATGAGGCGATACCCAAATAATCTAAAAATTAACTCATTAACAGTAATTAATCAAATAAAACTTAGTTCAAAGGGAGATGATCATATTATTGATCCGTATTGTGAACAGAGTCACACGTGAAAGCCAGAAAAGAAAAAAAACACTATTGATATGGGACAATATACAAATAATCTCAAATTTTAAAAGTATAGATCAAACTAATATTTTTAATGGATCAAAAAGTTGGGTGGATTCTTTTTAATGCATAAAAAAAATATTATTTTTTTTTTAAAAAAATAATTTTCAAATTTAAAAAATAAAAAAATGACATGGACCTCTAATATGCCGCCACATGGCAAAGCTGTTTTCTAAAAATCGTCTATTAAAAGTAATGGCATGGATGAGCCAGTTTTGTAACGGCGATGACATGAATGAACCCAACTTTTAACGGATGACATAAATGAGTCATTTCTGATAGTTCAGTGGCATATTTGAGCCTTTTCCCTTCTTTTTACCCCTGCCTCCTCCCCGCACCCACACGAGGCCCTCAATCAAAATCAAAAAGTGTATAAATTAATTTCTCCTTAACAGTTTATAGGGTACTATTTAATTATTTATATATTTATAGATCATTTTATTTAGATTAAAAGAATAATTCTAAAGTTAAATGAGTTCCAATTTTGAATAACATTTTCTTGAGACATGTTAAAAGGAAAAATGTGTCACATATATCAAGGTAGAATAAACAATTATTAATAATTATTATATTTAATTGAAACTTTAATTTAAAAATTTATTTGTATTAAATATAAAATAACATTTCAAACAAATTTCTGCACAATAAATAAAAAAAAATATTATGTCGAATTACACATAATATTTTCCATTCCTCCTAATAGATTATTAGGAGGTTTGAAACAACAACAAAATTTTTTTTAATGAAGAGTTAATTTTTTCATAATTTTATAGGTGAATTGGAAAACTAACCATGATTTAAATTTTTCTTTTTCATTTTTTTCACTTATTCTCCATCAAAAGACAATAAATTTAAAATCCATTATAATTAAGAAGTAGCAAAATCCAAGGTAAAAAATTACTCTAAATTTAAGTAAAAATCAACAAGTTAGTGTTTTTTTTTTTTTCTTTGCTTGAATGTGTTATATGTGTTCAGTAAAAATCTCTATCCATCCATCATAGAACTATGATTATAGTTTATACAATTTACCGTGTATTTTTTATAATTAGAAAGCAATCCAAACTGAATAAAGTTTTAGACAGTTTGTATTTGGTAGAAAACAAATTATTGACATTATTTATGATAAAGTCGTTAGGTTGAGCAAGTTGAATGTGAATTCGCTCATTAAAATTTTTTGTTAGCTATTTTTTAAAATTTTGCTCACCCTTCATATAATATCTGGCTTTGGCACTCGGCACTGGTTGAAAGAATAGACGAGTCAATTAAATAAGATGTCAAAGATAAAGCACAACTAAGCTCTCACACAAATCATGAAACATAATCTCTCTCATCAAACAGATACATAAGTAAAAAACTGGATATTTAGATACATACCACCTCTCTTTGTCCATTATAGAACTATCTTATTACAAACCTATATATAGTTCATGCCATATGCGCTAACATTAACAAGCTAGAGGATTCAACACGCTCCCTATAAACAACATGACACCAGTAGAATCATCTCTTATAAGGAACAGGAATGGATGGTCAGCAACAAAGTCGATTTCATCATCAATTGACATAGTCTGTATTACACTAGCTGTAACAGCTGCAGCTTCGGTTCCTTCCTCGTTTACTTCAATGAAGGACTTGTGAAATATCTGCGAAACAAACAACCTCCCCGCTAAAGGGGAATCCACCATCTCAGTGAGGCCATCACTAGAGAAAGGCGAAGAGACGCCAAGTCCCTTAAGAACCTCAGAAGCTTCAAAGCCAAAAGTTGTTTTGAATTTAGGGATGAATAACTTGCCCATTTCAACCTTTCTGAACGGAACATGCTGGTTTAAAAATCCTGGTGACGAACTGATTTTGTCGATCAAAGCTGGTAATCCATCATGGGCATCTGGCAAAAGTAGATACATGCAGAAGCGACGCGTATCTCTGCCTTGTTTATAATAAAGTCCCAACACTTTAAAGCCATCAAAGGCTACTGCATACTGCTTCTTATTGCTGGTCATGAAAGGAGCTTTAATAGACCCTCCTCTAAGGAGATGGAATTTATGGTCTTTCGTATCCGAAGCATTGAACTTGTCATTCCACGCTCCTTTAAAATATAGCGCATTCGCAAAGATGATTCTTGTCATACTGTTTACTGTTCCATGAGGAAGAATCTCTTTGATGAGATCATTTGTCCTCATTTTAGCCCACTGATTGACTTGATTGGCGACCTCAGAAGCCTTAATCAATTTGCAAGACAAACAAATTTTACGACAAAATTAGCATATGCTTTAGCCAACAAAGAGGAATTCACGGCAAAAAAAGAGAGAATATTTTAGGCTTCTTTTTATTCCTGAATATTGAATCATCAAAAGGCTAAATAATACAGCCTCTGTCCTAATTGTTTATCATTTTTCACTATTTTAAAGTCAGATTTGTCGATCAATCAGCTATACACCTCAATCCGAGTTAGATGGAGTTTAGTATATGTATCATCTGTATGTTTTTTATGATTAGATAGTGTTTAGGGTGCAGTTTAGTATATGTATAATCTGTATCCTTTTTATGATGTGAGTAGTATCTAGGGTAAGTTACATCCCAGCAAAAAAGAAGCAAGATTTCGATGAAGCAAATTAAAAAAGGCGCTACCTTGTTCTGAAAATCAACACAATTTGAAGTAGCCTTGTAAACTTTATCCACAACCTTTTTAAAAGAAGGCTTAAGAGGGAATGTTTGGTCGATCCAAACACCATTAGCAACAGACAAACGCGGACCTCCATTGGGGCTGCCATCAACAAAGATGATATTGACAAGGTGAGAATAAAGAGAGTTGAGTTCATCGATAGATTTGGACTTGAGGAAACTGAGAAGCTGGTCCCTAGTTGGTCCCTTTGCGCCGGCAGCAATCAGGCCTAGTACTATTTGAATTGAGAGAGGAGAGAACACGAGGTTGGTATCGCCTTTAATATTGTTCGAAAAGACATGCTTAGCAAGCATGAAAGAAACGTCCGTCTGAGTGGTGATTGATTCACTCATTTCCATATCCAGATTTTGATCACGGAAAGAACTAGACGAGTAAGAATGAGAGTGAGGACGAGAGCGAGAGTGAGTGAGTCCCATGACGGGTTCTGTGGAACCACACACGATATCAAAGTTGAAAACTTTGGAAGGATTTATACACAAAATAACTGTTACTTAAACATGTAGGATTTCATACTTGAATCAATTCCATAAAACCGAAAAATGGTGAATAAACAAAATGACTGACCATCAACCTTGATTCATAGAAATTGCGTTCGCACAAGAAGGAAGTGAACACAGGTAAGACTCACTCTAAACAAGCTAAGTAGAGTCAACATATTGTTATTTATTTATTGGAATAGAGATGGGATCACTAAGCACGTAGCTTGAAAATTAAGCAAATACTTCTTATTCTTTTTTGTTTATCGTCCATTTGGTATAATATAAGTTGCTAAAAGCTCTAAGATTTAGTCATTTACAATTTTTTAATACTGTAAAAGGGGGGAAACCTTCCATTGTTGAATCTACCACTATTATTCACACACATTATCTCTGATGTAAAATAAATGACATGTCCTCCCATTATATAGTTAGTGTCACATGTTCGCTTCCTATTTGTAAACAATTGTAATTTGATTTTTTAATCAGCAAAGAGATCGACAAGTTGATTTTTCAGATGGTTACTCAACTAATAGTTGAGTGATCTGAGAAATTGACTCAAAGGTCGACCTATGAATCTGAGTTTGGAACCAAAGTAGTTCCAAGAAAAAGAAAAACCTAAAAAAAAAAGAACAACGAAACAGAATTAATCAAAACTCTTAAAGTGACTCTTGAATACTATATCAGGTCAAAATACACTAAACAAAATCATTCTTTCTTGCTATGTGTAGGCTACTCAGCACGAGCATTCAACACGTAGCTGGTGAACAACACCACTGCAGTAGATTCGTCTCTTATAAGGAACATACAGGAGTGCATGGTCCGCAACAAAATCTGTTGGTGCCTCAATTATACAGGAGCGCAATACAATAGCAGCAGCAACAGCTGCAGCTTTAGTTCCTCTTCATTTACCACAATGAAGGATTTGTGAAACGTCTCCGAGACAAACAGGAGCTTGAGCGGAATCCACCTTAGAGAGAGACAATTTGAGGCCAAGTCCCTTTGGAACCTTAGAAGCTTCAAACCCGAAAGTTGTTTTGAATTTAGGGATAAGAAACTTTCCCACTTTGACTTCTCTAAACGGAATGTGGCGATTTAAGAATCCAGGTTCTGTGGTGATTTTTTCAAGTAAAGCTGGTAATCCGTCATGTGCATCAGGGAGAGTAAGATACATGCAAAACTGACGTTTATAGAAAAGTTGCAAGACTTTACAGCCCTTGAAGACTCTAATGTATTGCTTCTTCCTACTAGTCATGAATGGTGCTAGAGTAGACCTTCCATTGAGGAAATGGAAGTTGTGGTCTTTCGTTTCTGAAGTATCGAACTTCTCATCCATTCTTCTTTAAAATATAGTGCACTGGCCAAGATCAGCCTTGTCATGTTGTTCACTGCCTTACGAGGAAGAATCTCTTCAATGAGATCATTTGTCTTCATTTTAGTCCACTGATTGTTTTCCGGTTGTTCACAGTGGAGTTGTTATTGGAGGTGGTGATGTTAATGGAGGTGGAGGAATATTTGGTCGGGTAGTGTGTTTTGGTTAATTATTTGAGATGAAATTTTTTTAAAAAAGGGTAAATGTGTAAGATTGCAACACGTGTCCCTCCGTGAGTGTGAGGAGCATATACCTACCATTTCATTAACGGTAGGGGCATAATAGTACCCAAAGTATGACGGAGGGTACATAGGTACCATCTATCATAGTTCGAGGGTATATTTGTTTCTTTTCCGTATTAATTACTTAATTTTTATAAATATTTTCAAAGACCTAGAACTAAATATCAATTAATCAAATCTAGAGTAAACTTTAAGTACCTAAAAACTCTATTATCATATCGAAATGCACATACACATTAAAAGCATATATAAGGTGCCAAAGAGAAAGTACAAGGTCTTATCAAACAGATACACAAACTAGGAATCAGGTTATTTAGATACATAACACATCTCTTTGTCCATTATAGAGCTGTACTTCTTTCCAAAGCCTTATATAATTCATGCAATATGGGCAAATTACCCAGCAACAGGATTCAGCACGCTCCCTATGAACAACACGACACCAGTAGCATCGTCTCTAATAAGGAACAGGAATGGGTGATCAGCAACAAAGTCGATTTCCTTCTCAAATTTCAAGGACTTGGTCATTACTACACCAGCTGTAACAGCTGCAGCTTCGGTCCCTTCCTCGTTTACCTCAATGAAGGACTTGTGAAATATCTGCGAAACAAACAACCTCCCAGCTAAAGGGGAATCCACCATCTCAGTGAGGCCACCACCACAGAAAGGCAATGTGACACCAAGTCCCTTAAGAACCTTAGATGCTTCAAAACTGAAAGTTGTTTTGAACTTAGGGATAAGTAACTTGCTCATTTTAACCTTTACACACGGAAGGCGGTGGTTTAAAAATCCTGGTTCTGAACTGATTTTGTCGATTAAAGCTGGTAATCCATCACGGGCATCTGGCAAAATTAGATACATGCAGAAACGACGCGTATCTCTGCCATGTTTATAATGAAGTCCCAACACTTTAAAGCCATCAAAGGTAACTGCATACTGCTTCTTATTGCTGGTCATGAAAGGAGCTTTAACAGACCCTCCTCTAAGGAGATGGAATTTATGGTCTTCTGTTTCTGAAGCATTGAACTTGTCATTCCATAGCCCTTTAAAATATAGCGCGTTCACAAAGATAAGCCTCGTCATATTGTTTACTGTGCCATGAGGAAGAATCTCTTTGATGAGATCATTTGTCTTCATTTTAGCCCACTGATTGACTTGATTGGTGACCTCAGTAGCCTTAATCAATTAGCAAGACAAACAGATTTTACGACAGAATTAGCATATGCTTTAGCCAAAAAAGGGGGATTCGCTGCAAGAAAATAGATTATTTAGGCCTAAATAGTGAATCATCAAAAAGGATAAATAATACGGTCTCTGTCCTAATTGTTCAGCATTTTTTCACTATTTTAAAGTCAGATTTGTCAATCAATCAGCTATACTTTAATCCAAGTTGGCCGCAGTTTAGTATATGTATAATCCATATCAATTTTATGATGAATCCCAGCACAAAAGAAGCGAGATTTCGATGTAATGAACCAAAAAAGGCTTACCTTGTTCTGAAAATCAACACAATTTGAAGCAGCCTTGTAAACTTTATCAACAACCTTTTTAAAAGACGGCTTAAGAGGGAGTGTTTGGTCGATCCAAACACCATTAGCAACAGATAAACGCGGACCTCCATTGGGGCTGCCATCAACAAAGACGATATTGACAAGATGAGAATAAAGAGAGTTGAGTTCATCGATAGATTTGGACTTGAGGAAACAGAGAAGCTGGTCCCTAGTTGGTCCCTTTGCGCCGGCAGCAATCAGGCCTAGTACTATTTGAATTGAGAGAGGAGAGAACACGAGGTTGGTATCGCCTTTAATCTCGTTCGAAAAGACATGCTTAGCAAGCATGAAAGAAACATCCGTCTGGGTGATGATCGATTCATTCATTTCCATATCAGTAGTTTGATCATGGGAAGAACTGGACGACCAAGAATGAGAGTGAGAACGAGAGTGAGTGAGTCCCATGACAGGTTTATGGCACCACACATATCAAAGGTGAAAGCTTTGGAAGAATTTATATACAAAATACTAACCCGTTTTCAATTTATTTGTCTGGTTTTGACTAGAGAATCATGTGGTCATAAACTAAAAATATGTAGAATCTATCAAAATATCTTTGAATTCTATAGTTTTAAATATGTCATGTGGAAAGTTTAAAGAAAAGAGACATTCTTTATTAAGCGAACGAAAAGAAAGTAACACAAACAAATTGAAACAGAGGGAGTAGCTGTTACTTAACATGTGGGATTTCTTTCGTACTTGAATCAATTCCATAAAACCGAAATTGCGTTCACACAAGTAGGAAGTGAACACAGGTAAGACTCACTCGAACAAGCTAAGTAGAGTCAAGATATTGTTATTTATTTATTGGATAAGAGATGGGATCACTAAGCAAATAGCTTGAAAATTAAGCAAATACTTTTTTTCTTTTTTATTTTTCGTACATCTGGTATAATATAAGTTGTTAAAGCTCTAAGATTTAGTCATTTAAATTTTTTAATGTTGTAAAAGGGAGGAAACCTTCCATTGTTGAATCTACCACTATTATTCACACACCTAATCTCTGATGTAAAATAAGTGACACATGTCCCCTATATAGTTAGAGTCACACGTTCATCTCCTACTTGCAATTTTATTTTCTAATCAACAAAGAGATCGACAGGTTGACTTTTCAGATGGTTAGTTAACTAATAGTTATTATCTTAGAAAGTCGTTTTGTTTGTTCAAGAAAGAACCAAGTAGAAGAGAGAAAGTAACTTTCTTTGTTCAAGAAAGAATCAAGTAGAAGAGTGACTTTCTCATATAATAACTATTAGTTGAGTGATTTGTGGAATTAACTCAAAGATCGGCCAATGAATCTGAGTTTGGAACCCAAGTTGTTCCAAGAAAAAGAAAAAGCTAAAACAAAAGCTAAATAAAACTAATCAAAACTCTTAAGTGACTCTTGAATACTATATCAGGTCAAAATGCACTAAACACAATCGTTCTTTCTTGCTATGTGTAGGCTAATCAGCACGAGGATTCAGCACACTGCCGGTGAACAACACCACTCCAGTAGATTCGTCTCTTATAAGGAATAGGAACGGATAGTCCGCAACAAAATCTGGTGGCGCCTCAAACTTACGGGATACCTTTATAACAGCAGCAGTAGCAGCTGCAGCTTCAGTTCCTCCTTCATTTACCTCAATGAAGGACTTGTGAAACTTATTCGAGACAAACAGTGCCTTAGCTTCAGCGGAATCCACCATCTTATCGAGACCACCAGGAAAGAAAGGCAATGTGAGGCCAAGTCCCTTCAGAACCTCAGGAGCTTCAAACCCGAAAGTTGTTTTGAAGTTTGGGATAAGAAACTTTCCCACTTCTACTTGTCTAGACGGAATGTGGCAATTTAAGAATCCAGGTTCTGAGGTGATTTTGTCAAGTAAAGCAGGTAATCCGTCATGTGCATCGGGGAGAATAAAATGCATGCAGAACTTACGTGTGTCCCCACTTTGTGAGAATATACTGGGTATGTTGTTGTTGGTGCCCATTTTATAGAAAAGCTTCAACACTTTAAAGCCCTTGAAGACACTAATGTATTGCTTCTTCTTACTAGTCATGAATGGTGCTCGGGTAGACCCTCCATTGAGGAAATGAAACTTGTGGTGTTTCGTATTAAAAGCTTCAAACTTCTCATCCCATTCTCCTTTAAAATATAGTGCATTGGCCAAGATCATCCTTGTCGTGTTGTTCACTGAGCCACGAGGAAGAATCTCTTTGATGAGATCATTTGTCTTCGTTTTAGCCCATTGATTGACTTGACCGGGAACGTCAGCAGCCTTTATCAAATTGGCATAAACAAACACATCTATGTTTTAGCCCATTGATTGACTTGACCGGCAACCTCAGCAGCCTTTATCAAATTGGCATAAACAAAAATGGAATGATAAAATTAGACACATCTATGCATTGCTTCAGACAAATAGTTTCTTTTTTATATATAACTAACAAACGGACATTTCACTCCAAATTTGATGACACTACATAGAAGATAGGGCATACATAGTACTTTTTTCCTCTCGATCTTGCTCATTTATCAGATAAATTTCTTTCATTCTTTCAACTGCACAAATGCTAATATGAACAGTTTCGAACATTGACATTTTATAATTTTATATAGTCGATGCTACAATCATTACAGGGCTAAAGTAAATATGACCTCTGTCCGAATTGTTTGACACTCTCCAGTGTTTTAGACTCGGATTGATAAAGCAATCAATCGTTCAATAAACTGCGTTTCAATCTCATATTAATTGCACTCATTTGTATTATTTAGGGGTTATGATAGTTCGAAAACCAACTGTTTTCAGTCAACATCAAAGAAACAAGATTTCAACAAAACGATTTAACAAATAAAGGCCTGACCTTGTTCATGAAATCCACAGACTCTGAAGTAGCCTTGTAAACATTATCCAGAACTTGCCTGAAATCAAGGTTGAAAGGCAGCGTTTGTTCTATCCAAATGCCATTAGCAACGGACAGACGCGGCCCTCCATTGGGACTGCCATCAACAAAGACGGTGTTGAGAATATGCGAATAAAGAGAGTTGAGTTCATCGATAGATTTGGACTTTAGGAAATGGAGCAGTTGGTCCTTAGTAGGTCCGCTAGAGCCGGCAGCAATGAGGCCAAGAACTATTTGAATTGAGAGAGGAGAGAGCACCATGTTAGAATTGCCTTCAACCTCTTCTGAGAAAACGTGCTTAGTGAGCATGAAAGTAACGTCAGTCTGGTTGGTGATTGACTCCTGGAGATCCATACTTGCACGCGAACGAGAGGAAGAGGAGGGGGGAGAAGGAGGCTAACTGAGTAGAATGATCACAAAGTTGCATGCTTTGCCAGTTTTTATATACTACTAGTCTAGTGGGCGCGCGTAGCATATCAGACAACAAACACTGCAAGAAAAAAAAAAGAGACTTTGCAAAATTTTTAAGATAAAAAAATATACTTAAAGAAGAGCGTGATATATATGTTATCAATAGAGAAGTACAAATAAATGCGTCTACTAATAGACTTCAGAAGATTAAAACCAAAAACCTCTGACCTTTGACTTATCGAACATTCGTCTGTAAAAAATAGCAGATAGCAACAGAACAAAAATTATAACAAAACAATACGGTAATCAACAAGGGCGGAGCTACCCTTTATATAGGGGTTCATCCGAACCCCTTCGGCGAAAAATTATACTATATTTACGTGGTTAAAATCATTTTATATATATATACAGTCAATGTTGAACCCCTTCGGTTAGTTCGTATGTTCACTTGTGAACCCCTTAGTAAAAATCTTAGCTCCGCCACTGATAGTCGAGATATCAAAATAATACCACTAACCTAACCTTTATATGAAAATTCCTCGAAACCCGAACGAACATTTTAAAAAACTAAAAATTGCACAAACCGACAACTTAAGTTTCACTTATTACAAAAAATCTCATCTCTCCAAACATATAACAAAAATCTCATTTTTCTCTAAAAATGCATATACATAGTTTCCTATGTATATGTCGGCCCTGTTATGTATATGTCGACCCTGTTATGTATATGTCGGCCTTGTTATGTATATGTCGGCCTTGTCATATTTGTTATGCATATGAATCGACCTTGTTATGCATATGAATCGACCTTGTTATGTATATGAATCGCGAGAGAGAATAAAGTAATTAAGGAATTGAGAGAGAGTGTAAATAGTTCTAATAAGGTTGAGATTTATGTTATTTTTACTTAAAAAAAAATAGATATGATTAAATTCATGGGCCCATAAATTTATACACAAGAACTCAAAAAAAGAGATATAGATTTCGTCCAATTTAAGGTACCCATAAAATAAAAAGTTGGTCAATTATGAAACACAAAAAATACCACAAAACCCACACACACACATAAATCTGATTAAATATCAAATACTTACAAAATCAAAACGCAAAATTTTTTCCAAGAAAGCACCATAAGACATATAGGGATTACTTTCATAAACGTCAAGAGCATACGGAGGAAGTATAACTGGAAAAATAAAATAAAAAGAAAAAGCAACATAAAATTCGATGCTCAAAATCAAAAAGAAAAGGTAAACAAATTCCAAAACAAAAAATATAGATTTTACTTATTGTTGTCTCTAATTGCTACTTTTGCTGATTTATAGCAAGTTGAAAATCTAGGAAGAAATTGATGTGAATAATCTATATATATTTTTTTGATGAATATTGCTCGTTAAATATGATTTGTAGTTTCTTGTAGCCCAAGTTCAGAAGTAATTTTACTTTACTTGGGAGAATGTATTTATGAGGTTGTATACAATTTTTGTACCTAAAATTGGACATTTGGTACATGCTTTTACGTAACTTAGGAAGATTTTTCATCTCTGAATCTGATTGAAGTTATTTCTCACTTCAAGCTTTTAGATGATAGCACACATATAAAATTAGTAATAACCAACATATAAAGGATTGAAGCATGGGAACTTAGCAATGATTTTATACAAAGCCTAAGATGTTAAGTTGTTAAATTCTAATTTGGTCTACCTTTTAGCACGTCTATTTAAAGAGGATGGACCTATATCCTGATTAAGAAGTTCATAGTAATTAATCGTTAGTAATCAGTAAAATTCATAATAACATGAGCGGAACATATTATGTCGTCTCACTTGCACCCGATGTTCACATCAAACCAAACAATTTAATTGCAGCACTTAATTGACTTAATATTGTAGTATAAGACCAAGTTCCTTCAGAATCTAGGGAACTTCAAATCAAAAGCTACCTTTACTTTTTTTGACAGGAATGTGCTTCTTAATGAGTCTAGGTTTTAAACAGATTTTGTCAATTAAAGCCTAAGTTGCAAAGACTCTCTACTTCTGCTACCACTCCAGTGTCGAATTCTCTAAAACCATTTTATGTGTCGCCATTTTCTTTTTGGTCCATCCCAAAAAGAATGTCATCTTTCCTTATTTGGTAATTATTATTTAATGACATCATTACCATTTCATCCTTAGTGGATCCCACTTATTAAGAAAAGACACTAAAAAGTAAACATTAAAATAACTTTAAGAGGGATAATTTTATAAACTTTACAAAGTCATCACTTATTTTTTAAACTCCGCGCCCGATCAAATGGCTACACATAAAATGGGACGGAGGTAGTACTATTTTTGAAGAATCAGATATGCATGATCAGCTGACATTTTAAATAGTCCGAGTAACATAGATTAAAGCAGTTTGTGCGTTAGGCAAAAACGTACATGCAAGATAACTCAATCCTATCTTTTGGACAACTCAAGCCTCAAGGTCACACTTCATCAATTGCGACGTACACACACAAGACAAAGACAGATACAACCTTTGCATACTGAGCTTCTGTGTCTGCTGTCTTGACCAGTAGGAAGTAAACTGACTTTGTAAGTCGATCTACAATCACCCATATCTAGCCATGCTTTCAATAAGTACAAGCTAGACCTATCACGATATCCATGTTAATCAATTCTTATTTCCACTCTGGTATTTCTATCTAAACTTGTGTAGTGATTGTCGAAGTTGACAACAATAGCGGCTGGAGATAACTACTTGGTAAAGACGTACCTGCACCAAGTGCTTAAACCAAATTAATGTTTGTACATATATTTCACTTAGTCATGGTTTATTAATGAATATTTTCACTTTATTAAATCACTTGGCCATATCAAATTGAATCTGTTTGGTGTAAATACTGTTAATTTGTGATCGAGAACTTCATGTGAGTTCGCTGACTAGCCAATTCATACAGAAGAGAAAGAGAAATCAGAGTATTTGGGGAAGAGTAAAACTGAGAATGATTTTGTGTGTACATAGTGCACAACAATGATCAATTTCTGCTTATATACTAATTCCTATCTCTACTAACTATGGTTTAGTTCCACTAACCGCCTATGATCAAGATACAAAAATATCTACTATCTCTAACAAACTTTCTAACAAACTTGCCGCATCAGCAGCTTCCTTTTAACTGAACATTACAGCTGACAATTAATCAACTAGCAACTATTTGTTTATCGTAATCATATTCCTCAATACCCCTTTCAAGCAAGGTGGTATGAAGATATTCTGCAAGCCTAGCTTGGAAAGAAGATAAGAATGTTGCACACAACCAAGACCCTTTGTCAAGATGCCTGCAGGCTGCTCCTTTGTGTACAGATACTGAATAAGGACCAGACCATCTTGGACCTTCTTCCTTATAAAGTGACAGTCAATGTCTATATGCTTAGTACGTTCATGGAACACCGGGTTAGCAACAATTAGAATAGTTGCCTTGCTATCACAAAAAAAGGGAACAGGAAGAGACAAGGACATGTTTAATTCCTTGAATAAACCAACGATCCATATAATTTCAGCAACAGTCGAGGCAAGGCTTCGGTACTCCGCCTCTGCTGAACTTCTGGAAATAGTAGATTGTTTCTTCGACTTCCAAGAAATCAAAGAGTTACCAAACTTAATCATGTAACCTGTAATAGACCTTCTGGAGTTAAGACATGAACCCCAGTCTGCATCGCAATAAGCCTGAAGAGAATCATGTGACTGAGCACTCATACAAATACCAAGGCCTGGTGCCTGCTTCACATATTTGACCACCCTGATGGCTGCAGTCATATGAGATGTCTGTGGAGTATGCATGAATTGACTCAGATGTTGAAAAACAAAAGAAATATCAGGTCTAGTGATGGTAAGATACAACAACCTCCCAACTAGCCTTTGGTATTCACTAGGATCCATTAGTAGAGAATCAGAAGAATCTCCAAAGTAATTATCAAATTCATGTGTAGTCAACTTCAAGTTCATCTTAATTAGAGTATTAATTGGTTTAGATCCACCTAATCCCAAATCAGAGATAAGTTCTGGGGCATATTTTCTCTGATGCATTAGGATACCTGCTGAACTTCTGGCAAATTCAATGCCTAAAAAATATTTTAAGTCACCAAGATCTTTAATCTTGAAATTATCTTTAAGTACTTGTTTGGCATCTTCAATAAGCTCCATGCTACTACCAGTCACCAACAAATCATCCACATAGAACAGAAATACTACAATACCATCTACAGACTTCTTTGTCAGTAATAAATAATCAAGATGACTTTGTGTGAATCCTGCTGCTACCAGTGCATTAACGATCTTCACATTCCATTGTCTTGAGGCTTTTTTAAGCCCATACAAAGACTTGACCAGCCTGTACACCTTATTATCACCTTTCTTATCATAATGGAATCCTTGTGGTAGTGTCATATAAGCTTCTTCAACTAAATCTCCTTGTAAGAAGGCATTATAAACATTCATTTGCTAAACATGCCATCTCCTAGATGCATCCAGAGCCAAAACACTTCTAACAATAACCATTTTAACAACGGGAGAAAGTTTTTTGATAGTCCAATCCCTCTTTTTGATTGTAGCCTTTGGCGACTAACCTTGCCTTAAATCTCTCCACTTCTTCACTAGCCTTGTATTTGATCTTATAAACCCATTTACAGTCAATTGCTTTCTTACCGAGTGGCAATGAAGTAATTTCCCAAGTCTTGTTGTCTTTAAGGACCTGAATTTCTTCTTTCATGGCTTGAATCCATCTACTACTATCAGTAATGGCCTGTTGATATGATTGTGGCTCAGTATCTATTGATAGATTTGCAATGTAACATTAGTATGAATAAAAAAGACTGTTATAATCAACATTGTTTGTGATTGAATACAATCACTGACGAGACTTGCTCTTTGTTCCCGTAACAAAATCCTTATGCCAAATAGGTAGTCTACTTGTCTTGTTAAACCTTCTTATCTCAGTAAGACATGGTGATCTGTGTATATCATCCACTGGTGTAGTATGTATTTCATGAGCAGATGAAGAGGAATGATCCTGTACCATAGGAGAGACTGAAACATCTTCTATTGAAGGTGGACTAGTTATTGCAGTCTCATCATACACTGGATGTGAATCAGTAGATAGTATAGAGAATTTCAAACATTGAGCAACATCCCATGGTGGATTTTTACTCACAACATCTGAACAAGTTTGAAAAGAAAAGGGTGTTTCATCAAACACCATATCCTTACTAATAAAAAAAGTATGATTCTCAAGATCATAAAGTCTACAACTCTTTTGTGTATCACCATATCCCATTAAAACTGATCTGATAGCTCTTGGTCCAAATTTATTAGATTTGTTTAGATTGGTAGCATGGCACAAACATTCGATCACTCTCATGTAAGACAGGTCGGGTGATCTCATAAACATCATCTCAAAAGGTAATCTGTTGTGTAGTACTACTGTTGAAGGAATTCTATTAATGATATGAACAACACTAAGAATACACTCACCCTAAAATCTGATTGGTAGATGACCTTGAAACCTTATTGCTCTAGCTGTTTCCAAAATATGTCTATGTCTTCTTTCAACTACACTATTCTGCTGAGGTATATGTGGATAAGAACTTTGGTGAATAATTCCATGATCCTTAAACAGCTCATAACACTGTGCATTGAAAAACTCACCACCATTATCCGACCTGAATGCCTTGATTTTCTGATCAATTGAGTATTAATCATCATAATGAAATGTTTTAAGATAGTAGAGACATTAGACTTAAGGTGGATTAAAAATATCAGGTCCACCTTGAATAATCATCAACCATTGTAAGGAAATATCGCATTCTATTATGTGTAGCAGCTTTGTATGGTCCCGATACATCCAAATGTATCAAATCAAAATATTTAGAACTTTTAGTATGACTAACCGAAAATAGTAACCTAACTTGTCTTGCTAAAGGACATACATCACAGTTTGGTAAAGTAATATAAATTTTATTCTTGAACAAGTTCATTCTTCCAAGAACACTCATAGGGATGTGCCCTAATCTCTTATGCCATATCTTTGCATCACCATAAGTTGCCATAACTCCAAGTGACTTCTGCTTAGATCCCAATAGCTATTTTGATTTTAAAGTATATAATCCTTCTACTTCTCTACCAATCTCTTTCACTCTCCCAGTGAAGAGATCCTAAAAAATGACAAAATCAGAAAATTTGCTAGTCAGTTTTGATACTGAAAGAAGATTAAATTTGAAAGTTGGCACACACAACACATTGTCAACTACATCACCTCCTGGCAAAAACGATTTTCTTGTTTGTGTAATAACAGCTGAATCACCGGTAGGAAGTTGTACCCTCTCTGAATTGGTAACTGTCAATCCATGATGTAAGAATTGTTCATGACTAATCATATGGTTTGTGGCACCACTATCTACTATCCAGTCTAGATCTTCTACCATATTATGATAACAAGAAGTTCCAGAAAAAATACCTGCCATATTTGCACTTGACTCACTTGTCACAGGCTTGTGTAGTATGTGAAGAATCTGATTGTTCTGAGTTAGAGTGCACTGTGGAATTGCTCCATTGCTAAACACTGATTGTTGTATACCATTAATGCTTCCTTGATGATAGCCATTTTTATTTCCTGCCTGCTGTATAAAAGGAGCATATTGCTCATTTCCGTTACCTGCAGGCTGCATACTGCATGTGAGAACTGGACCTTTGTTGGACATCTTCACCCTCAAGCAACAGGCCAGAGTACTGCATCTGCGGTCCAATAGAAAGTGTTGTAACAAAATTAATATTTTTCTTTCTTTATAGTTTACAGGATATCCTATCAATTGGTAACATGTCTCTTTTGTGTGGCCTTACATGTGGCAGTGTGTACAATACTTTAGCTTGTTGCAATTCCCTCTACTGTGACCCTTCATATCACAGTGATCACAATATAGAAAGCCTCCTCTTTGTCCCTTATAAGATTGACCTCCACGTCCACCAGGTCATTGTCCTCTAAATCCTTGAGTCCCAAAACCACTACTGCTAGCTTTATTTGTGAATAAAGCAGTAGGATCACTGATTTCACCAATTACATATTATGCTCCACATAATGCCCGCTGACTCTCGTCTTGAATGATTAATGCATAACACTGGTTTACACTGGGGGAAGGATTCATCATGAGGATTTGGCTCCTTGCTTGCCCGTAACTATCATTTAACCCCATGAGAAATTGCAATAATCTCTGTCTACTCATACTATCACCATATTCCTTCGATTTTTCACAGTCACACGCAATAGGTGGCATTATAGAATCATATTCATCCCAAAGATCTTTCAATTTCAAATAATACACAAAGAGAAATTAGAGTATTTGGGGAAGAGTAAAACTAAGAATGATTTTCTGTATGTACATAGTGTTGAATATTGATTCAAAGGTCATTAGTGCTTCCTAGTTAGTTGGCAGAGTAACACGTTTGTTAGGAGTCCTAGTTCAGTTGAAGCACATCTTTGTTAGTTGCTACTATTTAGGTTAGTGGTTAATTAGTGTCAAGTAAGTGGTTAGTTTTTTTTCCTATTTAAAGAGTCCTATGTAACTTGGTTTAGTTTGATGAATGCAAAAGACGTGAAGTTCTCTGCAAACTATATTCTTCTCCTTATACAGTGCTCCTCTTTTTCCTCATTCCCCAACAGTTTTTGGTATCAAAGCACAGAAAGAGTATCTATTTCTTAATTTCTTCTCTCTGTCCAGGTTAGGTCAAACTGGGAGATAAGGCAAGAGCAAGAAGAAAATCAAAATTGAGGGCAAAGAATGGCTACCAATTCAGCATCTTCCACATCTCAGCAACTAATTTCCATCTTTAATGGAGATAGATATGAATTCTGGAGCATAAAGATGAAGACGTTGTTCAAGTCTCAAGAATTATGGGATTTGGTGGAGAATGGCTATGCTGAGGAAGATGAAGCACAAAGGTTGCGGGAGAACAAAAATAAGGACTCTAAGGCGTTGTTCTACATCCAGCAGGCTATGCACGACTCAGTGTTTTCCAGAATTGCTGCTGCAGAAACCTCAAAGAAGGCATGGGATATTCTGAAGAAAGAATTCCACGGCTCGACAAAGGTAATGACTGTCAAACTTCAGTCACTCCGACGTGATTTCAAAAATTCATTCATGAAAATTAGTGAATCTGTACAAGACTACTTATCTAGAGTCAGTACAATTGTTAATCATATGAAGGCATATGGTGACAAAATTACTGATAAAACTGTAGTTGCTAAAGTTCTAAGAAGTCTTAATAAAAGATTTGATCATGTCGTAGCTGCCATTGAGGAATCCCATAATTTATCTGATTATGGTTTTGATGAATTGATGAGTTCCTTACAAGCTCATGAGGATAGATTGAATGCCTCTCAAGAAAAGGGTGGAGAGAAGGCATTTCAGATCAAGGGAAAGTCTTCTGTCGAAGGCAAATTAAAAGTCTCAAATGCCAGGGGATGCAGAGGCAGAGGTAGTTTTCGTGGTCGAGGTCGTGGCAGAGGACGAGCTCAGTTTGGTGGTGAGAACCGGCAGTTCAAGAGCAATATTCAGTGCCACTATTACAAAAAATGGGGCACAAAGAAGTTGATTGCTGTACTAAACAGAAGTATGAACAATAACAGGCAAATTTTACTGAGAAACAACAAGAGGGGGGTAATCTGTTCATGGATCACTCCTCAGTAGATGCTGGTTCGGATAAAGTTTGGATCATTAATAGTGGTTGCTCCAACCACATTTCTGGTAGAAGGTCATTGTTCAAGGAACTTGATGAATCGAAGAAGTCAGAAGTTCGGCTTGGGAATGACAAGGCAATGAAAGTCGGAAAGGTATAATTGGTCTAAAAATTTCTCATGGTAATGTAAAACTTCTCCATGATGTGCAGTATGTTCCTTGTCTAGCCCATAACTTGTTGAGTGTTGAGCAACTGATAACTTGTGGATACTCCATTCTATTTGATGACAATTCTTGTAGCATTCAAGATAAAAAAACAGGATACAAAATTGTTGACATTCAAATGACTCAAAATAGAATGTTTCCCCTTGAAGTTTCTGATGTTAAAAGTTTTGCATTAGTTACCAAAGATAGTACCGAAGCTAATTTATGGCATTTGAGGTATGGTCATTTGAGTGTAAAGGGGTTGAAATTATTAGGTCGTAGAAATATGGTTCTAGGTTTGCCTAGAATTGATGCTCTTGAATTCTGTGAAGGATGCGTGTATGGGAAACAAAATAGAAATTCATTTCCCGTAGGCAAGTCTGGGAGAACTTCTGGTTGTCTTGAACTGGTGCATGCTGATCTATGTGGTCCTTTGAGTGTTGAGTCCTTAGGTGGAAGTTGATATTTCCTACTTTTTACGGATGATTACAGTCGAATGAGTTGGGTATATTTCTTGACATTCAAATCTGAAACATTTGAGAATTTCAAGAAATATAAGTGTTTTGTTGAGAAACAAAGTGGTTGTAGAATCAAGACTCTTCGAACAGAAAAAGGTGGTGAATTTATGTCAAATGAATTCAACACTTTTTGTGAGGAAAATGGTATTCATAGAGAGCTCACAACACCATATACACCGGACCAGAATGGCATAGCGGAACGAAAGAACCGGACAGTTGTTGAAATGGGCAGAAGCATGATGCAAGCCAGAGGTGTACCGAAGTGTTTCTGGGGTGAAGTTGTTGCTACTGCTGTCTACGTGCTGAACATTTCACCCACCAAGGCTGTTTTTAATCAAACACCATATGAAGCATGGAGAGGTAACAAGCCTAAGGTAAGCCACTTACGTGTCTTTGGATGTATAGCTTATACATTGGTGAACTCACAGGCTAGACAAAAGCTTGATAAAAAATAAAAAAAATATATCTTTGTTGGATATAGCACACAATCCAAAGCTTATAAGCTATATGATCCAATGAGTGGCAAAATTATGATAAGTAGAAATGTTATGTTTAATGAAGATGCTAGCTGGAACTTTGATTCTGGGAAGGTTAATTCGACTATTAAATTGTTTCCTACTGATGAAATTTTTGAGCAAGTACCTGCAGTAGTTTCCATTCCAGAGAACACATACAGTTCTTCTCCAGCAAGTAGCAGACTTTCTACTCCTCAATCAAGCACCTCTTCTCCAGAAAGCGATCATGGCTTAACCCCCCAAAGAAGTGGCAGTAGTTCCTCTTCAACAGACTCTTCTAGCGAGACTCCACCAACGAAGTTCAAATCGTTGAGGGAGATTTATGAGACGTTCTTTTACTTTGTATGGTGCAGAACCCACTTGGTTCAAAGAAGCTGCAGAGATTCAAGTGTGGAAAAATGCAATGATAGAAGAGATGCTAGCAATTGAGCAGAACCAAACATGGGAGTTGGTGAATCTTCCAGATGGAAAGGAACCCATTGGACTCAAATGGGTGTTCAAAGTCAAGCGTCATGCAGACGGGAGCATACAGAGATACAAAGCCAGGCTCGTAGCTAAGGGATATGCACAACATCAAGGTATTGATTACGATGAAACGTTTTCACCTGTTGCTCATTTTGAAACGGTTAGAATACTCTTATCTTTGGCTGCTAAATTGAGCGTGCCCGTTTATCAATTTGATGTTAAATCTGCATTCTTAAATGGGGACTTAGAAGAGGAAGTTTATGTTTTTCAACCTGAGGGTTTTGTTATTAGTGGAAATGAGAGCAAAGTTTACAAACTCAAGAAGGCACTTTACGGTCTGAAACAAGCGCCAAGGGCATGGCACAACAAAATTAACTCCTACTTTCTGAGGTATGGATTTGAAAGGAGTGAGAATGAGCCTACGCTGTATGTAAAGAAACAAGGTACGAGTGATTTTTTGATAGTTTGTCTCTATGTGGATGGCATGATTTATATGGGATCATGTGAAACTTTAGTTTCTGAATTTAAATCTTGCATGATGAAGGAGTTTGAAATGTTAGATTTAGGTATTTTGCAATACTTTCTTGGTCTTCAAGTGAAACAGGTGGAGAACGAGATTTTTATTTCTCAAATGAAGTATGCAAAAGACCTCTTGTTCAAGTTTGGTATGCATAATTGTATCGTGGCTGCCACACCCATGAATGCAAATGAAAAGTTTCAGCTTGAAAATGGCACAGATCTTGCTGATCCTAGTCACTACAGAAGCTTGATTGGAGGTTTGAACTACCTAACACACACTCATCCTGATATCATGTTTTCTGTGAGTATGTTGTCTAGGTATATGCATTGTCCTACCAAGCAACATCTTGGTGCTGCCAAAAGAGTGTTGCGTTATGTTGCTGGGACTGTTGACTTCGGGATTTGGTACTCCAAAGTTGCAGATTTCAGCTTGATAGGGTACAGTGATAGTGATTGGGTAGGAAGTATAGATAACAGGAGGAAGAGTACTTCTGGAAATGTTTTCAATTTAGGATCTGGAGCAATTTCTTGGAGTTCAAAGAAACAAGATGTGGTTGCATTATCATCATCAGAAGTAGAGTATGTTGCTGTAACTTCAGCAGCATGTCAGGCCGTATGGTTACAAAGATTGTTGATTGACGTTTTCTATCGGCAGAAGGATGGAACAAAGATATTCTGTGATAACAAGGCAACAATTGCAATGACAAAGAATCCGGCTTTTCACAACAGAACAAAGCATATTGACATCCGTTATCATTTCTTTTGTGACCTGACAACAAAAGGTGATATAGAGTTAAAGTTTGCGGTACAAGGGATCAAATTGCAGATGTCTTCGCCAAGGCACTCCCACAAGCCAAGCATGATCATTTCCGGTAGAAACTTGGAGTTTGTAATTTTGAATCAAGGGGGAGTGTTGAATATTGATTCAAAGGTCGTTAGTGCTTCCTAGTTAGTTGGCAGAGTAACACGTTTGTTAGGAGTCCTAGTTCAGTTGAAGCACATCTTTGTTAGTTGCTACTATTTAGGTTAGTGGTTAATTAGTGTCAAGTAAGTGGTAGTAAGTGGTTAGTTTTTTTTTCCTATTTAAAGAGTCCTATGTAACTTGGTTTAGTGTGATGAATGCAAAAGACGTGAAGTTCTCTGCAAACTATATTCTTCTCCTTATACAGTGCTCCTCTTTTTCTTCATTCCCCAACACATAGTGCACAACAATGATCAATTTCTGCTTATATACTAATTCCTATCTCTACTAACTATGGTTTAGTTCCACTAACCGCCTATGATCAAGATACAAAAATATCTACTATCTCTAACAAACTTGTCACATCAACAACTTCCTTTTAACTGAACATTACAGTTGACAATTAATCAACTAGCAACTATTTGTTTATCATAATCATATTCCTCAATAAATACCTCTTTATAAGTATTTATTCCACAATAATAAGCCAAACGACTTTGATCCATCAATTTCACCAAACTCTGAGACATTTCAGTTTTAGTTAAAACGTTTCTGTCGTAAGGCATCAACTTATAATGTGTCATCTGGTAAATATGCTGCGGTCAACTTTTGATATTTATTGTTAAAATAAAAACTGATTAAGCTGACCTTAATTCTTGGATATTTCAACAGTTTATGCCTTTGATAGATGCCAAATTAAAGCCGGCAATATATTGTTAACTATAAACAAATTTCTCTTTTTTAATATTTTTATCTTTTTTTTTTTTTTTCATTTTTGGGCTCAAATCTATTGCGTAAATGATGTCAAATCGGAGTTATTTTTTGTATATATATGTTGCCACCTATGTATCTCTAGCATAATAATGTTAGTTTTTTTGTCCTAAAGTGAGTGTCAAAATGCTAAGTTACAATTCAGCATCAAACCCCGTTGACCTCCTAATAATTTTCTTACACTGACTTGAAGAGTTCCTTTTCAAATCAATTATTGTGAGGGAATAACAATATGGGACCGCTTTTATGTATTATGTTAGACTTGCCGCACTTGAGCCGAGGAACTTTTGGAAATAATCTCTCTAACTTCATGAGATAGGATTAAGATCTGTGTACACTCTATATACCCTCCTCATATATTCCCTACTTATTGGATTAACACTAAATATGCTGTTGTTGATTAACAATATGGGGTGGAAACATGCTTAAGATTTTAACTAGTCTATTTGTATCAACATTATTTTACAAATTTGGACCCACGGTTAATCTGATACTTTTTGTCCCTTTGCTCAGGTTAAGATACCATTGACCAATAGAACTATAAGATCGAAAAGCCCACAAACATCACTGTTTTGGTGCTAAAATATTACAACCATCTGCTTGATTAACTACATGTTGAAATGTGATGCCTAGTTTTCACTAATGAGTATTATTCTTTGTGATTAAGATGTTTGGAGTGGTTCGTGACAAACAGAAGCTGAGACCCAATAATTGAATTTAATTTTCAGCCGTCTCAGTTTTCAACTAGGCATTAAGTCATCTGCACATGCTTATGTTAAATAATAAAGTCATAATATAACACATCGTTTCTAGGATCCAGGATTTGAAATATATGGGTTCTGAACTCGTCACCGAACCAATACATCATTTGGTTATTGAATTCACAATTAAATATTTCAAACACATGGTCTAAGAAGTGCTATCGGGTTCGTCTGGGCCTGTACCTAATATTGTAGCTCGTCCCTTGGTTTAATCACAAGGAACAAAAAGAACCCTCCTAAAACTCATTTAAGTATTCACATATGAAGATGCAGTTTGATACCTTTTTATCTTTTCTTGTCCCTATGTGAAATATTATATCTATTCATTCTACTATATAAAGGAAGAAACATGATGGATTTTGATAAACTCAAACATTCATAAAAAACCTTCCAAACTAGCAATATAAATTTCTTTTTTCTCATTTTGGTTGTTGAAGGAAAACTCCAACATCAAAATGGTAAGCTCTCCTAGAGAATATTCTCAAAACCATGCATGGAATTTATGGGTAATTAGTTTTGTGTGTGAACTTATGCAGGGAATGTGCAGAGATGTCAAGACTGAACCCAAACAACTACCAAGGCTAGGGGGAAATAGAGCAGCTTTATTTGCATATGGTAAAAACAAAGGCATAATTCTATGTAATATGAACAACTGGCTTTGAGAGTGTTAATAATATGGTAATCTTTTAACCATGCAGCTATGGCGGGAATTGATGTCATGGCTTTCTTCGCAACCGGTGTGAGCTTGGTGACTTACTTTTATGGATATATGAACTTCAGCATCATAAAATCAGCTAATGCCGTTACAAACTTCATGGGAACAGCATTTTTGCTAGCATTATTTGGTGCCTTCCTTTCAGACACTTACTTTTCTAGATTCAAGACTTGTGTTCTGTTTGGCTTTCTTGAAGTTGTTGTAAGTTAATCCCCCTTCAACCCCCCCCCACCCCCACCCCACCCATTATCAGTTTGAACGCGCTTCTATCCAAGCATATAATTGTTTATTCACAAAATCAGGTTCACCGTTTGATACTTATTAGTTACTTTAGTCAGCCAAGTCAAACGGACTCTTAAGTGTTTGCTTTCGCATTCAGGGGTATGCACTTCTAGCAGTGCAAGCACATTTTCGACAACTAAGACCATTTCCTTGTAAGGATGTACCTTTGAGCCAGGTGAATCAATGTGAGTCTGCAAATAAAGGTCAATTAGCAATCTTATACGCGGGACTTTATCTAGTTGCAATTGGGACCAGTGGGATCAAAGCAGCAGCACCACCTTTAGGAGCAGATCAATACGATGAGAAGGACCCTAAAGAGGCTGCTAAATTGTCAAGCTACTTCAATTGGCTTGTGTTCTTTCTCACCACTGGAGCCCTATTTGGTGTCACATTTGTCGTTTGGATAAGTGAGAATCAAGGATGGGATTGGTCTTTTGCTGTATGCAGTATCGTAGTAGGATTGGCAATTCTGTTCCTAACATTGGGAAAATCATTGTATAGAAACAATGTCACAAATGGAAGCCCCCTTACGCGCATTATGCAGGTGTTTGTTGTAGCTCTTAGAAACAGAAATCTTCCTTTGTCAGAGAATGAACACGAGTTACATGAAATTCATGATAAAGAAGCTCGATATGATACTGAGATTCTTCGAAAAACTGATCAATTCAAGTATGTTAACAACGCATTTACAATCTCTCATCTTTGTTCTAGTTATAATTGATATAGCCCAAGTAACAAAGCCCTGAAATATTTGTAGGTTCTTGGATCGGGCAGCGATAATGAGGACTGATCACGAGGCATCCACATCAAATACACATGGACCATGGAAACTTTGTACTGTCACACAAGTTGAAGAGACAAAAATTGTAGTCAGAATGCTGCCAATTATATTAAGTACTGTCTTCATGAACACTTGTTTTGCTCAGCTCCAGACTTTTACAATCCAACAAAGCACAACACTGGACAGAAAAATCCACAAGTTTGAAGTTCCAGGAGCTTCAATTCCTGCAATTCCCCTGCTGTTTATGTTTGTCCTGATCCCTATCTACGATCGCGTTTTCATTCCGATAGCAAGAAAATTTACAGGGATTCCAACGGGAATTAGACAGCTACAACGTATTGGTGTTGGCCTAGTACTTTCAGCTCTGTCAATGGCAGTAGCTGCTGTTGTAGAAAAACACCGTAAATCAGTTGCCATTAAGCACAACATGGTTGAATTCGCCACTCCATTGCCAATGAGTGTCTTCTGGCTAGGCTATCAATACGCGATCTTTGGTCTAGCCGATATGTTCACATTAGTGGGGTTACTGGATTTCTTCTATTCCGAGAGTTCATCCAGCATGAAAGCGCTAAGTACTGCAATTTCTTGGTCTTCACTGGCAATTGGATACTACACAAGTTCAATAGTAGTGAGCATAGTGAACAAAGCAAGTGGTGGTTGGCTAGCTAACAACAACTTGAACAAAGACAAGCTCGATTACTTTTATTGGTTGCTAGCAGGATTGAGTGTGCTCAACTTTGGCTTTTATTTACTCTGTGCTTCTTGGTATAAATACAAGAAGGTAGATGTGAATCCAGAAGATGTTGTCCCTAAGGGGAAGGTTGACATGAGCATAGTTTAGGATTTCTACAAAATAATGTTGTTTGCTCCTGTGCACATACTATGTGCCAGAGAGCAGATCATCAATTCATCATATGAATCTTATGCTTCCTAGATATTCTATAGTATGTTATTTATCATGGATTCGATATCATTAAGCATCGCTCTTCCATTACAACACCTAATAGATTATAGATTTCAAAATATGATTTTTTTCACGGACCAAATATGTTAATGTTTGCCGGTGAAACTTTTTGAGGCATTCAAAGGGAGACGGTTGCTCGCCATTTTTCAAAACATCCGTCGAAAATAGACTGTGCGAAGCAACAAATTAAAATGGTAGCCCATATGGGTTAAAAATTATATGAAAGTTCTTTAGAAACAGATCCATAACATCAATAGGCTCTGATACCACTGTTGGTTTTAAAAAAAAAAGGATAAGACAGCAAAAAGGGGTGCAAACGAAAATTTTTGCAAAAGAGGAAATAATTGTGGGGTCCAGCCCTATCATTCACAATGCAGGAAATTTCTTAGTAAAAAATTATTGCATGTCTTTTGTCAAATTTTGCATTTATTGGCTACAGAAAAGTAAAGAAGAGAATAGTATTTTGATCAACGTGGACTTTCTTTTGCCTATAAATTGAGAGCTTCGGCTCACTTCAAAAACACACCAAAATAAGAGAAAAACAATTAGAGAGCAGTGAGGTATTTCATAGACTGTGATAAAAAAAATAGTCTGTGAAGAAAAAAATTAATATGAACGATATTTTAGTAAAGTGTGAGTCAAAAAAGGGTTATTTTTTTTGAGTGTATAGTAGTCATTTTGAGTATTGTACTTGTGACTATGGTGTAAAAATTTCTTATTATAGTAATATCAGTTGTTATTCTTGGTCCGTGGTTTTTTCCTTATTTAAAAGGATTTCCATGTAAAATTCTTGGTGTCATTATTTTCATTTATTTTTCTATTATTTTACTACAAATACTTTTGTTGTTATTCTGCATTTATCCAACAAACTGGTATCAGAGCCCGCAGTTTGCAATATCTGTATTTTTTGGCAAACAATGGAAGCCAACACAAGTAGAATGGTTACCTTAAATGACATTAATTATGTCATTTGAAAGGAAAAAATGGAAGATCTGCTCTATATCAAGAATTTTTATCAGCCGGTCTTTGACACTATAAAACCTGAAAGTAAAATCGATGAAGAGTGGAACCTGTTGCACAAACAGGTTTACGATTTTATCAGGAAGTGGATTGACGATAATATGTTGAACCATATTTCTGGGGAGACGCATGCTCGATCCCTATGGGAGTATCTTGAAAGTTTGTATGCTCGAAAGATCGAAAATAATAAGATGTTCTTGATAAAATAAATGTTGGGGTTAAAATAGCATGATGGTTCTCTGATGACAGATCACCTGAATAACTTTCAAGGAATCATGAACCAGTTATTTGTTATGGGCATTAAGTTTGATGAAGAAACTTAAGACTTGCTTTTACTTGGTTCCCTACTAGACTCGTGGGAAACATTTAGAACTTCTTTATCAAATTATGCTCTCGATGGCGTGATCTCTATGGATTTTTCTAAGAGTAGCATTCTTAATGAAGAGATGAGACAAAAGTCTCAAGGTTCCTATTCGTCTGATGTCCTAGTGACTGGCGCTAGGGGGAGAAGAAAGAATCATGGTGCTCAAAGTAATGAACACCATAGAAGCAAATTCAGAGGAAAATTTAAAGATATTGAGTGCTATCATTGTGGGTTAAAAGGGCATACAAAGAAATTTTGTCGAAAGTTGAAGAAGGAGAAAAGAGACAAGGAGGAAAAGAAAGAAAACGACAATGAAAATTGTGTCGCCACCATTACCACTGAAGATCTTATTACTGTCCTTGATGCAAATCTAATAAATGTTGCTTGTGATGAGTCAAGTTGGGTTGTGGATTCTAGTGCCACATCTCATGTGATATCAAGGAAGGAGTTTTTTCTCATCTTATACTTCAGGTGACTTTGGAACCTTAAGTATGGGCAATGAGACTGTTTCTAAAGTGGTTGGTATTGGTACAATTTATTTGGAAACTAATACTGGATCTAAACTAGTTTTAAACAATGTAAAATATGCACCCGTTGTTAGCTTACGTTTGATTTCTGTTGGCGTGCTGGATGATGAGGGATATGTCAGTACCAATGGTGGTGGAAAATGAAAACTCATTAAGGGTTCTTTGGTTGTGGCTCGTGGAGACAAACATAGTGGTCTATACTGGACTACGGTTTCTACTTGTGCTAACATAGTGCAGTTGAAAGTGCTAGATCTTCGAAATTATGGAACAAGAGGCTTAGCCATATTAGTGAGAAAGGACTTAATGTTCTGGCCAAGAAGAAATTACTGTCAGATTTTAAAAGTGATAAATTAGAAAAATGTGAGCATTGCTTGGCTGAAAAACAAAATAGAGTTTCTTTCAAGTCTTATTCTCCTTCAAGAAAGACAGAGTTGCTTGAGCTGGTGCATTCAGATTTATGTGGTCCAATGAAAACAAGGACTTCGGGTGGTGCACTTTACTTTGTCACTTTTATTGATGATTGCTCAAGGAAACTTTGGGTCTATGTCTTGAAGACTAAAGACCAAGTGTTCGGTGTCTTTAAGCAGTTTCAGGCTTCCATTGAAAAACAAATAGGGAAGAAGCTGAAGTGTATTCGTACTGATAATGGTGGTGAATATTATGGACCGTTTGACGAATACTGCAAGCAACAAGGTATCAGACACCAGAAGACTCCTCCTAAGATGCCTCAACTTAATAGTTTGGCGGAAAAGATGAATAGTACCTTGATGGAAAGAGTAAGATGTTTTTTTTTGAAGCAAAGTTGTCGAACTCCTTTTGGGGTGAGGCTTTATTGACCGTTGCACATGTTATTAATATATCTCCTGGTGTTGCTTTGCAAAGTGATGTACCAAATAAAGTTTGGTATGGAAAAGATGTTTCCTATGACCATTTGAAAGTATTTGGTTGCAAAGCTTTTGTACATGTGCCCAAAGATGAGAGGTCAAAGTTAGATGCCAAGACAAAGCAGTGCATCTTCATTGGTTATGGCCTTGATGAGTTTTGTTACAGGCTATATAATCCAGTTGATAAGAAGCTTGTAAGAAGTCATGATATTGTATTCATGGAGAATCAAACCATTGAAGATATTGATAAAGCGGAGAAACTGAAATCTTCAAGTTCTGATGGTGTGGTTAGTATTGATCAAATTCCTCATACAAGTGTGCATGATGGTGGTGGGCTAGATAATCATGGTGAAGCCTAGAATCATGTTCAAAATCAGCATGTTGATAATGACAAAGATGTTGTTGATGATGCTCCAGTTCAAGAAGTTGTGGATGAGCCAAATGCTCCACTAAGAAGTTCTACGAGACAGCGTATTCCTTCTTCTCATTATTCTCCTAATTGTCATACCCGATTTTTACCTAAGGTCAAAACGAGCACGACAATATAGACTCTAAAAGATTTAATTTTATATAGAGTCGCGACCTAATTTTTAAGGAAAAATAGGAAACCTATTTATTTATTTAACAAGTATGACTTTATTCTAATCTACGAAACCAATTTAAATTATAGGTAAGGGTTCAAATTATTACGAATGAAAGGGATTAGGCACCTTTCAGAATCCACAAATATGATTCCCGGTTAGACTTAGGTTTATTAAGAGATGAAAAAAATCAGTGTATATACATACAAATATAAAATGCGTATTAAAATGATGTAAATAATTTATATGTAACGAATGTATTAGTTACCAATATTATAGTAAAACTATGTATAAAAGTATATGAAGATATACAAATAAAAGTATATATAAGAATGTATATGAAAAGAAAACTAAAGATTGAATAAAGAAAAATTTGTTGTAAAGAAAAAGATTACGTAATGTTTTTAATATAAATAATATGAATTATTTTTATTAATTATCTAAATCGATTTAATGTATATATTAACGGCCTAGATTTGCCTAACGCTTGATGTGGATTGCGTAAATAAAAATATCCCGCCCAACACCCAAAAAATTAAATATTTCACTATAATTAATATTTTGTGCAATTGCAAAAATATAAAAGAAATATAAATACAATATTCACTTCTTTCTTGAATGCCCTTTCCGATATGTATTTCCGAGAACCTATACAAACTTTTGTAATAAAAATGTTAGTAACAAATAAATAATTATCAAAATAAATTAAAAACGTATATGTGCATATATGTATAAAAATATAATTTTTTAAAGGTGGGCTCAGATTAAATTTTAAATACGGCATCGCTACGAAGTGGTTGCTAATTTATTAGCCGTCGTCTTACCAAGATACGAATTATAAAACTTTTTGCGTTGTTATAAAAATTTCGTCATCACCCGAATTTATTTATTTTATTATGTATTTATATACGTAATATCCGTCTTTTTATCTGCGCAGGCCTCGAAAAATCGATGAAAAAATTTCTTCATCGATCAAATGTTAGCCTTTAATATAAAATAATAACTTTATAAAATAAAGTCCGTCTTTTATAATGGGGTGACCTCAAATATCCGACGAAAAAATAATATCATTGGCCAAATTGCATAATATGTTCATTATTAATTTAATAGGATGTGAAGGACAAAATCAGTACGAAACAACTTTAAAACAGCTAATGATAAAAATGGAGATTACCATACAATCAGAAAAATGATCCAACAATAAATGAATTAACAACGCAGTTAGCCAAAAAAGTATAAAAATGAAATAACATCATAACAGACAACACGAAAGATAGCTCGCGGAACCCATGAACCTTCAACAGAGAATGAGAAATTCCATTCAAATCCACTTTGGTAGCAGAACAATATAGAAGAAAAAAAAAGCACCAACTACATTAATCAAAAATAGAGATAAAACCGACGTTGCTTCAATGGATTTTCACCGGAGCAACGTCAGGAAACGTGTAAATTCGGCCAGATCTGGGCCGTTTTGATGTAGGCCATCATTTTAATAACTAAAAATTACACAAATACACAACTTGTTTCCATTATTATAAAAAATCCCAACTCCCTAAACATATTACAAAAATTCCAACATATACACAGAATGCTATGTATATGTCGCTATGTTATGTATATTAATAGGGAGAGAGAGTAAAGTAATTAAAAAAGTAGGAGAGAGTGTAATTACTTCCAAAAGGGTTGGTATTTATGTTATTTATACTTTTAATAAACAATAGAGAATCACAGGGAGAGGGAAGAGGAAAGAGGGATGACGCGGCGGTGCCAGAGTGGCTGGAATCTCGCAGGTGGTCAAATCCGGCGAAGCAGCGGCGGCGGGTGAGAGGGGAAAAGGAGCGGTTGGTGGATTTTTGGTTGTTGAATGGCAGAGAGGGAGAAGAGCAAGGGGAGGGGCTCGCCGGCGCTGGATTGGACGGTGGCAGCCATGGAAGGTGAGAGAGAGAAAAGTGAAAGAGTAAGGGAGAAACGACTTTTTTTGTTTTTTTTTGTTAGTGTGTGTTTTTGTACGTGTGTGTAATTATATATTTGTGGTGTATGGATGTGTGATATTTAAAAGGTAAAAATAATAAAAAAATAATATTTAATTCTATTTTTTCTTCTAACATATCCCTTAAATTAGGGAAAGTAGATAAAATAAAGTCAAAAAAATTTAAAAGTGAGTAGACATTGATTTGACTGATTTATTACTTTGTGTATTAAAATAATTAAATCGATTTGTTTTTCCAAATCGTATTAAATAACGTACAAAATAATGAATGCTGATATATAATTACAGAAAAATATAAATAACAAATAAAAAATATAATTATCTTTAAAAAAGATACATTATGCTATAAATAATTAAATTTATACCATACAGTAAAAAATTGCAGTACTATGTTGTGTACGTATGTAAATGACTGTGCAACAAATATTAGAATAATAATAAATTGATAAAAATTCTAAAATTTATGAAATTAAAGATAATTATCAATAAATCATGTAAAATTAAAATATGAAAATAAATGAGTAAATATTATAAAATAATGATGATTATCAACAATTTATTAACAATTGCAAAAGATATGTGAAAAATTGCATATTGTGCCATTTAACGATCAGAGAGACTAAATGCGTTAATTCTAAGTATGTGTCGCGCCTCAAATCCTATTGGGGCGGACTGACACCCGTAATCGAGGAGGCCCGGGAGAACCAACTCATAACCTTATACTTCCCATGCATACCTCTATGACAATCTGAAATTCGGACAGCATCATGTCGCATATAAAAGGAAATAATCACCTGTATAAGCTCGAGCACACATATATATGTATATACAATACTTGGCCGTTGGAGCCATCACGTCTACTAACAAAACACCACCTTGACTGTACATTAGGTCTACAAAGCCTCTAAACAATACACAGAGTTTAACTAAGGTTGGGACACACCCCGCCATATAACTAACTTCTATACAATACCAAAAGTGACTGGATATGACACGGAAAGCCCCGAAGCAAACTGGAGCTCACCAAAAGCAGCTGGATATCCTGGCTCCTACTTGTGCGGTGTATGAGCTGAGGTACCTGTGCCTGCAACATGAAATGCAGGTCCCCCGTGGGGGACGTCAGTACGAAATATGTACTGAGTATGTAAAGCTGTAGATAATCACATATGATATAGGAGCTCAATAGAAATCAGAAACAAGTGAATAAATCGTAATATGAGTGGACCACACTTACTAGAACTTGTGACAACCTGTACATTGTATTTATTCAATCACTTTACCTTCGTTCTTATCATCTTTGTAATCATTATTGTACTGTACTGTGACCATTAGGCTGCCTCCAGTACATATCAACTGGGATCGACCCATGATAGGCTTATGCCCCTGGGATACCACCCATAAACACATAAATAAGGATCGACCCATGATAGGCTTATGCCCCTGGGATACCACCCGATAAGAGAGAACTTCCATCACTTAGTTCAATTAATCTTTGAGATTGTTATTTCGGTTGCCACCACATTTTTGATACTTTGAAACAACGATACATCAATAAGAGACATATAAATAGACCATCAATGCAATAACAATGAAGTAAGAACTCATTGGCACATCAATGAAGTGTTTTGGAGTCATCAATGCCATAACAATGAAGTAGGAACTTATTGGTATATCAATGAAACGTTTTGGAGTCATTAATAGCACATGGATCTTGTTTGAGTAACCGGATACCTTCTGACATACATTAGTGCAATAAACATGTAAGATTTGAAAAACAAGTAAGTATTGGAATGTCTTGACATCTTGTAGGGTGGAAACAAGTTCATTGGTAACGTAGGACATCATACAAAACCATTATGGATCACATGTTATTGAATAACTTTGGAAACTTTCTTAATAGAACAATTGTTCACTTTCATGCCAAAGATATGGTATAGAGTATGCTTTACATACCTGACTGTCAACCTTCAATACTAGTCCCAAATGGACTTCTCGTCTTTTCGGATTACTTATCTACAATGAACATATATAGCAATCTAGTATTAGCGACCAAACGTCACAATTCAATTATTTGAATTCACCAAACTAGTGGTTAAGTAGTAAGCCTTAATTACACCATAAAGGGTGTCACTTTAACCCTCTTATACTCCAATTACATTCATATGCCATGCATATTCATACAACATCCTCCAATATCAAGTTTGGATTCATTTATCCTTCCAACCAATCCATTAAATCAAATTGAGCCATAGACATAAATAATCATCAATTCAATAGTATATCACCATATCCACCTTCCATAACTCAATTACCATATCCACCTTCCACAATTCAATACAACCAAACCATGAAAAATAGTCCATAACCCTATTTTCATCACCTTTCAATAACAACCAATACATATAATCCTCTATCACACATATACATATAGAAGAGAACAAAGGCAAACAATATTCATACCTTAGAATTCACCTCTTGATTATGCAATCCTGTTTGCACAAATAATAGGTGTCGTTCGAAGCTCTCGAGATGACAAACGCAGTTATCGGATTACTTTGGAATTTCTACGGTTGAATCAAAAGCAATTTAAAGGTCAAATTTGGCTAGGGTTTGTTCTTTCTCAATGATTGATGATAAAAAAATGAGTTTTTGAACTCATATACATGTATATATACACATATTCCCGTCCATAATATAATAGGGAATGACCAAAATGCCTTTAAAATTTAAATAATGTCAAATATGTCCTTTGGTTGACTGTTTTGATAAGCTAAAGTAGATCGACGATAACTCTTTGCTCCGATATCGGATTTGGGTGAAATTGGTATCGTTGGAAAGATAACTCAAAGGTATTTCATTTCATATAAAGTAGGCCACCCAGTTCATCATGTACAAGGAGTTATGGTCGTTTGAAGTTGACCCTAAAAATCTATTTTGATAGGCTGAATTAAAACGAGTATATCTCCTTACTCAGACGTTGGATTTGGATGAAACCAATTGCATTGGAAAGAAGACTCAAAGATATTTCTTTTCATAGGTTGCATATCTACCATTTAATTATATTAAGAGAGTTATGATCATTTGAAGTTGACCCAAAAATTTGGCTAGCCTCAGTAGTTTGTGTGTAGGAAATTTTCCTGCACATTTACTATTCCCAAATATCCCGGCCACCGTTTTATAGTTTCGAACGTGCTCGATTATATCCAAAACCTATCCGTTTTTGGAAATCTTTATATCGTTGGAAAGCTTATTCAATAACCTTCGCATGGAACCATCGACGGGCAAATTTCGGTATAAATAAAATAAAAAAATTAATTCCATATAAATAAGACCAATACATGTACTTGAATACGCCAATACATGTACTTGAATATGGGGTGTTACATCCTTCCCCCCTTTAGGACATTCGTCCTCGAATGTTAGCATAGTTATTCAACCGAAACAAGTTCAAGTCCATCATTAACATTCACATCATCACATAAATACTATGCATATATAAAAAAAAACTTACTTGTTAATGTTCTAACTCCGTTTCTTGTACTTCCTATTCATCTTTGAACAAATGAGGGTACTTAGATTTCATTGCTTCCTCAGCTTCCCATGTAATCTCTTCCCTTTGACGATTTCTCCAACGTACTTTCACCGATGCTATCTCTTTATTTCTCATCTTCTTAACTTGGCGATCTAGAATAGCAATAGGCACTTTCTCATAGGTAAGATCTTCCGCAACTTGCACATCCTCAGTAGAAGTGATATGTGATGGATCTCCGATGCACTTTCGAAGCATTGGCACATGAAATACCGGATGTACTGATGAGAGCTCTTGGGGTAGCTCTAATTCATATGCAACTTGTCCAAACCTTCGAGTGATCTTATACGGGCCTATATAACGTGGACTCAACTTTCCTTTCTTGCTAAATCTCATTACCCCTTTTATTGGTGATACCTTCAAAAATACCCAATCACTGATAGAAAACTCTAGTCCTCTCCTTCTACTATCCGCATATGATTTGTGTCAACTTTGGGCTGTTTTTAGTCGTTGCTGAATTACTTTAACCTTCTCTATGGCTTGATAAACAAGATCCAGTCCGAACAAAAGAGTTTCACCCACTTCGAACCATCCTATTGGTGATCTACACTTCCTTCCATATAAAGCTTCATATGGTGCCATTTTGATACTTGAATGATAGTTATTATTGTAGGCAAACTCAATAAGAGGTAAATGATCATCCCAGTTGCCCTTAAAATCTATTACACAAGATCGTAGCATATCTTCAAGTGTTTGGATGGTACGTTCTGCATGTCCATCTGTTTGAGGGTGAAAAGTTGTACTCAACTTCATTTGTGTTCCCAAACACCTCTGAAAAGACTTCCAAAATTTTGCGGTAAATTGGGTTCCCCGATCTGATATAATAGAGATTGGCACTCCATGTAATCGGACTATCTCTTTAATGTACAACTTCGCATACTCTTCAACTGTGTAAGTGGTCCTAACTGGTAGGAAATGTGCGGATTTGGTAAGCCTATCAACAATCACCCATATAGAATCAAACTTTCGGGATGTACGAGGCAAACCAATAACGAAATCCATGTTGATCATGTCCCACTTCCAGCTTGGAAGATCAATGCATTGCATATAACCTCCGGGTTTTTGGTGCTCAACTTTAACTCTTTGACAATTTGGACATTCAGCTACAAATTCTGCAATGCTCTTCTTCATGTCATTTCACCAATACATATCTTTCAAATCTTGATACATTTTGGTTGATCCTGGATGAATGGAATACCTTGAAAAATGTGCCTCTGTCATAATCTTCTTTCTTAGCCCGTCTATATCTGGCACACACAATCAGTTTTGGCACTGAAGTACTCCTTCTCGCGTAAGCTCAAATGCCTTGGTCGCACCACTCTGAACGTTCTCCTTAAGCTGTAATAAAATAGGATCTGCATATTGCTTCTCTTTCACTTCAGCTACTAATGAAGATTCCGCAACATTATGTACGATAAGCTCTTTATTCGGAGTTTCAAGAAGGCGAACTCCCAAACTAGCTAATTGGTGATGATCTTTAATCATCCCTTGCCTTTCTATAGGTGCCATCATATCCTTACGACTTAATGCATCAGCTACTACATTTGCTTTCCCTGGATGGTACAAGATATCAACATCGTAGTCCTTTAATAGTTCAAGTCATCTCCGCTGCCTTAAATTTAGATCCTTCTGATTAAAAATATATTGCAAGCTCTTATGGTCAGTGTATATATCAACATGAACCCCATATAAGTAGTGGCGTCATATCTTTAAAGCAAAAATAACTGCTGCCAGCTCAAGATCGTGTGTAGAATAATTTTTCTCATGTGGCCGCAATTGTCTAGAAGAATATGCTATTACCTTACCATGCTGCATCAATACACATCCTAAACCAATTCTGGAAGCATCACAATACACTGTATACCCTTCGGTGCCTTCTGGAAGTACCAACACGGGTGTAGAAATCAACTTGTTCTTTAAATCTTGAAAACTCTTCTCACGGGCATCATTCCATTGGAATTTGGATGCTTTATGGGTTAGCTTGGTTAAGGGTGCTGAAATGGGAAAAAAGCCTTTAACAAACCTTTTATAATAACCGGCCAACCCGAGAAAACTACGAATCTCCGTAGGCATTGTAGGCCTTGGTCAGTTCTTCACAACTTCTATCTTTTGAGCATCAACTTTTATCCCTTCACTAGATACAATATGACCCAAAAATGCCACCGACTTTAACCAAAACTCACATTTAGAGAACTTTGCATAAAGCTTACAATCACGAAGAGTCTGCAATGCCTGTCGTAAGTGATTGGCATGGTCCTCTCCTGATCTAGAATAAACTAGAGTATCATCTATAAAAACTATCACAAATACATCCAGGAATGGCTTAAACACACTATTCATCAAATCCATAAAAGTTGCAGGTGCATTTGTTAGCCCAAATGACATAACTAGAAACTCATAATGACCATACCGTGTTCGTAAAGCTGTCTTGGGTATATCCTTCTCTTTGACCCTCACTTGGTGGTAACCTGGCCTCAAATCAATCTTAGAAAAACGTTTGGCGCCCTGTAACTGATCAAATAAATCATCAATTCTTGGGAGAGAATATTTATTCTTAATAGTCACCTTATTTAATTGCCAATAATCAATACACATCCTCAGCGAGCCATCCTTTTTGCGCACAAATAACACTGGTGCTCCCCAGGGGGACATACTAGGCCTTATGAATCCCTTCTCTAGCAAATCTTTCAATTGCTCTTTCAATTCTCGTAATTCTGCTGGAGCCATTCTATACGGAGGAATGGAGATTGATTGGGTGCTTGGTATTACATCAATACCAAACTCTACTTCTCGTTCAGGAGGCAAACCTGGAAGATCTTCAGGAAATACATCAGAAAATTCATTTACCACCGGAACAACGTGAAGAGTTGGTGGCTCCGCTTCTGTATCCCTTACTCTAACTAAATGATATATGTATCCCTTGGAAATCATTCTTCTCGCCTTAAAATAAGAAATAAATCTACCTCTTGGCGCGCTAATTTTATCTTTCCATCCAAGGACTGATTCATTTGGAAAATGGAAATATACCTTTTTCGTGCAGCAATCAATTGTGGCATAACAAGACGCCAACCAGTCCATACCCATTATAACATCAAAATCTACCATTTCTAACTCCACAAAATCAGTCATCATATCACGACCACAAACAGTTACTATGCAGTTTCGATAAACCCTTCTAGCTATAATAGATTCCCCAACCGGTGTGGACACTTCAAATGGCTTAACTAACAGTTCGGGTATTCTTTCGAACTTTCCAGCAACCAATGGAGTAACATAAGATAATGTAGAACCGGGATCAATTAAGGCATATAAATCGAATAAAAAGATAGACAACGTACCCGTAACCACATCTAGGGAAGCCTCTAAATTCTGTCGATCCGCTAGAGCATACGTACGATTTTGAGCCCCACTAGAACTCGTGGCTCCTCTATCACCTCTAACACGACCCATTGGTTGTGCACCCCTTCCTGAATAAGGCATTGATGATGATGATACAACAAATGACCCTGTAGGTCGTGCCATACCCCCTATACCCCTTCGTGGGCATTCTCTCATCATATGCCCCGACATACCGCACCAAAAGCAAACATTGGTCCCCAGCCGACATGCGCCCAAATGATACCTTCCATATTTATTGCATGGCTCTCGAGGAGGTCTCGATTGGCTCATATTCCCTTGCCCTTGGTACCCCACTGTCCGCGAACTCTGACTCTCACTTCTGTGCCCAAATTGATTTTCTCTGGACCCTTGGAACTGTGGTGGGGCACTACCTGCAGAATAAGAAGATAATGGCCTAGGTGGTCTAGCAGAAAACTATGGTCTGAACCCTCCTTGGGATGCCATGAACTTCCCTGTAGATTTGGCCCTCTTGGAATATCCTCTTTCTAATTCCTGTGTTCTTCTCCTCTGCCTCTGATCTTCCATTTTCTGTGCAAAATCTTGGATCCTCGCTATGTCCATATCTTTGTTCAAAACGACAATAGTACAATCTCTAACCAGATATGGATCCAGCCTATCCACATATTGATGAACTCTGCCATCCATAGTAGCTACAACATTAGGAGCATATCTCGACAAGGAATTAAATCGGAGACTGTACTCCCTCACGCTCATATTCCCCTGACGAAGATTTAAAAACTGATCTGCACGGGCCTGACGAATCTCGAATGGAAGATAATGATCAAGAAATGCCTCTTTGAACTCTTTCCAAGTAGCTGGGGGTGCATCAATACCCCTAGATCGTTTCCAGTCCTCGTACCAATATATAGCCTCCCCTTTAAATCTATACGCCGCTAACTCCACTGTCTCTCTACCCGTTACATGCATAACATCTAAGGCCCTTTGAATTTGATCAATAAAGTCCTGTGGGTCCTCGTTAAGATCTGATCCAGTAAAAATGGGAGGATCCATCTTAAGAAAATCCTGTGTTCGAAGGTTAGCCGCCCTATCTGTACCACTAGGACCCGTGGTAGGAATGGCTTGCCCAGCAACTATACGAGTCAAAAGTTGCACTGCATTTCTAAGATCTTGATCAACAACATTAATAGGTGGCTCTGGGGATATAGTTCTCCTCCCCCTTATTTCTTTCGGAGTGGAAGAAGTTTCTGATGCATACGCAGCTGGAGCCTCACTTTGATTAGCTGGTATAGTGGGTAACTTACTAGTCCCCTCTCCGGCAGCCATATCTACTTGTTTACCGGTATTCTTGCTTCTGGTAACCGGCATCATTTCTATAATAATAGAAACAAACGGATTCAGTGGTCAACTATGACTTCATATACAATATAGGCTCTATCGCACGATCTAAGACATGAAGAAAAGAAACAATTCCTAAATGTCCATAGCCTCCTGTTTATAGATGCGCTGCACGACACACCGATAAACAAGACTCTACGTAGACACGACTTTATAGACTCACTAGGATGAACTTCTCTGATACCACTTTTGTCACGCCTCAAATCCTATTGGGGCGGACTGGCACCCGTAACCGAGGAGGCCCGGGAGAACCAGCTCATAACCTTATACTTGCCATGCATACCTCTATGACAACCTGAAATTCGGACAGCATCATGTCGCATATAAAAGGAAATAATCACCTGTATAAGCTCGAGCACACATATATATGTATATACAATACTTGGCCGTTGGAGCCATCACGTCTACTAACAAAACACCACCTTGACTGTACATTAGGTCTACAAAGCCTCTAAATAATACACAGAGTTTAACTAAGGTTGGGACACACCCCGCCATATAACTAACTTCTATACAATACCAAAAGTGACTGGATATGACACGGAAAGCTCCGAAGCAAACTGGAGCTCACCAAAAGCAGCTGGATATCCTGGCTCCTACTTGTGCGGTGTATGAGCTGAGGTACCTGTGCCTGCAGCATGAAATGCAGGTCCCCCGTGGGGGACGTCAGTACGAAATATGTACTGAGTATGTAAAGCTGTAGATAATCACATATGATATAGGAGCTCAATAGAAATCAGAAACAAGTGAATAAATCGTAATATGAGTGGACCACACTTACTAGAACTTGTGACAACCTGTACATTGTATTTATTCAATCACTTTACCTTCGTTCTTATCATCTTTGTAATCATTATTGTACTGTACTGTGACCATTAGGCTGCCTCCAGTACATATCAACTGGGATCGACCCATGATAGGCTTATGCCCCTGGGATACCACCCATAAACACATAAATAAGGATCGACCCATGATAGGCTTATGCCCCTGGGATACCACCCGATAAGAGAGAACTTCCATCACTTAGTTCAATTAATCTTTGAGATTGTTATTTCGGTTGCCACCACATTTTTGATACTTTGAAACAACGATACATCAATAAGAGACATATAAATAGACCATCAATGCAATAACAATGAAGTAAGAACTCATTGGCACATCAATGAAGTGTTTTGGAGTCATCAATGCCATAACAATGAAGTAGGAACTTATTGGTATATCAATGAAACGTTTTGGAGTCATTAATAGCACATGGATCTTGTTTGAGTAACCGGATACCTTCTGACATACATTAGTGCAATAAACATGTAAGATTTGAAAAACAAGTAAGTATTGGAATGTCTTGACATCTTGTAGGGTGGAAACAAGTTCATTGGTAACGTAGGACATCATACAAAACCATTATGGATCACATGTTATTGAATAACTTTGGAAACTTTCTTAATAGAACAATTGTTCACTTTCATGCCAAAGATATGGTATAGAGTATGCTTTACATACCTGACTGTCAACCTTCAATACTAGTCCCAAATGGACTTCTCGTCTTTTCGGATTACTTATCTACAATGAACATATATAGCAATCTAGTATTAGCGACCAAACGTCACAATTCAATTATTTGAATTCACCAAACTAGTGGTTAAGTAGTAAGCCTTAATTACACCATAAAGGGTGTCACTTTAACCCTCTTATACTCCAATTACATTCATATGCCATGCATATTCATACAACATCCTCCAATATCAAGTTTGGATTCATTTATCCTTCCAACCAATCCATTAAACCAAATTGAGCCATAGACATAAATAATCATCAATTCAATAGTATATCACCATATCCACCTTCCATAACTCAATTACCATATCCACCTTCCACAATTCAATACAACCAAACCATGAAAAATAGTCCATAACCCTATTTTCATCACCTTTCAATAACAACCAATACATATAATCCTCTATCACACATATACATATGGAAGAGAACAAAGGCAAACAATATTCATACCTTAGAATTCACCTCTTGATTATGCAATCCTATTTGCACAAATAATAGGTGCCGTTCGAAGCTCTCGAGATGACAAACGCAGTTATCGGATTACTTTGGAATTTCTACGGTTGAATCAAAAGTAATTTAAAGGTCAAATTTGGCTAGGGTTTGTTCTTTCTCAATGATTGATGATGAAAATGAGTTTTTGAACTCATATACATGTATATATACACATATTCCCATCCATAATATAATAGGGAATGACCAAAATGCCTTTAAAATTTAAATAATGTCAAATATGTCCTTTGGTTGACTGTTTTGATAAGCTAAAGTAGATCGACGATAACTCTTTGCTCCGATATCGGATTTGGGTGAAATTGGTATCGTTGGAAAGATAACTCAAAGGTATTTCATTTCATATAAAGTAGGACACCCAGTTCATCCTGTACAAGGAGTTATGGTCGTTTGAAGTTGACCCTAAAAATCTATTTTGATAGGCTGAAGTAAAACGAGTATAACTCCTTATTAAGATGTTGGATTTGGATGAAACCAATTGAATTGGAAAGAAGACTCAAATATCTTTCTTTTCATAGGTCGCAGCTCTCCCAGTTCATTATATTAAGGGAGTTATGATCATTCAAAGTTGACCCAAAAATTTGGCTAGCCTTAGTAGTTTGTGTGCAGGAAATTTTCCTGCACATTTACTATTCCCAAATATCCCGGCCACCATTTTATAGTTTCGAACGTGCTCGATTATATCCGAAACCTATCCATTTTTGGAAATCTTTATATCGTTGGAAAGCTTATTCAATAACCTTCGCATGAAACCATCGACGGGCAAATTCCGGTATAAAAAAAATAAAAAAAATAATTCCATATAAATAAGATCAATACACGTACTTGAATATGCCAATACATGTACTTGAATATGGGGTGTTACAGTATGGAGAGCCAAAATTGGGCGTCAACACTAATGAGTATGTGTTACTTACTGGCGGGGGAGAACCTGAATGTTATGAGGAGGCCATGGAAGATAAACATAAGGATTAATGGATTGAAGCCATGCAAAATGAGATGAAATCTCTGCATGAGAACCACACTTATGAGTTGGTGAAATTGCCTAAGGGCATGAGAGCTTTGAAGAATAAGTGGGTGTTCAAAGTAAAATTTGAAGAACACAGCTTGAAGCCCAAATACAAAGCCAAATTGCTTGTCAAGGGATTTTGTCAAAGAAAGGGTATTGACTTTGACGAAATATTTTATTCTGTCATCAAAATGACCTCTATTCATACAGTTCTTGGTTTGGCTGCTAGTATTGATTTAGAGATTAAGCAAATGGATGTAAGGACAACTTTTCTTTATGGTGACCTCGAAGAGGAGATCTATATGGAACAACCTGAGGGTTTTAAGGTAAAAGGTAAAGAAAATTATGTGTGCAAACTTAAGAAAAATCTCTATGGCTTGAAGCAAGCTCCTAGACTGTGGTATAAGAAGTTTGAATCTGTCATGGGGGGAGCAAGGCTACAAGAAGACTTTTTCATATCATTGTGTATTTGCATAAAATTTTTCTGATGATGATTTTATCATCCTCTTGTTGTATGTGGATGCTGTGTTGATTGTGGGCAAGAATGCTTCCAGAATTGACGAGTTGAAGAAACAGTTATGCATATCTTTTGCTATGAAAGACTTGGGTCATGCTAAGCAGATTTTGGGCATGAGGATTACTCACCTCAGAGATGAAAGAAAGTTTTACTTATCACAGGAGAAGTACATTGAACGTGAGCGCTTCAACATGAAGAATGCTAAGGCTGTTAACACACCCCTTGCTGGTCATATAAAATTGAGCAGAAAAATTTATCCTACAACGAAGGAGGAAAAAGAGAGCATCACTAAAGTTCCATATTCCTCTGTTGTCAGAAGTTTAATGTATGCAATAGTGTGTACCAGACTCGATATTGCTCACGCAGTTGGTGTTGTCAGTAGGTTTCTTGAAAATCCAGGAAAGGAGCACTGTGAAGCAGTCAAATGGATATTGAGGTACCTAAGAGGAACCTCAAGAGACTGTTTGTGTTTTGGAGGATATGATCCAATCTTGAAGGACTGTACAGATGCTGATATGGCGGGTGACCTTGATAACAGAAAATCTACTACTGATTTTTTGTTTACATTTGCAGGGGGAGCTATATCATGGTAGTTGAAGTTGCAGAAGTGCGTTGCACTATCTACAACTGAAGCTGAGTATATTGCGGCTACTAAAGCTGGCAAGGAAATGATATGGTTCAAGCGATTCGTTCAAGAACTTGGATTACAACAAATGGAGTATGTTATCTATTGTAACTGTCAAAGTGCAATAGACTTGAGCAAGAACTCCATGTACCATGCAAGAACAAAACACATTGATGTGAGATACCATTGGATTCGTGAACAAGTGGAAAACGAATCGTTTCATGTCAAGAAAATTCACACGACTAAAAATCCCGCAGATATGCTAACAAAGATGGTGTCAAAAGACAAGTTCGATTTGTGCAAAGAACTTGTCGGCATGAGATCTCTCTAAGAAGACGGAGATTCCTCCTTTAGATGCATGGGACTGGAGGGGGAGATTTGTGGGGTCCAGTCCCATCACTCACAATGCAGGAAATTTCTTAGTAAAAAATTACTGCATGTCTTTTGTCAAATATTGCATTTATTGGCTACAGAAAGGTCAAGAAGAGAATAGTATTTTGATATCACCAATGACATCAACGTGGGCTTTTTTTGCCTATAAATTGAGAGCTTCGGCTCACTTAAAAAACACACCAAAACAAGAGAGAAAATAATTAGAGAGTAGTGGGGTATTTCATAGATTGTGAAAAAAAAAATAGTCTGTGAAGAAAAAAATTAGAGTGAGCGATATTTTAGTAAGGTGGGAGTCAAAAAAGGGTTATTTCTTTTGAGTGAGTAGTAGTCATTTTGAGTATTGTACTTGTGATTATGGTGTAAAAATTTCTTACTATAGTAAGATCAGTTGCTATTCTTGGTCCGTGGTTTTTCCCTTATTTAAAAGGGTTTTCGCGTAAAATCTTTGGTGTCATTATTTTTATTTATTTTTCTATTATTTTGCCACAAATACTTTTGTTGTTATTCCGCGTTTACCCAACAAAAATATCATGCTCCTGTTTTTTGGCTTCATGCAAGCCCATGGTTTGAGGAAGAAAAATTCATCATTTGTTTGATGATATCAAATGATGGGCAAGAATTCAAAAAAGAAAATCTGCAGCATTGAAAAAGTTGACAAATGGCCAATTAATGCAAAGGCATTTCACTGATTCACTCCTATAAAGTAGGAGCTTAGGTTTATTCGTAAAACACACCAAAAAACAAAGAGAGAAAACAAAAAAAATAGTGAGTCATCACAGACACGGTTTAAAAGATAATCTATGAGAAAAAATTAGAGAGTGAACAATCTTGTAGTGAGGTGGTAAAGATTAAAAAAAAGAAATTATTATTTCTTTTGAGTGTTTAGTGGTCTTTGGAGTATTTTACTCGGACTTATTTATAATATATTAAAAGTGTGAAGATTTTAGAAAAGTGATTGAACTTTTTGTTCTTCATTAAAACACTCTGCAATAAACAAAATTGTCTTTTCACATATTTTTTCCAATTATTATATTATTAAATCAAATACTCCTAAAATATATGGGAAACCCCTGATAAAATAAATATGTGGAAAGATTAAGATTCCTAAACTACATAAAATATATGAATCCTAAAATATTTATGAATCCTAAAATATATAAAAATAAATTAACAGTCCTAAAATAATATATGTAAAGAATCACATTAAATTATTTTTACCTTTTTCAACGTTTTCTAAGTTCGTCTGGGGTTTTAAGCTTCTATATTTGATGCTCTTTTTTTTGTTTATTTACATTTACCTTCAAAATAAGTTCATTTTTTTTTATTGTCACTTTAACTTAGGCTTAACAAAATTGAAGATCCTTTAACTTTTAAGATGACTTTTTCATAATCTTTTATTATTTGTATTTGTCTTTATAAAGAAATCATTATTGATTGGTTCTTTAATATGTTTGTGCAGATGAAGAAAGATTTATGTGAAACATGCAAACAAAACTTCGTATCGATTATAATTTACAAGTGAATTTAAAGTATGTTTTTTCTATTCTAAATTATATTTTTTATTTATATTAGTTCTACTTATTATTCAGGCGTAATTCATGTTAATACTCTTTTGTCAAAGTCATACTTACATAAAAAAATATTATTGAGATAAAAATAAAGTAAAAATTGTGATTTCTGATAACAACAAACATAATCAGGGTGTCAAACAAGTATTAATCAAAGTCATTAGTTGGCTAAAAGATAAAACATAATAGTAATTAGAGATTTCATGCATTAGTAAATCAAATTTATAACCAATTTCATTCTTCCATCAGGGATAATTTGAACTGCTCATTTTACGTTTTAGTAACATCATCAAAACTCTAAAGTATATTTTTTCTTTCAAAGTATAATGTTAAATAATTGATATTTCAATATGTCATATTTTTTTAAATTTTTTATCCATATCTTTATTTTATAATTTATAATTATTTATCTTGAATGAGAAGATGCATAAAATGAAATGTGATTTTACGTGCCTTGGCGTGAGCAGTATGAAAACAAAGAAATAAGAGATCTTTTGAAGGGTAAGATTTTCTTTATCAAGAAATTAGTCTTACATGACTTTAAATGGATCCAATTCATAAAAATAAGATTTTTAAAGGCGAATCAAGTATATTGTTCGATATAAATGATAGAAATTTATTCTTTTTTATACACTTATTATTATCTTCATATACACGTGCAAAACACGTACACTTGACTAGTAAATATAAAATTCCCTATTATAGGAATATCAATTCCTCCTCTTAACTGATGATTTTTTCCTTATTTAAAAGGGTTTTCACATAAAAATCTTAGCGTCATTATCGCTCTTGTTATTCATATTGATTAACCGTATTTTCATGTTCTATACTTACTGCTTTTATTACCACAAATAATTACTTCTGTGGCGATTTATCCCCAACCGTTAATCCCTCACCCTGCTCATTATAGTTTCAACATTGTTATTCAAACACATAACTATGTATTTATAGAATCAAACTTGAAATACTCTATGCTACTTGATGCTTATCGACTACTTTTAATCAGGTAAGACAAAGGACTATAAATGGATGCTTTCATGCAGGGATATGCACTTCTAGCAGTGCAAGCACATTTAAGGCAACTAAGACCAATTGACAATCTTATCGGGGGACATTATCTAGTTGTAATTGGGATCAGTGGACTCAACAGTAAGTAATCTAAACTGCATATATACTAACAAACAAGGGCGGGAAAGGGGCGCTAGGAGTTCATCTGAACGCCTTTTGTTAAAAAATTATACTTATATAAGATCAGAATTATTTATATATATAGGGATAATAGTTTGAAAAATACATGTATTTGCATAAATTTGTGGTTGCGCATACTGAACTTTACGAGGGTCTATGATCCTCTTGAACTATTTAAAACTGGAATTAATTTTCCCCAAAACGCTATACCTAGTTTTGGAGTAGAAAGTGTAATACACGCGTCAATCTCATATTTACACGTGTATTTTTTATTTAGAATTAATTTTTATTTACTTTCTTCTCCATTCTTATTCTTTTCATCATTTTTTCACCAAAATATTGATTCTTAATTCTTGAAATTTGGCTTTTATTTAGTTCATAGTATTTTTTAAAGAAATTTTTCCCTCAAATTTCAAATTCAAATTCAAATCGAAAATTTTCTTCAATAATTTTACTCAAATCGAAAACTTTCTTAAAAAAAATTGCAGGTTGAATTATTTTTTTTCCCTTAGCATTGAACGAAGGCTGGTGGCTGAGGTGGTGGTGGCTGCCGGCGGCAATGGTGGGTTTGTTGGTGGTGGCAATAGTGGGTCAATTTTGCAATTTTTATGGTGGGTTGATTGGTGGTGGCAATGGTGTGTTAATTTTGTTCAAATCGATAACTTTCTTAAAAAATTGTAGGTTGAATTTTTTCTTTTTCCTCCCCTTAGCATTGAACGAAGGCTGGTAGTTGAGGTGGTGGTGGCTGCCGGCGGCAATGGTGGGTTGGTTGGTGGTGGCTATGGTAGGTTAATTTTGCTATTTTAATGGAACTGAAGATGACCCATTTAAGGGGTGTGTGTGTTGAAATTGGGTCAAATTAGTGGAATTGAATTGGGTGTGTTGAAGATGACCCATTTGAGTGGTTGGGTGTGATGAAATTATGTTCAATGCAATTCCAATTCAACAATAAAGCAACCATGGTGCTTTGTTGAATAGAAGAAAAAAAAAAGATAGAAGAGAAAACAGACACAAATGGAAAAAAAAAAAAAAACATAAATTTTTTAAAAATCCGAAAATTAGGAGGTGAAAGAAAACTGCTCACTCTCTTTAATAGACTGAAACACAATCTCTTTGTCATGTCAGCTTGTAGGGGGAATTAATTCCAGTTTTCAATATGCGCAACTACAAATTTAGACAAAGTATATATTTTTTGAACTATTATCCCAGATCTCTATATATATAATAGATATTGTGTTGATTTCTTTAAAGTTTAATTTCTTGGATCCATCATTGCTAGGAATCTGTGAAGCTTCCTATCATGTATGAACAATCATTATTTGACCCATAGCCAAGGACACAATAATATTAAAATCCTTCTTAATGTTTATTAATGTCCTTTTTAATATTAAAATTGCGTCGCCATTAAGCACGCTTTGAGCCCTAAGACAAGGATGAGGAGAAACAAAAAAAAAAAGTCAATAATATAGTTATAAAATCATTACTATTACGTTCAATAGAGGTAGTTTTGGTTTGAGGACACGTTATGTTGTGATTAGTTGTATTCAAATTAGTGGTTCTAGAATTATTTTTTATTGATTATTTGGTTTCGTTGTGTTAAAAATAACATATACCTTCCAGCTTATCTATTGTAGTCATTTTTATAATTTTATAAGGATAACTAATGTCAGTACTATTTTTGGCAAGAATAACTTATTTTGATACTATAATTACTAATTGTGGTATAACTTATCCCTGCAGGAATAGTAACCAAATAAGAACTAAGGCGATACTAAATTTTATCTCAAAACTACTTATACTTGTCCAGCATACTAATCCACCCCGACCCCATATAATATTTCAACTTCATTTTTTATTTTTTATGTTTTGCTTTTTCCTTATTCTCTTTTTATTACTACTTTTGTTGAGTGCGTGTAATTGATTCCCTCAACAAAGTCAAAACGAATTGATTCGTGAAAGCTGCATCACAATGGTTTTTCATGGACAACTATTAATATCTACCACTTCTTCCTAAGAAAGTTGTTTTGAGTGATGGAATCACTAAAACAAATCACAAATAATTAATGTAATTTTCTGTACCTTGGGACTTGGGTGGATGCAAGTTGCAATGCTAACATGATGAAAGATTTTAAGAACTTAATTAAATATTTTCCAGTGTACCAAAAGGAAAAAGTCAACTCTATTAGTATAAGTAGTCTATTTTATATTTATACATCCCAGACACAAGCTAAAACAGACTCTCTAATTGCGTTTGCCAAAACATAGATATAATTCATTCTCAAGTCTAATAGTATTTGCCACTTCTAACTATTTGGCTTGCAAAAGAGAAGCTACAATCTAAATGGTAAGTTGCCTTTGTAATTGTGTAGTTTTAGCATATGAATATAAATGGTATTTCCAAAACTCAAGTAAGATTGGTGGTGTGGACACACTGGGTAAAACTTATACGCACCCGGTGTATACACCAAGCCAACACATGCATGTCATGTGTTTGAATTTAAAGTTCATGTTACTTAACTATGATTAATCAATATGTATTTTACTTAATAAATTGTACCCGACCAGGGATGGAGAAGTGTTTGGCTGGATATAAATAGTTTCATTTGATATTTGTTGCAGGGCATCTGCAGAAATGTCAAGACAGAAGAAAAGCAACTTCAAAGCAGGGGGGGAATTAGAGCAACTCTTTTTGTCTATGGTAAGCATCTTTCAAGTATCTAAGGCGTACGTTGTTTGGTAGTTGGTTAAAATTATGTGATTATTAGTAATGCTGCGGGTATTAGTTATGCAAATATTAGTTATTCTATCTTCGACTGCACATAAGATAATACATCCGTAACTTATACATGTATTAGTTATGCAGGTTTCTAAATTGCAAACCAGATATACATGAATAACTTATTTTCTAACTAACTACCAAACATTGTATAACTTATACATAAAATTAATACATTAATAAGGTGCTTCTTTAATTACTAGCTACCAAAGGACCCCTAATTGTTCAACTCCCTATACATGGAACGGAATTCAGTTGAAGCCCCTTCATCGAATCGTGGTTAGCCAGTTGGGCGTTATATCACTGAATTTTATTCTAGTGGTTAAGGTAGCTCAAACTTTGCTTTGAGTTGTAGATTTGAATCCCACTTGTTAGAATTCCTGGCTCCGCCACTAATCTTGACTTTGGAGTTTTAATATCCTGATATCTGATTATGCAGCTGTGGTGGGGATTGATGCCATGGTGTTTGCTTCAAACGCTGTGAGCCTGGTGACTTACTTCAATGGGTATATGAACTTAAGCTTAACAAAATCTGCCAATGCTGTGACAAACTTCATGGGAACAGCATTCTTGCTCTCATTATTTGGAGCTTTTATCACAGATACTTACTTCTCCAGATTCAAGACTAGTGTTCTGTTTGGAATCCTTCCGATTTTGGTACCTCTTTATTTTTATGTTGTGGCTATGCAAGAAAACCGAAAAAATAGATATTTCAAATGTCTATGCAGCATCAAGTTTTGACTTTGATTATTCTTTCATTCTTAGGGATATGCACTTCTGGCAGTGCAAGCACACCTCAGCCAACTGAGGCCATTTCCCTGCAAGGATGTACCTTTAAGCCAAAAGAATCGATGTGAATCTGCAGATAGCGGTCAATTGGCAATCTTGTATGGAGGTGTTTATCTGATAGCATTTGGAAACGGAGGAGTCAAAGCACCATTGGTATCTTTGGGAGCTGATCAATTTGATGAAAAGAATCCCAAAGACGCTGCTAACCTATCAAGTTACTTCAATTGGCTACTGTTCTTCATCACGATAGGAGCCATGCTAGGAGTTATATTTTTAGTTTGGATAGGTGATAGTAAGGGATGGGATTGGTCATTTGGTGTTTGTTCCGTAGCGCTTGGTTTGGGAATCCTGCTCTTGACTATGGGAAAACAGTTTTACAGATACAATGCACCTAAAGGAAGCCCTCTGACTCGCATTTCGCAGGTCCTTGTTGCAGCTTTTAGAAACAGAAATCTCTCACTACCGCAGAACAAAGAAGATTTACATCAGATCAGAAGTGGAGAACCTGAAAATGGAACTGAGATTCTTCAAAGGACTGATCAACTCAAGTACTTAAGAACACCTTCTTAGTTTCAGTTTCTCGTTGATATATTGCTTCAGTTAACCAAACTCCTCCAATATGTACAGATTTTTGGACAGGGCAGCCATCCCGAGGACCAATCAAGAAGCATCTACATCAAGTGCTCATGGACCATGGAGCCTCTGTACAATCTCACAAGTTGAAGAAACAAAGATCGTAATCAGAATGCTCCCTATTATATTGAGCACCATCTTCATGAACACGTGTATGGCTCAACTCCAGACCTTTACTATACAACAATGCATAACAATGAACAGAAAAATCGGAAACTTTGAAATCCCAGCGTCTTCAATACCTGTAATTCCTCAATTGTTCCAACTCATCTTGATCCCAGTCTATGATCGTATATTTGTCCCAACAGTAAGAAAATATACGGGGATCCCTTCTGGGATTCGGCAACTGCAACGTATAGGTGCTGGACTAGTACTTTCAGCAGTTTCTATGGCAGTGGCTGCAGTTGTAGAAAGTCGCAGGAAATCAGTTGCCGTTGAGCATAGCATGGTTGACTCAGCTAGTCCATTACCTATGAGTGTGTTCTGGATTGTATACCAATATATAATAATTTCAGCGGCTGAAATATTTACGTTGGTAGGTTTGTTGGATTTCTTCCATGCTGAGAGCACATCAGGAATGAAATCACTGGGTCTGGCCATTTCTTGGTCTTCACTGGCATTTGGCTACTTCACAAGCGCAGTATTTGTGAGTATAATTAACAAGTTGAGTGGTGGCTGGTTAGCTAATAACAACTTGAACAGAGACAAGCTCGACTACTTCTATTGGTCGCTAGCAGGAGTCAGTGTACTGAACTTTGGTTTCTATTTACTATGCGCTTCTTGGTACAAGTACAAGAAGCCAGTACTGGACCAAGAAGATAATATCTAGGACAAGAAAGCCAGAAATGTGTGTTGTCTAGAAAAAATGCATCCGATATTTGACCAAATTCTGTCATTTAATAATATTGTGATTGGGAACATATTGCATAGAGTCCATGTAATCGTGCATCAGACATCAGTCCTTCTATAGTTGATCAAATATGCGCTATTTATCTTCGTTTTAATAGCTTGATTTATTCATTCATTAATAATAGACAGTTTGAAGTTTAGATAATTAAAAGGAAAGCTTACATATACATATATAACAAATTACACCTCACAAACCAATACAGTAAGATACAAACTACATGTTACACAGTTTACAGCAGATAGATATAAATCATTGTACTCCAATATCTGACCTGCTTAGTATATCAAATTATCAATATACTAAACTAGGCGACAATAAGGAAAGTAATACTAGTACTACCATCAAGGAGTGTGTAATGAGTTTGGAATTCAACATTTTTACTTGTTTCGTGAATTTTTTAGCACATATGTAGAGTTCGGATCAAAACTGAATTTGACTGAACCCGTATAAATTACTACACTTTACATTCGCCGCTGCATTTTCATCATGGGGGTCCACCTCCATGCCCAACCACAGGGCTGTGGCCTAGACCTCCTTGATCTTCTGAAATAGTAATATTCTCAAGCATATTGTCATGATCATCATGATCAATTTTCTTGAAGTTCTTATTCTCCACTATTTTTTTGTCTATTTTCTCCATGATGGCTAAATATTGTGTTCTTCTTCTTCTCTTTTTCCATGAGTACCCTTCCCTCCGCTCAATAAAATCCTTTTAAGAGGAGAAGAAGAATATTAAGTGGTCGGAAAAAAACACAAGTGCACACAATTTTTGGTTGAGCAATTTCCTAAGGAAAACAAAGTACTTTTTTTTTTTTTTTTTTAAGTCAAAGATCGGCCTTTTGGGCCATTTATTAAATCAAAATGTTAAAGTTTGTACAAATATACTTAGGTCAGACAAGACCCAAGTCCAATTGCAGTAAGAAAATTAGGGAAGTCAAAAGACTTTCTGTAACACCCTGTAAAAGTCGTGCATGGATTAGCCTTTAACAGAGTGCCCTTAAACTTAAAAACTTGAAAAAATTTCTAAGTGTAATGAGGACTTAGAGTTATTTTAGCTAGCAATCTTCGGGATACAACTTTTCAACCTTCCCGACATCCGCTTTTAGATTTTCAAGTTGCGTTATGATCGGGAAATCTCATAGTATATCTCGGATAAGTTTCGGAATTTTTCGGAACGCATAAGGCTGCGTTTGGATTTAAAAACAGTAGCAAAACGCATAGACTATTGCCCAGTTTTCAGCATTTCAGGGTCAATTTCAAACGATCATAACTCCCTGTATATAATGAAATGTGTGAGCTATAATATATCAAACGAAAGCTCTTCGAGTCCTCTTTCAATTGCAGTTGGTTTCATCCAATTTGAGTATATGAGTAAAAAGTTATAATCGATTTACTCCAGTCTACCAAACTGTCAACTGAGGGACAAATTTGACCTTAATTGTTCCTTAGGGGTATTTTGGTAATCCTCCACCCCTATATATACCACCAACACGGGATTTAATCCCTCAAACACCATAATACACATACTTTTCCCAAAATTGCTCAAGAACTCTCCCTAGGGTTTCAACATTAAAACCCAAGCAACTCAAGATTCAACCGCGGGTTCGTGAAACAAATTACAGATTTGGAATCCTCTCGACGTAGGCTTCGATAGACACCCAAAATTCGTGGAGAAGAAGGTACGCGGGGTTTTCCTAAATTCTCATGGGCATAGAAAAATCATGTTTTAGAATGGGATTTTAAATTATGTATATATATTTATGTATAAGATGTTTTAACATCATTGTTTTGGTCTTTTGACCATCTCCAAAGCGATTTGACAGTTTATATACATATATGAATGAATGTGTTTCAATTTTGAATACATGAACTTGCTAAAGACATTTGACCACCAGGTGTTTGATGAAATTTCTGCATGAATTGAACTTTAAGTTTCGGAATATGAAATTCTTTACATCAGTTACATGTTTTGGTGGTCTAAACTATGTTTTGAATGAAAGCTCTTGCTTAATATATTATGGCTCAGAAAAATCATGACTTGCAAGTCTTGGTATGACGATACCAACTCAGACTAATGCCATATCAGACTCAGACTAACAGACATTTCAGACTTTCATGATTTTAGACATTCAGAATGTTACATGTACAGAAAAGGTTAAAAATGGGCATACAGAGATGTTAGGTGGTTCCCCGAAGAGGGCTTGAGTTCAAGCAACTCATTGCCTAAAACCGTGGTTTGCCGACCCGGGTATACTATTATGCGCTAACTTAAATGTCCTGTGGCGTATCAGACTCAGACACTCCAACCCTTGCGGCACACTTGGGTTGGGGGCTTCCCCGCCGAGTCAATGGCGGATTCCATACAGCCCGTGGAATATCAGAATTGTAGGGGAATACCACCTAACTCAGAAGTAAAACACAGATCATGATTTGAAATGAACAGACAGGTTACATGTTTTCAGAAAGTGCCCATGTATTTTTCAGAAACAGTTTTATACATGATGTCTTGATGAAAAATTGCTTTCACTTAATATGTATATATTTATATATATATATATATATATATATATATATATGTTCCATTATACTATTTTTTTGGATTGCTTCGCGTGCCAGTACTTTTGTGCTGACCCCCCCCCCTTCCAGGTTCTGAGGCACAGTCTAGGGGTCCAGCTACTCAGTAGACATTCTCGGATTTGCAGACTTGATCTCACAGTGGTGAGCCTTCTATTATTCGGAAGGCCTAATTATGTCAGACATTATCTTATTTATTATGTTTTTGGTTTACTGGGGGGCCTTGTCCCAGTTTCTTTTCAGACAGATGTTTATGTTCTTAGTAGAGATTTCGCAGACTGATGTCAGATAGTATTATTTAGAAATGTTGCAGAACTTGACCATGTTTTCCGTACTCAGTTTCAATTCTACATTTTATTATGATTATGAATGTTGTGCATGATAACCAGATAGAGAATGGGTGTTCCGGGCCTTCATGGTTCGGGATGCTCATCACGGCTAGGGCCTAGGCTCGGGTCGTGACAAACTTGGTATCAGAGCACGGTTCATGGTCCCCAGGTGTCTGCGAAATCGCGTCGAGTAGAGTTCTGTTTATGGGTGTGTAGCGCGCCACACTTATAAACAGGAGGCTACTAGGCGTTTAGGAATGTTTCCCTTCTTTGTGATTTAGTTCGTGCTTCAGAGTCTAAACTGTCCCATTATTGGGTTGATTCAAGTGCAAAAAGTTTAGAGTATACATGATATAGTCCTTTTCGATTACATTCTATAAGATTTTAAAAATTATGGAAAAACTCGATAGGAGTCTGTTAGTGCATCAATATATGTTGATTCTGATGTAAATATTGATCCTGATAGAATCGTGCATTCCAGCTTAAGGTATTAAGTGTATATTGTCCCTCTCAAAATCTTGTTACAGTTGTGGACAATGTATAGCAGAATGTTGGAACTATATTTCTACCAAATAGTAGCATAAGTTAAAGTGTTGTTGTCATGACCTATTGGTAGTGATATTGGACCAAGAAGTTGGTGATGTAAAGTCACAAAGTTAAAAGTCAGAGTGAGGGTGATTTTGTGTAAATGAATATTTCAGTTGAATAATCGATGTTTGAGGATGATTTACCCCTTTATAGTGATAAACTAATGTGGTAGCTAGCAGCATGTGTGGATTGTATGGTAGTCCATGGAGGAAGTGTTTTACTCAGATTTTTATTTATACAGAATAATATGTATATTCTTAGACCATGAAATATTAGGTGTCAATTTTCTATCCCTTGTAATATGTAATCTTGTTATCATGATGTTTTTGAAAAAAAATAAAATTTAAAGTCTAGTGAAGCCGTGTGGGGATCTTTCGATTCACTAGCATAGTTGCCTTGTCATCCATATCATTTTCTTGTTCAAAATACAAAACCAAAGTCTAGTGAAGCCGTGTGAGGCCTGTTTCAATTCACTAGCAACTTGTTGTCCAACTTGTTGTCCAACTTGTTGTTCTTTCATTGGTTTAATATATGTATGGCTGAATCTGTTTGCATGAGATAGAGTTGGTAATGAAGTGATTCATCCTTGTGTGTTATTAGTTGAAGGTAGAGAAGGAGTTGTTGGTCGGGGTGATTTGTTGATTGCTTGAATGTGGAAATAGCTATATTAGCGAGTCAGTTATGATTATAGACTCATGGTTGTTTGAGGAATTTGAAGGCAGTCTAAATGTATGAATGAGTGAGTAAGTATGAGGTGAGAAATCCGTATAAGTAGATACAATTGTACGGGGTTATAATATAAGATAAAGGTTGACCATGTCTATTATGAGGCTTTAACCCCCTTGACCCTCTTTTCATTGGTAGTTGTAAACTAGTGCTACTTGTGAGAAGGTATGTAGTAGATTTTTGAGATATTTGGGTAGAATATCCCAATTTGATGGATTAGTGTATTTATATTATGTTGCATTCTTCATTGGTGGTAGATGATTGATACTAAACTATAGGCTTGAATTTAAATGGTGTGGTGGTAAATAGTGGCAAGAGTTTGTTGATGCATATTTTGTGGGATTAATTTAGTAGGCTTGAGGTGCTGAAATAGTACATGCTAACGGAATGATGATAAGATAAACCGTTAGGTCATGATCGATTATTGTGGTTATGAAGTTCTAGTGCACTAGTGTTTCGTGATGTTTACTTATAGTTTCCAAGTAAAAATTTTGTGTAAGGTTGGGTTGTAAGTCATGCATAGCACTAGATATTAAGTTTGAATAGTTGAAGTTCATAAAGGTGGATATGATGATTTCTTGATCAATGATGTTAGTTATATGAAAGTGATCTAATAGGCTTGAACGGTGTGTGAAATGGCTTAAGTTTAAATTGATTCGTAATGAAGTATAATGTTGTGGGTATGGTGTGTAAGTATGCCCAAGGCGATATGGAGTTGTGGTATTTCTCTAAGACTATTACATGTTGTGTGTGACTAGTGTTACCATGGAGTTGCTAGTTGGAAAAAGACTAGTTAGATGATATATGGTGTTCTAGATAGCCAAGTTAAGGAGCCTTGATTGATAGTGTTGAGCCTTTTGATGTGATCTCGATTCTCATGGTAGAGAGATATAAGTTTGGAGTAGCAATATTGGTATGCTAGGACGGAAGTGGTATGGTTCATCAAAGGCTTGGTGATATCCATGTTAAGTGTTAGAATCTAAGTTTGAGTTTTGAAGGTTGAACGGATAGAAATAAGTGTGCAAGCATTATACTTTGACTATTGGTGGCTATGGAAAGATAGAGTGTATCCCAGAAGGTAGTCATTCGGGTTGAGTTCTATGATATGCATGTATTGTCAATTTTTTCAGACCCTAGAGTGCAGTAAGTGTAGTTCAGTTAGAATCTGGTAAGGGATCTCCCAAACGCTAGATGATGACTTGAAGCTAAGTGGGAGATGATAGAACGAATAACCAAGTAAGGCTCTCAGATTCGAGTAGTGATGCAGTGTGATTTAGAACATCAGAAAGTAAGGGTGAATCTCAACCCATTCCTACCTCAATATTTTTTTTTTGTTATCCGGATGCTTACTCATGCCTTACGATGCAGTTCCGTGATAATAGTTCATGATTCCGGTATATGATAGAGAGTCACGTACTCTTCCAATTCTAAGATAATGAGTTCTAGTTCATTCAAGTAGTCGGAATCACATTCCTTATGTTATGAACTCTAGTTGAGGTCATGCAACTCATGACGCATGTACTCACTCTTTATAGTGTGCTCAGTCCCATATAAAGATCTTTTTCACGCTTGAGGGTCTTATGTTTTAACCTTTTAGTGACCCTTCCTATGCAATGATAGTGGTGTTGATGTAAATGTTCTTGTTGATGGAAGATCATAGTATGCTTGTTTAGATAAGGCCATAAGTATGAAGTAAGATTTGGGGCCAAGTCTTTGATACATGTGATGGTTAGTGGAAAAGTTTGTGTGTGTATGTTTTTAGGATAGCGCGTGGGAGTTATATTGATAGTAGTTTAGAAACTATGTGAAGTATCTACCTATGGGTGTTTGCCTTGAAGTTAACATGTGGTTATAAATTAGGCTTGAACGACGTTTTGGGATTGTAGTGGAAGGTCGCCATATGCATTAGCGACTTCATATTAAGAGTTCAGTGTAGTCATTGAAGTGGTAAGGCATGTTATGCTTAGGATGTGATTTTTAAAAGAGGTATAGAAGGTGGCATCATATGGTTTAGAATAATAGCGTGGTGTAGCATGTTGTATTTTTGTGATTTAGAGTTAGGCTTGATCGCGGGGTAAGGATTAAGATATTTTAGACATTAGTAGAAAAAAAAACATTATCAATGCTCATATGAGAATTTTAAGCTGAGTTGAATGAATATGATATTTATAGGGAATAGTATAGTTAAGGGATATTCGGGAAGTGCTCTAAGCCTTAAAGTAAGAAGTTGTATTGCCAAAGGTCTGAAAATTCTATCCTAATTTAGGAGTTATATGTCTATATTCCAGACTGCAGAGTAGTGTCAATGTTGTGATTTCCTCAGTGGGATGTTTTGTGTAATCCATACCCAAGATTCATGGTTCCCTATTACTGCTAGAGCTTCCTTAGAGAGAGTGTTGAAGAGAATACTCCAGTTAAGTATGAGGGTGTAGTATAATTCAGTCTGTATGGCCAATAAGTCAGTTTAGTAGTCAGATTCGCATGACTTGTTTTCTTGTCTTTACACTTATTCATGCTACTCGAAATCTCAGACATGCTACTAGTCGAAGATAGAGTATACCAGTAGTTACGAGTATAGCCCAGTTCATGCATCATGCATTAAATTCAGATTCTAAATGTTCAAATCAGTGTATTTTTATTAGAGGACATGTCATGTCCGCGTTATTCCATATATTTAAGGCTTCAACAAGTTCCTACCCATCATTCGAGGACGAATGATCCCAAGGGGGAGATAATGTAACACCCTGTAAAAGTCGTGCATGGATTAGCCTTTAATAGAGTGCCCTTAGACTTAAAAACTTGAAAATTTTTCTAAGTGTAATGAGGACTTAGAGTCATTTTAGCTGGCAATCTTCGGGATACAACTTTTCAACCTTCCCGACATCCGCTTTTAGATTTTCAAGTTGCGTTATGATCGGGAAATCTCATAGTATATCTCGGATAAGTTTCGGAATTTTTCGGAACGCATAAGGCTGCGTTTGGATTTAAAAACAGTAGCAAAACGCATAGACTATTGCCCAGTTTTCAGCATTTCAGGGTCAATTTCAAACGATCATAACTCCCTGTATATAATGAAATGTGTGAGCTATAATATATCAAACGAAAGATCTTCGAGTCCTCTTTCAATTGCAGTTGGTTTCATTCAATTTGAGTATATGAGTAAAAAGTTATAATCGATTTACTCCAGTCTACCAAACTGTCAACTGAGGGACAAATTTGACCTTAATTGTTCCTTAGGGGTATTTTGGTAATCCTCCACCCCTATATATACCACCAACACGGGATTTAATCCCTCAAACACCATAATACACATACTTTTCCCAAAATTGCTCAAGAACTCTCCCTAGGGTTTCAACATTAAAACCCAAGCAACTCAAGATTCAACCGCGGGTTCGTGAAACAAATTACAGATTTGGAATCCTCTCGACGTAGGCTTCGATAGACACCCAAAATTCGTGGAGAAGAAGGTACGCGGGGTTTTCCTAAATTCTCATGGGCATAGAAAAATCATGTTTTAGAATGGGATTTTAAATTATGTATATATATTTATGTATAAGATGTTTTAACATCATTGTTTTGGTCTTTTGACCATCTCCAAAGCGATTTGACAGTTTATATACATATATGAATGAATGTGTTTCAATTTTGAATACATGAACTTGCTAAAGACATTTGACCACCAGGTGTTTGATGAAATTTCTGCATGAATTGAACTTTAAGTTTCGGAATATGAAATTCTTTACATCAGTTACATGTTTTGGTGGTCTAAACTATGTTTTGAATGAAAGCTCTTGCTTAATATATTATGGCTCAGAAAAATCATGACTTGCAAGTCTTGGTATGACGATACCAACTCAGACTAATGCCATATCAGACTCAGACTAACAGACATTTCAGACTTTCATGATTTTAGACATTCAGAATGTTACATGTACAGAAAAGGTTAAAAATGGGCATACAGAGATGTTAGGTGGTTCCCCGAAGAGGGCTTGAGTTCAAGCAACTCATTGCCTAAAACCGTGGTTTGCCGACCCGGGTATACTATTATGCGCTAACTTAAATGTCCTGTGGCGTATCAGACTCAGACACTCCAACCCTTGCGGCACACTTGGGTTGGGGGCTTCCCCGCCGAGTCAATGGCGGATTCCATACAGCCCGTGGAATATCAGAATTGTAGGGGAATACCACCTAACTCAGAAGTAAAACACAGATCATGATTTGAAATGAACAGACAGGTTACATGTTTTCAGAAAGTGCCCATGTATTTTTCAGAAACAGTTTTATACATGATGTCTTGATGAAAAATTGCTTTCACTTAATATGTATATATTTATATATATATATATATATATGTTCCATTATACTATTTTTTTGGATTGCTTCGCGTGCCAGTACTTTTGTGCTGACCCCCCTCCTTCCAGGTTCTGAGGCACAGTCTAGGGGTCCAGCTACTCAGTAGACATTCTCGGATTTGCAGACTTGATCTCACAGTGGTGAGCCTTCTATTATTCGGAAGGCCTAATTATGTCAGACATTATCTTATTTATTATGTTTTTGGTTTACTGGGGGGCCTTGTCCCAGTTTCTTTTCAGAAAGATGTTTATATTCTTAGTAGAGATTTCGCAGACTGATGTCAGATAGTATTATTCAGAAATGTTGCAGAACTTGACCATGTTTTCCGTACTCAGTTTCAATTCTGCATTTTATTATGATTATGAATGTTGTGCATGATAACCAGATAGAGAATGGGTGTTTCGGGCCTTCATGGTTCGGGATGCTCGTCACGGCTAGGGCCTAGGCTCGGGTCGTGACACTTTCTAATCCTAAAGGCAAAACAGGGAAATTGGAAAGTGTACCGTTCTTCTTCTTCTTCACATCTCTTTTTAATCTGTTTGTTGTTCCGGTGTCTTCGACAACCATATCTAATCAAGTAATCTTCCATCATTTCTGAGATATCTTGTTGTTCCTCTCTGTAGATTAATCTTGAGTTTCAAAACAGTCAAAAAAAAATAAGCTGCTTTGAACCAAATACAACTCAAGTCACCTTAAACTCTCACCAGGTGTTGTGTATTCAAGTTCGATTGGAGCTATCTCCAAGCTGTACTTATTGTTTTTCGGGTGTTTGAGCTCAAATCTGTTTGAATTTCTTGTATCTATTGCATTACTTTTCACTAAATGAAACTCTCCTTAAATGCGAAGTACTCTCTTTTGATGCTTTATTCCGACTGTGTTGTTAATCTGGAGCTTTTTTCTTCATCCTCTTGATTCTTAATTGTGGAACTTGTTGCTTGTCTAAGATTGCGATGCCTTTTGCCTCTTGTGGTAATTCTGCAAATGATTTATAAACTTGTGTACCTGCAAAACTAAAACACTTGTTAGTTAAAAAATCTGCCAAGGCATTTCCTTCTCTGAGAGTATGAGTAATCTGCAACTGTCATCCCTTCATGTAGTTTCTTATTCTCCTGATTAACATCACAATGTTCCATGGACATTCCCATTTTCTTGTCACTATCTTCATGAGTGCTAAGGAATCCTTTTCTAGAATGAGTGATGAAAAACCGTGGTCAAAACAGTAATCACAACCCTATTTCATAGACAAAGCTTCTGAAAATAAACTAGTGGTGTCTGCTATTTGCTTACACAAAGCAATCTTTATGTCACCCTCATGGTTTCTAACACAGAAAGCTATTGAACTTGGACCAGGGTTACCCTTAGAAGACCCGTCCGAATTACATTTGAACCAGTTTTTGCTAGGAAATTTCCAAAAAACCTATGTAGTTCTCACTGCCGGTCTATAATTTTGAAGTAGATCCACCAATAGTGGCCATTCTTGCGGTATTCCCTGTATCCAAGGGTATAAAACAGTGGCCAAAAGTTGTAAATTTCTTGAAATGCCATATATAACAATTCTCCAATTAACCATCCCTCCATGATTCCGGTAGATGGTCAGCCGCCTCCGCTGGCTGACCATTCTGATTTTCCACCATTACCCTCAGCAACTAACATATCCCAACTCTCAAATCCAATCTTTCCAAACATCTCTCCTCCAGCCACCTCCTATGCAGCGATCATCAAACCTAATGGTTATTTGAATAAAGTTACAAAGACAACGACTGTAGTCGATCCCATCCCAATAAAGAAAGTAGGTCTAATAGATGGAATTCCAGTAGTCAAATGGACGGAGCAAGAAGTCAACAGAATGAAAATAATCGAAAACTTGCAATACGCTATTGTTGGAAAATTCTCTTATGGCTAGCCTGAATTATCAGAATTAAGGGATTTAATCCCTAAGCAGTGTGGGATTAAAGGTGAATGTAAGATTGATTTTCTGAGAAATAGACATATCTTAATGAGATTTGATCTAGAAGAAGATTTCATTAATATTATGTCTAAGAATGCTTATTACATCACTGCAAAGGATGGTGCTTCATATCAGATGTGTCCCTTCATTTATGATGCAAAGTTCAAACCAAATAAAGAAACCTGACAAACAACTGTGTGGATCTCATTTCCAGACCTCCTCCCCACCTTTTTTGTCAAAGAAGCTTTGTTCTCATTGGCAGCAGCTGTGGGAAAGCCTCTCCATCTGGATTCAGCTGGATTTGTTAGTGGAGAAACCTAAATTTGTGCCAGGGTGAAGATCCAGCTGGATTTGTTAGTGGAGAAACCTAAATTTGTTCACATGAAAATTGAAAATGAATCAAGCAAGGAAAAAAGAATTGTGAAAGTGAAAATTCAATATGATTCATTACCAGTATATTGTAAAAGATGTAAACTCCAGGGTCATAGTGAGGTCGACTGTAGGGTGTTACATCCAGAGTTGAAGAAGGAGATTGAATTTCCTGGAGAAACAAAATCATCTGAGCAGCAAAAACAAAGTACAGATGAAAGAAGACCTGTTATTAGTAGATGGAATCCTACTAACAGATTTTTAACAAAAAAGAATAGAGAAAGGATAAGTCATAAAGCTGTAGAAAAAGGAAAAACAATCAGTACCAGCAATCCTTTTGAAGCACTGGAAGAGCAAGTACAAGAGAATGAGCAGAAATCAAATAATAATAAGAATGCAGCAAGTAAATATGATGACAACACAGAAGAGTCAACCAGAGATTGGGTAGAGAGAGCCTTTACATCTCCAAAGAAGGCTAATATTAGTAGCTCCTCAGGGAAAGAAGGTGATAAAATCACACATATTTACAACAATAAAAAGATGTCAGCAATTGAAAATGAAAACAGTGCCAAATCTAGTGATACAATGGAGGAAGATGAGAAACTAGAGAATAAAATAGGTGAAATAGTAACAAAGAAGTCAAATGAATGTACAGATATTGTACTCTCTACTCAACCAATTGCCTTGGCAGTAATGAATGACCATAATGATATCTCCGAGTCACAGGCAGAGAAGAGTGAATCAGATGTGTTACAGATGGCTCTTAAACATATTGAAAATTCAGGAAATAAGGGAAAGGACAGTCAATTGCTTTTAGAGGCAACACCACATCAAAAGAGTCCAACATAAACACTCCATGAGATTGTGACACACCAGGTGGATGATGGACAAGGAACAACTATTGCAGAGAACTCAATGACAATCATAACAACAGATGAGGTGTTAGAGGAAGAACAAGATAGGGATGTTGTTCGGGAACAAGTGGATAGAATGGCTGATCTATCACCCAAAACAACAAAAAGGATCAGGAGAAAGAGCAGAAAGCAGATCGAATCAGAAGATCAAACACCAAAAATAGTGGTTTCAAAAAAAGGGACAACAAATAAGCTTAATAGATGATTATAAAAGCTATTTTTTGGAATATAAGATCTATTAACACTCAGCAAGCTTTTAATAGGGTGCAGATGCTTAATAGACATCATAAATATTTCTTAATAGCTCTCATGAAGCCTTTTCAAAATAAAAGTCAAATTTAGAAGTATAAAAGAAGGTTGAACATGGGTATAGCAGGTGTAAATATTAATAATAAGATATGGTTTTTCCTGAGAGAAGGAATTGTCGCGGAAGTAATAAATGATGAGGAGCAGCATGTCACCATAAAAGCTACTTTTCTGAACAGTCAGGAAAAAATGTTGATTACTATTGTATATGCCAAGTGTACAGAGTTAGAAAGACTGAATCTGTGGAGTGATGTTTACAGGATTACTGATACTAATCTACCATGGTTGATAGGTGGAGATTTTAATACCATATTAAATGAAGAAGAAAAGATTGGTGGACTATCAGTATCTCTACAGGAAATGGAGGATTTTGCATTTTGTGTGAATTCCTATGATTTAGAAGAAATTCTTTTTAAAGGATGTCCTTTTACTTTGTGGAATGGTAGAGCAGGTGCTGATTGTATTTTTGAGAGGATAGATAGACTATTGGTCAACTCTCATATGCTGAATTGGTTACCTACTTTAGAAGTGGAACATTTGTCAAGAACAGGATCTGATCATGCCCCTTTGTTCTTGACAATGAATAGAGAAGCCTCAAACATCATAAGGCCTTTCAAGTTCTTAGCCTTTTGGGTGGAGGATGAAACTTTCAAGCAGGTTGTGTCTCAAAATTAGCACACAACTGAGAGTGGGAATAGTTTCTGGCTATTCAAAAATAAGTTGAAGAATCTCAAAAAGGTCTTGAGAATTTGGAGCAAACAAAGATTTGGTGATATTTTTCAGCAACTGAAAATTCGGGAAGAAATCATGAAATTAAAGGAACATTTATTTGAGGAGGATCCATCCTTGGTTAATAGGATGGTTTTGCAAAAAGCCCAAGCAGAAGTTAAGAAATATCTTCATTTTGAAGAGGAATTTTGCAGACAAAAAGCTGGAATCACATGGTTTGATAAAGGAGATAAAAACACAAGATTTTTTCATAGTCTGGTAAAGGGGAGAAGGAGAAGACTACAGTTAAATAGAGTCAAGAATGTTGAAGGAAACTGGATTGAGGATGCTAAAGAGGTTGCAGATGAAGCAGTCAGTTTCTACAAGAATCAGTTTAGCCAAGAGGAGGAAAGTTCTATTTTTAATCTTCTAAACCATTTTGCCGGAAATGGTAACAGCTGCAGAAAATAGTATTTTGACAGAAATCCCAACCTTGGATGAAGTTCACAAGGCGGTTTTTGGTTTGAATGGAAGCAGTGCATGTGGGCCAGATGGGTTTTCATTGTTATTTTATCAACAATCCTGGGAAATAGTGAAATATGATGTTCTTGAAATGGTGAGAGATTTCTTTAAAGGTAATACCCTCCCAAAGAGTATTACTCATACCAATCTGATTCTTATCCCAAAGAAGGAAGTGGTTGAAGGATTCACTGACTTAAGACCAATCAGTCTCAGTAATTTCATTAAAAAAGTAATCTCTAGAGTGTTCCATGAGAGATTAGAGGGATTGTTACCTAAATTGATTTCCAAAAATCAATCAGGTTTTATTAAGGGAAGAAACATTATTGAGAATGTTTTATTAACACTGGAGATAGTATCCGATATAAGATTGAGAGGTAAGCCTGCAAATGTGGTGATAAAACTGGACATGTCAAAGGCTTATGATAGGGTTTCCTGGCTGTTTCTTACTAAAGTGATGAGAAAGATGGGTTTTTCGGAGATGATTATTGACATGATTTGGAGATTGGTGGCCAATAATTGGCATTCCATTATTATAAATGGAAAATCCAATGGCTTCTTTCATTCTACCAGAGGAATTAAACAGGGTGACCCTTTGTCACCTACTTTGTTCATCCTTACATCAGAAGTTCTATCTAGGGCTCTGAACACTCTTTGTGAAGATGGTAGATATCATGGTTATGGTTTGCCTAAGTGGAGTAGAGAGATAAATCATTTGACCTATGCAGATGATATCATCATATTTATATTTACATCAATTGATAGGTATTCTTTAGAGAAAGTGATGAAAATTCTTGAAGAATACCAAATGTACAAAAAAGTCGCCAACGAGTTGCAAAATGAGGTAAAATTGATCACAGGTTTTCAACATGGAGCTTTTCCTTTTTCATACTTAGGTTGTCCTATCACTCATGCTAGGAAAAGGAAAGCATATTACAATGAATTGATCAAGAAGGTGAAAGGGAGGCTTCAGAACTGGAAAGGTAAGTTGTTAACATATGGTGGCAAGGTTGTACTAATTAGCAGTGTTTTGCAAAGTATTCCTTTATATCTATTGTCTGCAGCGGTTCCTCCAAAGGTGATTTTGTATGAACTGCACAAAATCTTTAACAAATTCTTATGGAGTAGTAAGGATGAGGGTAAAAGTAAACACTGAATTGCTTGGGATAAAATGTGTTATCCAAAGGAGGAAGGGGGATTGGGTTTTAGATCCCTTTTTGATATTTCCAAAGCCATGTATTATAAGCTTTGGTGGACTTTGAGAACCACAAGATCATTGTGGACTGATTATATGTGGAATAAGTATTGCAAAAAGGTTATTCCCGCACTAGTCCAATGGAAAGGGGGGTCTCAAATTTGGAAGAAAATGCTAGAAGCTAGAGATTCCATGGAACAAGAAATATGGTGGGAGCCTACATTTGGTTCATCAAGTATTTATCTTGATAATTGGACAAAACTTGGTGCTTTATACCATGTGGTAGAATCAGATTTTGAGATAAAGGACGAATCAGAATATATTAATCATCTGATGGATGAAGACAGGTGGAATTTTCAGAAGTTGGTAGATGTATTGCCTTATGATATAGCCCAGTATGTACAAGAGAATATCTTTATCAGTAAGGAGGCGTCACCATGGGATATTCCATGGTGGATGCCAACATCTTCAGGTATTGCCTTATGATATAGCCCAGTATGTACAAGAGAATATCTTTATCAGTAAGGAGGCGTCACCATGGGATATTCCATGGTGGATGCCAACATCTTCAGGTAAATTTACTGTGACAAGTGCTTTTCAATTGTGTAGGCAGAGAAAAGACCCTTCTGAGGATTTGAAATATATTTGGACTAAGGGAGTGCCTTTTAAAATCAATTTCTTTCTTTGGAGATTGTGGTTCTTTAAGATTCCTATTGATGAAGTGTTACAAAGGTGTGGTATCAATATTGTGTCAAGATGCAGATGTTGTGCATCACCTCATCTAGAAACTAAGGAAAACAAAGTACCAGTGCTAATTCTCTCTTTTCTTTACTGGCAATTGGATTCTACACAAGCTCAATAGTATGCAGTGAGCATAGTGAACAAAGTAAGTGGTGGCTAGAAGGATTAAGTGTGATCAACTTTGGGTTTTATTTACTCTGTGCTTCTCGGTATAAATACAAGAAAGTAGATCTGAATACAGGAATAATGTTCTTAATAATGAGGAGGCCAAGCGGAAGATCAGCATAAGCATAGTTTAGGATTTCTTCAAAATAATGTTGTTTGTTTCATGCACAATATGTGACAGAGAGTACATTATCATATGAATATTATGCTACAATATTACTCGTTATATATCATAGAGTTCGATATCATTTTTGTTAAGAGTTGTGACCAGAATTTTGTTGATCCGGTCTTGAAAGTTTCGCGTGCGCTATTTCTCAATGGGGTCTGTGGTGGTAGCGAAGGAATCGGGCCGATGGGGGTGTGGGTATGGACCTTTATGGTTTTGGGCCTAAACCTATTTGTACGCACATATTATATAAGTGTGATTTAGTGGGTTATTTTTCTCACATTGTACTATCAGAGGCGAACCCAGGATTTGAGCTTGACGGGTGCACCTCTATATTTAAATATAATAATTAATAGTGTTAAAATTCGACAGACAGTTCTTTATAAATCTAATATTATTGAATATCATTAATTTGGTTTAATATGACAAAGTGTGTTATTCACTGTACTTAAATTCGATGCACTTTTATATTTTCAACAATAATAGAAAGTTTTTAAAAAATAGAAAATCCGATAGATTCACTTGCTAGATGGTTGCTACGAGAAAACGTTAGAATTAAGCCTATTTCAAATTTTAAATTGCTAATTTTTAAATAAAAAATAAGTCAATGATTAAAAGATAAAAATAAAATAAACATTATGTAGTATAAGATGGGGAGAATCTACCTTTTAAAGTTTGAGGGAAGCTTGCATTTAAAAATAATGTGTGTGTCTCTCTCTCTCTATATATATAATAGATGAAGATTTTATAATATTATGTTTTCAATGTTGTTCGAAGGGGGGAGAAAACAGCAATAATGTTGCAGCAAAATGTATTTGGCAAAAGGAGCAATTAAACAATTGTTGTTGGTGGGTTTCGAACCCAAGTCATTCCATCCAAAAAAAGATTTTAGGCAACAACTTCAACCGTCTCACCTATCCAATCTATTATCATAGAGGGTGCACGACCTATTTTTATTTAAATTTACGGATATATATATACAGCTATACACACTATATACACAGAGTTTTTCTCGAGGCTAGCGGGTGCACGTGCACTCCCTAATTACTATGTCTTATATGTACTAGGAAACAAGGACGGGAAAGGGGTGCAAGGAGTTCGTCAGAAAACTTTCGTCAAAAAACTATATGATATATAAGATTAAAATTATTTTTATGAATATATCGTAGACATTCACTCCGCCGTTGCTGGAAATTTGTCTAACTTCTATAAGTTTGTGATATCAATATGTATGAACAATCATTATTTGACCTATAGCTATGGACACAATAATATTACAATCCTTCTTAATGGTTTCTGAGTTTATTAATTTCCTGCATTAATTAAAATTTCCTCATAATACAAGGCATTAATAAAAGTTTTCTTAAATTACCCCTTCAATTAATTTTATTTTATTTTTGAAAGTGTTCCCACTTCTTTGTAATGTTTTCAAGAAAGCTTTTTAAGAGGTGAATTAATAAAATTATTTTTTATTTATAATTTCTTAAGACACCAACTAATACGGGATTGAGGGAGTATGTTTACTTTCTCAGGTTGAGACATTTTTACTCCAAGGTTTTATTTTACTGGGCTATATTTTGTTAAATTGACATTATTAATGATCATTTGGAACGTCAAATTTGAATAGTATTAATTTATGTAGTTAGTTAATGATAAGCATATAAGAAAAATATAATAAAATTCTCTTAATTTAATAAATTGAACAAGTAAATTACTTTCTCAATTTCAAATTACTTGACATATTTGCTAAAAACATCTCAAAATAATTGATATGCTTGAAAGATTAAGAGATAATTAACCACATTTCCAACTCTACCCTTATCATTAATTATTCTAGGCTTTAGAGACACATAGATGGATGAAAATTAAAGAATTAACAAGGGATATATTAGTCAAATTATACGCCTGATTAATTTTTTTCTTAAGAATTATGCAAAACACAAACATGTCAACTATTTTAAGACAGAAAGAGTAAAACAACTATTTTTTTATAGAAGCTAAGAAAAATGAAACAGAAAGGGTATAATCAAACTTCAAACTTAAAAAGTTAATTAAATTTGATTATTGAACAACAAAAAATATTTTTGAAGAGTTACAAATTCAAAAAGAAAAATTGGTTTTCGAGAAATACAGACACATGAAGTCATAGTTTTTATATCAACTATTTTCTCTGGATCTATTATGACATACTTCCACGGTTTAAAATTACTTGTCACATAATTCTATTTTTTAATTGTCATTTTTGACATATCAAGAAAAGGCCAAAAAAATATCTTGTTTTACCCTTACTTATTTACTAAGATTTTTTGAAAGCTCAAATGGTCAATTTCAACTCGTAACAATTAAATAGGATAGTTTGGTAAAGTCATTATGTCAATTACTCTTTTTTTTAATGAACGTATCAAGTAATTTTGAACCAAAGCATTGATTATGTGTTATTTTGTAGCAGTTGATTTGGAGGTAAGTTACGCAGGATTTAAAATCCTCGATAAGTATTACATTTGATAATTACCTATCAAAAATTTAAAATTATTTAACCAATACCACTTTCAAAAAATAAAATAATGAACAAATGTTGAGCCAATTATAAGAACATGACGAGCTCTTCCTGATTAATTCATATATTAAAGGATGATATATTCTGATCAAATATTAATGATAGCATTTCCATAACAAAACCAATTATAAGGCACAAATGACCCCAGATGACATAAATAAAATAGTAAAAAAAAAAAAAAAAAAAAGTTTAAGTAAATGAAACACCACCATAAACAATAAAAACTAAGTATGAATATCACATTTTTCGTATTTTAATAAGAATGCCAAATCCAGAGTCGATATTATAAAAGCCAGGCATCTCATCATCTACATTGCTAAAATATGATCCTCTTACCCCTTTTTCTATTGAAACCAATATACATTGTTACAACAATCACACTCCTTCCAGCAAATACAATCAACTGCACAAAAGGAGCAAAACCCCAATAGCAACAAAGTTCACAATTCATCAACAAAACTATTATTATTAGCTTCAAAACCAAAAAAAAGTCTCATACCCAGAAAAATATTATATAATCTCTCTTCACTAGCCCCAAAAAACCGTAAAAATCAAATTTTGGAACAATTGAGCTACTGATTAACAAAAAAATGACAAATAGTAGCTAAACTCGACAAGTATATTTACAAAATCTTTTCTATGTACAGCAGGAGATAATGCCCAAAAAAGGTAGTTGTAGAAGAGTATTAATTAATTTAAAGATCTATATACAAGGGGAATAACTAAATACGTAGTTTTTTTTTTTAAAAAGAATATATTCTTACCATGTATTGAATGGTAAGTGGTATTCCCAAATCCCAATAGGTCACGGTTAAGGGAGTCGTCACGTAACATGTATAAAATGATACACAGGGGTAAGACTGTTTATAGCATGCATATTGTCGCACGATTCTTTTTGTTCTACTTCCGTTGTTCTGCTTAACCCTTCCTCTCTTCCTTCTCACACAAAGCCCTAAATTTTCATGGCTTCCGAAAGGACTCGGGGGGACGTTGACGTTCCGAAACCATATGATAAGGAGGCTACAATTTCCATGGATGATCGAAAAGGGGGAAACAGGCCTCTTTCTGAAGAAGAAGTAGTAGTAAACGCCGGAATCTTGAAATGCAGTGGTAAAGTGGATGAGGCTGATGAACAAAAAAAGCACGCAACAGAGGTTTCAAAGAAGAAAACAAAGGGAAAGAAGGGTGGGCGTGCAGTTCGACAAGATGAGGACGATGAGATTGACAAAATTCTGGCAGAGCTTGGTGAATGGCCAACAGTAGTAAAGTCTGCTCCTGCCCTTGTGTCTGAAGAAAAGTTGCCCGAGTCAACAGTTGAGTCTGCTGAGGATAATAATAGTAAGAAGAATAAGAATAAAAAGAAGAAGGAGAAGGAAAAAGAGAGAAAAGCAGCTGCAGCCGTCTTGGGGATGGAGGAAGAAACAAATAAGAACGATGGGACGAATGGAAAACTCGGAGACGGAAAGAAGCAGTCAAAGCAGGTTAAGGAGATGCAAGAGAGACTTAAAAGAATGAAGGAAGTTGAAGAAAGGAGGAAGAAGGATGAAGAGGAAAGGTTAAGGAAAGAAGAGGAAGAACGTCTTAGACTGGAAGAAGTCGAAAGGCTTGAAGAGGAGAAGAAGCGATTGAAAAAGGAGAGGGAGAAAGAAAAGATATTGAGAAAGAAACAGGAAGGGAAATTGCTTACAGGAAAGCAAAAGGAAGAAGCTCGAAGATTAGAAGCAATGAGAAAGCAATTTCTCTCTGGTGGCCGCGTTGAGGTGAGCAGAAAAGAGGCAACCAAAAGACCCATTTACCAAGCAAAGAAGACAAAGCCACAAGGTCAGACAAATGGCAAAGCCAAGGATGAGTCACAAGTGCCAGAAAATCAGCAGGAGAATGTCTTTGAGATTTATTCCAAGTCAGAAGTAGCTGATGCTGATGCTGAAGAAGACGGAATTGAAGAAGATGAGGAATGGGATGCAAGAAGTTGGGATGCTGCCAATCTTAATATGCCTGGAAAGAGTGCTTTTGAAGATGAAGAGATAGATCCCCGGCCCATCATTACGAAAGAGATTAAGGCGACAATGTCAGCTGCTAGTAATGCAGCTCCAACAATCCCCGACAATGCTGATGGAAGTAAGAAGGGAGAGTCTGAGGTTGGGGTTTCAGAAGAAACTAGTGGCCGGAGTGAATATAATCTTCGGTCTCCTATTTGCTGTATCATGGGCCATGTGGATACTGGTAAAACCAAGCTTCTTGACTGCATACGAGGCACTAATGTTCAACAAGGTGAAGCTGGAGGGATCACGCAGCAGATAGGTGCAACTTATTTTCCGGCTGAGAATATACGCCAGCGAACTAAGGAACTGAAAGCTGATGCCAATCTGAAGGTCCCTGGGCTGTTGGTCATTGACACACCTGGACATGAATCTTTCACTAATCTGCGTTCTCGAGGTTCAGGTTTATGTGATATTGCAATTTTGGTTGTAGACATTATGCACGGGTTAGAAAGGCAGACAATTGAGTCACTTAATCTTCTAAAGATGAGGAATACAAACTTTGTTATTGCTTTGAACAAGGTAGATAGGCTTTATGGATGGAAAGCGTGCCACAATGCATCTATTGTGAAGGCGATGGAGCAGCAGTCCAGAGATGTCCAGTTCGAGTTTCGAACGAGGCTTACACAGGTCGTTACCGAGTTCAAGGAACAGGGTATAAATACAGAATTATACTATAAAAACAAAAACATGGGAAAGGATACTTTTAGCATTGTACCAACTAGTGCAATCAGTGGTGAAGGGATTCCAGACTTATTGTTGTTGCTGGTCCAATGGACAGCAAAGACAATGGCTGCGAGACTTGCATACAGCAATGAAGTCCAATGTACTGTTCTGGAGGTTAAGGTTGTTGAAGGTCACGGAACAACCATTGATGTGATATTGGTCAATGGTGAGCTCCATGAAGGAGATCAAATAGTAGTTTGTGGCATGCAGGGCCCTATTGTCACCTCAATCCGAGCATTATTGACGCCTGACCCAATGAAGGAACTTCGAGTAAAGGGATCATACGAGCATCATAAAAAAATCAAGGCTGCACAGGGGATAAAGATTAACGCTCAGGGGCTTGAGCATGCGATTGCTGGTACCAGTTTATACGTTGTGGGGCCCGATGATGACGCAGAAGACATCAAAGAAGCAGTTATGGAAGATATGAGGTCGGTGATGGGCAGGGTCAATAAATGCGGGGAGGGCGTTTACGTTCAAGCTTCTACACTCGGATCATTAGAAGCTTTACTTGAATTCTTGAAGACCCCTGAAGTAAGCATACCTGTCAGTGGAATTGGCATAGGCAACGTGCACAAAAAGGATGTGATGAAAGCTAGTGTCATGCTTGAGAAGAAGAAAGAGTATGCAACAATCTTGGCCTTTGATGTGAGAGTAGCACAAGATGCTCGGGAACTTGCAGATGAAGTTGGTGTTGAAATTTTTGCGGCTGATATTATTTATCACCTATTCGATCAGTTTAAGGTCTATATTGACAATCTCAAGGAAGAAAAAAAGAAGGAAGTTGCTGAAGAAGCAGTCTTCCCCTGTAAGCTCAAGATCATACCTAATTGTGTCTTCAACAAGAAGGATCCAATTGTTATAGGAGTTGAAGTTCTTGAGGGCATTGCCAAGGTCGGGACTCCAATATGCGTTCAACAGAGTCTTGTAGATATTGGTCAGATTGCGTCCATACAGAATAACTTTAAGCCTGTTGACTCTGCCAAGAAAGGCCAGAAGGTGTCTATTAAGATAATCGGATCTAACACTGAGGAACAACAAAAAATGTTTGGCAGACATTTTCAGATGGAAGATGAGCTAGTTAGCAAAATCTCAAGAAGATCAATTGACATTCTCAAAGCCGACTTCCGGAAAGACTTGTCCATTGAAGATTGGAATCTTGTTGCGAAACTGAAGGCCTTATTTAACATTCAATGAAACTCCTTCCCAAAGCTTTTTTTTCGCAAGTAGATTTGGTGTCTTGGCTAGATAGTGAGGTTTACTATGTGAAAGTCTAATGTTGGTGGTTGCATTATTTGATTGATTTGTAATAAAATTCATTTCCTAGAATTAAAATGACAGAACATCATGATAGATATCAATCCATGGGAGTTGATTATAATCTCTGCAAATTATTTAGAACCCAAAAGCTATGCAATGCAAAGTAACTACTAATCAATCCTTGGTATTTATCTCATATTATAATATAGCCAAGGGTGACAAACACTCTGTGATTTCTTCTCGTGGATTAAGTCGAGGTGCGCGCAAGCTGGCTCGGGCACCACAATTATCAAAAAAAATATATATATATAATCGTAATCAAGGTGATTTCTTCTCATGGATTAAGTCGAGGTGCGCGCAAGCTGGCTCGGGCACCACAATTATCAAAAAAAATATATATATATAATCGTAATCAAGGTGATTTCTTCTCATGGATTAAGTCGAGGTGCGCACAAGCTGACCCGGACACCACACAAGCTGACCCGGACACCACGGTTATAAAAAAAAAATATATATATATAACCAAACAATAGTAGAAAAATTTGTACTCCCTGAACTTGAAAGTTAACATACAGTAACAGCAGAAACAAGATTATATAACCAAACACTTGAAAGTTAACATACAGAAGAAACAAGATTATCAACAAATAATATCACCAACAATCTACTCAAACCATAATCACACCAAAAACCCCAAGAATCCATAAAACGCTAACAGCCAAACCATAAACACCCAAAAACTCCAAGAATCTATAAAACCATAAAACACACCCAAAAACTCCAAGAATCTATAAAACGATAATGGCTGAACCTGAACCTGAACCCATTGGCATTCACTATGAATCGCCAGAACAATTACCCGAACCCGAAGAAAATCATAATTGCTTTGTTTTCGTCGTTGAGCCCGAATCCCATCATCCCAATCCCATCATCCCAATGATTCTGTGGCTGAGCTAGAAGAGTGTATCGGCATTCTCGGCACATCTTTCTGAACCTGAACCATTGGCATTCACTATGAAAATCACAATTTGATTGCTTTGTTTCGGTCGTTGAGCCCGAATTCCATCATCCCAATTGATTCTGTGGCTGAGCTAGAAGAGTGTATCGGCATTCTCGGCACATGTTTCAGAGTGAACGTCGATCACGAGTTTCCTCCCCGGAGAGAGCGTTCTTGAAGGTGTTGGCAATGGCAAGAGTGTATGAAATTGAGGTAGTATCGCCATTGCCAATCGGTTTGTATTAAAAATTTGGACAAAATAATAATTTCATATAAGTGTTGAGGAACAAGACAGTCATTTCGTGTTTGATATATTTTTTTTTGTCTATGAATTTAGAATCGGACCCGGAGCACGAGCAGAACCCGTAGCAGGTACCGGACCCTGAGCAGGAATTCGAATCAGAGCAAGAAAAAGGGGATGAATCCGAATCAGAGCAAGAAAAGAAGGTATCAAATGACGGTTCAAAGATTTTCTTGTTCTTCTTGATTCACAATTTTTGATAATTGATTTTAATTTTGAGAATCAAATGAAGAAAAACCCTCTTTATCACAGTTCAAATGTCTTCCTGTTCTTCTTGATTCACAATGTTTGAGATTTGATTTTAATTTTGAGAATCAAATGAAGAAAACGCTCTTTATCACAGCTCAAATGTAGGTTTGACTGTTTTTCTTGATTCGCAATGTTCGAGATTTGATTTTAATTTTGAGAATCAAATGAAGAAAACGCTTTTTATCACAGTTCAAAGGTTTGCGTGTTCTTTTTGATTTGCAATGTTTGAAATTTGATTTTCATTTTGAGAATCAAATGAAGAAAACGCTGTTTATGACTGTTCAAAGGCTTTCTTGTTCTTCTTGATTCACAATTTTTGAGATTTGATTTTAATTTTGAGAATCAAATGAAGATTTGAGATTTGATTTTAATTTTGAGAATCAAATGAAGAAAAGGCTCTTTATCACTGTTCAAAAGTTTTCTTGTTCTTCTTGATTCTCAGTTTTTGATATTTAATTTTAATCTTGATTCAGGTATTTAGCGATATGGCCGAGAACCGGATATTGGTGGAATTGGAGGCCTGGCTGATTGATCCTCCATTGGGTTTCCATCTTCAATCGGTAGATCTTGATGAAAGGTTCTTCTCTTCTTTTTCCTCTGTGTTAAGTTTTTTATTACTGTCGAATTTCCATAATAATTGTCTGTTACGATCTCGACTGAGATCTCAAATCAGATTACGAAAATTAGATCAACTCAATAAATTTGGGACTTTTCGGGTTTTCTCATTGATCAAAAATTAGACAAATGGATCTCAAGAGATGCCATTGAATCCATGAGAACCTGCATATTACCAAATTTTTGGGAGAGAAGAGAAAGGGAAGGGAATCAGAATAAGAGACGAGAAGAATGAGTACCAAATTTTTGTTAGTCCTTTCTCTCTCCTCTGATGGTATTTGTAACTACCGGCTCCATCACGGCTTCCTTCTAATTATTTCTCATCCTAGTCGTCCATCCACAAGCCGCCAAATTCAAATAGAACTCCTGCCTCACTTCGAGCCCAGCTAACTACACATAATTATTTCTTATTTTTTTGGATCATAACATACCGCTCCCCTTCAAGGAATCCTTGACCTCAAGGATTAGTATCGAAATTGGAGAACTTAGCATGCAGAAACTGATAATCTTCCCAAGTCGCATCTTCATGTGGAAGGTTAGACCATTGTACCAACACTTGGACAACAGTTGTATTCTTCTTCTTCACCATTTGCCTTTTCAGAATAGCCACTGGTTGAACTAAGAATTGGCCATTCGAACTAGTAGAAGACAATCTAGATTGAAACACTACACGATCACCTATTTTTCTTCTTGAGGAGGGACACATGAAACACTGATGCACCTTGGAGTCAGGGGGTAGTGCTAACTTGTAGGCAACAGAACCAATTCTAGCAGTAATTGCATAAGGTCCATAATATTTGGAGCTAAGTTTGAGATTTCTTCTCAGAGCTAAAGAGGTTTGCCTGTATGGTGGGAGTTTCAAGTATACCATATCACCAACTACAAACTCCCTATCTATCCTCCAATTATCAGCATAATACTTCATTCTTGCTTGTGCTTTGGTCAAATTGTCCTTAAGTAATTGTAGAAATTATTGCCTCTGCATCACCATATCGTCAGCAGCTTGAACTATGCTCTCCAAGAGTGGACCCAGAGATAGTGGTGTAACCATACGAAGCCTCAAATGGTGTATATTGCAACCCAATGTGAAAGTTAGTATTGTACCACCACTCTGCAACTGGTAACCACTGCTTTCATTGATGTGGCCTATTAGCCACGGCCACCATACACCTCAAATAGTTCTCAAGGCACCTGTTTACTCTTTCAGTTTATCCATCACTCTGTGGATGGTGAGCAGAACTAAAGTGCAACTAGATTCCCAACAACTTAAAAAGTGCCTGCCAAAAATTGCTTACAAACACCTTGTCCCTGTCAGTAACTATGGACTCAGGTATTTCATGCATGCTATAAATCTTCTTCCAAAATAGGTAGCAACTGTAGCTGCAGTAAAAGGATATGGCAAAGTGAGGAAATGAGCATACTTAATAAATCTATCAACTACTACCCAGATGACATCTTTAGACTTGGATTTTGGTAAACCTTCTATAAAATCCATACTGATATGGCTCCAAGCTTAATTTGGGACGGGTAATGGTTCCAAGAGTCTAGGATAAGTTGAGTTGTCATCTTTATTCGTGTGGCAAATATCACAACGGGCAACATTATCATTCACCATCAACATCTTGTTTGGCCAGTAAAGGCACTGTGCTACTCTCTTTAATGTCTCTTAACTGTTTAGAATGGTCCTCAAGTGGTGTGTCATGAGATGAGGAAATCAACTTTTATCTCATGTTGCCATTTGATCCTATATAGACCTTACACTTCCTTTTGATTATTCCAGTTGAGGAATGCCATAAGCTAGGTCCATTAATGTCTACTGCTAGTAGTGTTACAATATTCTGCACCTGAGTATCATCTGTATAACTGTCTGTCACTTCTTGAATCCATGCAGGAGTGCAAGTGCTGATACCAAACAACTGACCTTGAGTTTGAGACTCTATTCCTTCTACCCCTTCTTCCTACCAAGACAATGCATCAGCCACCCTATTCTCAGCTTCCTTTCTATATTGAACCTCATAATCAAGTCCTAAGAGCTTAGTCAATCCCTTCTGCTGCATAGCTGAAGTCGCCTTTTGTTCTTGTAGGTACTTCAAGCTGTCAGTTCTCACTATAAAATGCTTGAAATGGAGATAATGTCTCCACATATCAATAGCACTTAGGAGTGCCATGTATTCCTTTTCATATATTGACCTCCCTCTTTGCTTAAATGCTAACACTTGACTGAAATAAGTTATTGGTTTCCTTTCTGCAACAGCACAGGCCCAATGCCTCCATGACTAGCATTTGTCTCAACTACAAACTCCTATGTATAGTCAGGAAGAGCTAATATTGGGGTGGTGGTCATGACCACCTTGAGTGCCTTAAATACTATCTCTGCTTCTGGATTCCACTTAAATGAGTCTTTTTTTAACAAGTCAGTAAGAGGTCTGCAGATGGTACCATAGTTCTTGACATACCTTTTATAGTAACCAGTGAGACTAAGGAACCCCTGAGAGCCCTGACTGTTGTTGGTCTAGGCCAATCTACCATGGCCTGGATCTTTTGAGGATCAGTAGCTACTCCATCTTTATTAATGATGTGCCTAAGTACTCCACCTTTGGTTGAGCAAAAGAGCATAGACCTCTTTGCAAACAATGAATGAGTATTAAGGGTAGCAGACACTACTCTCTAAGTGCAAAATGTGATCATCTATAGTGAGGCTATAGATTAGGATGTCATCAAAAAATACTAGCACAAATTTCCTCAGGAAGGGTAGGAAGGGTTTAAAGATCTGATTCATGAGAGCCTGAAAGGTTACTGGAGCATTAGTGAGCCCAAAGGGCATCACCCTGAACTCATAATGTACCTCAGCTGAATCTCTCCTCTCTTTGATTGTTGATTATGTGAGGCCTATAGAGAGAGATGTATTGAGACTTATGGAGGTGGCATCCAGAGGCGCCATGACATCAGTATAGTGCTGCTTGTATTTTATTTAAGTGCTTGTTTTGAGTGTGGCGAGATAAGACACGGGTCTAGAGAGCACCCCGAATGTGAGTTAGTTGATTGAACAGAGTTAGCATGATAAGTTCTAAAAGTTGTTTAAAACACATCCTCTACTTTCATCCTGATTTGGTGATAACCAGCTCTAAGATCCACTTTAGAAGACACAGTAGCACCACATAATTCATCCAACAAGTCATCTACTATTAGAATATGAAACTTATCTTTGATAGTAATATCATTCAAGCCTCTATAATCTATACAGAACCTCCATGTACCATCCTTCTTCTTGACCAAGAGAGTAGGTGATGAAAAAGGGGACTGACTATGCTGGATCACTCCACTGGTAAGCATATCCTTCACTTGTTTCTCCAGCTCATCCTTTTGATAGTAGTTATACCTGTAAGGTCTTTAACTGGTTGGCATAGCCCCAGGTTTAAGAGGGATACAATGATCCAAGGCTCTAGCAGGTGGTAGGGACTTAGGCTCAGCAAACACTTCTTCATACTCATCTAATACTTCTTGAATGTCTGCATCAATGGTCAGTTCCTCCTCATGTGGGGCTGTGGTCATCATAAACAAATGAGCCATGAGTGCTTGACCCTTCTTCAACATCTTGCTCATGGAACTGTTTGATGCCATACTCAAACTACCTTCCTCAGGTAAACCAGGTAGCACAAGCTTGTTACTCTTCCTACCTATAGTCACACGCTTCTTTTCATGTTCAAATTGGTAGGATTATGCTTCTACATCCAGTCACTTCCAACACCATGTCTTTGACTCCAAGAGGAATAATAAGTAGATCTTCCTCAAAAGACCTTCCGTGCATTTTCCACCTGAATCCCTTACAATGTGAAGTGCACAGTACATAATTGGCATCTGCCACAGTCACTCTTACTTGTGGGCAAATGCTAGAGTGATGACCAGTAGCTTGAGCTGTGTGCTCATCAATAAAATTATGTGCGCTACCTGAATCAACCAACAAGGATAACTGCCTCTTCATCATAGTTCCCCCCATTAAGATGGTATTTTATCCTCTGTTATGGCCTGTTAAAGCATTTAGACACATGGTTTGTTGAATCTCTTGCTCAAGTACACCTTCAATTAACAATTCAGATGGTTTTTCAGTGATTTCAGCAGCACCTAACACAGGTTTGACCTCTTCTAGTATAAATTAAGCTTCTGTTTCTTCCACCAAACAATTGAGTTGTTTCTTCTTGCAGATATGCCCAAGCCCATACTTATCACCACATCTAAAACACAAATGGTTGGCCTTCCTCTAGTCATACATACACTTCAGGACTGATTCTGAAGGTGTTATTCCTTATAGCAGGGTTACTAAGTGTTTTGTTATCACTAGTTCTAGTATTGACCATTGTTTGGTTACTCTTGATAGTGGACTCGTTTCTTCTTAAAGCAGCTTCGATAGCCATTTTTTGTATCCTAGCCTTTTTGATTGCCCCTTTTAGTGTAGTTGGTCTAAACATCTTAACAACAAACCTGATTTCTTCCTTCAAGGCACCTATGAAGCTAGATAAAAAGTGAGCCTTATTCAGGGTTGGGTTCCTAATGAGTATCTGTGCCTTTAAATCTTCAAATCTACCCAGAAATTCATCAACTGAACCTGTCTGGCTTAGTTTATTGAATTCTTCCACTACATCTTCAACTAGTATCTCACCAAACCTGCCGATCAATTCTTCCTTAAAATATACCCAATTCACTACTCCTTGACTCAACACTAGAGAATGATACCACACCTCAGCAGATCCATTCAAGTAAAGGGCAGCAGTTTCCACTCTATGCTCATCAACAATTCTATACTGCGTGAAATATCTTTCGCATTTTTGAATCCATACCTTGGGTTCGTGACCTTCGAATTGAGGTAGCTCCCACCTGGATGGCAAAATTGGAGCTGGTGGATGCCTGTTTCTGATGTCCTGAGCTGGATTAGGCAACAGTCCACCACCAATGTTCTGGCCTGCTGGAGCTTTTTCCAAAGCACCAAAAGATTGAGGATTAATTCTAGTGTTCCTTGTATTCCAACTTGTGTGTTCTTCAACTCCTGTTGCGAATTTAACAGATCTGCTAGCATCTCATCATGATGAGCTAGCTTCTCATCAGTCAAGTTCCAATGAGTGCCCTCTGCCATCCTTACTACGCAGTTCGCATGATCTGAGCTCTAATACCACTTGTTACGATCTCGATTGAGATCTCAAATCAGATTACGAAAATTAAATTAGGTCAATAATATTTTGGGACTTTTTGTGTTTTCTTATTAATCAAAAATCAGACAAATGAATCTCAAATATAATGAAAAGGAAACTATAACTAAAAATGGATAGGAAGAGGTGCCATTGAATCCATGAGAACCTGCAGATTAGATGAGAAAAGAATCAGAAAGAGATATGGGAAAGAAGAGAAAGGAGAGAGAATCAGAGAAAGAGACGAGAATAATGAGTACCAAATTTATGTTATCCCATTCTCTCTCCTCTGATGGGTATTTGTAACTACCCTGCCACGTGGCTCCATCACGATCATCACTTCCTTTTTTATTATTTCTCATCCTGCCTCACTTCGAACCCGGCTAACTACACATAATTATTCCTTATTCTTTTGGATCATAACATTGTCTGACTCTCTGATGCCTGAGCAGTTTTGGCTTCTGTTTTGTTCTTTTTGTCATAGCTTCAAGTACTTTTTGTAGAAGGAAGGGTGTTACCAATTGATTGCAATAAATTTCTTATATTGAATTAGAAGTCTCGTGTTATTATTATTGAACTTTTGATTTTTGAAAAGGTGGATAATTGAAGTGCACGGTGCTCCTGGAACGCTGTAAGCTAATGAAATTTATCAGCTTCAAGTTGATTTCCCTGCAAACTATCCTTTTGAAGCTCCTCAGGTGGTTTTAAGAAAGTGTTTCTTATCAAATTTCTTGATTAAAATTTCTATCGATTATCATACTAATTAGGGTTGTTTATGTTGATGCAGGTGATGTTCTTGCCCCAGGTTCCTTTGAACCCTTTCATCTACAGTGACGGGCATATTGATTTAGGTACTTATTTTTTTAAACTTAGTAGAGTAACTATAATTGTACTTAGAGTAACTAGTATCTGGTGTACATTATAATTATACATAGAGTAACTAGTATCTGGTGTACTGCATATTCTTTGTTAAGGCATTCATCTATTCTTTAATTGCTTGTCCCTTTGATTTTTGAAGGGTTGACCATTCTATTTAAAGTTATATATTGCTTTTGTGGATGTTAAACACGTGAAAAGAAAGAACCTCTACATTTATGTGACTTAAGCATGCAAAATCTCCGAATTAGTTGAAAAATAATAGAAAATTCAGATAGATTAGATTCGTCTTGTGATAGTAGAGAGAAATTTGTTGATTCTTAATGTTCATTTGAAATAGTTCTCATATCTTAGTTGTTTGACTATTATCAGTTTATCATTAACAAGTTATAAACTAAACGAAACCGATGGTTTTTATTTCATTTTGTTATGGTTTGGTTTTAGAAACTTAAAAACTGACTAAATTGCTTTGATTTTAATGAAAAATCGATCCAAACTGAGCCATGAACACCCTTACCTATGACTTATTAATTTGTCTAATAACGTGAAATGTGAATGCAAAATGCCATCTTTCATTTGCAGCTATTCCTCTCATCTTTCTGACTAAGTTTTTTTTAATAATCAAAATTTTCTATCATGTTCATGAAAAAAAGTTAGAATACATCTAATGGGAAAAGCAATAGTGACAACTGTTTTCTATCTTGCAGCTACAGATTGGGTGCCTACCATGACTGTTCGTTCTTTATGCACCAGCATTCTCGACATTCTATCCAATTGCACTGTCAAGGTACCTTTTCTTGTGTCTACTATATCAATTTGAAATGCTGTTGATGGTGAAAAAAATAGTCTCTTACTTTTGGTAGTAAGTCCAAAATAGTCCCTTGAGCATCACTTGAACAATTTTGGTCTTTTAGACTCTGGGCAAACTTTAAGGACCAAAACCGTTCCAAGTGATACTTATTACTTGTTTGGATGGTTGTTGCCTATTGTATTGTATCGTACTTAAATTTATTGTATCTCGTATCGTTAAACCCATCGTTAGGTAACGACAGAAAGTCTCATTTTGTGTAATGATCGATTTGCCATGATTGCATCATTCCCTTATTTTTCCTCATTTTGTATTTAATTTATTATTTAACTAGTTAATCTACCCGCACTCCGTACGGTCAACATAAAAATTATAAATAATACAAAAATTTTAAAAATATATACTCCCCTAGTTCCATTTTGTGTGGCACCATTTGACTAGGCATGGTGTTTAAGGAAAAAAAAGACTTTTGAAACTTGTGATCTAAAACAATTCTTTGATATTTATGTGGCTCAAAATCGTTTAATTTAGTGTAAAAGGCAGAAATTTGAAATGAAATTTTTATGATAATTTTTTTTTCTAATTATATAATTGTTTCTAATAATATAGTCAACAACAACAACATACCCAGTATATTCTCACCAAGTGGGGTCTGGGAAGGGTAAGTGTACGCAATCCATACCACTACCTCAAATGTGAGATAGAGAGGTTGTTTTCGATAGACCCCCGCTCAAAATAAAGCAATCTAAGATAAGATAAGGAATAGTAATAGAACAAGATACAATAGAAATTAACATATTCAATAATACCAAAAGCAAGATACTCCAAGTACACCAAAACGTACGACATCCTAACTTAGACTAACCTTCTACCCTAATTCGCCTCCTCCACAACATCCTATCCAGGGTCATGTCCTTGGTAAGCTGAAGTTGCTTCATGTCATGTCTAATCACCTCCCTCTAATATTTTTTCGGTCTACCTCTACCTCGCTTGAAACCATCCCTAGCCAATCTCTCACATCTCTGCATTGGGGTATCCGTGCTCCTCCTCATCACATGACCAAAACCATCTCAACCTCACTTCCCTCGTCTTGGCTTCCACCGAAGCCACTCCCACCTTATCTCGGATAACCTCATTTCTAATCCTATCTTTTTTAGTACACCCACACATCCACCGAAGCATTCTCATCTCCGCCACCTTCATCTTCTGAATGTAGGTCTTCTTAACAGGCCAACACTCCGCCCATACATCAAAGCCAGTCTAACCACCACTCTATAGAGCTTGCCTTTTAAGTTTGGGAGGTATTTTTTTTTTTGATAACCGTGGTGTCTGGGCCAGCTTGCGTGCACCTCGACCAATTCCACGAGATACCTGCCACCTCCCACCAGCAACAGGTACCAGGTAACTCTGTCCACCAAGGCTAGAACAGATGGGAAGAAATCACCTAGTGTTTGTCTCTGTTGGGAATGTTTGGGAGGTACCTTTTTGTCACACAAGATACTGAAGGCGAGCCTCCATTTCATCCACCCTACCCGATCCGATGAGTGACATCCTCGTCAATCTCTCTATTCTCCTGAATCATCGACCCCAGATACTTGAAACTATCTGTCTTACTGATAGAATGAGTGTCAAGCTTAACAACCACATCGGATTCATAACACCTCGCTGAACTTACACTCCAAATATTCCATCTTGAACCTATTCAACCTAAACCCTTTAGGCTCAAGAGTTTGCCTCCAAACCTCCAATTTAGCGTTAACTCTGCTACGTGTCTCATTAATCAAGACTATATCATCCGGAAAAAGCAAACAATAAGGCACCTCATCCTGAGTGTGTCGCGTCAAAACATCCATCACCAAGGCAAAAAGAAACGGACTAAGCGTCGATCCTTGATGTAACCCCATCAAGATGGGGAAGTGCTCTGAGAGCCTCTCACCCACCCCACCCCCAGTCCTAACCCGAGTCTTGGCTCCGTCGTACATATCCTTAATCGCCCTAGCATACACTATAGGTACACCTCTAACCTCCAAACACCCCCAAAGAAATTTCCTAGGAACTCTATCATAGGCCTTCTCTAAGTCGATAAACACCATGTGCAAATCGTTCTTCCTTTCCCTATATTGCTCCACCAATCTCCTGACGAAATGGATGGCTTCTGTAGTCGAGCACCCTAGCATAAATCCAAACTGATTTTCAGACATAGTAACAATCCTCCGCAACCTCAACTCTATCACCCTCTCCCAAACCTCTATAGTGTGACTCAACAACTTGATACCCCTATAATTGTTGCAATCCTGAATGTCGCCCTTATTCTTATACAACGGAATCATCGTACTCCACCTCCAAGCTTCAAGCATCCTCGCCATCTTGAAAATTATGTTAAACAGATGAATCAACCACTCCATACCTGCCCTTCCTGTGCACTTCCAAAAATCCACCGGAATCTCATCTGGCTCCGTCACTCTACCTCTACACATCGTACGAATAGCTCCCTTAACCTCCTCAACCTTAATGCGCCTACAATAACCATAATCGCAAAACCTCTTGGAATACTCCAAATCCCCCAACACAATGCCAGTATCCCTTCCTTCGTTCAGGAGCTTATGAAAGTAAAACTGTCATCTCTTTCTCATCTCTTTCTAATTTGACCCTCCTCCACCAAAACTTTGTTTCGTCCACATCCTTAATACACTTCACCTGATCCAGGTCCCGAGTCCTCCTCTCCCTAACCTTGGCGAGCCTGTACAACTTTATATCTCCATCTTTACTATCTAACGTTGTGTATAAACTCTCGAAAACAGCATTCTTAGCCCTCGTGACTGCTAACGTTGCATCTCGCTTAGCAATCTTATACTCCTCCCTATTCTTCCTTTTATCCTCTTCGTCCTTATACTCCACCAACTTTGCATATGCTCTCTTCTTTGCCTCCACATTCCCCTTCACCTCTTTGTTCCACCACCAGTCCCCTTGATTCTTGCCCGAACGACCACTCTAGAATCCCAACACCTCTCTAGCTGTCACCCTGATGCAGTTGACAGCCTCGTCCCACATACTATCTACATCCCCTCCACTCCCCTAAGTCTTCCTCGCCATCAACTTATCCCCTATATCCAGTGTACTAGCCAAAGTCAGACTACTTCATCTAATTCTCGACTGATCCTCCATACCTCTCCTCCTCCGCTCCTTTATGATCTCCAATTCCATCACCAAAAACCTATGTTGGGTCAAAAGATTCGCACTCGGTAAGACCTTATAATCCTTACAAATACCCCTATTTCCTTTCCTAAGGGAAAGAAGTCAATCTGAGTCTTGGTGACCGAACTACAGAAGGTAACCAAGTGAACCTCCTTCTTGGGAAAGCTTGAATTAACTACCTCCAATCCAAACGCTCGAGCAAAATCTAGAAGTGCCACTCCTTCAACATTCCTTACACCGAACGCATGTCCTCCATGCACATCATCATAACCTTTCGAAGAAGACCCTATGTGCCCGTTGAAATCCCCTCCTATGAAAAGATTCTCATTGTTGGGGACACTCCTCACAATATAGTAAGATGAAATTTTTTTGGACAGACTAAAACGGAAAGGGTGCCACATAAAATGGAACGGAAAGAATATAATGTAGGACGTATATACAAAAATATCAAAACACAAAAGTAACAAAAAAACATCTATGAAATAAGTAAAATAGAAGGACAGAGATAAATTGAAGAACTCTTTGTAGCTTTATAATAGTGGCAGAGTACTTGAGGAACAAACCTCTATTGAGGGAAAGAACTTTATGCTCATTTTTTTATTTTTATTTTGGAAATTAGTAACTTTGTAATGTATCAGGGATCAAAACAGTATTTGGTGGTACTGGAACCATTTTTAAAAGGAGCTCTACTATCGATTTTCTTTATCTATAATGAATCTAAAACATCAATGATGAATACAATATATTAGAGTAGATCTGTATACCAAAAACATAGAAGTAATATGAAGCTCAACTTGATCATCTGCACATCATTCTCTAAGCTTTCAAAACATCTAGAATTCCTTTCTTTCCAAATTGTCCGACAAATATAAGCTGGGACAGTTCTCCATCTGCTCCGATCCTTAGCAAGTGAACCTTTCCCTTCCAGCTGCGTAGACTTCTGTAACCTTGCCTCGCATTGTACAGGCTATACCTTTGACGTTTAAGATGATTCTCCACAAATGAGCTGTGTATGAACAATGCAGAAATAGCTGGTTGACTGTCTCGACTGTTTCTTTACAAAGGAATCATCTTGAGCGCAGTTTCATACCGCTGCTCACCAAGTTATCCACTGTTAGAGTAACCTCCTTTGCTAGTAGTCGCACGAAACATGAAACCTTAAGAGGGACTTTAATCATCCAAATCTGCTTCGATGGCCAATTGGCTACCTGATGATTGGATTGGTTCATAAGCTTGTAAGCTACGTTGACCTTAAAAATTCCTTGGGAGTTACCCTGCCACCACAAGAGATCATCTCCAGTTTGAACCCCGGAAAATTGGTCAAGTTTGCTGAAGAAATGAGAAATCAGCCAATCTTTGTATCTTCCAACCATTAAAATGTCGAAAACATTTAACCTCCAACCTTCCAGTGTACGTAGATCAGCTACAGTCTTATGTTGGTGAAGTACTATGTTAAAATATCTAGAAAGGCCAATTCCAGAATACCCACCTCATGCCAATTATCCTTCCAAAACCTGGTTGTGTTCCCTGCTAGCACTTTGATCTTTGATTGATTTTTCGGCTCGTTTTAGATAGCTTTCTTATCATTTGAATATTGGTCATGGTATGTAGAGGTAAATTATATCAATAACTAATATGTTGTTGAATTTAAAAAAAAAAAAAGGTTGAATTCTCCAAATTGCATATCGTACCTCATACCTGTACTCAGTTAACTCATCCTACCATTTTGTCTAATATTTAGATCTTAAATTCTATCGCAGGCATCACATGAGGATGATGACAATCATCTCGAGAGTTGTAGATCTCCTGAGAAAAAGGAGATGTTGGTCCCACGTTGATTTGACCAGTGTTGATACTCACTAGATTAGATATATTCTGATTTGACTTCCAGTATATTCTGATTTGACTGATACTTACAGTATATTCATATTTTTTCCTGCTGTACATAGAAGAGATTTTGTAAATATACTTGTCGACTTTAGCTACTATTTGTCAATTTTTTGTAAATCAGTAGCTCAGTTCCAAAATTTGATTTTTACGGTTTATTGACAGTGAAGAGAGATTGTAATACTTTTTTTTTGGGTATGAGACATTTTTTGGGTTTTGAAGCTAATAATAACAGTTTTGTTGATGAATTGTGAACTTTGTTGCTATTGGGGTTTTGCTCCTTTTGTGCAGTTGATTGTATTTGCTGGAAGGAGTGTGATTGTTGTAACAATGTATATTGGTTTCAATAGAAAAAGGGGTAAGAGGATCATATTTTAGCAATGTAGATGATAAGATGCCTGGCTTTTATAATATCGAACGACGGTTATGAATTTGTCTAGCTATATCCGTTAGTTTTTTACTTGGTCTTTGTGTTTTTTTCAATTAATTCTCTAGCCCTTTCATGTTCCGATGATATTTGTTGATTGTATCTAATTATGGGGTAATAGTCAATGATGGTTAGATAATTAAAAAAACACAGTTGTTTACTTATTTAGAAGACTATTAGCCCTAGTAGAATAAACTTTGGACCTATTTTTTGTTTGTCTGTGGGCTTCTTCAAGTTTGGCATTTCAACTTAGGATTGCACTGATGTCATACTAGTTTCTTTTCTGGCATGATTTTGGTTTTTGCTCTATGCCTATGGCTAGGGGTGGTCACGCTTTGGTGAAAAAAACAAACCAAACACTAATCGCATATTCAAGCCAGTTATTTGCCAATCAAACACTAATAAACTCAAGCTATTTGCCAAAGATACGTATGTATTCAAGCTATATCAACAAAATGCATTCATATTCACTTGAATGGATTTTTCCAACTAATAAAGATGCTCTCTTTAACATATGCATCTTAAGTTGGTAGATTGACATTTTCTGGATAGTGAAATATGCAGTATTCAGAGCATCATTTCATATACCAGAAAAAGTGAGATGCCAATACGACGTGATCCATGTTTCTAAGTTTAACATAAGAAAATATGTAATATTAAACTCTAACTTAGATGCTGTAATAGAGTGTCTTGGAGTGAAATAGGACTGGATAAAGCAGAACAGATACTGCAGGAGTGAGTTCGTTCGTTCATTCATTCATTCATTCATAATAGCTGCTAATCTGAGTTTGATACATCCTGGGCGTGATTCAACAGTAGTCTCTTCATATGTAGTTTTAGGAGTGGAGTTGCTACTGTCATTATCACTCTTATAGTCATCTCTTTCGTCCTCAGCTTCACTCTCAGTCTTATCTTTATTCACAACCTTGTCATCATCATCGCCTTTTTCAGCTTCAAGGAGTTTAAAAACGCGTGGTGACAAGATTCATCTTGGACCCTGTATTCACCTAAGGGGTTTATGATCATCACCTGTGTCTAGTTGCAGGATGAAACGGTCAGTACTGGGAATGTTTTCTTGATTGTGTATTGCTATCTTCAAATCTTGCACTGTTGCATTGTCGCCTATTTGGACATGAAAGATTGTCTGCCACCTGCAGACTGCAGTTTGCTTGTGTGTTTAGATGTGCCTTATACAACATTTTTGTACGAGGTAGATGTGCCTCAGAATTGTAAGATGTGACAAAGGCAATATTAAACTATTTGGAGACAATTTATTTAACAAAAACTAAAGAAAGATAAGACATACAGCTAACAAAACTAATGGCCATTGGATACTATATGAAATCTTCAGGGTCAGCTGAAACTCAGTATTTTCAACACATCGTATGTGAGAAATCACTATACTCATAATGTCGAAAGTAGAATGAGTTCAGCAGTAAACACATTAAGATTGAAAGGTAAAATTTAAATCATGAATCCTTCCGTTATTTCATCATACTCATCTTCAAAGACTCAAAAAGTAAAAAGAAAACAAAGAAATAAAGGGTCTTTAAAAGGCAACCCGATGTACTAACGCTCCTGTTATGCACGAGGTCTGAAAAAGGATCGGACAAAAAGGTCTATTATACTCTTGCTCTACTTTATTCTGAATTTCTGTGAGAAACTGTTTTCATGACTTGAACGTACGTCCTCATTCCTTAAAAAAATGAAAGGTATTGCTAATTGAGAAGTCATAAATGGCTTATAAAAAACTCCACAATCTGGAGATAGTATTAGTGACTGAACGCGAAATTGATAGAAACCACAAAATTGCATATACTCTAGCAAAGTCAGATAGTTATTTAATGACAAGCGTATAAGAAAAATATAACAAAATTTTCTTGATTTCGTAATTAAAAATTAAATTATTTCCTCCGTCTTAAATTACTTGACATATTTATTAAAAAAATAGTTGATATGTTTAAAAGATCAACAGATGATGACCACTTTTTCAAATATACTCCTATCATTAATTATTCTAGAATTAAGAAGCACATACATAAATGAAAATTAAAGAAATAATCATGAATATATTAGTCAAATCACTCTTAATTAATTTTTTTCCTTAAAAATTATGTAAAACATAAACATGTCAATTATTTTGAGACGGAAGAAGTAAAACAACTAAAATGAAACAGATAGAGTATAATCAAACTTCAAACTTAAAAACTTGATTAATGTGTAGATTGAACAACCAAAAATACTTTTGAAGAGTTATACAAATTCAAAAAGAAAATTCGGTTCTCGAGAAATAAAGACACATGAAGTTATAATTTTTATATCAACTATTTTCTCTCGATCAATTAAGGCATATTCCCAGGTTCAAAATTAGTTGTCACAAATTTCTATTTTTTATTTTTATTTTTATTTTTATTTATCTATTTTTTATTTGTCATTTTAACATATCAAGAAAAAACCAAAAAACAAAAAACTTATTTTACCCTTAATTTTTTAGAGAAAAAGATCCAAAATATATGTCATGATCCAGACTAACGAACCATACAGACACCTACGCTATTCTAAGTAGGTAGGAGAACTCTTATTACCCAATTAAAAATATGCGGAAGACATCTATTTTTAAGGAAATATAAAGTAGATTATATACTAATAAATAAACTTTTTCAAAAATTTCTTACAAATGTCCTTCACTATTTCAAGACTTGATCAAACATGTACAAGAGCTACCTATTACAACATAGACTGACAATGAATTAAATAATATAATGACTCTAACATCTGTCCGGAAGAAAGTGCAGAAGTTACTGCTGAATATCGTCATCCATCTAGTAACTGTAAACTAACCTGCATCCAATCTACACCCCAAGAAAAAATGTAGGAGAGCAGGGTCAGTACAACTACACGTACCAAGTCATCATCGGCCGACCGGGTTAGTTCATATAATCATAAAATAGAATTAAGGAAAAGGGAAAAGACATTGTTTCCACTCCAAACTATACCCGAAAAGTCGAAGCCACACCTAAACTATACTAGTGACCTATTACACACCTAAACTATAAAAAAGTGAAACTATTTACACCCTGTCAGGCTACCACCACTTGCATGTGGTGTAGTGTTTTACACGCACTGCCACATCAGCACCACGTCAGTAAAAAATATCACTTTTTATAGTTAAGGTGTGTAATAGGTCACTTATATAGTTTAGGTGTGGATTCGACTTTTCGACTATAGTTTGGGGTGAAAACGATGCCTTTTCCCTTAATGTTTTTAGCCGTTTACTTTTGTTATTTAATAGGCTGGACGCGCCTTAGAATGGGGGTCGCGGGGAGGTAATAATATCACTTTTATATAGTTAAGGTGTGTAATAGGTCACTTATATAATTTAGGTGTGACTTAGACTTTTCTTGTATAGTATAGGGTGGAAATGATGTCTTTTCCCTTAAGGAAAATAAATCATGACATCTTGAATGAAATATAATTCACCAAAGGTTGTAATAACATTATTATATTACCTATATAACTGACATCATCCAACTACTCTTCCAACTCCATCAATATTATATTCACTACTAAGTACTAACATACTCTAGCCTCATTAATTCACACAATCAATCACAATACAACGCTAATACATTAATATTTCTCTTTATTCACCTTATCTTTTTCATTCTCATATTCGCAGGAACAAACCCGTAATCATAGACAACCCACACTAAACTCTCAGACTAATAACCAAATGCTCTCTTATAATATTAAAGAATGATAACTAGCCATTCTGGTAAGCTACGATTAAAACACGTACAAATAAAGCAAGTCAACCAACATATAAGTAAGTATAAAGTTTCACTTTTTCAAATACATATCTCACAATCAATTACCCAATAAACCAATAATACGACAATAACATATCAAATAATGCACACAAACAAGCTACATAACCATCAAGAGTATCAATCGTACTGTAAACATCCACAAACTCAACACAATTATGTACACACATGCTATGAGATTTATTTTTTCCCAAATAGTTATGACCAGTAGGGAACAATCTATGTTCATGTACCGTACCGATGTGCTACCCGATCCAATATATACATATTCGTACCGGTGTGATACCTGATCCAACATATACATATCCGTACCGACACGGTACCCAATCCAACATACACATATTCGAACCGGCGTGACACCCGATCCAACATATATATATCCGTATCGGTGTGGTACCCGATCTAACATAAAATATTCGTATCGGCGTGGTACCCGATCCAACATATACATATATGTACCGGCGTGGTACCCAATCCAACATATACATAACCGTACCGGCGTGGTACCCGATCCAACATATTTATATCCGTACCGTCGTGGTACCCGATCCAACATATACATAACTGTACCAGCGTGGTACCCGATCCAACATATACATAACCGTACCAACATGGTACCCGATCCAATATATGCATAACCGTACCGGCGTGGTACCCGATCCAATATATGCATAACCGTACCGGCGTGGTACCCGATCCAACATATACATATCCGTACCGGCGTGGTACCCAATCCAACATAAACAATTAATATCAATATCAAATTTACACTTATTCACAACACACAACACAATGTACCAAATTTACAAGTACACTTAAAGTCATGAGACAATTCCATCAAGTAAATTTCAATAATCATTCATACACGCATCAACAATTCAAACATCAACAAGCCATCTATGGCATTAATACAAGGAGTTATCATTTATCAAACAAGCCTCTCATAGGCACATTTCAATAAATCATCACTGTCACCAATTTAGCCTCTCACGGGTATCCAATAGATAAAGTGCTTTTATCAATACCAAAATAAGAATATCATAATTTAACACTTAAGCATGCAAGTCACTATTGGAGTATTACTTACTCATTAGTTATTAAAATGTCACTACCTCTTTCCATATAATACAACCATCACACTAATTCAAGTCATCTATCTTTTAGATATTACTATGCTCATCAATACTTAATCCAAGCATGGTTCTCCTCACCATATTATTGTCCAACACATACAACTTAATATTATTATAACTCAACTATGTTCATCACCAAAACAACTAAAAAATATCATGTCCACACCCTTCATTACAACAATCTCATTGCAGCACATAGCACATAATATCACAAATATCACATAATTAATCATTAATATAGTTTTCGAGATTAAAGTTAAGTTCTCGTGTCTTTATCCACCTCAACTCCATGCCCGCAGGCCTATACATATTTTCTCCCCTCAATTCTAAATTATGAAAATATAAAATAACACAATCTTCTACTCATTAAACCTAGCCTACCTGAACGCCAAGCTTTTTGGAAAAAACAAGCTGCAACAAAAATGTTCTTTCCTTTCCTTCATGCCTTGGAATAATCAATCATCTAAAAATCAAACAATTATAAGAGTAATTAAATAATTACTATTCAAACAAATATCTTGGGGATTCAAACCCACTAATTCAACCCTTAATTCAAGGTTTATATCATCCCCAAGTTCAATTAATCATTAATTAGCTCTTTCAAGCTTAACTCAGCTCCATTAATGGAGTTTTTATGCTAAAGGTTTTATCTTTACAGAATTCAAGGTTCCTAACTATCAAAATTCATAATCTAGTTTATGAAATTCATGTTAAGAATTTTTAATTTATAGTTTTTAAGGATTCTAAGATGTTAAAGAATTAAAAGACAAAGAAAATAATGAAAAAACTTACCTCAACGAAGAAATTTCACCTTAAGCTTTGGAAAATCACCTCTCTAGGGTTTGGGAATGAAATTTGGGGTTTTTAGACCTAAAATACGGTTGAAGCTGATTTAAATATCATCAGAATTTTTGCTACAGCGGAATCCCGTTTTAGTCCGGACAGTGCTCACTAAAACAACCATAACTTTTAACTCCAAACTTGTATTGTGGAATGGTTTATTGCGTTGGAAAGAGGACTCAAAGATCTTTGATTTGGTGGGTAGTGGGACTCCTAACTCCTTATATTATAGGAGATATGATCGTTTGAAGTTATCCCTAATAGAAACCCCTATCGAAACTGTATCGGAAAGAAAGTTATAAACTTAACTATGTGTTAGAGATAGTGTACGACCTTAATTCATACTAAAATAACTTTAAAACTAAAATATTGATATTATAACTCATGAATAATTAAATTTATCGAGGTTGAGTCTATCTAGACACATCTGAAGGCTAAAATCTTCGTCTAAAATTCGAGGTGACATAATTGTTCGCAACAAATTTTTGTTAGCTGAAAATTAACTGCAAAGCAAAGATAAAAAAAAAAAAAAAAAAAATTATTTGAATGAATTTTGTGGGTACAATTTCGTTATTCTCTCGATTCTTCTTTCCTAAGCTTTTCCGTGATTCGAGGTCCTTTTGTAGCGTAATCCTCAAATTTTCAGATGATTTGAGCCTCCTAGAAATGCGTTTGGATTTCCAGGAATTGTCTAGCAGCACTTCATCTTGTCGAGTTGATCTCCGGGAAAAATTCCGTTAGTCAATCCTCCACTTCTTTCAGAATGACCTCGAAAAATTATGTAACCCTCGTATTTATAGTTGTAGGGGGTAGGAAGTCCAAGTATAAATAACCTCTTCTACCTCGTTCTGATTGGTCCATTCAATTTTCATGCTTATCACAAATGTTATGTGACAAGGTTGCTTGTGATTGGCCAAAAATATGTCATTTGAAACACTTGACGATGTTTCATTGGCTCTTGAACTTGACTTGGATTGCCACATCATTTGATGTGTGTGGTCTTGCTTCATTGGTCTTTAATTTGACTGGGATGCCACGTTACTTGTATGTGATAAGTTTGGGCCTCAAGGTGAGATGAAACTTGAAGTCTCTGATGAGGAATAAAATGGACTTATTAGTTTAATAGCCCAAAATAATTTCAGGCCCAACAAAATATGGGTCAAATCCAATTTTTATATGAATTTGACCCAATAAATTTTACGTGTCTACAATTACAAATAATATGTTGGGGAAAGGATAAAAATAACACCTAAAATACACCAATTCTACAAAATTAGCACTCAAATTTATAATACCAATAAATAGTCACTCGCTACTCGCATAATAAACCCGATAAATAGCCTCTTTGTCACTCACGTATGATTAACTACATATAACGGGAATCACAATTCGGCCCTTCCCAATTTATTTACTGGGCCGACTTTTTATCTTTATGTACTGTGATCAAAAAGTACGAACCACTCTTCATTAGCTTTATGTTGTGAGACTTGCTACGAAATTATTATACCTGAATTGACTCCAAATCCCTACCACTTTCTACATTACAGCTTTCAAGATAATTAATAATAATATTAGTAAAGGGGAAGAGTATTTTGAAGAAATTTATTGTATAGTATTCTTTTTAAATAATTAAGTAATTGCCTTTGTTTTAGATTATTTTGCATTCACCAATATTATTAAAATAACATACTATTTGTTTTGTTTAGTTTTACTTATTTATACAATAAAATACAATATCATATACTTTTAATATAATACAATTGTTAAAGATATATATTTATATTTAATAACGATACAGTTTCTATACATATACATATTCTATATAATAATTATAGCATTTCTATACACATTCTATACAATTTTTAACAACAATTATTATTTAGATACATATTTTATACGATTCTATATAGTTTCTACATGTATTCTAAAAATGTATCAATCTAGTATAAGAGCAATTGAGTTCATGAACATTGCAAGTGTATCAATGTAGTATAAAAATGTATTAATGTGTTATAAAAGAGTATCAATGGGGTATAGGAACTGCATGTGATTGCATAGAATTTCCTTTCTCTTTTTTAAAAAGTGTATCAATATAGTATAAAAGTGTATCAATTTGGTATAAAAGTATATCAATTGAGTATAGAGATTGCATGTGCCCAATTGGGCCAAATGGCTAAAAAGGGAAATTACTTTACCCAACTAGCTATAGCATGTCCACCTTTTCAAATGTGAGCCTTTTTTTTTAAATGGTCATACCATGTTCTTTTCCCTAATATATTTGCTATTTTGGACCCAAGTTAATATTGAGGAATGAATTTTCATGAATTTATCATGGATAATTTAATAACGAAGAAATGGGTCGTTACAAGATACCTAAACTTTGGTGAAAATTGATGTAACACGCCTCAACTTTGCAGAGGTCCTATGAACCCCTAGATTATTTTCTACCGTATTTCTATGACATATATTTGCACAACTGAACCATTGAGTGAATACAGGTACACTGAGGTATAAGGATCTGAAGTAGTCCAGCTAAGCAAATATATGTCACAAAAATAGGATAATAAGTGGTCTAGGGGGGTCATAGAACCCCTGTAAAGTTAAGGCGTGTTGCAGCAATTTTTGCCAAAATATATATTTCGAACCTTTTTCCTATTTATTTACTGAGACTTTTTGAAATCTCATATTGTCAATTTCAACTAGTAGTAACAATTACTCCCTCCGTCCCATTTTACTCTTTCCAAATTTTCTAATTTGATTTCTCATTTTTCTTGTCATTTGTCATTAATCCAGACAAGATAATTTTCTTTTTCCTTTTTTACCCTTAGTATTAATTGTTTTTCTCCAAATTAAAATATAAACATCATTTAATAGGAATACTATGGTAAACTAGTCATGTTATTAATTATTTTACTTAATTAATGTGTAATGTCAAATAAGGACGAGTAAAATGAGACGTATGAAGTAATAGGATAGTTTGGTAAAGTCATTATGTCAATTATTATTTTATTAATGAATGTATCAAGTAACCTTGAACGGAGAGAGTAGTAATTATGGGTTATTTTATACAGTAGTTGATTTGGAGCTGAGTTATGCAGGACTTAAAATCCTGCATAAGTAATACATTTGATTGTTGCTTATCAAAAATTTAAAATTATTTAACCAATACCACTAAAAAATAAATTTATGAACAAATGTTTGAGCCGATTATAAGAACAGGAAGAGCTTTTCCTGACTAGTTTATACATTAAAAGATGATATATTCTGATCAAATATACAGTAGTTTATACACTTTCAAATACTTCATCCCCTACATAACAAACTAAACAATTATCAAAAGTTTCATGATCGTTAATTTTTGCTTAGCAAGTCATCGTTTATTAAACTATATAGATTAATATAAAAAGACAATGCTTAACAACCTAGAATCAAAGATTAAACTTCAATTATTAACTATATTATAGCACATTTTATGATTGGTAAATAAATTGAAAAGAGAGAAGAGAAAAATGGAAAGATTTTCTTGTACGTAGCAATCACAAGATTGGGACTCCTGCAGGGAGTGAACGAACACAAGTTGCAAAGATTTTTGTAATTTTTTTAAAAAATAAAAATCGAATAGAATTTTTTGAATTCTTTTTTAATTTTAAGACTAAAACTTTTCTTTTACGTTTTCTAATTGATAATTTTATATTTTTATTTCTTTTAAACATATTTTCTTTTAGGAAATCTACTTTTTAATCATTAATCTTATATTTTTTTTAACAAAGTAATTAAAAATCTGATATAGGAGAGGAAGAGGGAAACATGAAAAGGAAAGCCCGTTCGAGGAACGGATTATTTAAAGGATAAAAAGGTGAAATTTGGTGGATGGAGTTGGGTTCAAACCCACAACCTACACGCGAAAAGAGATTTTCGTGCCACATCCATACCACTATGCCATTAGACTACTTTGCATAGGGTTGTTCGCATTTTAATATTTATATATATTTACTGAATTTTTTAATGTATACATAGGTTCTACGTTAAAGCTAGTGAGTTCGATCGAACCCCCGTGTAGTATTGTAGCTTTGCCTCTGCACAAAAGGAGCAAAACCCCAATAGCAACAAGTTCACGATTCATCAACAAAACTATTATTATTAGCTTCAAAACCAAAAAAAAAAAATCTCATACCCAAAAAAAGTATTACAATCTCTCTTCACTTGCCAAAAAAACCCGTAAAAATCAAATTTTGGAATAATTGAGCTACTGATTAACAAAAAAAATGACAAATAGTAGCTAAACTCGACAAGTATATTTACAAAATCTTTTCTATGTACAGCAGGAGATAATACCCAAAAAAAAAGGTAGTTGTAGAAGAGTATTAATTAATTTAAAGATCTATATACAAGGGAAATACGTAACTAAATAATCTTTTTTAAAAGAATATCTTCTTACCATATATAGAATGGTATAAGTGTAATTCCCAAATCCCAATTGGTCATGGGACTCGTCATGTAACGTGTATCTCTGTCTCTATCTCTATTATCTTAAAAGTGAACGTCTTATAAATCACGTTTAAACTTTTTACCCTTCATTAAAAGTCTGTCCTTTATACCAAATCGTCTTTTCGCTATTTTTTTCTAATATTTAAAAACTAAAAATTAAATAAATATATTTATGATAAAATCTTTGTTTTAGAAATCAAATTACTTGTAAAAAAAGTAATAGGAAGACCTACAATACATTTAGGATTGGCAAAATACTCTATTGGACCCCTGTACTATGTCAGTTTTGTAAGTTAGACATTTCTACTTACATATTTGTCATCTGAACTCCTGAACCCATGAAAAAACTACATTTTAAATACTTTTTTGGAGAGTGTAACACACTCTCCCATGTCAGCTGCCACGTGTGCCACGTCATCTAAAAAAAAATAAAAAATAGAGAAAATATTATATTAAATTCCAAGTCATTTTTAAAATGCTACATAACAAATTAAATATTAAAATTAATTTAATTAAATAAGAAAAATTTATAAATTGTAGAAAATTTTGAATAATCATGCTTTTAAAATTTGAATAATCATTTTTAAAATAAAATTAAAAAAAAATGTATTACATTAAAATTAATTAAATATTAAAATTAATTAATTTAAATTAGTAAAAAATTAATTAATGAAAATTCTTAACTAATTAATTTATTTGAATTAATTAATTTATCAAATTTAAAATTCTTACCTAATTTAAATAAATTTTACTTAAATAATTAATTAATTTAAATATGATTTACATATTTAAAATATTTAATTTAAATTAATTGTGGGGGGGGGGGGCTGGGTGGGATGGGGGGGTGATGGGAGAGGGCTGGGGTGGGGTAGGGGGCTGGGGGAGCGATTGGGTGGGGGGCTGGAGGAAGGGGTTGGGTGAGGTGGGGGGCTGGAGGAAGGGGTTGGGTGAGGTGGGGGGTTGGGGAAGGGGTTGCGTGGGGCTGGGTGGGATGGGGACGGGCTGGGTGGGGTGGGGGGCTGGGGAAGGAGGAGGGGTTACATGGGGCTGGGTGGGCTGGGGACGGGCTGGGGTGGGGTGGAGGGCTGGGGGAGAGGGGTGGGTGAGGCTGGGTGGGGTGGGGGAGCCTGGGTGGGGTGGGGAGGGGCCGGAGAGGGGGGTGGGGTGGGAAATTTTTTAAAATTTATTCTTTTTAAATTTTTAAAAATATTTTAAAATTAAAAAGTATGGAGGAAAAAAAGGAGGGGTTGGGGGGTGTGGGGGTGGGAACGGGCTGGGGTGGGGTGGGGAGGGAAAAAAATATATTTTTTTTAATTTTTAAAATAATTTTTAAAATTTTAAAAATATTTTTAAATTATTTTAAAAATATTTTTAAATTAAAAAAGATGGAGGGAAAAAAAGGTCCTTTTTTATTTTATTTTTAATTTTTATATTATTTTTATTTTTTTTAATTATTTTAATATAAAATTGGCCAAAACTTGACCCCCACTCGCACCCTAGGCGAGTGGTTACACTCTCTTTATCCGAGTCACCATGACCTTGCCACATAGGCAAGGTCAACATCAAAGGGTGCGAAATATTATTTTTTGATGTGTTGAAGGGTTCAGATGACAAACATGTAAGTAGAAGTGTTAACTTACAAAACTGACATAGTACAGGGGTCCAATAGAGCATTTTGCCTTTAGAATTTGTAAAAAGAAAAAAAAGTTGTATAAATAGGTTAGAAAAAACTACTTATCATATATTTTGGAGTTTGACTATATTTAAGAATTCACAAAAATATTTATATTTTAGGATGCGTCAAAATTATAGAAAAAAAGAAGAAAAGAAAAAGAATTTATATATGTATAAGGTGCAATATTTACGTCAAAATTGAAAAAGAATTCAACGTTGATGTTATTGAGTTGGAATGTATAAATAAATTCTAACAACTACGATTCCACAATGCGGACTCTATTTGATAAGGATTCGGAGTGATAAGGAGGCTATAATTTCCATGGATGACCAAAAAGGTGGAAACAGGCCCCTTTCTGATGAAGAAGAAGAAGAAGAAGAAGATGATGAAGAAGAAGAAGAAGAAGCAGTAAACGCTAGAATCTCAAAATATAGTGGTGTAGCGGATGAAGCTGACAACAGATGTTTCAAAGAAAAAAACGAAGGAAAAGAAGGGTGGGCGTGCAGTTCGACAAGATGAAGATGATGAGATTGATAAAATTCTGGCAGAGCTTGGTGAAGGACTAACAGTAGTACACTCTGCTCCTGCCGCCCTTGTGTCTGAAGAAAAGTTGCCTGAGTCAATAGCTGAGTCTGCTGAGAAGAAGAATTCTTTAAATGACAGTTTAAAAATCCATTCGGAAAGTGAATAGTTTCACTTCCCTTAGCACAACTCATAAAACTACATAGCCTTAGATGATTGATAAACTTATTTTTTGGGAGAGTGGATTATTTTCTTACCAAAGTTTTACCATGATTTGAATATTTTATTTGTCTAACTCTCTTAACAGATTTGCCTGTATGTTGAGATAGTCTATTTGACATACACTTGAACGGATGTAATTGTCTCCTATGTCGTTGCCTTAATATATCGTGGTTAGATATGATGTTGATTGTATACATTTTGTTTGATATTGAAGAAATTTGCTCTTTTTAAAAAAAAAATAAAAAATTAGTGTAAAACCATATATTTATTGGTTAATTAGTAGTAACAACATTGTGGTTTTTCGATCTGAAAGATGAACGAATTTCAGATCTTCTTAAAAAGGAGCAACCTATGAGTAAGTTGGAGGATCAAGATGAACCTGCTCGGTAGAGTTTGTGTGCTTTTATTAAACAATACAATTAATGAGTTATTGATTTTTCATTCTGTTTTAGCAGTTTATCTAACTAATTGTAGCCATGCATATTAGACATTTACTTCTACTAATTAACTTGACAAGCATATTAGCTTTCCATCAACTTAATTATTTGGAACTGGATGATTATTGAAGGCATATCATAGTCTTTTTATGCTCATATTATGCGTCTCTTTCAGCCGTCTAGACAATATAGCTTGGCATGGTGAAGGGAGATCAATAGGAACTTGGATAAAAATGAGAGGTTCATTTTTTTTCTTTTTTGGTTGTCATTACTGTTACAATTTTTTGCCAGTTAAGTTTATTTGTATGTGCTCCAGTCTAATTAACTGTGTGTTTAGGATCAAATTCTTGATTCCACATTTGTAACTCCCCCCTCTCTCCCTTTTCGCCTTTTTCACTTTCTTGAAATGGTAATAATTTTGGTCTCTTTAGACTTCAGATGATGGCCAGTTTTCTTGACAAAGAAAAAAAAAGTTTAGTTTGGTTGGTATTACAGGCCAACCAAAGTAGGCCAACCAAAGTAACCATATTGATTGTATCCATACAAAATTTTGAATTTCTATTAGCTTTTATATTGATTTTAGCCATACTTAACTTTTAATAGAAAGCTTGATCAGACTATCCTGATTTAACCCACTTATGTCATATCACTATGGTTGTATGAATTTTAGTGTCAGTTTCAACAAGGAAGAATCGTATGCATATATAACTTTGTGCCACATTTGTTGCCTTATGTGTCCGAGTTATAAACTATACGATCTGCTAAATTAAGAATGTTGACACTCTGTGAGACAGTGAAGTTCAATTTTTGGAGCAGAACATCTTCACGAGAGGCTTTAGAGCACAAGAGGTTTCTCTTTGGAGCACCAAAAACTTCTCATAACATATAGATTATTGAAGTTAAAGTTTTAAGAATTCACATAAACTTTCATCTATTTTTTTTTCATCATTTTGTTTCTTTTACTTTTGGTAAAAATGGATTGTAATGTAATGTTTTATATTGGATTATTTTCGTGAAATCTTTTCTCATGTACATTCAACATCTTCCCATCATTATATATTTATAATTATATCTAATTCGGATAAGTCTATTTTTTTGTAGTTACTAATTTTTTTTTAAGAATAAGTTTAAGTTCCGCAAAGTGCAGAAAAACAAAATAGATATAGATTAAAGTGAGTTTCAAACCTTATGAGTTTTCAGTTTCTATTTTACATCTTTTGACAAGAATATTTCTTTTGTGTGTTCCAAGGCAAAGAAGTTTGTTACATTAAATGCTGCTCAAAATATAAGAAAGTTCCTTTCCTTCAAAGAATTACACTAAATGTTGTTTAAAAAAAACAGTAAGATTAGAGAACATGGTTCTTGTGCCTGCAATATTGAATAACATGTTATATCATGTTCTGGTCAATATTGAATGTTGTCTATTTGGACATTAGAAGAGTAATCTCTAATTGGCATGCAATTATCCCCTATTGACTACAAGAACAGAGAATGTTTGTGACCGCGCGAAGCGCGAAAAGTCTACTAGTATGGAATAAGACAATACTAAATTTTTATCCCAAGACTGTCTATACTTGTTCAGCATACCAAACGCCCCCTGTACTATTTCAGGCTTCATTTTCGATCAAATCAAATCAATAGTATTTTCCAAAACTAAGAGATGTTTGGCTAAATAGCAAATAGTTTTATTTGATAATTGTTACAGGGAATTTGCAGAAATGTCAAGTGGAGAAAAGCAACTTCAAAGCAAGAGGGGATTAGAACAGCTCTTTTTGTCTATGGTAAGCATTTTTCAAGTATCTAATTGTTTATTTAAACTCCCTTTACATGCGCAGAGTTCAGTTGAAGCCCCTTCGTTGAAAAATAATATAATGCATATATGTGAATTGTGATGGTGGTTAGGGGTTATGTCACTGAATTTTGTTTTGAGTAGTAGGTTTGAATCACATTTTTAAAAATTCCTGGCTCCGCCACTGATCTTGACTTTGGAGTTTTGGTATTCTAATTTCTGATCATGAGATTGATGCCATGGCATTTGCTTCAAATGATGTGAGCCTGGTGACTTACTTCAATAGGTAAAAAGAAGAAGGAGAAAGAAAAAGAGAGAAAAGCAGCTGCAGCTGTCTTAGGGATGGAGGAAGAAACAAATAAGAACGATAGGACGAATGGAAAACTCGGAGATGGAAAGAAGCAGTCAAAGCAGGTTAAGGTGATGCAAGAGAGACTTAAAAGAATGAAGGAAGTTGAAGAAAGGAAGGAAGGATGAAGAGGAAAGGTTAAGGAAAGAAGAGGAAGAACGTCTTCGACTGGAAGAAGTCGAAAGGCTTGAAGAGGAGAAGAAGCGATTGAAAAAGGAGAGGGAGAAAGAAAAGATATTGAGAAAGAAACAGGAAGGGAAATTGCTTACAGGAAAGCAAAAGGAAGAAGCTCGAAGATTAGAAGCAATGAGAAAGCAATTTCTCTATGGTGGCCGCGTTGAGGTGAGTAGAAAAGAGGCAACCAAACGGCCCATTTACCAAGCAAAGAAGACAAAGCCACAAGGTCAGACAAATGGCAAAGCCAAGGATGAGTCACAAGTGCCAGAAAATCAGCAGGAGAATGTCTTTGAGATTTATTCCAAGCCAGAAGTAGCTGATGCTGATGCTGAAGAAGACGGAGTTGAAGAAGATGAGGAATGGGATGCAAGAAGTTCGGATGCTGGCAAACTTAATATGCCTGGAAAGAGTGCTTTTGAAGATGAAGAGATAGATCCCCGGCCCATCATTACGAAAGAGATTAAGGCGACAATGTCAGCTGCTAGTAATGCAGCTCCAACAATCCCCGACAATGCTGATGGAAGTAAGAAGGGACAGTCTGAGGTTGGGGTTTCAGAAGAAACTAGTGGCCGGAGTGAATATAATCTTCGGTCTCCTATTTGCTGTATCATGGGCCATGTGGATACTGGTAAAACCAAGCTTCTTGACTGCATACGAGGCACTAATGTTCAACAAGGTGAAGCTGGAGGGATCACGCAGCAGATAGGTGCAACTTATTTTCCGGCTGAGAATATACGCCAGCGAACTACGGAACTGAAAACTGATGCCAATCTGAAGGTCCCTGGGCTGTTGGTCATTGACACACCTGGACATGAATCTTTCACTAATCTGCGTTCCCGAGGTTCAGGTTTATGTGATATTGCAATTTTGGTTGTAGACATTATGCACGGGTTAGAAAGGCAGACAATTGAGTCACTTTATCTTCTAACGATGAGGAATACAAACTTTGTTATTGCTTTGAACAAGGTAGATAGGGTTTATGGATGGAAAGCGTGCCACAATGCATCTATTGTGAAGGCGATGAAGGAGCAGTCCAGAGATGTTCAGTTTGAGTTTCGTACGAGGCTTACACAGGTCATTACCGAGTTCAAGGAACAGGGTATAAATACAGAATTATACTATAAAAACAAAAACATGGGAAAGGATACTTTTAGCATTGTACCAACTAGTGCAATCAGTGGTGAAGGGATTCCAGACTTACTGTTGTTACTGGTCCAATGGACAGCAAAGACAATGGCTGCGAGACTTGCATATAGCAATGAAGTCCAATGTACTGTTCTGGAGGTTAAGGTTGTTGAAGGTCACGGAACAACCATTGATGTGATATTGGTCAATGGTGAGCTCCATGAAGGAGATCAAATAGTAGTTTGTGGCATGCAGGGCCCTATTGTCACCTCAATCCGAGCATTATTGACCCCTGACCCAATGAAGGAACTTCGAGTAAAGGGATCATATGAGCATCATAAAAAAATCAAGGCTGCACAGGGGATAAAGATTAATGCTCAGGGGCTTGAGCATGCGATTGCTGGTACCAGTTTATATGTTGTGGGGCCCGATGATGACGCAGAAGACATCAAAGAAGCAGTTATGGAAGATATGAGGTCGGTGATGAGCAGGGTCAATAAATGCGGGGAGGGCGTTTACGTTCAAGCTACTACACTCGGATCATTAGAAGCTTTACTTGAATTCTTGAAGACCCCTGAAGTAAGCATACCTGTCAGTGGAATTGGCATAGGCAATGTGCACAAAAAGGATGTGATGAAAGCTAGTGTCATGCTTGAGAAGAAGAAAGAGTATGCAACAATCTTGGCCTTTGATGTGAGAGTAGCACAAGATGCTCGGGAACTTGCAGATGAAGTTGGTGTTGAAATTTTTACGGCTGATATTATTTATCACCTATTCGATCAGTTTAAGGTCTATATTGACAATCTCAAGGAAGAAAAAAAGAAGGAAGTTGCTGAAGAAGCAGTTTTCCCCTGTAAGCTCAAGATCATACCTAATTGTGTCTTCAACAAGAAGGATCCAATTGTTATAGGAGTTGAAGTTCTTGAGGGCATTGCCAAGGTCGGGACACCAATATGCGTTCAACAGAGTCTTGTAGAGATTGGTCAGATTGCGTCCATACAGAATAACTTTAAGCCTGTTGACTCTGCCAAGAAAGGCCAGAAGGTGTCTATTAAGATAATCGGGTCTAACACTGAGGAACAACAAAAAATGTTTGGCAGACATTTTCAGATGGAAGATGAGCTTGTTAGCAAAATCTCAAGAAGATCAATTGACATTCTCAAAGCCGACTTCCGGAAAGACTTGTCCATTGAAGATTGGAATCTTGTTGTGAAACTGAAGACCTTATTTAACATTCAATGAAACTCCTTCCCAAAGCTTTTCTTCTCAAGTAGATTTGGTGTCTTGGCTAGATAGTGAGGTTTACTATGTGAGAGTCTAATGTTGGTGGTTGCATTATTTGATTGATTTGTAATAAAATTTATTTCCTAGAATTAAAATGACAGGACATTATGATATATATCAATCCATGGGAGTTGATTATAATCTCTGCAAATTATTTAGAACCCAAAAGCTATGCAATGCAAAATAACTACTCATCAATCCTTGGTATTTTTCTCATATTATAATTTAGCCAAGGGTGACAAACACTCAGTGATTTCTTCTCGTGGATTAAGTCGAGGTGCGCGCAATCCGGCTCGGACACCACGGTTATCAAAAAAAAAGATATAATTGTAATCAAGGTGATTTCTTCTCGTGGATTAAGTCGAGGGAAAGATATAATTGTAATCAAGGTGATTTCTTCTCGTGGATTAAGTCGAGGTGTGCACAAGCTGGCCCGGACACCGCGGTTATAAAAAAAATATATATATAACCAAACAATAGTAGAAAAATTTGTACTCCCTGAACTTGAGAAGAAACAAGACTATCAACAAATAATATCACAAACAATCTACTCAACCCATAAACACACCAAAAACCCCAAGAATCCATAAAATGCTGCTAATGGCCAAACCATAAACACACCCAAAATCTCCAAGAAATCATAAAACGCTCCCAAAAACTCCAAGAATCCACACACCCAAAAACTCCAAGAATCCATAAAACGGTAATGGCTGAACCTGAACCTGAAACCATAGGCATTCATTATGAATGGCCAGAACAATTACCTGAACCCGAAGAAAATCACAGTTTAATTGCATTGTTCTCGTCATTGAGCCCGAATCCAATTATCGCAGTTGACTCTGTGGCTGAGCTAGAAGACTGCATCGACATCCTCGGCACATCTTTCAGAGTAAACGTCGATCAGGAGTTTCCTCCCAGGAGACAAGTGTTCTTGAAGATATTGGCAATGGCAAGAGTGTATGAAATTGAAGTTGCATCACCATTGCCAATCGGTTTGTATTAAAAAATTTTGGACAAAATAGTCATTTCATATTATTGTTCAGGGACAAGATGGTCCTTTCGCGTTTGATAGTAGTAATTGTTTTTTTTCTGTATGAATTTAGAATCGGACCCGGAGCCAGAGCAGGACCCGGACCCGGACCCGGACCCGGACCCGGATCAGGAGCAGGAATCCGAATCGGAGCAAGAAGAAGAAGAAAACCCTGAATCCGAATCAGAGCATGAAGAAGAAGAAAACCCTCTCGGTTCAAAGGTTTTTTTGTTTTCTTGATTGACAATTTTTGATAATTGATTTTAATTTTGAGAATCAAATCAAAACCCTCTTTAACACAGTTCAAACGTTAGTTTTTTTGTTTTCTTGATTCTCAGTTTTTGATATTCAATTTTAATCTTGATTCAGGTATTTAGCGATATTGCCCAGAAGCGGATATTGGTGGAATTGGAGGCCTGGCTGATTGATCCTCCATTGGGGTTCCATCTTCAATTGGTAGATCTTGATGAAAGGTTCTTCTCTTCTTTTTCTTCTGTATTAAGTTTTTTATTACTGTCGAATTGACATGATAATTGTCTGTTACGATCTCGACTGAGATCTCAAATCAGATTATGAAAATTAAATCAACTCAATAATATTTTGGGACTTTTTGGGTTTTCTCATTGATCAAAAATTAGACAAATGGATCTCAAGAGATGCCATTGAATCCATGAGAACCTGCAGATTACCAAATTTTTGGGAGAGATTTGGGAGAGAAGAGAAAGGAAAGGGAATCAGAATAAGAGACGAGAAGAATATGTACCAAATTTTTGTTAGCCGTCTCTCCTCTGATGGTAGTTGTAACTACCGGCTCCATCACGGCCGTCGCTTCCTTCTAATTATTTCTCATCCTAGTCGTCCATTCACAAGCCGCCAAATTCAAATAGAACTCCTGCCTCACTTCGAGCCCGGCTAACTACACATAATTATATCTTATTTTTTTGGATCATAACATACCGCTCCCCTTCAAGGAATCCTTGACCTCAAAGATTAGTATCGAAATTGGAGAGAACTTAGCATGCAGAAACTGATAATCTTCCCAAGTCGCATCTTAATGTGGAAGGTTTAGACCATTGTACCAACCCTTGGACAACAGTTGTATTATTCTTCTTCACCATTTGCCTTTTCAGAATAGCCACTGGTTGAACTAAGAATTGGCCATTCGAACTAGTAGAAGACAATCTAAGATTGAACCACTACACCATCACCTATTTTTCTTCTTGAGGAGGGACACATGAAACACTGGATGCACCTTGGAACCAATTGATTGCAATAAATTTCTTATATTGAATTAGAAGTCTCGTGTTTTATTACTGAACTTTTGATTTTTGAAAAGGTGGACAATTGAAGTGCACGGTGCTCCTGGAACGCTGTATGCTAATGAAATTTGTCAGCTTCAAGTTGATTTCCCTGCAAACTATCCTTTTGAAGCTCCTCAGGTGGTTTTAAGAAAGTGTTTCTTATCAAATTTCTTGATTAAAATTTCTATCGATTATCATACTAATTAGGGTTGTTTACGTTGGTGCAGGTGATGTTCTTGCCCCAGGTTCCTTTGAACCCTTTCATCTACAGTGACGGGCATATTGATTTAGGTACTTATTTTTTTAATTATACTTATTCTATAAGTAGAGTAACTATAATTGTACTTAGAGTAACTAGTATCTGGTGTACTGTATAATTGTACTTAAGAGTAACTAGTATCTGGTGTACTGTATATTCTTTGTTAAGGCATTCATCTATTCTTTAATTGCTTGTCCCTTTGATTTTTGAAGGGTTGAGCATTCTATTTAAAGTTATATATTGCTTTTGCGGATATTAAACACATGAAAAGAAAGAACCTCTACATTTATGGTGACTTAAGCATGCAAAATTTCCGAATTAGTTGAAAAATAATAGAAAATTCAGATTTATTAGATTCGTCTTGTGATAGTAGAGAGAAATTTGTTGATTCTTAATGCTCATTTGAAATAGTTGTCTCATGTCTTAGTTGTTTGACTATTATCAGTTTATCATTAACAAGTTATAAACTAAACGAAACCGACTAGAACCAAACCGATGGTTTTTATTTCATTTTGTTATGGTTTGGTTTTAGAAACTTAAAAACTGACTAAATTGCTTTGATTTTAATGAAAAATCGATCCAAACTGAACCATGAACACCCTTACCTATGACTTATTAATTTGTCTAATAACGTGAATGCAAAATGCCATCTTTCATTTGCAGCTATTCCTCTCATCTCTCTGACTAAATTTTTTATAATAATCAAAATTTTCTATCATGTTCATGAAAAAAGGTTAGAATGCATCTAATGGGAAAAGCAATAGTTGACAACTGTTTTCTATCTTGCAGCTACAGATTGGCTGCCTACCATGACTGTTAGTTCTTTATGCACCAGCATTCTCGACATTCTATCCAGTTGCACTGTCAAGGTACCTTTTCTTGTGTCTACTATATCAATTTGACTTGCTGTTGATGGTGACAAAAACAGTCTCTTACTTTTGATAGTAGGTCCAAAATAGTCCCTTTGAGCATCACTTGAACAATTTTGGTCTTTTAAACTCTTGGCAAACTTTAAGGACCAAAACCGTTTCAAGTGATACTTATAACTTGTTTGGATGGTTGTTGCCTATTGTATTGTATCGTGTTGTTAGTTTAAATACAATGTTGATTTTGATCATACTTAAATTTTATTGTATCTCGTATCGTTAAACCCATCGTTAGGTAACTACGGAAAGTCTCATTTTGTGTGATGATCGATTTGCCATGATCACATCATTCCCTTATTTTTCCTCATTTTGTATTTAATTTATTATTTAACTAGTTAATCTACCTGCACTCCGTACGGTCAACATAAAAATTATAAATAATACAAAAATTTTAAATATATATACTCCCCCAGTTCCATTTTACGTGGCACCATTTGACTAGGCACGGTGTTTAAGGAAAAAAAAAGACTTTTGAAACTTGTGGTCTAAAACGATTCTTTGATATTTGTGTGGCTCTAAATCGTTTAATTTAGTGTAAAAGGCAGAAATTTAAAATGAATTTTTTCTGATAATTTTTTTTCTAATTATATAATTGTTTCTAATAATATAGTCAACAACAACAACATACCCAGTATATTCCCACCAAGTGGGGTCTGGAAGGGTAAGTGTACCACTACCTCAAATGTGAGATAGAGAAGTTGTTTTCGATAGACCCCCGCTCAAAATAAAGCAATCTAAGATAAGATAAGGAATAGTAATAGAACAAGATACAATAGAAATTAACATATTCAATAATATCAAAAGCAAGATACTCCAAGTACACCAAAACATACAACATCCTAACTCGGACTAACCTTCTACCCTAATTCGCCTCCTTCACAACTTCCTATCTAAGGTCATATCCTCGGTAAGCTGAAGTTGCTCCATGTCATGCCTAATCACCTCCCTCCAATATTTCTTCGATCTACTTCTACATCGCTTGAAACCATTCCTAGCCAACCTCTCACACCTCTGCACTGGGGTATTCATGCCCTCCTCATCACATGACTGAACCATCTCAACCTCGTTTTCCTCATCTTGGCTTCCACTGAAGCCACTCCCACCTTACCTCGGATAACCTCATTTCTAATCCTATCTTGTTTAGTACACCCACACATCCACCGAAGCATTCTCATCTCCGCCACCTTCATTTTCTGGATATGAGTCTTCTTAACAGGCCAACACTCCGCCCATACAACAAAGCCGGTCTAACCACCACTCTATAGAACTTGCCTTTTAAGTTTGGGAGGCATTTTTTTTTTTTAATAGCCGTGGTGTCTGGGCCAGCTTGCGTGCACCTCGACTAATTCTACGAGATACCTGCCACCTCCCACCAGCAACAGGTACCAGGTAACTCTATCCACCAAGGCTAGAACAGATGGGAAGAAATCACCTAGTGTTTGTCTCTGTTGGGAATGTTTGGGAGGTACTTTTTTGTCACACAAAATACCGAAGGCGAGCCTCCATTTCATCCACCCTACCCCGATCCTATCAGTGACATTCTCGTCAATCTCTCTACTCTCCTGAATCATCGACTCAGATGCTTGAAACTATCTCTCTTATTGATAGAATGAGTGTCAAGCTTAACAACCACAGCGAATTCATGAGACACCTCGCTGAACTTATACTCCAAATATTCCATCTCGAACCTATTCAACCTAAACCTTTTAGGCTCAAGAGTTTGCCTTCAAACCTCCAATTTAGCATTAACTTCGCTACGTGTCTCATCAATCAAGTCTATATCATTCGAAAAAATAAACAATAGGGCACCTCATCCTGAGTGTGCCGCGTTAAAACATCCATCACCAAGGCAAAAAGAAACGGACTAAGCGTCGATTCTTGATGTAACCCCATCAAAGATGGGGAAGTGCTCTGAGGTCCCACCCACCCACCCCACCCCCAAGTCCTAACTCGAGTCTTGGCTCCGTCGTACATATCCCTAATCGCCCTAACATACACTATAGGTACACCTCTATCCTCCAAACACCTCCAAAGAAACTCTCTGGGACCTCTATCATAGGCCTTCTCTAAGTCAATAAACACCATGTGCAAATCCTTCTTCCTTTCCCTATATTGCTCCACCAATCTCCTAACGAGATGGATGGCTTCTGTAGTCGAGCACCCTGGCATAAATCCAAACTGATTTTCAGACATAGTAACAATCCTCCGCAACCTCAACTCTATCACCGTCTCCCAAACCTCCATAGTGTGACTCAACAACTTGATACCCCTATAATTATTGCAATTCTGAATGTCGCCCTTATTCTTATACAACGGAATCATCGAACTCCACCTCCAAGCTTTAGGCATCCTCGCCATCTTGAAAATTATGTTAAACAAATGAATCAACCACTCCATACCTGCCCTTCTTGTGCACTTCCAAAAATCCACCGAAATCTCATCTGGCTCCGTCGCTCTACCTCTACGCATCCTATGAATAGCCCCCTTAACCTCCTCAACCTTAATGCGCCTACAATAGCCATAATCGCATAACCTCTTGGAATGCTCCAAATCCCCCAACACAATGCTAGTATCCCTTCCTTCATTCAGGAGCTTATGAAAGTAAGACTGTCATCTCTTTCTAATATGACCCTCCTCCATCAAAACTTTGTTGTCCACATTCTTAATACACTTCACCTGATCCAGGTCCCGAGTCCTCCTCTCCCTAACCTTGGCGAGCCTGTACAACTTTTATCTCCACCTTTACTATCTAACGCTGTGTATAAACTCTCGAAAGAAGCATCCTTAGCCCTCGTGACTGCGAACGTCGCCTCTCGCTTAGCAATCTTATACTCCTCCCTATTCTTCCTTTTATCTTCTTCATCCTTATACTCCACCAACTTTGCATACGCTCTCTTCTTAGCCTCCACCTTCCCCTTCACCTCTTTATTCCACCACCAGTCCCCTTGGTGCTTGCCCGAACGACCACTCTAGAATCCCAACACCTCTCTAGTTGTCACCCTGATGCAGTTGACAGTCTCGTCCCACATACTATCTACATCCCCTCTACTCCCCCAAGCCTTCCTCGCCATCAACTTATCCCCTATATCCAGTGTACTAGCCAAAGTCAGACTGCTCCATCTAATCCTCGACTGATCCTCTCCTCCTCCGCTCCTTTATGATCTCCAAGTCCATCACCAAAAGCCTATGTTGGGTCGAAAGACTCTCACTCGGTAAGTCCTTACAATCCTTTCAAATACCCCTATCTCCTTTCCTAAGATGATTCTCCACAAATGAGCTGTGTATGAACAATGCAGAAATAGCTGGTTGACTGTCTCGACTGTTTCTTTACAAAGGAAACATCTTGAGCGCAGTTTCATACCGCTGCTCATCAAGTTGTCCACTGTTAGAGTAGCCTCCTTTGCTAATAGCCGCACGAAACATGAAACCTTAAGAGTGACTTTAATCATCCAAATCTGCTTCCATGGCCAATTGGCTACCTGATGATTGGATTGGTTCATAAGCTTGTAAGCTACGTTGACCTTAAAAATTCCTTGGGAGTTACCCTGCTGATCATCTCCAGTTTGAACCCCGGAAAATTGGTCAAGTTTGCTGAAGAAATGAGAAATCAGCCAATCTTTGTATCTTCCAACCATTGAAATGTCGAAAACATTTAACCTCCAGCCGTCCAGTGTACGTAGATCAGCTACAGTCTTATGTTGGTGAAGTACTATGTTAAAATATCTAGAAAGGCCAATTCCAGAATACCCACCTCATGCCAATTATCCTTCAAACCTGGTTGTGTTCCCTGCTAGCACTTTGATCTTTGATTGATTTTTCGGCTCGTTTTAGATAGCTTTCTTATCATTTGAATATTGGTCATGGTATGTAGAGGTAAATTATATCAATAACTAATATGTTGTTGAATTTAAAAAAAAAAAAAGGTTGAATTCTCCAAATTGCATATCGTACCTCATACCTGTACTCAGTTAACTCATCCTACCATTTTGTCTAATATTTAGATCTTAAATTCTATCGCAGGCATCACATGAGGATGATGACAATCATCTCGAGAGTTGTAGATCTCCTGAGAAAAAGGAGATGTTGGTCCCACGTTGATTTGACCAGTGTTGATACTCACTAGATTAGATATTTTCTGATTTGACTGATACTTCCAGTATATTCATATTTTTTCCTGCTGTACATAGAAGAGATATTGTAAATATACTTGTCGAGTTTAGCTACTATGTGTCAATTTTTTGCAAATCAGTTCCAAAATTTGATTTTGATGGTTTTTTGGCAAGTGAGGAGAGATTGTAATACTTTTTTTGGGTATGAGACATTTTTTGGGTTTTGAAGCTAATAATAATAGTTTTGTTGATAAATTGTGAACTTATTGCTATTGGGCCATTGGGGTTTTGCTCCTTTCGTGCAGTTGATTGTATTTGCTGGAAGGGGTGTGACTGTTGTAACAATGTATATTGGTTTCAACAGAAAAAGGGGTAAGAGGATCATATTTTAGCATTGTAGACGATGAGATGCCTGGCTTTTATAATATCGATTCTGGATTTGGCATTCTTATTAAAATTTGAAAATGGTAATTCTGGATACCTTGTGGTGCAATGAGCTCCGTTCATCACTATTATCCATACTTGCATAATTATCACGCCCTTCTGAGCTTTACTCCTCTCCGTAGTCTTAACTCTTACTGAATTGTCATCATAATCTTCGTCTATTATTCTACAGTATCTCTCTTTTCAGAGATGACGGTTATGAATGGTTGATTGTCTTGCTATATATCCGTGAGCTGTTTACTTGATCGTTGTGCTCTTTTAATTAATTCTCTTCCCCTTTCATATTGCGATAATATTTGTTGATTCGTATCTAATTATGGTGTAATAGTCAATGATGGTTAGATTATTGAAAAACACAGTTGTTTACTTATTTAGAAGACTATCCATCAGCCCTAGTAGAATAAACTTTGGATCTGTCTATTTTTTGCTTGTCCCTCTTCAAGTTTCGCATTTCAACTAAAAATTGCACTGATGGTCATACTTGTTTCTTTTCTGGCATGGTTTTGGTTTTTGCCCTATGCCTATGGCTAGAGGTGGTCACACTTTGGTGAAAAAAACAAACCAAACACTAATCACATATTCAACCCAGCTATTTGCCAATCAAACAGTAATAAACTCTCAAGCTATTTGCCAAAGATACGTATATATTCAAGCTATATCAACAAAATGCATTCATATTCACTTGAATAGATTTTCCAACTAATCAAGATGCTCTCTTTAATGCATCTTAAGTTGGTAGATTGACATTTTCTGGACAGTGAAATATGCAGTATTGAGAGCATCATTTCATTACAATACTAAAAAGAAAAAAGAAAAAAGGAGATGCCAATACGAGGCCTGTTTTTTGAATACGCGATCCATGTTTCTAAGGAAACATAAGAAAAAATAGAAGTTAAGATGTAATATTAGACTCTATAACTCAGATGCTGGAGTGAATTAGAACTAGATAAAGCAGAAAGGATACTGCAGGAGTTCATTCATATATAGCTAATATGGGATTGATACATACTCGGCGTGATTCAACAGTAGTCTCTTCATATGGATTTTTTGGAGTGAAGTTGCTACTGTCATCATCACTATTATTGTCATCTCTTCCATTATTTTTATTCATGAGTCATCATCAATAGTCAACATCATCATCGCCTTTTTCAGTTTCAAGGGGTTTAAAAACGCGTGGTGACAAGATTCATCTTGGACCCTGTATTCACCTAAGGGGTTTTTGATCATCACCTCTGTCGAGTAGAAGGATGAAACGATCAGTACTGGGAATGTTTTCTTGATTGTGTATAATCTTGCACTGTTGCATTGTCAACTATTTGGATATTAAAGATTGTGTATGCCTTGTACAACATTTTTGTACAACTCAGTATTTTCAACACATAGTATGTGAAAAATCACTATACTCCTAATGTCAAAAGTAGAATGAGTTCAGCAGTAAACACATTAAGATTGAATGGTAAAATTTAAATCATGAATCCTTCAGTTGTTTCGTTTGATCATACTCTTCTTCAAAGACAAAAGACTCAAAAAGGAAAAAAGAAAACAAAGAAATGAAGGGTCTTTAAAAGGCACTCCGATGTACTAACTCTCTTGTTATGCACGAGAGGTCTGAAAAGGATCAGACACAAGGATCTATTATACTATGTTTTACTCTGAATTTCTATAAGAAACTGTTTTCATGACTTGAACATACGTCCTCCTTAAAGAAATGAAAGGTATTGCTAATTGAGAAGTCATAAATGGCTTATAAAAAACTCCACAATCTGAACATTGTATTAGTGACTGAACGCGAAATTGATAGAAACCACAAAATTGCATATGTCCTAGCAAAAGTTCTCACCTTCTCTCTGGGATTTGCGTTTTAAGTGTCGGGGGATCACTTCCTCTTCCGGGCCCTTCCAACCCCTCCTCCTCGGAAGATGGTTCAAGAGGTTTATCTGAATATTTTCGTTAAAAAATTACACAATATATATATATATATAAAATTAGTTTTATATAGATAATATGTCACTGTTAGATTTTTCATGTATTCACTTCTTTGTAATAAAAATCTTAGCTCTGCTACTGCTAAGAACCGGCCAAACTTCCAAAAAGTTATGATATCATCAATGGGCAATCATTATTTGATCCATAGCTAAAGACAATAATCCAAAAGTTGAAGGTGGCGGAAATGAGGATGTTGCGTTGGATGTGTGGATTCACTAGAGCTGACAGGGTTGGGAATGAAATTATTCGGGAGAAGGTGGGAGTGGTGTCAATGGAGGATAAAATGCGAGAAGTGAGGTTGAGATGGTTTGATCATGTGATGAGGAGAGGCACGGATGCCCCAGTTCGTAGGTTTGAGAGGTTAGCCTTGGAAGGTTTCAAACGGGGTAAGGGTAGGCCGAAGAAATACTGGAGAGAAGTGATTAGACGCGACATGGCCTTGGAAGGTTTCAAACGGGGTAGGGGTTTGCCGAAGAAATACTGGAGAAAAGTGATTAGACGTGACATGGAGCAGTTACAGCTGACTGAGGACATGACTAGGAAGATTTGGAGGAAAAGCATTAGGATTGAGGGCTAAGGCTGTGGATGAGTCGTAGTCAATAATTAGGTGGACTTTGGTGTCCTTTGTTTGGCGTTGTACAAAATTTTTTGTGAATGTCGTACCTATGTTATTTTATCGTATTCTATGCTTTTGATGTTTTTGTATACTGTCTTTTATCTTGAGCCGGGAGTCTATCGGAAACAACCTCTCTACTTCTTTAGAGGTAGTGGTATGGACTGCGTATACTCTATCCACCCCAGACCCCACTATGTGGAAATATACTGGGTTTGTTGTTGTTGTTGTAGCGAAAGACAATAATATTAAAATCTTTCTTAAAGGTTTCCGAGTTTGTTAATGTCCTTTTTAATATCAAAATTTACGTCGAAAAAAATCACTATCCACTAATTGCGACAGTAATATAGTTATAAAATCATTACTATTACATTCAAAAAACTTTTCAAGTACCTATGTTGCTTGGACTCTTTAAAAAATTAATGAATGTGTGTGGAATTCTCCATGGAAAATAAAAAAATCTGTCCAAATTAGCCGATTACTACTAATATGGGCCGTTTGATTTGTAGATGATAATATTTTGTAATTATTTTTTATTGATTGTTTGATTTATTTTATTAAAAATAACATGCAATACATAACTCTAAGCGAAATATCTTCCTCCTTATTTAGTAGAAAAGGTGTTTGAGCGACCTCGGAGGTATTTTTTGTCTACTAATTACTAATCATTGCTATAGCTTCTTCTTGCAAGATCAATAACCAAATAAGTAATAAGACAATACTAATTTTTTATCCCAAGGGGGGGAATTAGAGCAGCTCTTTTTGTCTATGGTTAAGTATCTTTCAAGTATCTAATCCCTTTACATGCGCAGAATTCAATTGAAGTCCCTTTATTGAAAAATACTGCAACGCATATATGTGATGGTGGTTGGAGTTATTTTGCTTCGAGTAGTAGGTTTGAATCACATTTTTAAAAATTCCTGGCTCCGCCACTGATCTTGACTTTGGAGTTTTGGTATTCTAATTTCTGATCATGAGATTGATGCCATGGCATTTGCTTCAAATGATGTGAGCCTGGTGACTTACTTCAATAGGTATATGAACTTAAGCTCAACAAAATCAGCCAATACTGTGACAAACTACATGGGAACAGCATTCTTGCTCTCATTATTTGGAGCCTTTCTCTCAGATGCTTCTCCAGATTCAAGACTTGTGTTCTGTTTGGCATCATTCAAGTTTTGGTACTTGTACATGTTTGCTGTGCAAGTTTCAAATGTCTATGCAGGATCAAAGAATTGACAGCGATCATTCTGTCATTCTTAGGGATATGCACTACTGGCAGTTCAAGCACATCTCAGCCAACTGAGACCATTTCCCTGCAAGGATGTATCTTTAAGCCAAAACGAACGATGTGAATCTAAAGATAAGAGGTCAATTGGCAATCTTGTATGGAGGTGTTTATCTGATAGCACTTGGAAACAGCGGAGTCAAAGCAGCTTTACCATCTTTGGGTGCTGATCAATTTGATGAAAAGGATCCCAAAGAGGCTGCTAACCTATCAGGTTACTTCAAATTGGCTAATGTTCTGCTTCACCGTTGGAGCCATGCTTGGCGTTGCATTTATAGTTTGGATAAGTGACAATCAAGGATGGGATTGGTCCTTGGATGTCTGCTTTGCAGCAGTTGGTTTGGCGATCATGCTCTCTTGACCACGGGAAAACAGTTTTACAGATACAATGCACCTAAAGGAAGCCCTCTGACGCGTATTTCGCAGGTCCTTGTTGCAGCTTTCAGAAACAGAAATCTCCCACTACCGCAGAACAAAGAAGATTTAGATCAGATCAGAAGCGGAGAACCTGAAAATGGAACTGAGATTCTTCAAAGGACTGATCAACTCAAGTACTTAAGAACACCTTCTTAGTTTCAGTTTCTCGTTGATATATTGCTTCAGTTAACCAAACTCCTCCAATATGTACAGATTTTTTGACAGGGCAGCCATACCGAGGACCAATCAAGAAGCATCTACATCAAGTGCTCAAGGACCACGGAGCCTCTGTACAATCTCACAAGTTGAAGAAACAAAGATCGTAATCAGAATGCTCCCTATTATATTGAGCACCATCTTCATGAACACGTGTATGGCTCAACTCCAGACCTTTACTATACAAAAATGCATAACAATGAACAGAAAAATCAGAAACTTTGTAATCCCAGGGCCTTCAATACCTGTAATTCCTCAATTGTTCCAACTCATCTTGATCCCAGTCTATGATCGTATATTTGTCCCAATAGTAAGAAAATATATGGGGATCCCTTCTGGGCTTCAGAAACTGCAACGTATAGGTGCTGGACTAGTACTTTCAGCAGTTTCTATGGCAGTGGCTGCAGTTGTAGAAAGTCGCAGGAAATCAGTTGCCGTTGAGCATGGCATGGTTGACTCAGCCAGTCCATTACCTACGAGCGTATTCTGGCTTGGATACCGATTTGTAATATTTGCAGTGGCTCAAACATTAACAATGGTAGGGTTGCCGGATTTCTTCTATGCAGAGAGCACATCAGGCCTGAAATCACTGAGTGTGGCTATTACGTTGTCTTCACTGGCATTTGGGTACTTCACAAGCTCGGTAGTGGCAAATGTAATTAACAAGGCGAGTGGTGGTTGATTAGCAATAACAACTTGAACAGACACAAGCTCAACTATTTCTATTGGCTGCTAGCAGGAGTCAGTGTACTGAACTTTGGTTTCTATTTACTATGCGCTTCTTGGTACAAGTACAAGAAGCCAGTTCTGAACCAAGAAGATCCTATCTATTGTAAGAAGGCAAAGGGAAAAATTGAAATGTGTGTTGTTTAGGAAAAATGCATCCTCTTGCTCTTTGACCCAAACTATGTGATATAATAATATTGTAGTTGTAAACTTATCACAAAAAGTAATCCTGCATTGATGGTTTTAGTTGATCAAATATTCGGAGATGGAAATATCTTAGTATCTAAATTATAATCTACCCAAACCATATCTAGGAGAAGAAATCATGATGCAAGATCCTGTCATCTAGCCTACAAGCCTTGCAGACTCTCAAAGACACGTCGCCTCTATCCCAACTCCTAAAGGACAATTTCTCCCCCTTAAGAATTTCCTTTCAAAAGATAGGTTAGTGAGCATAGAAGGGCTAGCAGAGCAAGCATAGCATCATCTGAGGAGAACATGGGTCACTGGTAAAGAGGAGATCCACCATTTTAGCGATTCCATAGCCAGTTCATGTAATTAGTGAAATTCACATGAACCTCTTAAACCAAGCTTTCATTTGGTGCAGCTAGTGATAAACTTTCATAAAGCAAGGACTTCTTCTATCTCGAATAATTGTTGCTTCTTCACATTTATAAAACAGGACAACTTGTTCTTTTCCAACCACTGTTTTTTTATAGCTCCTTCCTAACGACTTTCAATATACAAAGGATATGATGTACATATCAGGCAACCAATTTCAGTTTTCACAGTAAGGAAAATAAGAATCTATATTACAGCAGTGCCAAGACCGGTTATAAGTTTCCCTACCATCTAACATCCAATGTTAAGGGCTCTGGTGGGACAAGAAAAGAAGAAATTTTGGTAAAGGACAAGTTTGACATCAAACTACTCCATGATGATGTATCTACTTCAATAAAAGGTCTGACCTTCTTAATAAAATGTGGCTTCAAGACCTCTGCCTCAAAACTTGCTGTGACTTCAAACCATGAACGTTCAACAGATGGTCTTGTTCTCCATTCCCCCAAACTAGTCCAATATGTGTTGTCGTTTTGAATACCTCTTTCTAGCTCTAACTGGAAGTGGAAAAGAGTCAGGTCTTTAACTTTCACTTTTGCAATTTGACTGGTTTTTCCACCTAGGAACACCCTGAGAACTTTTTCCAGCATAGTTATCTTCTGGCTCAGAAAATCATTGTATGAGCTCCAACTTCTGTACATATGCTGTGTATAACACTTTTCAGAAAGCAACTTGATAAATCTTCTGGATACAAATGCAGTTCCAATTCTTATGTCAGGGTTTCTGGTTATATAGGCGAGTACTGAAGCAGGTCCCCTTACATGTATGGGAAGTAATGGTATGCAGGACAATTGCGACATATATCCAAATTGACCGCTTCCTGGCTTGGCCAAAATGCTTCCATTTACTAATTTAAGCAAATCAGAGATGTTGAAAATTGAGATTTCATCAGCACCTTTAACTTCCACAGTGATGCCCTCACCAACAAGGATCTTTTTCAACCCAGTAAAGGAAGAGTTCATCTGTTAAAAAGGCAAACAACAAAATGTTGTCAGCCCACTATGAAAACACATAATGATTCATAAAATCTTACTTTCACTGCTCGAATAGATCACATAAGGCATCAACTCATGACTAATCATTTTGAAGCAACTAGTCGCAAACTAGCAAGAAGAGATCAAACCACAAATCTATATCCATTTCAAGAGAATAATATAAAGGGGAAGCCCCGTGCACTAAAGCTCCCGCTATACGCGGACTCCGGGGAAGGGACCGACTTCAAGGGTCTATAGTTCGCAGCCTTGCCTTGCATTTCTACAAGAGGTTGTTTTCAAGGCTTGAACCTATGACCTTCAAGAGAATAATTTAAATGATCAAACCAATATGTCAAACATCTACATCCAAACAGGCTATGTCGACCATGTCCGGGCACAGAGAGAACATTTTCTCTGTGATATCACATGATAATATTCATACACATGAATAAAATAGCTAGAAGATCAATCATGGAGAACATACGCTAATTTGACATTTTCTCCCTACTACACCGTAAATACATTTAACAAATATATACGATGCAATCATAAATTTGTGAAGAATCGAAGTTCAAGAAAAGCTGCATCAACAGAAATTCTGTGCATATGCAGCAGCTCTATTTTGGGCCAAACTAGATCAGCCTAAAACAACTTTTGCTGATATAATTGCAGCTTCCTTTCTAGGGATCTGATAAGTCAACTGAAACATCAAGTGAGTTAGCACTTCATAAATATGTTGAACCTAAGGACTTCCGAAGTTTTCGCCAGTAATACCTTGATACACAGAGAATCTTGAAAACCACATGGTGGATTTGATTTTTAAAATGCAGATAATAAGCCTGATGGACTAATATCATCGGAGAAGATTTCCTTAATCTAGCTGTCTATACTTCACTAGATACTCCAGCATAAGGATCAAAAACGAAATACTACATCTTTAATATAGTTCCACAGTTCAATTACAACACAATCTAAATTTTCGCAACCAATCTGAGGTGGATCTACGATTTCAAGTCAGCGAGTGTTAAGTGCCACCTACTCCTTTGTAACAGCGGATGCTTATACTATACATACAGAACTACAGCTGAACTGGGTGCTGCCCACTACTCCTTTGTGACGACGGGTGAAGCCTTGGTGTATGTATACATTTTTAAGAAGTTCAACCAAATAGATAAAGCTGCTACCCACTACTCTTTGTGACAACGCATGCTACCTTATTGTGCGTGTATTTCAAAATTTTCAACTATATGCACAAAACTCGAGCTGAAGAGGGTGCATCACCACCTCCTTCCAGGTGCATCCGCCCATGCAGCCAATTATATCCAAATACAAAACTTAAATGCAACTCGGAAAACAACATTATATAGAAAGCAAAGGCCATCTACACAAAATACATCTGGTGTAACTAGCAAAATGTACTGCTACAAACAAAGGATTGGGGACAAAAAAAAAAGAATGATAGACGTACGGGTAAGGTCAAGGAGAGGTGATCATCTCCAGTAGCGTACAATTCGAACGGCCCTTGGATTTTTATTACTTCAAGAGTAGCCTTAGAACCAATCTCCTTAACCAAAGACTCAAAGTCGGACTCATTCTTGTCATGAAAGTGAAAGCTTTTCCACTGGGAAATTTCATCTGCCATCATGAATATGAATTTCGTCTTCCCAATTCGAACCCGAAACTCATACTTCCTTAAAGTACCATACTTGGATTTCTTGACATCCAATTTGGAAACTCTCAGGTCCTGCAAATCCCATTTCTCTCGCTCAGCAATCTCCTTTAACACGCCCTGAATTACATATACAAATAGAACCATTAGATAATCAGAACAAAAAACAGTAATTTGGCAAAACACATTACAGAATCAGAACTAATAACAGTAATACTAAGCAAAACACATTAGAGAATCAGAACAGATAACAGTAATTAAGAAAAACTCATTAGAGAATCAGAACATATAACAGTAATTAAGCAAAAACCATTAGAGAATGAGCAGAAAAATAACAGCAAATTAAGCAAAACCCAATAGAGAATGAGCTCAAATATCAGTAATTAAGCAAAACCCATTAAATAATCAGAATAAATAACAGAAATTAAGCAAAACCCATTAACAAAAAACAGCAAATTAAGCAGAACCCAATAGAGAATCAGCAGAGTAATAACAGCAAATTAAGCAAAACCCAATAACAAATGACAGTAATTAAGCAGAAAAATAAGACAATCAGAACAAATAACGGTAATTAGGCAAAACCCATTAACAAAAAAACAGTAATTAAGAAAAATTAATCAAAACCCAGCTGAGTAATTGCACAAAACCTCGAGAAATGAAGGAGGATTAGGCGACAATTGAGGATATTCGTCGTAGGTGATTCTTGGATAAAGCAAGTGAGAAATGTTAAACGGTAAGGTGGACGAACTGGCAATTGAAATTGTAAATGGGGATACAAAGAAAGATACCAACACGACTAGAAGAGAAGAAGAAGAAGGGATATGGATCATCGTTGCTCTTCAATGGCGAATGGTAATGGGATTATCAATTATGATTTTTGCAGAAATGAGCAGTTAGATCTGCAAAGAGGGATACTGCTTTATGGGATTGTACATTATGAATTGTGCATTGTATTATCAAGTAAATGAGTTCGATTTCCTTATATGATTAAATTAATTTTGAAATAATTTTTAATTATAAATTATTTTATAAAGAATAAAAATATTGAAGTTAATTTTTCTTTCTATTGCTATAAGGTGATACGTTTTTCCGGAGAGAATAAAATGTAAAGAATGTCAGACGAAGGAATATATAAAAATAAATTTCAAATTAGGGTTAAAAAAAGTCTATGGCACTTAGGCGTTGTGTTTTTATAAAATTACATTGGATATGAATTTTATGAATCTCTACATTAAAAGCTAGAAAAATCACCTTTTAAAATTTGAAACTCATAGAATCAATCAAATATATAAATAACCCCACCTTGTTTGTATCCTATTTTTCATTAGATCACATATCTAATTCGTTCTTATTAACAAAAAATATGAAGGTCGATAATTAGAAAAGAATATTTGTAGATCGAGCGTTATTTTAAAAAGAAAAAAAATTCATTCGATGTTCGGTATTCGATGTCCGCATTGGAGTCTCGACTAATCCGGATCGCGCGTTGCAGGACCTATTAAGGTGGCAGCGCTCCCAACAGAGTTTTCTCCATACCCAAAATTGAACCCTCGACCTCTAGTTAAGGGTGGAGCTAAGGGTGTCAAACGGGTCGGCCCGACCCGGCCCGACCCGGCCCTATTAGCTAACCCGGCTCGGTTTGACCCGGCCCGGTAAGCCCTAGGGCTTAAGGGTTCCGGGTCCCGGGCCGGTTTTTTTTTTTAAAATGGGCCCGGTTAACCCGGCCCGGACCAAGCTCGGTCCAGGCCCGCCGGTTAACCGGCCCGGCCCGGCCCGGAATATTAAAAAAAAAAAAAAATTGGGTCCAAACGGCTAGTTTGGGCCCATTTAATTAAAAAAAAAAAAAGACTTTAAAAAATATTTTTTAATCCCCAAAAAAAATCTATAAATACCCTACAACTTCAAATCATTTTTCACACAATTTTTCACTCTCTCAAATCTCATTCTCTCTCAAATCTCAATTCTCAATTCTCTAATATTCAATATATTTAATTTCTTAAAGTGTTCACTTTAATTTTTTAATTTTCGTTTACAAAGTACGAGCGGAAGTTTCCAAAGTCGCAATCTTCGGATACTTCCAAAATTTGGTATTGTCGTTCCATCTCTTACGTTTAATTTTTATTTATTGTATTAATTGTTTATTATTTAATTTTATTATATTTGTGTATTTTGAATATTTTTAGTTTAATTTAATTTATATTATGGATAAATTAAATAACCTCGCTGCTAAAGGTGTTAAAAATTTTTGTCCCGGAAGCGGTTGTGGTAGTAAAAAGCGAATTACTAGTGGTAGAGGTAGTTCAAGTAATAGATATACCCGTGTGCCTTCGCCTCCGGTACCGCTTGATACACCTTTTGAGGAAGAAATAGGTGTAGGTGCTCACGATATGGATTATGTAGAAGCTCAGGAAAATTATGGTATAGAAGAAGAAAATGAAGTAGATGCAGTTAATTTAGACGAAGATAATGAAAATATTGCTGAAACACCCGCAGTAGGAGATGCTAACGTTAGATCTGAATCAGTTAATCTCCCTTCCCGTCCTCCCAGTGCCCCAAAACCTCGTAAAAGAACTAGTATTGCATGGCAATTTTTTGAACGTATATCAGATATTGAGGTGCAGTGCAATATTTGTCAACAAATATATAAGCATAGAAGTGGAGGCAAGCAAGGGGGTACGGGTACGTTAATGAGACATATAGATGAAGATCACAAAAGAGAGTTAAATATTGCAAAAGGTGGTGGGGATGTTGGTGGGTCAACGCAAACTAGAATGGACCCAACAACCGGTCAAGTAGCGAAAAAGTATAATAAATTGAGGGACAGGGAAGAAATAGCTAAAATGGTAGCTGTGGGTTGTTTGCCTTTTAGTTTTCCTTCTTCTGATGCTTTTATTCGTTATATACAAGCAATTTATAATCCTATGTTTAATGGTATTCCTAGAACTACTTGTCGGTCTGATATTTTTAGACTCCATTCACAATATTGTTTTTATTTATCAACATTGTTAAAAAATATTCAATGTAGATTGTCCCTAACTTCTGATCTTGGTCGTGCTGTAAATAAAAATGATTATTTAACCGTTACTTGTCATTGGATGGATAGTAATTTCGTGATGCAAAAACGTATTCTTGTTTTTTTATATGATGAAGATCGTAAACATACTGGACAATTTATTGCTGATTCTATTGTTAAAATTGCCGGATACTATGGTATAGAAAATAAAATTTTATGTATTGCTTTTGATAATGCTTCTAACAACAAGACTGCTATAACAAAAATAAAATCTACGCTATCTCCGTCCTTGCCTGAAATTTTTCATATTAAGTGTGCATGTCATATATATAATTTAATTGTAAAAGATGGTCTTGAGTTTTTTGAGCTTTATATTGAAAAAATTCGTCTTGCCGTTGGTTTTATTCAAGGAAATATTCGTAGATCGAGAATTAGAGAATTTAAAGTTAAATGTCAAGAAAATGGACTTACACCGATTTTGATGCCTGAGGAAATTGATACTAGATGGAATTCTACGTATGAGTTTTTAAAAACTTGTTATAAATATAGAATTCCTATTACACTAGCTTTTAACCAACATTACGGTTCATTTGCTGATTCTGCTGACTGCATGCTACATAATTCTGATTGGGTTGTAATTAATGATCTTGTTATGTTTTTAGAAAAATTTTATGTAGCTACGGTTGAATTTTCCGGTGCTTACTATCCTACTGTTTGTAATATTTTGGCATATATAGCCGATATTTCTGGTTTGCTCCAACAATATAAAAATAAAGAAGGTTATAAAGAAGCTGTTGGCGCCATGTTTACAAAATTTAAAAAATATTTTTTCCCGATTCCCCCTATTTACTTGGTTGGTGCTATGCTAAATCCGTGCATGAAATATAATAATATGTGTCACTTTAGTACTCTTATTTATACTAACTTAGAAATAAATACTAACCATGATTCTGAACAAGTACAACCTGATTTGTGGACGGCTACGGCTGATGCAAAAGATTATATAGAAAAATTATATAATCACTATGCTGATTTATTTGATTCAGCCGTACCTACAAATATCACTCCAACTGTCGCTCCTCATCCTCCCGAGGAGCCATCATCTTCTAAAAGGCCGGCACATAGTGGTTTTTCTGATTCGTTTTATGATTTAAATTGTTGGAACAGTGTTGATGAGAGAACTTACACATCAACTTATCGGGAAGAGCTGAAATATTATCTTCGGACGGCCCCAGAGGATCGCAGACGACGGATCAACACGCTGGATTGGTGGAGGAATAATGAATCACAATATCCTGTGCTTTCAAGATTAGCTAGAGATATCTTGAATGTTCCAATGTCAACCGTTGCATCAGAGAGCGCCTTCAGTCAGGGACGACAGCAGCTTGGAGACAACCGACACTCATTGGGAAGCAATGCAATGAATGTTCTAGTTTGCCTCAGAGATTGGATTAGAGCGGAAAGAAGAAACCAAGGAATGGAACCGGAGCCGAGCGACGAGCTAAAACTAGAAGAAATTATGACTTCACGGGAGAACTCAGCAGAATCAAGTCCAATGCATGGTTTTGCTCCCGTTGACTTTGATTATCCTATGCAAGTTCCCATTAATATTAACATGAATGAGTTGGAAAAAATGATGCATAATTTATAGATTTTTCATTCATGTAAATTATAAATTTTGGATCATTTTGCAATCAATAAAATTCCCCAAATTCATTCAGTCCTTAGTCGTTGTTTTTTATTTTTTTTTGAATAAATTTTGAATATTTGTGCATATATCTTCTATAGAAGTGTATATTTAACGTATACATGTGTATATGTTTTATAAATTAGTATATAAGTATATCTATACATATTGTAATGTATATATAATGTAGTATATTTTATAAGTAGTAGTATATATACATTTAATGGTGCGTATACACGTGTATATATCTTCTATAGAAGTGTATATTTAATGTATACATGCGTATATGTTTTATAAATTAGTATATAACTATACAAATATATATTGTAATGTATATACATTATAGTATATTTCATTTAAAGTATTACATATACATAGAATAGAGTGTATATATGTGAATGGATCTTCTATAGACGTGTATATTTAACGTATACATGTGTATATATTTTATAAATTAGTATATAACTATACAAATATATATTGTAATGTATATATATTGCATATATCTCATTTAAAGTATTACATATACATAGAATAGAGTGTATATATGTGAATAGATCTTCTATAGACGTGTATATTTAACGTATACATTACTTTATGTTTTATAAATTAGTATATATATTGTAGTATATACTTTTTTTAAAGTAGTACATATCTTTTGAATGGTGCGTATATATGTGTATATATCTTCTATAGACGTATATCTTTAAAGTATACAAGTGTATATGTTTTATAAATTAGTATGTAACTATATATATATACATATTATTGTATATATATATATGTATATCACTATATTGTTGTATATATTTTATTTAAAGTAGTACATATATATTGAATGGTGCATATATATGTGTATATATCTTCTAAATTAGTATATATTTAACGTATACATGTGTATATGTTTTATAAATTAGTATATATATATATTGTAGTGTATATATATATATATTATACTATTATAGCAAATGTTTTATTTAAAGTAGTACGTATAGTCATATATAATTATATATTGAATGGTACGTATATATGTGTAATTGTTTATACTTTATATATTTTTTTAAAAATATATGTTGTATATTGGAGTGTATATAGTGTATATTGGATTTTTTATTTATTTTTTAAACGGGTTTGACCGGTTTTTAACCGGGTTTGACCGGGTCTTGGTGGGTTTGACCGGATTGGGTTTAGTGGGCCGGGTCCGGGTGGGTTTTAATTTTTTTACTGTTTGGTCCGGCCCGGCCCGGCCCAGTTAACGCCAAACCCGGCCCGGAACCGGTCCGGAACCCGGGTAAAATGGGAGGGGCGGTTCCGGGTTGGCCCGGCCCGGCCCGTTAGACACCCTTAGGTGGAGCTGCCCCATCCACTGCACCACAAATCATGTTGGTGATCAAGCGTTATATAATTTTCATTACAGTATTGTTATTAATATTTTTTCACTATTTTATTACTTGATTGCAGTATTATTTATTGTTTTCTTTGCTTCGATTTTGTGTTATTTATGGTTGGAACTATTTCCACCTTTTCACAACCGTGCGTGTTTTCAACATGACTTTTTTGGAATGTATTTACTTTACATACTTATTTTCTTGAGCCGAGGATCTATAGAAAAAATCGTTTTATCTTCATAATGTAGAAATATAATTAAGTAAACACGATCCTTCTTAGATCAACTTATGAGATTACACTAAATATATTATTATTGTTATAGACCCATTCTATCAAATGTTAAAGTCATTTTAAGATTTTATAGACCCATGTTGTCATTTTAAGTTTTGTATCACTACCCAACCATTTTAGCATTCTTACATATCCCATAGGAATTGTCTTTATATGATTTTGAACAAAATCAACCCAAAATCTTTATCAAAGTCTTGATTCTCCGGAGAATAAATGGAGAATTATTCTACTGGATGAGTTAAAAATTACTGAGAAAATATGCTAAAGTAGTCAAAATGAATAACCACGTTCAATTCAATAAAAACAGATTTCTTTTTTTCCGATTCATTTGTTTCTTACGACACGATATTACTGGCTTACTCATTGTATAGGATATTCCTTTCACTCAATTACAATAATAATTAGGACCCCAGATAAGTTGAGATTCGACCAAATGTGGATTCAACACTGACTATCTTTTTCTTCATTTAAACTTATCACATGTCGATATTAAACAGATCACATAACTCATCAACTCTGACCATCCTATCTTGATTTACATTCAAAAAATCTTAGTTTACCATCTCATTTTTCATAACATATTAGCCTAATCAGCTTTTTCAAACAAAATTTCTTAACTACAACCCCATACAGTATTCTGCAGGAACTGCAGATTTTTTCTCACCATGATCACCATAGACTACATAAACAATTAAGCATTATACTGTTTCTTTTCAGCAGTCACATGGACACGGTCGAAAGTTGGTACACCGATGGTAATTCTTAAATTTCTCAACTTACACGAAAAGATGTAAGATTTAAGAAATAGTACTACATCATAGTTCATACATAGATACTGGAAATAGCAAAAAGAAACAAGGGCAGCGCTAAGAAGCCAAGAAAACTCATCTCAAACGGATGGTCAATCTTGAGGCTAATTGCCCTCCCAATTCAAACCAATATATTCCACAATCTTAAAGTTGTGCACTTGTAGGTTCATAAACATTAAACACAGAGGAGGAAATTGTTACATGGAGATGGACATACTTCAAAATTCACTACATTCAGCAGGAATACAAGCAAATATTAAACATGTTCAGCCTCAGAATATTGTGTCACGATTAACAGCTGAAACTTTGCTGGGTTGACACGGACACGAATGCGTCCCCTAGTCTGGTTCTCCACTCCCACAGTTTAAGAGAAAAGGAAACTGTTCCAGTTATTCAGATCATGACAACGGTGTCGCTAATTCCAATGATCAAGCTCATCTCTGAGACTTCCCACTACATAAAATTGCAAAAAAACCCAATATAGGGCCCTTGAGAAAAATAATAACACGGGGATTAAGATAATCCATCCTCAAAGCTGTTCAATTGTGGATCGATATACAGCTGATCCCATGAGCCAAAAGGCAGAAAATGATCAGTAAAAGAATATAAGAGACGAAAGAAGTCAGTTTAACACCTCCCCTCCAGAACGGGTCAAGAAAATGCAACTACCCTCTTCTCCATTACTGAGCCATGAAGGGTGTCTGACACCCTGGATGGGGGCCAATATCTGAATACTGACCTACCAAGAATATATTCAATGGGAAGTGGACCCCTGAAAAAATTAACGGCATAGATGAGATCCAAATTTTGCGTAGAGATAGACAAACAAAACATCAAATGCTATAAAGGGTTCTTTTTAGCTATTTTAAGTATACAACACTATGAAGGGTTAACATGGAAAACATGATACACCCAATCCTTCCAATTGATTCTAATTGTTCTAGTTTCCTAGCTCACAATGCCAACTGATACCTATGGGATTATCGAACTGCCAAACAAGGGAATTTTTAAAATATACTTTTGTGTGTGTGTGGGGGGGGGGTGTTGGGGGGGGGGTGTGTTGGGGGGGGGGCATGATTGGACACTACTACAACAGCTTCTGCAGCAGTGAATTGTTGCTGCTCTATTTAACAAATTAAATCGATCAATGCTCACCACATATGAGAATCAAAACTGTTATTACGATTGTCCCCCATCACGAACACACAGCCTTCAGGAACAAGCTATAAAATAAACCAAGCAGCATATTAGATCTTCGAAGAAATTACATCATAGACACATTGCATATAGACAAGGTAAATGCATTACCACTGGTTTCATTTCATAGGCAAGGGGCTCTAAAATGAAATCTTCATCTTGAGCAACATCATTCACAAACAGTTTACCCTCACGCACCTGCATAAAGTTTTATCCTTGAGTAAGACAGCCGACTTGAAAAAGCTACTTGTAAAACATGGTAGAGAAGAAAACTTACTTCAACCAAATCTCCAGCTAATGCAACAATTCTTTTAATGAAGACATCTCCAGCACTACAACCAAAAATATGCTGCAAGATACAGAAAATTGCCAGTTGATGAATGCATGTGCAGAGTAAAAATCTCACACTACAAGCAATCCAGACAACTCTGATGTACCTGAAGGATTGGTGGTGCTCTAAATATCACTATATCTGAAACTTCAGGGTTCCGAAAAATATATGAAACCTGAAATGCAGCAGAAAGCATAATAAGCAGTGACGAGCATAAACAATCAGGACATGGAAAACCTTATTTGAATAGAATCCCAACATGTCAAAGTTTCTCTAATGATTGCAGGAGACACATCTGTTGCATGAAAGGAATCAAAATATAACGATAGAACTAATACAACAACAAAATGAGAACTCTTTCTCCAATCAGGACGATAGGTTGCTCAGCACTACTAGGACAACCCTCTCAACAAAGTTAGATGCAAGACAAAAATTTTAATAAAAGAAATCAGCTCAATGAAAAATTAAACTTGTCATAACAGTACGGACTCATTCAACATTTCTGAAGTGTAAACATGGGAAGGAAGACACCAACCATCTAACACAATTATTATCGTTAATGGAAGCTAAACCGTGTTTTTGCAAAACATTGGAAGACCGAATACACTAGAAGGCAATAAGGCTCGGGGTTGGCCAATATATTCAATCAACCATCTAACACAATTATTATGGTGGAAGGAAACTAAACCACGTTTTAGAAAAACATTGGAAAACCAAATAAAATAGTAGGCAATAACGCTCAGGGATTAGCCAATATATTCGATCAATCAATTGACTATGTCTCGTATGTCTACTGAAAAGTACCATCAGATCAAATAATTCTAGTAAAACTCTGAAAATTGCACAGGGAAAGACAAGATTCTCCAGGCACAAATTATCACGACAACCACTAATCACATATTCACACCAACTATTTGCCAATGAAAAGTAATCAAAACACAGTAAAAAACTCAAGCTATTTGCCAAAATACACGTCTTCAAGCTATATCAACAAAATTAAGCAAGAACAAAGAATTAACTATACCTTTTCAGCCATTATACGATCACCCTTATCGAGAGTGGGCGACATTGAAGCAGATGGAATTGATCTTGGCTCAGCCAAAGATGACTTAAACATTATGCTAACACTCAAAGCAGTAAAAGCAGCCTTTGCATCATCAGAGCATATGTTCAGTAACTTTGACATCCAACGGGTCTTAGAAGCCTTCAATTCACTCGACAATGATTCTGATGATCGAACAACAAACTTTTGACTACATTTAGTGTCAATCCCACCTTTATCAGTCCCACCTTTATCCACCTCGGCACTCGCCGAGGAACCAGTACCACTAGGCTCATTACAAGGAAGCCATCTCGATCCCGGTAAAAATGGAAGAAACGACGACGCTTTCAGGGGCGAAATCCCCAAAACATTCATTGGAGAAGCCCCACAAGAAGGCTTCATTAGCGAAATCAATCCAACAACCAAAGGAGATTTCGAGCTTCCCCCAATAAGCTCAGCAGCAACCGAAGAACAAATTGAGCTCGACGACGAAAAAGCCCGGGAAGAGTACGCGCTACTCACCGGCCGTGGTTTCGGTTTAGACCGGCGAATATCAGAGTAATTCGGGTCGGGTTTGGCCGATGGTGGATGGAAAATTCGAGACCGAACACTACTACATTCATGAAAAAACCGGCAACCAACTACTTTCGTAGAAGCCGATGAAGCTATGTTTTGGGCTAGGTAGCCGGAATAGGTAACAGTGAACCGGATCGCCATAAAAACAAATTGTAATAAACTGAGCAAGATGTAGAGAATAGTGTGTTCGGAAATTAACGTAGAGAGCTGTAAAAACCTTACAAGGAGCGAAGAAATGCCATCGGAATTGACAAAATCAGTGAATCGGAGGACAAATCGGTGAATTGAAAAGTTAGGTCAACGGAATTGGGATCAAAATTGAACGGTGATTTGGGGAAATCGGGTAAACCTTAGGGTTTTGCCAACTAACTTATCGGAAACGGGAAGGATTTTGCTGTCGACGACGGCGGAGGCCGGCGAATTGATCGCCGGAGAGAAAGAGGAATTTTGAGATGCCAGGAAAGTGAGAATTAGTCGAAAATTTTGTGAAGGGTTTTGGGTCTAATAGCTGGCGGCTAGTTGGTGTGTGGAAGTTCGCCCTTATTTGTTACAATAACTTCGGAAATGCCACTCTCACTTGGCGGCTATTCTTTTTTTTGTTTAAACCACCCGGTGTCCGGTAACCGCTTTTTAGGAGTCCGACTATATCCAGATTCACCCCGCATCGGGCCTCATTTGAAAGGAAGAGCTCCCAACAGAGTGTTTGTCCATACCCAGAGTCGAACTCGACCTCTGGATAGGGTAGACCAATCCCTTACCATTGGACTACCACTACTATTGATACTTAGTGGGTATTCTATTTTGATTTATCCTGCGTTCAGTTATCTAAATTTAGTTTTGAAAATATTTGGGGAAATGATTTTTTTAGGAAATTTTGTCATGTTTGAATTAATTTGAACAAAATACATTTTGGATTATTTTGTTGCGGATTATAATTGCAGCGTATTTTATTATTAATTATTTAAAATAATTTTTTAGACTTTTGAAAATTTATATTTTTTTAAAATTAAAGTATCATACGTCATATCGAATAAAATCTTACAAATAATTTTATAGAAAATACTATATACACAAAGTATATTCCCCACATGATAAAAGAGATTGTTTCGAATTAAGTGTTAGCCTTGATTTTGATACTCATTACCCACAGTGGCAATATAAGTTAAACTTTCTATAATAATTTTTTTCTTATTTGTTGAGTGAGAATTTCTATTTGTATTGATTATTTAAAAGAAAATAATGTGTAGTTTATAAGTCCAATTTTTTCCAGTTATTTTATTAGAACCAATCGTTCTTGTATAAAGATTTGCTACAAATGTTCTATATTAATCTTATATATATTTGTTATATTGTTCTCCTAACTCCTTTATTTTAAACCCAAACAAACAAGTTGATATAATTCAATAAAGATTTTGATAGAGATAAATTTAAAGTTTTATTTTATCGTAAAACTCATCCATTAATTCAAACCTCAATGGCAGATTGGCAAATATGTTTCAAGAGGGGGGGAATTTCTTAATGGAATAGAAACCTTTTTGACTGATGTAGTTAGTTACCACTATTCTGCAGGTAGGAGGTAGTTGCGGTGTGGGTTTCTTGTTAGCTTCTCCTCTTATATTTTACTAGACATTGAAAGGCTCGTGCTAGCACGAGTCTAATATATGTTATTTTTTTAATCTTAATTTATGTGATATAAATATAATTTAGATAATTAATTATTAATTATTGTGATTTATAATACTATTTTTTCTATGTCAATTTAAGTGACTCTGAGTTAATTTCAAATCACGATTGAAGCAACGAAGAACTCATGTCTTAAATGACTTATAATAACTAATTAGAAGTAATATGATAAATTATTATAAAAAATACTTATCATAAATAGGCATCATATAAGACATCAGCTAAATTTAAAAAATTAAAAGTTAATTTATTATTTTTTATAAATTTTATATTTTTATTAAATATTATAATTTTTTTAATACTTAAATAACCTATAGTAATTAATTTGGGGTAATATTGTAAAATTACAATTGAAGCAGCTGAAGCGGGCAACACAAGTAGGCATGTCGATTATTTTATATTTAATGGTATAATTTTTTAATATTTAAATAACTTAAAGTAATTAATTAGGGCTAATATATTAAAATTACGATTGAAACAGTTGAAGCAAGTTAACACAAACAGGCATGTCGAATTATTGCCACTTATTATATTTAAATAACTTATAGTAATTAATTAGGGTTAATATAGTAAAATTACGATTGAAGCAGCTGAAACAAGCAGCATAAGCAGGCGTGTCGAAATTGCCACTTATTATATATAGTAATGCTGAACTTAAGTTTTGTGGGTTGTAAGTCAATAAAATATTTTATATTATTAGATAAATTTAATTTGTTATAATAGATTATTTAAAAAAAAAACAAATTTTGTATAAAAAAATTGGTAAGACTTTTTTTTTTTTGTGTGTGTGTGTTTCCCAAGGTATCCCCAGTTCGACAGGCTAAAGATTAATCTTCCGCGGATCTGAGCTTCATTTAAGGGTTTGCCGCTGACCAATTGGTTGCTGCATGCACAAAACGAGAATCGAACCTCCGACACTTGCTTAAGCGATCTAGTGAGCTAACCATTAGACCAACCAAGCTTGGATAAGTAAGACTCTTTTATGCCATAACTTTAGAATATACAAATTTGGAAAAGACAAAATTAGTCATTTGCCATTTGTTAAAACTACTTTGTTTTTTCGGTCAATAGATTTTCTTATTAGTTGTCATAGTTTGGAGCTGACGGTCCATCAGAAATAGTTTCTCTTCCTTTTTAAAAAAAGGAAAAAGTTAGCGTGTATAGTATTCTTTCTAGATCATATTTGTGAATTTTTTTGGGGGTATGTTGTCGTTGTAGTATTTTATTTTGTATAGCTATTTGAATTTGTCATATTTGAGCCAAGAATTTTTTGAAACCAATCTCTTTGCCTTTATGAGATATGAATAAGATTTACGTATATTATAACCTCCTCAAATTCCTATAAAGTAAAATTATTGTTCTTAACTTGAAAATAAAGATGTTGTCAGTTACTCTTCCATTCACTTTTATTTGTCAAAATTTTAATTCTCAAAAGTCAAACATCATGAACTTCTACCGATATTACTTCTAAAAAAATAAAAAAGAAACAAAGTCAACAAAAGATTTGCTGTGAAATTATAACAGCATCCTAGGTTTAACTTTGGAATATAGTTTTTGCTATTGATTTGTGTTTAACATCGACAAATATGAAAGACATTGCCAGTAATTAATGTATGGATGTTCCCACCCGATATCCGATATGTGGATTAGAGCTTGATTAAATTTATATTTAAGTTGAAAAGTTTCATATAAAGAGGCAAAGCATTTTTTAACAAACGAGATTTCGTACCCAAAAAATTTAAATTTAAAATTTCTAGTTAAGGATGAAAAAATAATTATCAATCCCTCATAATCTTTATTGGTAAGTAATAGTTAAAATATGTTTGACCTATTCAAATTACTCTTAAAAAATTTGAATATCTCTAATTTTACCAACTACGAATTGTCAATTTCTTTTCATCGACTTCGTTGCACGTGGTACCAACTTCTTCATCTTAGAGAACTTAAGTTTAAAGACAGAAATATTAATAATTTACGTAAATAAAAAAATATAGGAACCTAAACAAAAATAATGCTAGTAAAGAGAAAATAAATAAATAAAAAGAAGATATAAGGAAAAAAAAAAACAATTTCAGATTATCAACACGAACACAGTAGACAACCACTTATTAATTTCCTATCGCAAATTTGCTTGATCAACTTTTTAATTTAGTCAATCTATAAATGTCTTTTCTTTTCAAATAAATAAAATAAAGTAGCTTTATTTATATATTTTCAAAGGATTATAAAGATTATACTGTTTGTTCATAAATCCATGTAGTTGGTGAGTCCGATTTGATTATTGCATTATTAGACAAATTAATTATCAAAAGTTAGTTTATTATAAATCAAAATATATTAAGCAAATATCTCTCAAAATTTCATTTATGTGAATTTATTCGAATGAAAATAAAAAATAAAATAAAAGGTTAAAATTAATAATTTTCATATTTTATGATATTTGTATAGCTACAAAATATAAGAATATAGTATTACGCTTTTTCGGTTTTTTCAGATATAAAGAAGAATTAATATCATAAAGAATGGATAAGGTAAATTATTTTGTTGTGAGAAGTATGAGTGCTTAATAACGAAGGAAGTAGTGATGCAAGCACACACGTCAGCAAGTATTTTATTAATGAAACAAAACCAAAATGTTTTCAGAGTGAAACCTTACTTTTGACTTTCCATTGTCTTGTCACTTGTGGGTTATCAACCTTATTTATTCTCCCAAATATTTATCTTAATTTTTTTATATGTTTTTTTTTTTTTTTTTTTTTCTGATTAAAAAGATGTGCATTGAATAAAAATAGCAAGTTTAGTTTTTTTACAGAGCCAGACCTAATTTGGTACAAAGACATATTAGTTTGGGTCAATATTCCCAGCACTAAATACAAGACGGGAGAATGATTTTTCCTTAAAGTCTTTTCAAAAAAATTACTCCTACGTTAGTTGGAGGAGTTGCAAAAATATGTAGCCTGTCAAACATATCTAGCTTGGACCCTTACTTCGTCATTCAGTCTGCTACTCTATTCTACTCCCTGTAGGTGTGATGGACAGGAGGATTTCCTAATTTCTGCAGTAAAGCAGTAAAGACCTGCATTCAAAGACGATGGAGTGATAGAGTAAGTTACCATGGTGCAGCATGTTAATCACTTCCATCGAGTCTATGCATATATATCCAGAGGTTTCAAATTTTGATTCAAGGCCAGATTGAGGCCTTCTTTCAAGGCCAATTTTTTTTTATATGTTTAATATACACCAAAAGTAGTTAAATTATTTTATTTTTATGTATTTTTAAATTATAATTATTTTTTATTTATGTGTCAATTGTCCATATTTCAGGTATTTGTAATGTTTGTATTTTTTAAACCCCAGTAAAATTAATAATCACTATCCCAATTCTTGTTAATCGGATAAGTATGCCATGATAAATATTACTACTATTGAAATTAATATGCTCATTATGTAATATCTCACAAACCATACAAGTCACACAAGCCAAAATTTCTTCGACAAGTTTATAACTAACCGATAAACGAAGACTGTATTTGATCTCATGTCTTTCATCCACCTCCCGATCACATAATCATGCCCTTACCGACAAAAGCAAAGCTAATGGAGTGCGTCTAACAGATTGTGTTTGTAATGTCGAAGAATAATTACTATCAAGATCAAATGAAAATAATAATAATGTTTTTTTAAAACTCTCACATAATAATTAATTTAAGATAATTATTTATAAAATTACAATTAGATAATTTGGTAATTCCTTTGGTGGGAAGATACAATGTATCCGACGATTAATTGAAGAGGGCCCATTCATTTGGTTTGCATGCTTGTTTTGTGGTGACATGCTGGGATCAATGTACCTTCCAATGTGGAGTAGTAAGCTGACTTTGCCTTATTTTATTTTATATATTTCATGTTATTGTAGTTATGAGTTTGTTGTAACTTGATAAAATTATTCAAAATTATTTGACTTATCTCAACTTATATTTCCTCTATTTCTTTTGACTAACTTTATTTCATATCTCTTAATAAATTTCTTATTTCTATAAAATTAAAAATAATATTATCAATATATTTTTAATTAAATTTTTATCTTTTTTCAAATCAATAATAATTATATTTATTGAACAAAGGAATAATAAAAATATTTTGTTTAAAATATTTTTTGAAAGATTAAAGAAGTAAATATTTAGGAATATAAGTATAACTCTTTTTTTTTTTTTGTTTCCCAAGGTATTCCTTAGCCCGACAGGTTAAGGACTAATCCTCCGCAGATCGAAGCTCCATTTAAGGGTTTGCCGCTGGCCAATTGGTTGCTGCATGCACAAGACGGGAATCGAACCCCCGACACTTGCTTAAGCGACCTAGTGAGCTAATCACTAGGCCAACGAAGCTTGGTTAGAATATAAGTATAACTCAAATAAAACAAGTAAAAATAAATGAAAGGAGTACTTACTAAGGACTTGAGATCATTAGTAAGAATGTGTTTGGGTTACTTAACTGAGGCTAAAGCTATGTGAAGATAAGCATTTGGATCAAAATACTGTAACTCATAGTAAGCAAGGTATAACTTTTGATATATTTCCAATCGACGTTCTCAATAAATACAATTTATTTTTCTTCAAGTAACCGATAACTTATATAAGATTTATTAAACAGAGAAAAAAATTCAAACGAATACTTTGAGAAACATTAGGCGTAATTTCCTCTATGGGAGAATACAAACATTTGTATCCATTTAATTTAGTAGAAATCCATCAAATTTAACATTTGACACATTTTCAATCGACTATGTCAGTATCATATCATTAAGAGACACCTAGTGTAATCCCATATCTTTTCTTCAAATAATCGACAACTGTTTATATAAGATTTTATTAAATAAAGACAAAAAATTTAAATGAATACTTTAGGAAATATTAAGCGTAATTTTCTTTATGGGCGAATTCAAACATTTGTATCCGTTTAATTTCGTAGAAGCCCATCAAATTTAACATTTGACACATTTTCAATCGACTATGTCAGTATCATATCATTAGAGACACGTGGCGTAATCCCGTGTCTTTTCTTCAAATAACCGAAAACTCTTTATTGAAGATTTGACCAAGCGGGAACACAAATTCAAGACAAATATTAGACACGACACTAAGGCCTCATTTATTTGCACTTAATGAAGGTCTGAATCTGAATGGTTCAAACTTCAATTCATTAAGTGCATTTGTTTTTTTTTATGTTAGCCTCTTAATATGTCTGAAATCCTCTGAATAAGTCAGATATGAAAAAGAGTTTGAATACTATTCAGACTCTTTTTAAAACATGATATATTCCCTCAAAACTCTCTCACTTTGTTATTTTCCTCTCTATATACGTGTAAAATAAATTAAAATAACTTAATTTATTATCAAATGAATTATAATGCAATGGATTATAATACTAGTAATTCACGTATTGAATAATTTATTTTCCTCTCTCATTAGATAATTATTTATTTTCCTCTCACTTTGTTATTAAAAATATTGGACTATTCAAGTAATTATAACTTACACCTCAAAACTCTCTCACTGTTGTAGTAATTCATTTTATAACTACATTTTATCACTATAATTTTTAATCGATATATTTTTTTTAATAATTTAGATAGTTCAATGATTATATTTAACATAATTTATTTATTTATATTTTAAAATATTTTAATTATCACTCAAATAATGTTTGTTGTTTAAGTTAATACTTTATCTAAATATTTTATTACTTTTTAAATTTGAATTGCATATTTATTACAAATAAATAAATTACATATATTCAGATGTTAAAAAAACAAATAGTTTTAATCATTCAGTATTCAGATTTAGAAACAACATTTTAATCATTCAGACATCCATATTGAGATTCAGACGTCTTAATCTTAAAAAAACCACAAATGCACCCAAAGCGTAATTTGGTCTGGTTAGGCTCAAATGTTGGGCCCAATGGATAGGTGTGCAATCTCAGGTCTTCTTTTTGTTGGGCCTATTAGCAGTTTAATGGATAGATGGAGCTACTCTATGTTTCAAGATATGGCAAGTTGTTAAATAAATAAAGCAGTTAAGTTAAATGACGACAGGTTAGTTGGTTAGCTATCTAAATTTTTACATCGTTGCTTATAGAACATGCGACCAACCAAACTTCCTTTCATAAATGTTATACCATGAGGAAAAAGAAAACTATACGAGTGAGATTGACTTGTGTGAAGTTTGAAATTGTCAAATTAAAGTTCAGAAAAAATATCTAAAGTTTAAAATTGTTAAACTAAACTTTGGAGTAATAAAAATGTCTATGAAGCCAAACTTCAGATATATGAAGTTAAGCTTCATATACTCATATATCTATCTGATGAAGTTGGGTTTCGAAATGACTAAATTATAATATTTCTAGGCATTACAACTATTTATGCACTTGGCCCCCAAATGCTGAACACCACTGAAAATAAAAAAGGAAATGTTATAGTACTAACAACTTAAAGGGTTGACAGGGCCGGCACAAATTCTGGGCTCTTTCTCATCCCAATTTTTTCCTAAAACTTACATAAATCTCAACAGGTTTATTTTTTAATTATTTTCTATTTCTTTCTTTATTAAATTCCAAATAATCTCCTAATTTCATAATTTTCAAATACATAATTAGCATCCGAATACATACTTTTGAAGTTGAAATACATAACTTTGAACTTAAGAATGTAATAATAGTTAATTACTCCATTTTTGCTCGGATACATAATTTTGAAGTTGAAGTGCATAATTTTGATTACTGATATACATTCATTTTTGAAACTATTTGATTGATACACATAATACATTAACTAGACCAAATAAAAATGCATAACTAAAATTATGTTTTTTTAAAAAAAATTGAGTTTGTGAGTGTATTCGTGACTGTTTTTTTTTTCCCGAAGAAGAGATTTCGGTGGAGAACAAGATGCGGAAAGTGGGGTTGCAGTGGTTCAGACATGTGATGAGGAGGTGCACGGATGTTCCAGTACGAAGGTGTGATAAGTTGGCTATGAATGATTTTAGGCGGGGTAGAGGTAGGCCGAAAAAGTATTAGAGGGAAGTGATTAGGTATGATATGAAGCAATTACAGTTTACGAAGGATATAACCCTTGATAAAAAGGTGTGGAGGATTCAAATTAGGATAGAGGGTTAGTGGATAGGAGTTCAACCATTATATTAGGTAAGAGTGTGTGTTTGTATCTACGCCTAGAATTTCTTGTTTATGTTGTTTCGGTGATGATTATGATTTTTAATAGATAGTTTGTAGTAGTACCGTGTGGGCGTCTTATTTTCGGTCAATCACAAGTAACATGACATGCTATAGAGGAGGAAGGGAACACTGAGACAAGCATTGACAACGTCAGCATAGCAAGTTCTTGCAAGGAGCAATCAACGGAGTTCTTCTCGGAGATTATTCCAAAACGACAAAATACTTTCCGATGTCCCAGACGATTGAAATACGTCTCTAGGAGTCCAAATTATCCAACGATTCGGAAAACATGCTACTGAAGGCCTTCGAATCATTGCTAAATTTAGGAGAGAAGAATCAAGAGAATAACAGAATTGTACCCGCAAGATTCATATTAATAAAATTATTATTATTTTTATTTATTTTTGCTTGCAGTTGATTTTTCGTACACCACGAAAATTTGTTGCGAACAAATTTTGGCACGCCTGGTGGGACCGGTTTTGCTCTTCATCTCTTCCTCCTGCAAATCGAAAGCTACAAATTCAACTATTATGATGGACTTCGACAAAACAAACAGTGTTACATCCAAGGGTTCTACTGCTGCATCTGCTGACCTCAGTCGTGTTGGACCAATTACTCGCCGAAAATTCAAGGCTAGCGGCTTGGATGAATCTGAATACTTCACCTCTTTGGAGATGGCAAAAAACAACAACTCTCATGTGACAAATGATAGGGGCAATCTTGCAACCATGTTCTTTGGCGAATTTTCTCTAACCGGATTCAATTTTAGTGAACTTGAAGATTCAATGGATTTGCCAGTTTCAACGAAGGTCAATGCCTTAATGGCTGACTCAACTGACATGGACGAGAAATTCGCAATGATGGAGCAAACCATTGAAGTCCTAAAGAAGTCGGTTGAAGATAAGAATCTTCATATCGCTCAACTCATGAACAAACTGGAGGCCTATGAACCAGGAGAGTCGAGTCGCGCCCCTGCCTATCCACCCGGTTTCACTCCACAGGACAAAGATGTTGAGGAATTACCTGCTAAGTCTAAATTTCAGAAGGAGAAACAATCTGTTTCGGTTGCGGCTTTATCTGTCCAACAATTGCAAAACATGATAACAAACACCATTAGGGCTCAATATAGTGGAGCACCACAGAGTTCGTTGTATTACTCCAAGCCTTACACAAGATGAATTGATTGTCTACCTATGCCAACGAGCTATCAACCACCAAAGTTGCAACAATTTGATGGCAAGGGAAACCCGAGGCAACACATTGCTCACTTTGTCGAAACATGTAGCAACGCTGGAACACATGGCGATCTCTTGGTAAAATAGTTTGTTCGTTCATTGAAGGGGAACGCATTTGACTGGTATATTAACTTGGAGCATGAGTCAATTGATAGTTGGGAGCAGCTCGAGAATGAATTTCTCAATCGATTTTACAACACCCGACAAACTGTGAGCATGATAGAGTTAATGGGCACTAAGCAAAGAAAGGATGAGCCTGTAACGTATTACATCAATCGATGGAGGTCATTGAGTTTATAGTGCAAAGACCGTCTTTCTAAAATATTTGCGGTAGAAATGTGCATTCAAGGAATGCATTGGGGCCTCCTATACATACTGCAAGGAAAGCCGCCAAATAAGTTTCATCTCTGAGTGATTCTTCCACGCCTAACTCAACAAAAGGGGCATTCTCTTCTTTGGTTCGTGGTAAAAAATTTATGTCAATATTTTTCAACGGGTCATGATCCATCTTTGGCTTCGTCCGATTTTTTGACATCTTTTGTGAAGGCTCAACATATTTTCTTGGTCTTCGAAACCAGAAACTAATCCAATCAAGAAAAAATACATCATCAGTGACATCTTTTCTAAGACAGTAGAATGCCGAAAATAAGTGTGAGCAACATCTAGGGAGAAAAGGTTTCCCTTTGTCATCCACATATGTCAAATCCTTAGCCGAGGGGATAACTTCGTCATAAAATGACCCATGAACATGAAGGCCTCCGATGTTTCTCAAGTCCCATAAAGATATGGACAGCTTTCCAATAAAAATAGAAACTGTGTTAGTGGAAGGATTCCAATTCTCACAGAAGGCCTGGAGCACATTATCGTTATGGTCATATGTGAACAATGAAGCAAAAACAACATCATAAGTCTTGTTGCGCTCCAAGGTCTCCTTATTACGGGCAAGGACGTCTTCTATCCACTCCCAATAGTCGGATGTATATCAAACCTCCCCGAAGGCAGAGGAAGGGACACGTCAACTGCTAAGGCTTCCATTGCGGCTAGGAGAGCTCTCAACAACACCATTTTGATGCGTAGAAGACTTCAAAAGAAGAACCTTTTCAGTCATAATTTTGCCCGAAAAGTTATCAATGACGTCCTTAGTTTCCTTCGTTGACCATTCTGTCAGATGGAGGAAAGTTTTCAGCGGCTTTCTAACAAGCGGGAAGGCGCCAATCACCGGAGGATGAACTTTCAAAGTGAGGGCTTTGGCATGCGAATCTAATTTATTTTCCACGATCTCAAGGCAAGGGAATGGAGTTTCACGGTCGTTGAAACAAGTCATTGTTGGAGACTAGAAGCACCCTACACCGTTCCTGAGGATTAATAAGAGAATAGAGATTAACCGTTATGAACACACAAGTTAAAAATAATAATAATAATAATAATAATAATAATAATAATAAGAAGAAGAAGAAGAAGAGGAAGAAGAAGAAGAAGAAGAGGAGGAAGAAGAGGAAGAAGAGGAAGAGGAGGAGGAAGAAGAGGAAGAAGAGGAAGAAGAAGAAGAAGAAGAAGAAGAAGAAGAAGAAGAAGAAGAAGAAGAACCTGAAGTTGAGTGTAAAAAAAAATGAGTAGCTCGCGATTGCAGACATGTATTTCATATTGCAATCGTGCAAATTTGAGCAAGCGAGAGGCAACAGGCTGCCATGAAAGTTATAGTTACCTGAGGAGCAGTTTTTGGAGTCAATCGTATCGGGCAAGGTCACAACTTCATAGTCCGGAAATCAAGCACAGTCGAACACTTTTTTTTTTCTATGTGGCTATCTAGTGCTTTGATAAATTTTCTCTACAAGAGAAAATCTTATATAAAAGCTTTGATGAAAATCTCAATTTCATATATAAGGGAGGTTGTAGCAAGATTGGAAGAAAAAATCTCTTGGAATTTCAAGCTTTCAAGTAGCTAAAGGAAAATTACCATGTTTGAAAGATTTCTTTGAAAAAAAATTGATTCTTTTTTAGGACAAAAGGAAAGTTAATATTTTCTTGGTTCAAAAGTTCAATGCAAGAATCTTTACTAACATGCAAGGGGCAGTAAGTTAATGATTTACTCAATATGGTCCTATTTCAAATCCATATGGAGGGGCATCAATATTGTCTAGTATGTAATGACTTGGACAAATATTAGGGGTCATTGATTTCACGCTTAACCAAGAGAAGAATTTTCGCTATGTGAAAATATGTGGCGAAAATTTTAGATCACTCACAAGTGACGGTCTACCTAGAAGGCACCGACAAGAAACAAGTACATTTTAAAAAAAATAAAAAATGAAAACACATTCATAGGTACTTCAAGTCTCGTCGCCAACTTTCGGCAAGCCTACAACATCGACAAGTCTCGAAGTAAGGGGCATTTGTAGATATACAAAATTCAACGGGTCAAATTCTTACAAAAGTTAAATTTAATTCATGATCATTTAGGTTTATTAACTAATTTGGACCCTAGAAATTAATTAGTCCATTTTGTTAAATTCAAGCTCAAGGTCCATTACACTTGGAAGCCCAAACCCATCAAGTGACGTGGCATCCCAGTCAAATCCAAGACCAATGAGACGCCTCCACATGTACAAATGATGTGAAAATTTCATTCAAATTCAAGAACCAGTCAAGAGTCGCCAAGTGTCAAGGTGACATGTTTCGACCAATCACAAGCAACTAGGCCTACCCCCCACAACTATAAATAGGGGGTAACATGACATGCTATAGAGGAGGAAGGGAACACTGGGACAAGCATTGACAACGTCAGCATTGACTAGCAAGTTCTTGCAAGGAGCAATCAATGGAGTTCTTCCCGGAGATTATTCCAAAACGATAAAATACTTTCCGACGTCTCAGACGATTGAAATACGTCTCTAGGAGTCCAAATCATCCAACGATTCGGGAAACACACTATTGAAGACCCTCGAATCATTGCTAAATTTAGGAGAGAAGAATCAAGAGAATAATGGAAATATACCAGCAAGATTCATATTAATAAAGTTATTATTTTCTTTTATTTATTTTTGCTTGCAGTTGATTTTCCGTACACCACAAAAATTTGTTGCGAACAAACCTTTCTACCTCATTTGAGGTAGTGGTATGGACTGCGTATAGTTCCTCCGAAGATCTTACTTTGTGGGAATATGTGTAATTTGAAATTCTTCGAACAAATTCATTAGCTTTCCCATATCTTCGTAGGTCATTTTTATCTCCATAAAGCAACACTCTTCTTTAGAATCATATCATCAGTTGTGGTATCATGTAATTTTTCCAATTTCTCTTTAGCAAGTAAAGTGGTCCACCAATCAATTACAAGAAATTCACATCTATTTTTTTTTTTTTCGACTTTCTCCTTAATTTACTAAACATTATACTAACAAAGAAAAAAAAACATAGTAATCTTTCCATCTTTCCATATGCAAGCTTGTCCCAAAAATCTGTTGATATCATTTGATATGATAGCTATTTGTCTGCTTCACTTTTAACTGCATTTGAAAAATTGAAACCTTCTAAACAAACTTTTCAACAAGGAACTGTCCATAGTGTGTGGGGTTACATTGCAGCATACATCATTATTCAACATTCATTATGTAGAATCCACTTTTGTGTTTCATAGCGTGAGAGTATTAAGGGCTCCATAGCTTTCACTTTATATCAATTTTACCTTTATTTTAGATACACATAGGAATTTCATTAGCTATCACCAATTCACCACTATAAAGACGTTTCGTACGACAGATTTTCATTGAAACATTTTTTTTTTTTTTTTTTTAAAAAAAGTTTTTCGTATTTAAATTAGAAAAATAACCATTGAACGTTTTTCAATCGGGAAAATAGTGATTTTAGGTTGTGATTGAATTTCTTAATGCTAAAGAAGTGACCTCTTCTAAGGTAAAAATTTACATGCATGCACCCACCCGATGTATATATCAAATTAATATTCTTTATCATAGTTAAGTAATTAAATTAAAGAAAATTCATGCTAATTAATCATGAATTCATGATTAAGTAACTTGAAATCTAAATTTAAATACATGCATCGTATACATCAGGTGAGTGTAAATTTTAACCCCCTTCTGATCTTTCTCTCTCTATATACTAAGAGATTAATATTTTTTGGTTTCTCTAGGTTTTTTAACAGTGGCAGACTTAATTTTTATATTTTATTAAAGATAAAGGAAGTGAAAAAGATGACAAGAAACAAAGAGATCAAATATGATATACACTGTTATCAGTATTGTCGGGACCATTTTTTGGTGTATCAATTAATTAAGACACACAAAATCATTGCAACTCCACTAGCTAGAGTATTCTGTAATTTGGTGCATTTGCACTGTTGATCTTTTTATAATTTGTGGGCAAAGTAATCTTCTAATGACATAACATATGATGAGACTTGTTGAAGTCACTGTATATCATATATATTGGACCGAGGGAAGTTAGAGCTAATACCTAAAAGATTATCCAATATTTTAAAAATTTATGTTTCTCGGCTGGTAAAGGTCTAAGGACAAAGTCTTTCAGGTCGCCAGTTCAAGCCCCAGCAGGTCCATTGGATGCATTATAAATCGACCGCGTCTTTAGGGCCTCGTGGAACTAACTGTGACGGATCCACCTTGAAACAGCGGGACCCGATGAATTTAGCTAGTCGGTTCGCAAAGCGACACCCGAAAAAAAAAAAAAAGGATGAATAACACATCGTAACAACAATGAGACTTCAAGAAGTTTGTAATACTGCAAATTGAAATATGTTCCACTAAATATCTTCATGTAAAGAGGAGTAATTATTTTTAGATGTGAACCAAAAAATACATACAAGAAAAATGTAGTAATACTTATTCTCGCGTCAAATGATTACTCCAATCAACAAAATAATTACTCCGACGAAATAAACATATTACAGTGTATTCACAAATAATAAATTATCACAAAATTATAATTAATTAAGATACACATATTTTTATTTAATTATAATTAAACATGATTAGCTGTAAATAAATATTTTAAAAAGAGAAAATATGTAGCATATTATAGTGAAGAAAACATTGATTGTCTCGCTTACACTGTTGTTCTCAACTATCCACGCGCATGCCACTGTAAGTTCTTGGTAACTTGATAATTATACCTTTGTTCTTACTTAAAAAATTTAAATTTTATTTTAGATAAGAAGTACTTATTATTATTATTTTTTTTTAGAAAATGCTCTATCACTAAAAGTTAAAATTCATGGGAGAAATTTAAATTAATCAAACTCTAATTTGACTTATGAATGATAATAATATATTTTTTAAATTTTTAAAAGGGCAATATTCAATTTTAGCTGTTTCGTTTTCACAATGACTTATCAAAATAATCTTCTGCTGTCACAAAATAGAGATAATATCTGAATACACATATCATTTTCAAATTTCCAATTTGTTGTTGTATTATTCACTTTTAGCGTTGGATTGATCTCTCTAAACATTTGACCAGAATTCAATACTTTAGTAGCATGCTAGCTATAATTTCATTTCATCATTGTTACTCCCTTATTACTTGAGTCATATTAACTCCACTTCTACATGTGGTATAATATAAAGTTGTAATAAATCATTAACAACAATATATTTCATGAAATCTAGTTAGTAAGAGTATGATCTAGAGAAAATAAAGTATATGCAAATCTTATCGTTCATTCATTGAGGTAGATTGTCTGTCTCGAAACGACCCTTAGCTCAAATAAAGCAAATTAAAGAAGTATATAAAAGAAAAAAAAAACGATAGTAAAAAAAAAACATGACACTAAAAATAAAACAGCGGCTGGAAAACATATATGCAAAAATTCGTAACATCTTTAATAAGATGCAATTGCCAAAACATACTCCTTCCGATCTAAATTATCCGTTCCAAATTGAGATGATACATTGATTAAAAAAATACTTTAATAACATGGCTAGTTTGCCATATTACCCCTATTAAATGATGTTTATACTTAAATATAAAGAAAAATTAATTAATGTAAAGGGCAAAACATATTTTTTTTTTTTTTTGATCTCTTCTTAAATAATGAAAAAGACAACTAAAATGTGAAATCAAAATAGGGGATTTGGGAGTAATAAACAACAAATGAGATCATATAAAAAAGCAAAAACAATCCTTAAAAATTTAAATAGATTCACTCCCTTTCATAGCTTTAAATATTTGTTTCTCTCTTTGTTCAGTCTCAAGAATCACTCACACTTCCCTCTGTGTTCTCAAACTGTACTAGATTCACATCAGCACCACCCCAATCAACCAGTCTTGAGTACCCAACCTCCTCGAGATTGCTGCTCAAACTTCCCCCATATCAACGTCCAAGATTCAACCTTCACATTCACCTTCACTGTGTGCAAATTTCCACACACATTGCATGTGCAGGCTGCAGCTGAGTCTCATTCTACATATTCTTCAAACCCCTTTTATCAGTTTTTCTTTCTTGCTAAACTCTGACAAGAAGAGTACAAACAAGAACCCCAATAAACTAAACAACAAGCAGAAGTACCCCCATTAGTCCATTTTCATTTACACATTTAATCTTGTAGTAACAGTTTTGCTGTTTGAGTGGCAATGGAGGAAAGACCAGAAACTGAGCTAATTTCAATACCAGCAACACCACGTGCATCAACACCAGAGATACTAACACCTTCAGGCCAAAGGTCACCAAGGGGTGGTGGTGGTGGTGGACATAATACATCTACTGGTGCATCTAAAGATGCTAAGTCATGGACACCAACTTCATTTATTTCACCTAGGTTCTTGAGTCCTATTGGTACTCCAATGAAAAGGGTGTTAGTTAATATGAAAGGTTATTTGGAAGAAGTTGGACATTTGACTAAGCTTAATCCTCAAGATGCTTGGCTTCCTATTACTGAATCTCGTAATGGCAATGCTCATTATGCTGCTTTTCATAATCTTAATGCTGGTATTGGGTTTCAAGCTTTGGTTTTGCCTGTTGCTTTCTCTTTTCTTGGATGGTATTATCACTCTTCCTTTCTTTTTCTTTCTTGGTATATTGATAATGAATGCTTAAATATCATTCTTACAATGCATACTGAGTGGTGTAGTCCCTCTACTTGGTTCTTGTTCTTGCTATTGCTGATGCAGTTATAGTTAAAGTTTGGATCTTCTTGCATTTCTTTGTGGAATTTGCCTTACAAAGGTGCTTGCTTTTTACTTCTTTCTCAAAAACAATTTTTGGGTTTATTCTGGATTGTCTATAAAGCTTCTGCTTTGTTGGTTTGAGGAACTATCTCTGTTCCTTCTGTTTGGTGCTAGTTGTTGCCATTAATGATTGTGTTATGGTTAAAGATTGAATCTTTCTTACATTTATTTGTGGAATTTATTGTTTTGTGATTGCAGAGCTCTTGCTTTAGACTTCTTTCAACAGCAATTTTTGAGCTTATTTTGTTTTTTCTATCTACTTGGTGCTTGTTATTGCCATATTGTTGATAGTGTTATGACTAAAGATTGGATCTTCTTTACACTTCATTGATGAATTTATGCAGTATTATCTGGGTAGGAGATATTTTGAATTTGCTTGCAAAGCTACCTACTTTTGACTGCTCTTTCAAAAAACATTTATGGGTTTATTCTGGTTTGTCTACAAAGCTTATGCTTTGTTGGTTTGAAGAGCTATCTCTGTTCCATCTGCTTGGTGCTTGTTATTGCTATTTTTGATAGTGTTATGGTTAAAGATTGGATCTTTTTCGCATTTCTTTGTGGAATTTATTGTTATGTGATCTATATGTAAAAGTTATATTCAAATTTGCTTGCAAAGTTGCCTGCTTTTGACTGCTATTTTCAAAACAGATTTTGGGCTTATTCTGGTGTGTAGAGCTTCTCTTTTGTTGTTTAGAGAATCTCTTTTCCATCTGCTTGGTGCTTGCTATTGCCATTGCTGATAGTGTTAATGGTTAAAGTTTCAATCTTTTTTACATTTCTTTGAAATTTATTGTTAAATGATCTCATATGTAAGAGTTCCATTAGAATTTGCTTACAAAGCTGCCTGTTTTTGACTGCTTTCAGAAAATTTTGGGCTTGTTCTGGTTTGTCTAAGAATCTTCATTTTTCTTGGTTTGCATAACTCTCTCTACTAATTGGGGATTCACTTTAGTTGCGAAAACAATTAGGGGTCGTTCGGTAGCTAGTAAAGAGGCAACTTGTCCCTATATTAATTTTAGCATAAGTTATACAACATTGGGTAGCTAGTTAGGAAGTAAGTTATTCATGTATAAATTAATACGACGTTTGGTTTGCAATTTAGGATCCCGTTAGCTAATACATGTATAAATCATGAGGAAATTTATGTATTATCTTATGCGGGGTAGAAGATGGAATAGTTGATACATGCATAATTCTAACCAGCTACAAAAAGACCCCTTATTGCTTCATAAACTTTCTCAAAGCAAATGTCAGGTTCCAAAGTTTTGATCTTTCAGCTATTCTTGACCTCTAAGTACTGCTTTTTTAAATGCATATCAGTTGCCTTTGAAAATGGGAGACTTTGATTGACTATACTGCACTCATGTAAAAGGACCCCTCCATCTATTGATATGTTATTTAAGAAAATTATCGCTTTGTGGACCAACAAGAAATCTTCTATATCTGTCTCTATGGACTTGCTTTTCTCAACTTCCACTTGAAATCAGTAAAAAAGATATTTGCACTAATTGTTGGCATTGATACTACTTTGCCTTTTCATAGAAATACATCTCTATCTGGGTCCTCTCCTAATTATTGTTATCATATTTTGAGAAATAAGACTTGCTATACTATGCTGATGGTACTCATTTGGTTTGTGCCTATTACTTTCCTTTTGCATTTCCACATCATTTAAGAAAGATGGTCCCATGCTGCATCAAAGGATTTAAATTGTGTACATGCACCTAAAAGTATTTTTTACTTTAAATATCAGATAAGGTACATGTCTAAATAAATCTTGTGAAAATAATGTATAAAATGAACTAATGTAGTTTCGGGGGTCATGTAAGAAAATTGATATTTTTGAAAGGCAGTGTCAACAACAACATACATAGTGTAATCTCATAAATGGGGTCTGTGGAGGGTGGGATGTAATCGGACCTTACCCCTACCTCAGTGGGATAGATAGTCTGTTTCAGATAGGCCCTCGGCTCAAAATGTATGGATTTTGCTCATCTATTTGATGGAGATATCTTTTTTTTTTTAGCCTTGTATTGTAGCTGTGGCATACTTCTTTTGTTGCATTCTTGGCAATGCAATTTAGTCAATACTTGGTCCAGGAAAACTTTTTAGGTAGGTTTGTTCTCTGGTGGCTATGTGAATTTACTTTTGGTATGGCCCCAGTATGATTGCTTTGGATGATTTTGACCTGCCACTTTGACTTTAAGATCTCATATCTCTAAATGCTACTGGAACTTCCAAATGGACTAGTGTGCCCTTATTACATAGGGGGCCGGGCCTAGGGGAAGGGGATCACAAGGTGGGGAATCAAACCCTCGGCAATGAGGAAAGTGTTGGTAACCAATCAATTGAGCTACTAAGATCCCCATTACACTATGTTCGATCTTCAGTAATAGGAGACAAATATTTTACTATTGGATTTTCCACCAACCTGAACACTGTTATGAATTTAATAGCAAAATTTCCTTTTTATGACTGAAGTATACCTCGTACATAACTGATCGTCCGTTCTGTGTCCTTAAGCTTCCACTTGTACGTAACTGGTCGTCCGTTTTATGTCCTTAAGCTTCCATTTGATTTATCTTTTGCCAGCATTTACTAGATACTGCTAACATCTTAGTGAAACTCGAGCAATGAGCTTGGAATTTCATAGCCTACGTTTGTTAACTAGGTGCTGTGATTACAAAATATTACCCATAATATTCTTGAGAGAATGAAACACTAACATTTCCTTCTGAATGCAGGAGCTGGGGAATAATTTCCTTAACTATAGCTTATTTCTGGCAACTCTATACTTTATGGATTCTTGTTCAGCTCCATGAAGCTGTTCCTGGAAAGAGATACAATAGATATGTGGAACTTGCGCAAGCAGCATTTGGTAAGAAAATCAAGTACTCCTTTCTTTTCTTTTTCTCTTACGCTGCTTAAAAGCTCACTTATCTGATGTTATTGAATGTGTCACACCATTCTAATTTCTGTTTAATTTTACTTTGATGTGATGTTTTTCCTATCAAACTAACTTTAACCATTGTTTTACTATTAAATATTTTTTATTTCACTACCACTAATATACCACCTAAGTCAAAATGAACATCTTAAACTTCGTGTTCGGCCAACCACCGTCATATAAATTTAAATGGAGGGAGTGCTTGATTATTGGTCATGAGTAAGATGCATGAACAGCTGATAGAGTTGTACAACTCCTATTTTTATGAACATAATTCACTTTCTTGCTAACTTTATTGTATTCACTTACATTTTCAGGTGAACGACTGGGTGTTTGGCTTGCTCTCTTCCCCACTGTTTACCTATCTGCAGGAACCGCAACAGCTTTGATTCTCGTTGGTGGTGAAACCATGAAACTGTTCTTTCAAATTGTTTGTGGTCCGCTCTGTACATCGAATCCTTTAACAACTGTCGAATGGTATCTGGTTTTCACTTCCCTTTGCATTGTTCTATCCCAGCTCCCAAACCTGAACTCCATTGCTGGACTCTCCCTAGTTGGAGCAGTGACAGCCATCACATATGCCACTATGGCATGGGTCCTCTCTGTAAGCCAACCAAGGCCACCTTCGATTTCATACGAACCTATTTCATTGCCTACCTACACAGCTTCTCTCTTTTCAGTCTTGAACGCCATGGGTATTATAGCATTTACCTTTAGAGGACACAATTTAGTTCTTGAAATTCAGGTAATTTTCTTACCCTTTTGCCGTACATGCAAAACACGAACTGTTTTTGTGACTGGTCTCATGAAACATTTTAATTTTGCTATTATAAAGACGTCAATATCTTCTCTGTCATTTTGCAGGCAACAATGCCGTCAACTTTCAAGCACCCAGCTCATGTGCCAATGTGGAAGGGAGCAAAAGTTGCTTATTTCTTCATAGCTATGTGCTTGTTCCCTATGGCCATCGGAGGCTTCTGGGCTTATGGAAGCCTTGTAAGTATAGCTATGCTTCTGTTATTTCCACCAATCCAATAGGAATTGGTTGTCATATATAACTTAACTACTGAATTCAGTCATATTATTTTGACAATTTAAGGTATATTTCATTTTTGCCTTTGAGAAAGCTTTGCCAAACTATTATACTCCCTCAGTCCCAATTTTTAAGAGTGTTTCTTTTTAGTCTTGTCCCAAAAAGAGTGCCTATTTTTACATTTAGTATGTTTTCGAATTCCAATATTCTACCTGACAATTTTAAGACCACAAGATTTAAACGATTATACAGTTCTTTAATTTAAGACCGTATGATTCATACGTCTCCCTTTATTTCTTAGACTCTGAGCCCAGTCAAACTAAGACTCTTAAGTTGGGACGGAGGGAGTACATGGTTTGGTAGTACTCTTACTATCTACAGACTTTTGGCTTGTAGCGTTTGTTTCCGCAGGCCTTATATCCTTGTTTAGAATGGTGTACTCCACTGCTCAAACTATATGTGTTTTCCTTATTTCTGATTTGATGGCTTATTTTATTCCTTACAGATGCCATCAGGAGGAATGCTAAGTGCACTATTCGCCTTTCACATTCACGATATTCCAAGAGGACTTCTCGCCATGACATTTCTCTTAGTCGTGTTCAACTGCTTGAGTAGTTTCCAAATATACTCAATGCCAGCATTTGACAGTTTTGAAGCTGGATACACTAGCCGCACCAACAAACCATGCTCGATATGGGTCCGTTCCGGTTTCAGAGTATTTTTCGGATTTGTTTCATTCTTTATCGGAGTGGCACTTCCCTTCCTGTCAAGTCTTGCAGGGTTGTTAGGAGGGCTCACACTTCCGGTGACGTTTGCTTATCCTTGCTTCATGTGGGTTCTCATCAAGAAGCCTACAAAATACAGCTTTAACTGGTATTTCAACTGGATCCTTGGATGGTTAGGGGTTGCTTTTAGCTTGGCTTTTTCGATTGGAGGAATTTGGAGTATGGTCAATAATGGACTTAAACTCAGATTCTTTAAGCCCAGCTAAGACTAGGTGGATAATAAGCGCGCTTGGTATGTAAACTTGTATTTGCTACTAGTAGTTCGCAATGTGTGTTTCTATTCTAGGCTTGAGAAAAAGGTGAAGTGGAGAAACAACGCGTGCATGTGTGTTGGTTGGTTTACACGGCTGGGAAGAGGAAGGAAAGGGATACGTATAAAGCCATAGCCCATAGGTGCAACATGTTCTTGTTTGCTACCTTTGGAGTTCTTGTTTGCTACCTTTGGAATTTGGTGTTGTAATGCTCCAATTTGAAGAATATATAGAACCACTTTGGCTTATGATTGAAATATATTCGAGTTGTATGTTTATGAAATCGCTCGAAACCCACATTCTATAGCAACTAAAACGTTTGCAAGATGATTCTCAGTTTTGAAATTGTTAGTGCACTAGGTTGTCCTCGCTCGCATTGTTGCATTCTAAGTTGCTCGGACTCTTCAAAATGTTGTCGCAGCCATGTCGGATCCTTCAAAAACGCACTACTTTTGAAGGAGTCGAAACACACCCAATGACATTTTTTTTCTTAAGAGTCCGAGCAGGTTGCATTTGCAGTATTGAAGAAGTGTCTTGAGATGCTCTCTTTGTGGAGTTGATGATTTTAATTTTCTCATCGAACGTTAATTACAACTTTGGCATTTACCGCTAATTGTAATCACATAAAACAAAACAGGATAGGGTGCTTGGACAAATTCATTGAGCTCATCATAATCAGATTGCTTCTTTGCATACAACTATATATGGTGCCAATGAGATTTATTTGTATTTTTTTTTTTTTGATGGAATACATATACATGCTCCTGAACTATTTCACTTTTCTCGTTTAGCACCTCAATTAAGCTAGGTACCTGATACAAGTAAGATCATGATCATGACACTTTTGAGTATTTTTGAAGATTAGTCACTAAAGGACCCTTTTGTCATTTTGTCTATTATTGTAATGTAGTATAAATAGAACATTGTAGCGTTTATTTCTTTAGTTGATCATTATTATTGAAGAATACTTCTCTTAGAGTGAGAGAGAGTCCAATTGAAACTAGGGCATAACATAAGGGTGGATTTTCTTGTGTGTTGCATTTTGCTTGATACGTTGGTGCTTGAGTAGTGGACGTCTCTCTTGTGTCAATTGTAAGAGTTAGGTGTTTGTTGTGTGAAGTTTTAAAGGTCCAAGAGTGGAATATGTTCTTGGGTTGTTAAGACTACATCAACACTTGTCTAACTACCTATCTTGTATCTTGTTTTAGTTTCGATTTCTTGTGTTATTAATGTAACCCGTTTGTTCTTGTTGCTATTGTAATATTGTGAAGCTTCATCTTGTGTTGCTAAACTTGTTGTTGGCTGGCTGTTTTGGTGTATTAACACCTTGTATCCTCTTCTTTCTTGTTCTAGATAGTGAATCTGAGAGAGGTTCCCATTTGGTCCACGATTGGTTGTGATTTGTGGACTGTTTTGGGGTGTGATTTCGTGCTCCCTTGTTTGTTCCGTATCATTTGGTATCAGAGCAAGGTTTGATTTTGTTCCAACAAAATCAATCTTGGGATTGTTATCTTGAAAAAAAAAATAAGTTACTGTTCACGTTTTTAGGGTCTTTCAAAAAACTTGATTTTTGTGTGTTTCTAGTGTTAGATCTTGTTCCCTAACACTATTAGAGTATAGAAATTGAAAATTCCAACAAAAAAAGAAGTGTCAAAATCAAAAATCCCCCAAAAATATACTAAACCCGTTTTTGACCCTAGGTCAAATTTTGAGTTTTTGATTTTGCATTTTTCTTGTATTTTTAGTGTTAGATTTGTGTTCTCTAACACTATAGGAGTATAGGGTTCGAATTTGAGCTAAATTGGAGGTTATTTGCGCCATCCACCAATGTTGAGCTTGAGTTTGAAGAAACTTGAAGGTGGGATCTCATTGTGGGAGGTTGTTTTGAAATAACGTGTGTTTTGCGTTGTAGATTTTGCATTGTATTGTTGTGTGTGACGTTGCAGACTGATTTGGTATCTTGATTGGACTGTAACTTGAAGGGTTATTTTCGATACCACCATAATGGAACCCGAGGCTTCAAATGCTCAAACAATGGATAATAATGCCATCAATCTCATTTTGGCTCGCCTTGAAACTATGTCCCGAGATGTGGCTAGGTTAAATGTGGGTCTTGAGAAATTAGATACGGATGTGGCATCAATGAGTGGGAGATTAGAACGTGTGAAAAGCCAAAAGAGTCGACCTTCTACCCCTCAAAACATTTCCCCAACTAATACTCCCGAGACCTTGCACCAAATGCAATATACACCAATTGCCATAAATCAAACCAATCTTTACTCCCAAAGCCGAGAACAAGATAGACCAAGCCATCCTCCACTCCACCAAGTCCAACAAGAAGGGCTTAGAACACAAATACCATCACCAAACCCAAACCCTCCCATCCAAACTCCACTTGACCAAAGACCTCACTATCCAAATCCAATTCCGCCACTACAAACTCCACTTAACCCAAATAGACCCATCCATGTTGAGGGCTATGGTAGGGGAGGACAACATGATGGTTATGGGTCGTATGATGATGTTTACTTGAGGGAAGAAAGAATGAGGCGTAGACATGTGGAGTTAGGCCGAGAGGTGAGAGATGGTCACCCAAACCAAGATGTAGGTTTCAATTCCATCAAAGTGAGCCTTCCCGTTTTCAAAGGTGAGAGTCATCCCGAAGCCTACCTTGCATGGGAGTCATCTTGTGACAAGATCTTCCAACTCAATAATCTTACCGAAGAAAAAAAAGTTGTTATGCTATAGCTCACTTCGAAGGGTATGCTAATACATGGTGGGAGTATGTTAAACGGTTTGGGAATGAGATGATTGGGGGACAACCTCCTTCTTGGTTTCGATTGAAGAACCTTATGTGACAAATGTACTTGCCCGAGACTTATAGGCATGAGCTCTTTGCTAAATTGTACAATTTGAGGACAGGGAACAAGAGTGTCATGGCTTACTACGATGAATTTCAATAATTGATGTTGAAACTTGACCACCGAGGCGAGCAAGTAAGTCTGACAGTGTGCGCTTCAAGGTTGGGTTAAACAAGGACATCTCCACTCGCATGACGCTTCACAAATTCGACACCATAGATGGCATCTTCCATGCGGCTTTAGAAGTTGAGAATGAGCTCAAAGATAACTCATTCATGGCTACCCAACCCGAGGCCACCAAGGTTGTCCAAAAACATCATCCAAGGTATGAAGGTAAATTAAATTCTACTTCCAATCCCAAGAGATTTCAATGCTTCAAATACCAAGGGTGGGGGCACAAGGTTAGTGAGTGCCCAAATCGGAGGAACATGATCCTAAGGGAGGGAAAATTGTACTATATTGGGGAAGAAGTAGTAATTGAATCGGCCAAGGTTGATGGCAAGCCTCAAGATGGAGAGCAAAATGAGGTTAAAATGCAAGGCGAGGAAGATGTAGAAGATGTGTGGCCGTGTGAAGGAGATTGTGAAGTGTCTTTGTAAAAGAGGTGAGGTTATGAATTTGTGGGCAAATTCCTCTCAAGATGGAGAGGATGATACAAGTATCATCATGATCATGACACTTTTGAGTATTTTTTAAGACTAGTCACTAAAGGGCCCTTTTGTCATTTTGTCTATTATTGTAATGTAGTATAAATAGAACATTGTAGAGTTTATTTCTTTAGTTGATCATTATTATTGAAGAATACTTCTCTTAGAGTGAGAGAGAGTCCAATTGAAACTAGGGCATAACATAAGGGTGGTTTCTCTTGTGTGTTGCATTTTGCATGATACGTTGGTGCTTGGGTGGTGGACGTCTCTCTTGTGTCAATTGTAAGAGTTAGGTGTTTGTTGTGTGAAGTTTTAAAGGTTCAAGAGTGGAATATGCTCTTGGGTTATTAAGACTACATCAACACTTGTCTAACTACCTATCTTGTATCTTGTTTTAGTTTTGGCTTCTTGTGTTATTAATGTAACCCATTAGTTCTTGTTGCTATTGTAATATTGTGGAGCTTCATCTTGTGTTGCTAAACTTGTTGTTGGCTAGCTGTTTTGGTGTATTAGCACCTTGTATCCCCTTCTTTCTTGTTCTAGATAGTGAATCTGAGAGAGGTCCCCATTTGGTCCACGATTTGTTGTGATTTGTGGACTGTTTTGGGGTGTAATTTTGTCTTCCCTTGTTTGTTCCGTATCAGTACCTATTAAACCCTTTACTCCTTCACAAATGGTTTCAATTGAGACCAATTGTCCGACGTGGCACTTTGTGTGTACTCACGTTTGGAAGGAGCGTGAAATATCAATGGACCAGCTTATGTGGCACCCAACTGATCTTTTATCCGCTTTGTATACCCAATTTCTTTCCAAAAAACCCTAATTTACTCTTTCTTCCTCTATGCCTATTAATATCTACCATTTTGTCTCCTAAATTCTCCTTCTCCTCTTAAATTCTTTTTCCACCTTTTCTCTTGCTCCGCTTAAACTCTCATACTCTTATTAATTTCTTCTTCTTACTCATTTTTAGTAGTAATGTCCAATTCTTATTTTTCATTGTCTTCATCTTCTTCAATTCCAAAAGGAGTATGTTTATGTGGGGTGAAAGCTGAAATTAAGACCTCGTGGACACAACTCAACACTGGTCGGAGATTCTTTTACTGCAAAACTTCAAAGATATTCATCTTTTGCTGCTTCATTGGACGAAATGCAATTACTTTGATCGGTGGATGTAATTTTTTAGTTTAGTTTTTTCTTTAAACCTGTAGGCAAGAGGTGGATGCAATTACTTCGATTGGTATTATGATGAAATGCCTCCTCAATCAAAGAGGGTGATGTGGGGTTTATTGAAAAAAGTCAAATCATTTGAAGAAGAGAGGAATCGATCAAGAAAATTTAAAGTGATATGCGTTGGGGCAATAGTGATTTTGGCTACATGGAATTTCTTCAAGAAATGTTCTTAGATTTTGGCAAATATTGACTTAGGTTTCTTATATATGGGACTGTTTTGATTTGGCTAATTCTGAAGTATATTACTTGTATGGGACTGTTTTGCTTTGGCTTTCCTGTTGTAGTGGGATTGTTGTATATGAAACAATTAAGAAGAAATGAAGATAAGTTGTGAAATGTTACTCTACTATGTTTTGATTTTACTTTCCTGTTGTAATTGGTTTAATTAGGTTATTGTACTCTATTTTTTTAGAATTCAAATGATTCATTTAAATGATTCAAAGCTGTCAAATGTATCACACAAAAGGAGCCACCATTCAATAATTATATAAAGTACAAGAGCACAAGTGCAACTGATCGACATTTTAAACACAATAATCTACCATTCAACTGCTCAAAATGAGCTCCAACCATACATTAAGTGTTCATCAAAAACTAATCTAAAACATACCACAAAATATAGTTCAAAATCTTCAAAACCCCCAACAAAATACCAAAGTAGCCATACAACTAATCACTAAAATATACATTGTATTAAAAACACAATTAATTCAACAACTTCATATTCCTCCTGGTGCACTAGAACTTTCAAGTTGGCTTCTTTTTTTACTGACTCGTACGCTGCAATTGAGAAGTTGTGACAACATTCTTTCCCTTCCACTTCATTCCACGAGGCTTATAACCAATATCAATATTTGTTTGAGTTGCATCTTTGTAAACACCCAGAATGACAACTCTTTCACCTCTAGTATCAGGCTCATAAAATGAAGTAAAATTAGCTTTGTCAAAAGATAATTAAGAATTACATGAATTAAAGTTGTAATTCAGACTTACATTTAATGTTTGACTGCCACTCATTTGATCAGTGTAGATACCAAATCCTACTGTCTTAGACCTCTTTTGTCCTACTGATGATGTTGATGCTCCAATGGTCCTTTTTTCCCCAAGTTGCTGATCAGATACACTTCTTTTTCCTCTACCTCTGTCAGTGCCTCTTCCAGTTCATTTGCCTTTGCTAGCTCCCCTACCATTGTCAGTGCCTCTACCTCTACCTCTACCTCTTACAGCTGGCTGCACTCTTATAACTGCTAAGGTATCAACACACATAGAACTGCTGAAGCTTGGTTGCTGGCTGAAGCTTGGTGGCATACTAGAGCTTGGTGGCTGGATGAAGCTTGGTGGCCTGCTAGAGCTTGGTGGCTGGCTGACGCTTTGTGGACTGGTAGAACTTGTTGCCTGGCTAGAGCTTCCAGGTTGTCCCATTCCATCCTAACAATAAAGGATATTAAATATATAGTATAAATATCAGAGTTTAATTATTGAATTAAAAGATATGGGTGCATTACCTGAGCTTTACAAAGAGTTCTGTTATGACCAATTCGATGACATTTGGAGCAACAAATTTTCAGTCCTTTCCTGGATAGCTTTTCATACTTCTTCTTAGGCTCATTCTTTTTTTTTTCTATTCTTTCCCGGTCTGCCAGTTATTGGTCTAGGCTCAGGAGGATCAATCACTACACCACTTTTGTTAGGCCACATTTTCATATTATGTATTGGCTGAAGAAAGTAGTCATAAGCCTTCAAGAATATATCTTTCTTATACCACTCTTCTACATAAAATTCAGGCTCCATACCTTTATGCTGATAAGCTAATACAACATGTTGACATGGTATGCCTCTCAATTGCCAGCTTCTACAAGTGCAAGTCCTTACCCTAATATCAACTATATGCCTATAAGGATCATCTAAAATTTCATACCCAATCTATCCATTGAACCTAACTGTGCAATTTCTAGCCATATCTTTGTTTTCTTCAAGTACTAGCAAAGCCATAGGAGAGATGTCTGAAATCCATGTATCAACAAACTTTCTCATTTCAACATTTCTATCCATTATCTTGTGTCTAATCTCCTCTAACATACTGATTATAGATTTATGTCTAGCAGTTAAAATTCATGAACTAAATGTCTCACACACATTATTCTCAACAATGTCACATTTAGAAGGCTCCCTAAAATATGTCCTGCACCGTGATTTTTTTCATAATGTAATAAGTCCTCGCAAATATCCTTACCAAGTTGACTGAGTTTGCTCATCTTATCCAAAAACTTCACTTCAAAACTGGATTTAGCACACCCCCAAAATTGTTTTCTTCTTTCTTCTTGTAACACCCCGTACTTAATTACGTGCATTAGCCATGGTTATATGTGTTGGAGTATATGTATTGATCATAAGTTAGGTATATATGAGTTTAAGTATGAGTATTGATTATTTTGAGATGGTTTCAAGGGTATAGTTTGATTATATGTGTATAGGAATCGACTTTATTTATACCGGAATTTGCTCGTCGAAGTTTCTATGCAAAGTTTATCGAGTTAGCTTTCCAACGATATAAAGATTTCTGAAAACAGATGAGTATCGGATATAAGCGAGCATGTTCGAAACTTGAAAACGGTGGACGCAATGAACAGTAAATGTGCAGAAATTTTTTGCACACAAAAGTACTGCAGCCAAATAGTTTTTTGGGTCGACTTTAAAAAATCATAACTCCTTGTACAAAATGAACTGTGTGAGCTTCTATATATCGATGAGAAGCCCCAAGAGTCTTCTTTCTAATGCAATTAGTTTTACCCAAATCCATTATCAGAGAAAAGAGTTATGGTCGATTTAATTTAGCCTACCAAAACAGTCCACCATGGACAGATTCGAATTTACTTAAATTTTAAGGGCAATATGGTCATTTTCCATCACCTCATGGACGAAAATTGGTCATTATATACATATACTTAGCCTCATATCCATCATTTATCATCCAAATTATTGAAGAATAAGAACCCTAGCCTAATTTCATCTCCAATTATCTTGTGATTCAACCGTAGAAAATCCAAATTGATTCCGTAGTTGTGTTCACCGTCTCGAGGGCTTTGAGAAGCATCCCTTATTTGTTGACTTCGAAATCAAAAGGGTCATTTTATGGTAAGGATGTAAATTATGTTGGTGTTATTTATATGGATATGTATATATATGCATGTCAGCATAAGAAGTATGTTATTTGATTGTTGTTGAAAGATGATTGGAAATGATGTTGGATTATTCTTGTGCATGGTTGGATTATGTTGAATTGTGAAGGAATTTGGTGTGATGATGTGGTATTGAAATGATGATTATATATATATATATATATATATATACACACATAAACCTACTGTTCAAGTTGGTTTTTGGAATGCTTTGCAAATATTGGTTGTATGGAATTATGGAAGAGAATTGTGGTGTTGGGTTGCTAATACTAGATGTCAAACATTTCATTGTAGATAAGTGATTTGTAAAGGCGGGAAATTGTGTTGAATTGGTATCTGAATCTACAACGAGGTATGTAAAGCATACTCTAACGATGTTCTTTGGCATGAAAACACCAATGTTCCATCAAGTAAGATTCCGAGGTTGTCCAAAAAACATGTATTGTTCTACGTTACCAACGAAGTTGTTTCCATTCTATAAAGTTTCAAAATGTTTCATTGATATACCAAAAGGCTCCTATTTCATTGTTGTGATATTGATAATTCTGAAACACATTGTTGATGTACCAATGAGTCTTTATTACATCGTTATTGTATAGAAGGTCTATTACTTGGTTCCTATTGATGTATCATTGTTCCAAAGGTACTATATTGGCATGAACACTAATGTAATAATCTCAAAAGATTTTGAACTAAGTTATTAGAAAGATCTCTTATGTGTGTTACTTGATATACGTGTGGGTGGTAGCCCAGGGGCTTAAGCCTAGCATGGGTCGATCGCGATACTTGATATGATTACAGTTGATATGTACTAGGGGCAGCCTAATGGTCACAGTACAGTACAGTATTGATTATTGTTAGGTGGTTGGAGGTTCGGGAGGAGGAGGTAATGACGAATGATAATTGTAAAGAATGAAATGAATGAATGTATACCGTTCCACAAATGTGTTTGAATTCAAGAACCCAATTCAGATTAATGATAATGTACATGATCCTAAAAGTGTTTATGAAGTGTGGTTCACTTCTATTATGATTTATTCACTTGTGTCTGATTTTCTTGATCCCCCATATCACATATGATTATTTACAGCTTTACATACTCAGTACATATTTCATACTGATGTCCCTCACGGGGGACCTACATTTCATGCTGCAGGCACAGGTGCTTCAGCTCATACACAACATAGATAGGAGCCAGGTCATACAGCTATTGTTGGTGAGCTCCAGTTTGCTTCGGAGCTTTCCGAGTCGGTTCCTTATGTTTTGTTATTGTACAGGAGTCATGTATGGGCGGGAGGTTTGTCCCGACCCTAGTTATGTCATGTATATCCTAGAGGCTTTGTAGACATAAGGAAGGGTAAAGTCATGGAAGTTTATATAGTGATGTTATATTTGTATATATGGTGGCCCCAACGGCCAAGTATTACATATATATATATTTGTGCGTGTTGTGCTGATACAGGTAATTAGACCCTTCTATATGCAACGAAGTGCTGTCCAAATTTTTGGTGACATGTAAGTGAAAGTACAGGTATTTGAACGGGTTCTCCCGGGCCTTCTCGGCTTCGGGTGCCAGTCCGGCCCGATGGAATTTTGGGGCGTGATACTTCTCCTCTCCAAATCTGATGTCAATTGGACCAGATGTGTCTTGTACACCACCTCATTTCACAATATGGTAGCAACTCAAGTATTGTAGGTACAAGACCCTACATCAACATAAATATAAAATCAAAACACAAAATATATGAACATGGACTATATAGTAAATAAATAAGACATCAAAATTAAAGTATACAAATTAGACTAACCTTTTGCATATCTGACATGACAGTCAGTCCATGTCCAGTACCTAAGTTCAAATCTTGAATCAAGTGGTTACTGAAGAAACTCCAGCTATGTTTTGTCTCTTGATCAATCACTGCCCAGGCTATTGGATACATTTGATTATTTCCATTTCTCCCAATTGCAACTAACAATTCACCCTTGCAAGAACCTTTCAAAAAACAACCATCTAACTCAATAATTTTTCTGCACCCTGCCAGCCAGCCTCTCTTTAATGCATCAAAGCACAAATAAAAATAAACAAATAGATTTTTTTCCAGGTTGAGACTCACTATCTATCCTCACCCAATAAGAACTGCCAGGATTAGTATATTCTATCATGTCTGCATAGTCACACAACCTTGAAAATTTCATCTTCCAATCACCCAAGAATTCTTTAATGACTCTATGCTTTGCCCTGCTACAGACAATTTTTTCCACATACAAACCCGATTTTTTTCTCACCAATTTCTGAATTTTCCACAATTTTATATAAGGTTGTAAAGTTATTTCATCCTTGAACTTACTTGCAATAAACTTAGATGTGCACAACTTATTTTTTGTAGCAGTAGTGCATACATGTACAAGATAGTAGTGCTTAACAATAAAGTCACCGGAATGCTTATCAATACTAGCAAACAACAACCATTTACATTTCTTGTCCTCACACCTAACTCTAACTCTATGTTTCTCATTAGGCTTAAGCTTCAATCTAACTTTGTATTCAACAACATACTCTTCCACAAACTTTCTAAATTGCTTAGCATTTTCAAATATCATACCAAGCTCAAATATAGCCACAACACAATTAGGATAAAATCTTACCTTTTTACTTTTCCTTCTTGCTGGTAAATCAACACCCCTGGCAGCTTCAGGTTCCAATCCATCAGCACTGTCAACATTATCAAGTTCTGAGCTATCTATATACTCCTCATCTCCCCCTAATCTTCCACTGTATCTAGCAACCTTATTTCTTCAATTATCTTCAAATCCCCTATCAACACCTGATCCAAGTTTTATTTCTTCATTTTGGGTGGTTTCTTTTGTTTTACACAGTTTCTCCTTTTATTTCTAAGAGTTATTAACTCTTTATCAACCTCAGAATCATCATCTTCTGGTATATTAAACTCTTGAGAATCAACACTACTACAAGATCTGTTTCAGCCCCTTCTAGATCTGAGAGTTCATCTACACCAAATTCTACATCTATGTTGTCAGTTTGTGTAGGTTCCTCATCTAACCCTCCAACATTAATATCATGAACTGTTGATATGTTCTCACCCACATTACTATTTTAACCAACCACATTACTACTTTGATCACCTACTGTACCACAAAGAAAATCAGAGGGGACTCCATCTTCTACCACTTCTAACTCATCCACAACATGGTTCACATACAAGTCTAAAAAATCCCCATCTTTTAGGTCTTCAACAAGACTTACCAAAGTCAAGTCATTTTCTACTTCAATAAAGACTTTCTTTTTAGGGTTTTTAAAGTAGAACCAACCAACAGTCATATACCCAAATTCTTTAGTATAATAAAGCAACTCGAATATAGAAAAGTGGTCCTTGTCCATACTTACATATTCCACCTCACTTTCTCCTATGTAGCATGGACCATATTCTTCATCAGAAACAAACTTGCCACCGTGATGAAAACGATTTGTAATAATAATATTATCCATCAGATTCCTAAAAGAAAGCCTCAAAAATACCTGACAAGTTATGAATAGTAAAAACCTTAAAAAAATCCTAACTTTTTTCAGATATTTTCAAACTACCATTACTAACGTAATATACTAACAAAGCACTAATAAACCATTTACAACTACAATACATGACAAAAATGTGACAATATTGACATTTGTAACATACCTGAGTGTGATTCAACCACAAAACAACAACAATTCTTGAGATCCAACTCCAAATTCTTCGCAACCAGTAAAGCAATGTTGAAATCAGTGTCAAACTTGAACTAATCACTCAAAAACACTATGTAACTTTTCATTATACAACAGACGAAGCATAAATTAGTAGAATTAGAAAGTGAAATCGTGATTTTAGGATTTCTGATAGAGAGATTTGGGGGTGAGTATGAAGGATTTGACGTTGTATTGGGGGAAATGAAGTGGAAATTATATTTTATGTATTAATTAAAAGAGAAGGTGAGGTGTAAAATATAATTGGTTATAATTGGTCAGAATTTACACGTAGGCGGCGACTACATACACGCGCTCAACACGTTAAAAATGAAGGCTTTAAAAAGGTTCCACGTCGAACAATTGGGCTCAATTGAAACCATTTGTGAAGGAGTAAAGGGTTCAATAGATACTTGGCTTAATAGAGGTGTCTATACGGAAAAAGGGAAATAGTTAAGGGGCTTGTATATGTATTTAGCCTTTTTTTAAAAAGAAGAAGTTGAATTCATTTTTGCTCATCTGAGTTATAGTGTTGGTATCGAAATAATTAGAAATTATGCCAAGCAAATCTGATATCGCATAAATTTGAAGACAAAGAGCTGGGGTGACAACAAGAAAACAAAAGTTTAACATGTAGCTAAATGACATAAAATGCCAGGAGACAAACATTATATTCCCCTCTATTCAGTTTTACTTTATCACCTTTTGCTATATGAAAATTAATTTATCTAAAATTTAAAGTTAAATTAAAATAAATTAATTTAATGTTTAAATATTTAAAAATTATATGAAAAATGTTATAACATTACAACCTTTCTCATATTAATATGATGAAAAAGATATATCTTAGAATGTTCATCAAATTCATACAATTTGTTTTGCGGAGAAATTTTGACTTTTTGAGAGTCGCCACTTAATTTTGAAAAGGAATTAAGAAACCTTTAGAGAGTTACTTCAAACGATTCAAAACAGAAAAATCATTTTAAGTTTTGAAGATTCCAAGTAAGTGGTTCATATTAACGTTTTAGGAAGGTGTTAGGCACTTAAAACGTCCGCTAACTTGCGGTTATCCGGACAGTTTGAAAACATCTTTTGATTAACTTCTGAAAAGATTAATTTGTTGAAATAGTGATTTGATTTTTATTTTTTAAAAAAGACTTGTGTAAAATAGATTTAGGCGACTTAGTAGAGATTTTAATTAAGTCTAAACAAAACAAATAAACAAATAAACACATAAAAGGGGAAGAGAGGAGAGAGTAAAGGATTTAGACCATTGGACACAAATCAACGAGACTTGTCCTAGTCTAGTTGGGCTTCCGACCCATTTCACCTATCCTAAACTATTTTTCGAGCCTTTGGCTCGAGTCTTGCTCCACCTATATTAAATACAACTTTGGCTTCGAGGCCGAAATGAATGAATAAATAAATGACTAAATGAATAAATAAAAAGAAGACAATAATAAAAACTGAGACTTTCCAAGTCTCTTAGTGACCTCATCAATGGGTTTTGACCCATTTTCCTTCTTCGTCTATTTTTTAGCACCCGTACGCCATGTAATGGACCTCAGGTTTAAACTTCGAACTTGACTCAAAGGGGTAGACCTCATTGGCCCATTACAAAATGCAAGAGGAGGGGAATCCATTTGGCCTCGAGACATTTTTTTGCATGCAAAGAAAAGATGAAGAAATTAATATACATTCAAGGCATAAAAGTGACATAGTTCAAAGCAAAAGAAAATATCAAGAACCAATTTTTGAATGACAATGATAAGCACACTTGCACAAGAATGAGAGTCAACAAATAAAATGCAAAGCAAAAACACCCACTTACATGTCTCATGATTTATGTTCATACAAGAATGAATAAAGGTAAAAGGGAGAAGGCCATATTCAATAAATTAATGCAAGAAACAAACAACGTAAACTTGTGAAAGTAAAGGGATGAGGCAACAAGGAAAATACTCATGACTTCTAAAATTGAACAAACATAGATACTAATCCATATAACCAAAGAAAATAAAGGTTAACTTTTCAAGCAAGAGAATCTTTAAATTTCAATTAAGGCGACATTAACGAAAATTCATACATCTAAATTACAACCAAAATTTTATGAAAAAAATGTGTAATGACCTATGGTTTATATTTCTAAGAATCGTTAATTCTCCTTTGATATTATGAATCAATGAGAGACACAAATCAAGTCTTTACACTCACAAAGAGTACATATAACAATCCAAAGGGCGCAAGAAAATTAGAATAAAGTTTAGCATTTCTAAAAATGAAATATTGTTTCACAATCATACTATGCATGACTCGAAAATATCTAAATAATTCTATTTAGACACAAAAATTCGAACTTTCTAATCATTTTGACAAATTTGAATACATGCGGAAAAAGAGGAATAAACATCGTGGATGAAAAATAAAGCTAGCACTTCATCTCTTATATGAAGATTTTGGAGATCCCTTAAAATAATTAACAAGTAAATGAAAAATTCTTGATTTAATCAATTACTATTTTTATTAAGGCGAAACAAACAATAGTAACTATTTTTTCAACATAAAAGAAACAACTTTACAGCTAAAACAAACATATCCGCCAACAATAAATTTAAACAAGACATGAGTTTGACTTTTGAGCAAAGATCAAAACTTTACACATGACAATCAAAGAATGAGGTCAAAAGACAAAACAATCAATATTAACTATTTTTTTCAACATAAAGAAAATAACTTTACATGCTAAAAACAAACATATCTACCAACAATGAGTTTAAACAAGACATGGGTATGACTTTTCAAGTAAAAGATCTAAACTTTATCCAAAATAATCAAAGAATAAGGTCAAAAGGCAAAACAATCAATATTAACCATTCTTTTCAACATTAAGAAAATAACTTTACATGCTAAAAACAAACATATCTACCAACAATGAGTTTAAACAAGACATGCGTATGACTTTTCAAGTAAAAGATCTAAACTTTATCCAAAATAATCAAAGAATAAGGTCAAAAGGCAAAGCAATCAATATTAACTATTTTTTTCAACATAAAGAAAATAACTTTACATGCTAAAAATAAACATATTCAACAATAATGAGTTTAAACAAGACATGATTATGTTTTTCAAGCAAAGATCTAAACTTTATCCAAAATAATCAAAGAATAAATTAAAAAAAAAAGGCACATACAATTATTGTTAGCTCATTTTTATATCATGAACATGAAAATAATTAGAATATCGATACCACAACGTCCTAGGGCCTTTAAGGCCATCTACAACATACAATCCCAGCAAATAAAATTATATCTACAAACTATGAAGAAGAAGAAAAGATGAAGAAGAAAACGATAATAATAAAAAAAATAAAAAAAAGGAAAGATGTGTTTACCTTTTTGGGGCAGCAAAACGAGACTACGAAATTCGTCGGAATCAACCACCACAAAAAAAACGTCGCCGGCAACTTGAAATTCTTGATTAGCCGACCAACTCTATGAAACAAAAAATGTTTACCAAATAAAAATAACTATTTTGCTCAAAAAGAATTTTTTCACCTTTCTAGCCTTTTTTTTTTCTTCCCTTTTTTTTTATTCTTTTTCTACCAAAGTAGTGATAGTATTTATAGGAGAGAAATGAAGTTTTTTTTTCTCTCTTCCACCAATATGGGAGAAAAGTATTTATAGGAAAGGATGAAGATTTATTTCTTGTCCTCCACCAATGTGGGAGAAAAAACAAATAAGGGTATTTTGGGAATTTTAAAATTGAAGATAAGGTGAGGTGGAATATAATGTGGGGGGGGGGGGGAATTGTACAATGTAGTACAACTTTTGAATTTCAAAATTAGGAAAGACAAAGTTGGGGGGAAATAGTACAATGCAGTATAATTTGAAATTATTTTTTTGTGAAATTAGGTAGAAGTTATGAGAGTTTTTGGGAATTTTGGGGAAGTTATGAGAGTCTTTGGAAATTTTGGGGTTATTTAAAATATAACCCCAATTGGGATTTAAAATTTAGCCATATTTATTTAATTTTGACCAAATTACAAATCAATTGACGAATTGCATAACAATTATGACCAATTTGATTTCAATTATGGTCAAATCTAATAGATTGGCTAAATTAAATTAAAATTCGATGCGAATTAATACTTCCTTTAATCCCGAGCTTCTTGATTTTATAAAATCAAATACATATTTATCCGAATAAATTATTTTTTGAGAGTAAATTATATTTAAATCAAAACTTTAATCATTTGAATCTATAAGCCTTGATTAAAATTCGATATTTTAAAAAATAAATATTTAAGTAACAAAATTATAAAATCTCGTATAATTGAATACGATAAATTATAATCACTACTTAAAATGACCAAATTACGTACAAATATATTTAATAAATTTTTATTCGGATGAAATAAATATTTTAATTTTATTAAAAATCAAAGAAACTCATGATTAAATTTAGTCGTGGAGGGCAAAAATTAGGTGTCAACACAATTTAATTCTCGAAAAACGAAATATGACAAAGTAAAAATGAACGGATGGATACTTTACCATTTATTCTCCTTCTTAGAAAAAAAACAAGGTCAAACACGTCGTTAACCCCCTAAACTTATCATTAATTTATATTTGACATCTTAACTAGCAATTATTTATTTTAAATACCTAAATTAATATACCATTGTGTCATTTTGACACTTTTTATTGACATGATAAAGTGCGTGTAATACAATCATTGACAATTCGTGAGATACTTATTTTGATCAATTTTTATTTTATTTTGTTCATCTTCTTCCCTATTTCAAGCCACCATTTCTGATTTCCAAAGCTTAAACTTCTTCTTCTTCACTCTTTCCCCCTCCACATACTCCATCTTCCATCACCACATCATCCACCAAACCACGATCAATAATTTTAGAAAACTTATAAACATATGAAAAAAAAAAAAAAAAGTTCATCATACACTTAACTTTAAAGAACTTATGAAAATATGAAAAAACCCAATCTGAAAAATTAAAAGATAACGGATATAAGAACATTCTATCATCTTCATCGACATCTTTTCGGAAAAACACTCTTCCAAATTCTTCTTATCTCTAAATCCTTCTTTTAAATCCGTCATGATTGTTAGATAAAGTCCTTGCAACAATAAAAGAGGATTTAAGAAGAAAAATTAAATTAATCAAAAGAAGGATAACAAAATTTGTCATACATCCTTCAAAATTATCACAACACAATTAAATTCACTACCACCTTTATATTCACTATCACTCGATTTTAGTATTCATTACCAAAATTCATGGTGCCGCCGTCGATTTTACCATCCTTACCTTGACCCAATATCAACTTTTGAAAAGTAAGAATATATAATGTAAAAGTAAGAAACAATTACTTGTGTTTCTATAAAATATTTTTTGGGATTTCATACCGAATACGCCGGTAACATATACAAATGCATTCAAGCTTTGTACTTGTCGTTGGTTTCACGTCTCAGAACACCAAAAAAAAATGAAATTTATCACTATAAAAAATGAATTCGATAACATTTATTTTGATCTAGTCTTTTAGTATTAATTTTGTTGTAAATTACATGAATTTAACAACTTAATATATTTACATGGCATACTTGTGACAAATTAATCGAAAAGAAATTATTTTATTAATAAATTTAATATTTATAATAATTAAAAATATTTTAATAAACTTACCAGTTTCAATAAAATATCATACCATCAAATCAAACAATAAAATTATTAATATTAAATAATTGTGAATGATACAATTTATTCAAATATTATATTATACTATTTTATACAGTACACTATCATACCATATTTTTTATGGTATATTACTTGTATTATAGTGGTTACAAAGGAGAAAACGTGGAGAAGTGCAATGCAAAAAGGTACAAATTCGTTGGACCCCTACCCCTTTAACCCATTTGGGGGGATATTGGAATCAAATTCCATAATATGGGCCACAGAGTCGGCGGTGCATATCAACCTCGGCGCTGACACTTGCCTTTCACACTTCATTTAAATGCCTTAATGCGCCGTCCCTTTGCCTGTCTAGTCGTTCATTGGTGCCATTCATTAGTCCTACAAGCATGGTATAGTCAGGACACACAATTTGTTTCTCAATAGAAAATAAATTTATATTATGTAAGTATTATTTATTCCTACCCCATTTTTGAATATTGTTTTTATATTTTAAATCTTAAGAATTGTCATCCCAACTCCAATACCAGAAGTGATGAATAAGTCGAGTTATGGGCTTATGGCTATCTCTTGAATTCTAAAAGTCTTGTCTTCTTTCAAATAAGAAACATGATGCTACAAGATATACCAAAGTTTTTCACTATGGTTAAAAATTTACTCACGATAAAACATGCTTTTTTTAAAAAAAAAAAAAAAATAATCGTGATAGTCCGAACAACTTAGACGTTCTTTATTAATTTTATAAGATGCTTGATACTTTCTCCATTCATCAGCACACGTACCTGTTCACTACCTGCTTCATTAACTAGCTAGCCATGGTGCTTAAGACATAGTACTCTCTGTTCAAACATTTAACACTTATCCAAAACATAATGTCATATTTATACTCGGGAGTTTTAAATGTTCACTTTAGACATTTATGTGACAGGCGTCGTATGAAAGGGGGAGGGCCGCCCTTCAAAACTGGAAACTAGAGGCTTTTCAAAATTTCGAGGTCCCTAACCAGGCCCCTTTCTCCCTAACAAACCTACAGGCTACAGATAATTTAGATTAGAGTAATACAGCCTTAGAGAAATTAACCATTTCTTGCTGACGTTAAACAGATAAGAAAAAAAATTGGAGGACAGCTAGCCAAAGGAAAAAAAAAGAAAAGAAACATGGACAATAACATTCATGACTCATGTAAACGACGATAAGAAGTAGTACACTTAACTTCAACTACATTTACTCGTAGCCGACTATATGATATGAATCTTCAATGATCACAAGTTACGCACATTATACGAATCCTTACTGATGATCACACTACTACATTTAATCGCATTGTAGAACCATTCATGAAAACAACAAAGAAAATATATTGTTCATTTCATCAAAGTTGGGACCTATTTCTGTCAAAAAGAAAAAGGAAGACCCCAAAGTACATTTACTGATTTACTGCAACAACAAAAAACAAAAACCTACCAGAAAACCAAAATACACTTGCCCAACTGCCACCAAGCAAAAATAGCTTTGCCTAACAAGCTTTTTCCATTCCTTTGTGAACAATAATTTCGCATAATACAACTAGCACTTTCTGTAAAACTCCAATCCATGCACCCCAAAAACTTGCAAAAAGACATAGACCATTAATAAAGAGGAAAAAAACAAAAAAGCAAAAGAGAACAAACACCTCCTTTTCTCGGTTTCTTTCATGAAAAAGCTATATATTAAAGTATATTATATAATAATAATAATATATTACTATTAATATTATTTCTACTTCATTTAAGACTTGTCCCTGGTGCTGAAATAGCAAGATCAGGCCAACCAAAACAATCATCATCACCACCACCTCCGCCGCCATCAACCTCCCCGCCACCCAGCTGCCACTTGTCATTTTCACCACCATCGCCGCCATTACCTCCGCCGCCGCCTACTACTACTTGCTCCATGGGCCAATCAAGATTCCCAAGCCCAAACCCACTTAGCCCAAGCCCAAATCCACCTAATGGCCCAAACCCACCTCCCACTGGACCAGCTGTCAGCAACGAAGTAAACGACGCCGTACCATTTCCGCCACCTTCCTGAACTGATTCATTCAAGTTCACTTCACAACCCATTAACGAAACCGAACCCGACCCGGAACCCAAACCCGGGTTCGTGTGTTCTTGAACGGCGATTCCGGTGGTGGTGCGTGGGCGTTTATGGGAGGAGTTCTTACGTGTACCGCCACCAACGGGGACATTCCTTAAGGTGCCGCCACGTGTCCAATAACGACGGCAAGACTTGCAAAAATGACGAGGTTGAGATAGGTTATAGTTGTTGTAATAACAAAACTTCGTGTTAGTAGAATCACAACGTGGACATGGCAAGTTCTCCGGTTCCGATGGTCGTGTTCCGTTCACCGGCGCCGGTAGTCTCGCCGGACGTCTGTCGCCGATTTCTGAAGACATTTTTGTTTTTTGGGGTTGTTCTTTTTATTTTTTTTGTGGGTTTTAAGGAAGACAGTATGTTGAAATAGGACAAAGATTTGTTTTTTGGAGAGAAAGGAGCTAAAAGAGTAAAGAGAGAAAAAGAGTAGACTTTGTTTTGGAGTGAAATAGTGGGATTCTTTTATATATATGGATGGTGAAGATTTTGAAAATTACAGAATGGGGTCTCTTTTTCTATTTTGTCTTTTTTTGTTATATGATGAATATTTTACTAACATGTCATAATTAACAAGCACTTGGAAATTTTGTGTGTAAAACAAAAACAAAATGGAACTCATCGAGTGGACAATTTACTTACCGTAACGTAAACATTTTGTTATACCAAATGAGATTCAAAAGGTTAAAAATAATACTCTATGATATCTGCTGTAACATGTAAAAAAGATCGATAATAATATATTAATGTAATTTCATAAGTAAAATCAACAAGGTGGTGTATATATAATTATATTCTTATCCCTATTTTATGGTGTGGAGATAGAAAAAGGGACTAGATAAAAGAACAGTAGCAGTAATAATAATACGAAAATAATGGAAACAAAACATGCTTATAAATAATACTAAAATCTAAGAGTAAAATATAAAGAGAGTAATGATACTAAAACTGCTTAGAGAAACTAAACAATGCTCGACCATTCACTAATTTTTTTATAGTGATCTTTAACATTTATCATTCTATTTAGAGTCATATTAATAAATTGAAAAAGATGGAGGTGTAAAAAGTAGAGATATATGGAGTAAATATATACAAGTTTTAGCTAAATTAATATTCACAAATTCAAACACGTTTTAGTTCACCATCTTAAGTACTAAAAGTCTAAAGAAAACATGAGTCTTTGTAAAAATTAGATTGATGGTAAATATTACATGCACGTACTTATTATTTCCAACATTTATACCTTTTGAGTACACACATATACTCCAACAATTTAATGTGAAAGTCGGCCAGTGAGCTTTATTTTATTAGTGGATTTATTTGGATCAAATTTAAATTAATTAAGTAAATAAATTTGAAGTACTAGACGATTAAAATAACAATTTAACATTTAAGTCAAATATTTTCTCATACTTATGCTTCGTTTCCTTTTAACACTACTTGGTTAGTTTTGCTGGTCATTATGGGGTCAAACAAACAATGAAAAATTATGGCATGAGCCACGAGCTACTGTTATTTAGTCATCTATCAATTGTAAAGATGTTTCGAAATCATCATAACCAAGATTATCATTAAAACTTTTAGAACATGCTGAAATTAGTTGACTGATTTCCAAAATCACCGGTGCCATGCTACTTATTTCACTTCTACTCGTACTCTAATATTCTTTATCAGAGATCTCAGAAAAAAATTACTTCTGGAAAACGCTTTCACTTTTTACATAGCGTAAATGCAAATTAAGCTCATCTTGAGCCGAGTGTCTATTGTAAACAACTTTTCTACTTTATCTGAGGTAGTGATATAAGCTGTGTACACTTTACTTTCTCCAAATCTTACTTTATGAAAATACACTGAATACATTATTGTTGTCATATACCATACATCAAATACTGACCAACAAAGAAAAAATTTACCAGTCACAATCGATCTAGGAGGAGTAGAGCTAGGGGTGTAAGCAGTGGCGGAGTCACCTTAGATTCAGGGGGTTCATTCTTCGACGAAAAATTATTCTATTTTTATATGATAAAAAATATTTATATATATATCTAGATATTGAACCTTTTTCGACTAGTTCATATGTTTACTTCTGAACCACCTCAATGAAAATCCTGATTCCGCCACTAGGTGTAAGTTATATTCACCCAAACTTCCTTCATCGAAAATTTATATATATATATATATATATATTCTTTAAGTTCCTTAGCATGTTTATCGTAGGATATGTTTTTTTTTTTAAAGTGAAAGTTTTGATTCTGTTACCATTATTATACAGTATTTAAACTTTTTTAATTAGTGTCTATGAGTATAGAGACGGAGTCAGAATTTCAAGTAAGAGAATTTAACATTAAAAAAAAATTGAAGGGGTTTTAATACCTATTATAACCATATAAAAATTAATTTTAATTATGCACAAACAGTATATTTTTCTGTCGAAGGAGATTCGAACGAAACCCAAGCTTTTCATGATAGTTGTATAGTAAAGTAGTGGTGCGTATATTTTCTATAGAGTGCACCATTGGTTAGTGCTCTCATGACGTGTGAATTATTGTTTTGATGTTAGCGGCGCATTTTTTATGCATAAATATATACCACTATTTAATTTCACATGCCAACTTTTCGAAAACTTCACTTGACAAAACTCCTAGGTTCTCCTTATCTTGTTTGGACAAAATTATATATGAAGTAAATAAACGTGTGGTTTTCTCAAATGGCATCTACAAAGAATTTAATTACATATGCAAATAGTATAAAAAAAGAGTATTATTCCAAAAATTTATTAGTTAAAGCAAGTCTTTGTTCTACCTTTCATATTATTGTATCAAACTTAAATATGAAGAGTTATATACTTATTTATTGTTGTCAGTAAATTTTATCGTAGGGTTCATATCTTTTTATCAACAAAATAATAAGCTGATGAATTTTAAAGACGTGTGATTTTGTCATATGGCATCCACAAAGAATTAAGTTATATTGTTGTAAGTAAATTTTATCGTAAGAGGTTCATCATATCTTCTTACCAACAAAAGAATGAGCTGATGAATTTTAAAGACATGTGATTTTGTCATATAGCATCAAGGGCGGAGGTACAGTACTTCAAGGGTTCGGGCGAGTCCAGTAGATTTTACGTAGACTCTATATTTATACTATTAAATTTTAAATATATATATATAGTGCGAATCCATTGACGAACAATGTCGTCTAGCCTAGTGGTAGATGAACCACTATTAAGTTCTCTCTCTTCTGCTGCAGTTGTGGGTTAGAACCCTAGTAGCTACATATGTTTTTTTATGCTTCTTTAATTTCAGAACCCACATACTTCAAATCCCGATTCCGTCTCTCTATGGCATCCACAAAGAATTTATAACATATACAAATAGTATTGAAAAATGTATATTATTCCACAATTTAATTAGTTATAGCGATTCACTCTATTTTGTTTTACGTTATCAGACTTTAAAGTTTAAAGTTACGTTGTTCTAGTAGAGAGTAGAGATTAGTACATATAACTAAAAGAGTCCGGTAGTAACATAGTTATGTGATTAAGCTATCTAGATAAATAAGCGTTTGAAAATACATTTAAAAGCTTATCAAATTTTTTATTAAATTGTAATTTGAATATTTAAATAAAATTTAAACAATATGATGTACTCCACCTACTACACTATACGTTATGTTCATGATACGTGCAACAAAAAGGTAGATAGCCTTACCGCTCGTTCATTTAAAAAAGGCTACGTAAATGATTTTATGTTATTATAGCGTCTATTTTTTGCAGCCACAAAAGCTAGTACTACTAAATTCTAACATGTATCAAAGTTCTTTATCTCATTTTCTTTCATTCATATGCCTAACTTTTCTCCGGCAAAACTTTATTTTATTGTCTTTTTATGACTAAAATTGGATTAATAATTTTGGGAGGACATATAAAATTATTTTATTCTGTGTTTGATTAGAACTTAGAAGTATTCGTTAATCTAAATTTGTTTATTTTATTATTTACACTATATTAATGAGATGAATCATTTCATTTATATAATTAGATAACTTTATTTATCCCATTTCTCATATCAAATGATTTTTAGACTTTAAGTCAAATAGTCTTAAATTGAATGTAGTTACTTATTAGTACTATAATTTAACAGTTAAGTTTATAACTAGATTTTCATAAGTATTTAATGAATTTCATGATTAAAAATTACTGAATTTGTTTGAAAATATACACATCACACTAAAACAGTTTAACCATGAATACCTTTTTACATGTTAAGGCGCCCTTTGATAGAAAAGGATAATTAATTTTGTAAATAATTTTAATATGAGTTTATTTTATATTTGAAATAATTAATTATAAAATTAGTTATTTAAAATTATAGTAATATTTTATTTTTTAAAAAATAAAATAATTAATTTTGAGATAGTTAGTAGGCGTTTGGTCATAATTTTTTTTTATTTTTTTCGAAAAATTATTTCACTTTAATAAAAAAAAAGTAGTAAAAATTAGTGATGTTTGGTCATAAAAATAATTTCACTTTAGTAAAAATTATTTTTCACTTTTCTCACTCGTATTTCTCTCATAAAATTTCACAAACAACTTTAATTTATATTCATTGCTATATATAATTTCAATTTCAACTTTAACTCCAACTCTAAAAAATTACTCTATTCGTTTCATTTTATGTGTCGTTATTTTTATTTTGGTCCGTCTCAAAAAGAATATCACTTTTTCTTATTTGATAACTATTTAGAGGCCTCATTCTTATTTTATCCTTACTGGATCTCACTTAATAAGAAAAATAATTTAAAAATAAACACTAAAATAACTTTAAAAGGAACAATTATGTAAATTTCATAAAATCATTATTTATTTTTAAAATTTTATAATCGATCAAATAACGACATATAAAATAAAATAAAATGGAGGAAGCCAAACGAGCTTAATTTTGAGATAGTTAATCTGAAGGGCATGGGGAGAAGAGGGGAATAATGAAAGGGAGGAGTTTATGTTTAGGGATTAGAGAAGTCCCGACCTTAACCGAAAAAAGAAAGAAAAGTCCCGACAGTATTATTAAGGTTGTCGCCTTAGCGTGGGAAGCAATTAGTGGGTCCCATTCATCCTTTCTATTCAATTCGGTGCTCCAGCCTCCAAGCCTTACTCTCTATTTGTTCAATCAATTTCATTTCCATCTTAACAAATCAATGAAACGTATGCCGAGTTTGATAATTTATTTGGGTTAGTTGGTATTCAGAGCTGTCAAAACGGATCGGTCTAGCTCATATGAATTTTGAATTTAACGGGTCAGATCGGATTGGCTTATTAAAATAATGGATCAAAAAATACTAAGCTCACATTATTACTCTGTGGGTTACGGACCTCACGGGTCAGCCACTTTTTAAAAAATAATATTTTATAATTTAATTTTAGAATGTTAATAATCATAAGTATTGCCAGACAATATTACACATTATTAACACTTGTTAATCAAGTCTCCAACACCTCAAAAGATATTCTTAATAGTGAAATTAAATAACTTTTGACAAGATATCTTTCGAACCAAATAAAAATACTAATAAACAATCTAAATAGTTGCATGTATTTGACTTACGAGCTGACTCATAGGTTAGCCCAACCCACATTGCTCAAGCCCTATGGGTCACAGACTTATCCGGACCAAGCTAAAAAGCTTTGTTCTTAAATGGGCCATAAAAAGTAAAGTCCAACTCCATCAAATTATAAGTCGTGTCAAGACGACCCAACGGGCCTGACCCATATTGACGGCTCTATTGGTATTTCATTAGTTTTAAAATTGTTGATCATTTTTTAAATATTTATTTTAATTTAATTATTTTTTTATGATTTTTTTTAAAATATTATTATTATTATTGAATGACTAAATAAAATATTTTAATATTAAAAGTCTAAATAAAATGCATATACTCGAGTTTTATTTTAAAAGCATAATTAAGTAATAATAATAATTTGATAAAATAAAATTCTAATAAATACTTTTCCCTTTTCAAGATAGTTGACCCTCTTCTAAAAAATAATTTATTCCATCAAATCAAGAGAATATTGTTGAGCTCTTCTAATATTATTCTTATTATTAAATGACAAAATAAAATGTATATACTTAAATTTATATTTTTAAACTAAAAATAAATTCCTAATAATTTTTTTTTAAGAGAAGTGTCAAGTTAACAATGGCCAGCTATTTTGTAATGAATGAAGTATTTTTTTAAGAGAGATATCAAGTTAACAAAAGTTAATTATTTTAAAATAAAAAAAATAATAACATGAAAAATAGGTGGAAGGAAGATATTCTTGATTCACATTTATAACATGTTAAAAGGTGATTTTGATTTAATAGATAAAATCACATGAGTGAGGACAAGATTAATTTAATATGAACGGAGGTTATTCTTAAATCATTTTGTAACATTTAGATTATTTTTTGTAAATAATTTTTTTAGGAATCTAATAATATTTATAAAGAAAAATAGAGCTCAAAAACTAAAATCTTAGTTTATTTAAGTTTAAAGGGGCAATATTTAACTTAATGAGTGTAAAATGAGCTAAAATAAAACTTACTACTTTAAAACAAAAAAGTAATTTACTCCCAAACTCACTTCCAAACGGGCCATCAAACTCCCAGTTAGAACTTAAAAGCCATGCACCATTGACCATTGTGTGAAAAGCTTAACTCATGGTTAGTCAGTCCTACGTTTAATGAATGTAAAAACAGATGAACACAATACAATAGTGCTAATTATTCTGTTTTAGTTTTGTTAAAATTGTAACCAGAATTTCAGAATTACACATAGTTGCAAAACAAAAAAGTCTCAGCTTTAATCCCAGAAAAAAGTACAACAAAATCAATCACTGATCTGATGTGATTGTGATCTCCCTCTGCTCCAACCCCATTCTGATTTCTGATTTCTGATTTCTGATTTCTTACTACTACTACTATTACCATGCATTGTCCATTTCACCCTGTTTTGTGGCCTTATTTGTGTAAAAGTATGATGTAATATCCATTTTATTTAATGAAATCTTAAATATATACTTCCTTCCTCCGTTTTATTTTATATGACACCTTTTAAATTGACATGTTATTTTGGAAAAAAAAAAAAAAAACTTTTAAAAATTGTAGTCCAAAACAAACCTTAGATGTTTGTGCAACGATAAATCTTTTCATTAAGAAAAAAAAAAGAATTTTAAAACTAAATTATTTTTAGTTATTATAATGTGATATTAATTTTTGAGATGGGTTAAAAAGAAAGGTGTGCCACATAAAAATATACAAAAAAAATCAGAACTTTAATTTAATTTCTCTAAGTTACTCCGAGTAGATATTTGTTCATATAATTTGAAACACAATTTGAAGTTTTGATTTGAAGTCAACGTTTGATTTGAAAAAAACAATATTTCAAATTACTTTGATTTGCGAGTGGTCGCATATATGAGACATGGTGAATATAATCAGTCCTAAGAAAAATTTAATCAAGTCTCAATCAATTAGAAACGAAGCCAATATTTTTAATTTATGGGTTCAAGATCATAATATCTTTGTTTTCAATACTGTTGAATTATGTTTTAGATTGAATTTGGGTAATAATTGATCCATATGGACACCAGATGAGAAATTAAAAAATAAAATAAAAAATTGATCCATATGAGTTGGGACTTACTCAAATATGTCCTCTAAAATTAGGGTCATTTGCACTTTTTGCTTTTTATTTGTGCTGGCAATTAATTTTTAGCCCTCAAGAGAATATTTTTTTGGTGGAACATGAGTGTATACTTTTAAGCCATAATAGTCCACAAGTTATATTTTTGTCCTTAAAGAATTTGTGTTCTGCTAGGCATAATTTTAATTGCTACGGACAAAAATTAAAGACCAATCTATTCGTAGGATAAATCGTGCAATTAAATGTTAAATTTTTTATCATAATAATATCGAATTCACTTGGACTAAGCTCGAACTAGATCAGTTAAAGCAAGATGTATGCATTTATAATTTATTAGTAACAAAAGCTCTCAAAACTCCCGTATAGTTTAGAGAAGTACGCCTTTCAATTCATCCTTAATTCATAGGTCTCGCAATTCAAGTCCTGAATTTGAAGTTATCTTTGTCAGGAAATACTTCACCCTGGCTAATATGGGACAGGCAAATATATCATAGAGCTTACCCTTTCTCTATATTAGAGTCGCGAGGTTGTTGTGGTTAGTCCTAAGGGGAGATCTTTTCGACTCGAATTTAAATTTAGTTGAGCCTCAATATGGTAACTTGGATTTTGTTAAACTCCAACACAATTGCCGGAAAATCAAAAGTAAAACTAACATACAAGCATCAACTTTGTAAAAAATTTAGCGTGAACTCAAATTTAATCAAATCCTAATACAGTAAAACAAAAAATATAAAAAAAATTAAGCCCACCCATGGCGGATGAGCACTTTGGGTGTGATGCCACGAACTCTTCAATTCTTGATTTTCAATTGGAAATGCTAACGCACCCATGGTGGGTGTGCAAATATCCAAATTTGTGGCCAACATACCCATATTGGGTGTTACTTCATGATACCACATTGTGGTGACTAATGGTGCATTACAACAACAACAACAAACCCAGTGTATTCCCACAAAGTGAGGTCTGGGAGGGTAAGATGTACGCAATCCATACCGCTACTTTCGAAGGGTAAAATATTGAATAATTGATCGATGTGGTTTCTCGTTTAGTTCCCTCTTTCACATCATAAATCATAATAATAAAAGGTTTTTTTCGTCGGATGAAGTCCATCGCATTTCACCAATTCCTTCCTCCGCATCGTACTTCTTTTGGTTTCTTGTCTCGTACTTTGTTATGGGGACTTCGCACCAGAAAGTCATACATTACGGTAAAACACTCGCTTCATTTTCAGAAAAAACTTGAAAACTCTAGTTTAATTAAGGATGGAAGAGTACGCACCAATAGTTTATAATTTATACGTAACAAAAGCTCTCAAAACATATACTAGCTAGCTCTCCTATTATAGAGTAGAAAATTCAAGGACAGGTCGGTGCACTAAAACTCTTGTTATGTGCATGGTCCAGAGAAAGGCCGATCCAGGATCAGAAGGTTTATTGTATGTAACCTACCTTGCACTTCTGCAAGAGGCTTGAACCCTTGACCTATTGATCACATGACAACAACTTTACCTTTTGCGCCACGGCTCCCTTCAAATCTTATAGACATCAATTTCTTGCCTTGATATGAGCTAACATTGGCTGAAGTTTCTGAGTAGTAAGACCGAGTGTTGCAATGTTTTCTTCTTCTCCCTCTTTTAGGCTCCATTCAAACTCTTGAATCAATCTAGCAATAGCTGTGCAACTAATTGTCATTGCTTGGAGAGCACCGGCGCATACCCTTTTTCCAGCCCCAAACGCCATCGTCTTATGCAATTCCATTGGATCATACTTCCCTTCAAGAAACCGTTCAGGCTTCCACTCGTCAGGACTCTCCCACACTTTCTTGTCCCTATTGCAACCATATATATTTATTGCGATCTGCGTACGAAACATGTATAGACAACAAACTCAGTTACCTGATAAGAAACAACAACAGCAAACTCATTTCATAAATGTGTGCCTAGGTGGGCACATCCCAATGATATCGTATTATGAGGATTATCATGAATTGGAAAGTTTTACGCTGGTTGCTACCCAGTCACAGCCCTTCACGGGCTTGGGACTGGCAATGTAAGCAAAGCTCACACAGGCGGAGTTTAAATCACTTGATAAGAAAAGAAAGTTTTAATTTACAAGCACTAGGGGAAGGGGTTAATTACCTCAGTTCCTTTAGGAATATGGTAACCTCCTAGCTGCGTGTCTTCGTGGACATATCTTAGAGGAACTATGGGTGCCGGACTATATTTTCTCAATGTTTCATGAAAAACAGCAGAGAGGTATGGAAGTTGGCAAAGTTTCTCTTCTGTGATCTTGTTACATCCACAAACATTTTGAATTTCCAAAAAGAGTTGTTCCTACGTGATTAACAGTCGTGAGATACAACCAAACTCTGGAGAAATAGACGAGGCAGAAATAAGAAACGGGCATGATTATGATACTACCTGTCGTTTGGGATCTTTGGCCAATTCATACATAGCCCATTCTGTGCTCACCATAGTGGTGTCTGACGACTCAATAATTGCCTCCCAAAGCAACATTAGAATTTGGTTCTCTGTCAATGTATTTGCTTCAGATAACAAGTAGCCGATATAGCTGTTCAGTTCCTGTATTATAGATTCCGCCACGATAGAAAATTAGCCAAGGACCAAACATGATTATGGAGAGGAATAAGTATGTGCTTAAAAGGAAGGGCAAGATCACCTCTCCTGAAGTGATGTGCTTTTTTTGCTCCGTTATTAGGGCTTTCATCACAGCTTCCCTACGCAGATGTTTACGCTGAATTCTGTGCTCAAAGCTTTTATTCGGAACCCACTTTAGATAGGGGAAGAAATCTCTCCAGTCCACATCAATTGCACCTTCCATTATATCAAGTACTAAGATCTTGAGTAATTCCTCTCTTGGCAAAGTGGCATCGAGTTCCTCCACATAAATAGCCTCGATATCCTTTCCCAAAGCCTGCAAATAAAGTTAAACTTTTTAAATGACCGTGCTGTCTAAAAGAATTTCCAAAATAACAACATACTGATGAAGCTGAATTTTGAAAAACTCACTTGTTTCAACGCCAAAGCAAAAAGTTCCGACTGAAATGGCTTCCTGAGATTAACTGCTTCCTTAGGATCATTCCTAACCAAATCATGTAGTTGCTTTGACACATTTTCTACCAAGGCGCCCCTGTGGATACGATGGCGCTTCTGCATATTAAGCAGCACTTCCCGTTAGATATGGAGTCTATAAACAAATGAATAGAACCAAACAATAATGCAAAACGTGGACAATTTCTAAATGATAAACCTGAGCAGTTGGTCCTAGAACACTGGTCAGTACGTGGCGCTTCACAGTCTTGTGAAACTCATCATAATCACTTATTGCAACTATACTCTTGTCACAAGTAAGGATTTTCAAAGCATTTGTTAGCTTCCTCGTTGAGATGGACGAATATCTAGTCACCATAGCCTAAAAAGATGAACAAGCACAATATAAAGATTTCAAAAAGAATTTCTATAGATCAAGTATCGCGAGTACAGATATGATACAACAACAACAACAAACCCACTGTATTCCCACAAAGTGGGGTCTGGGGAGGGTAAAATGTACGTAGTCCATACCGCTACTTCTGAAGAAGTAGAGAGGCTGTTTCCGATAGACCCCCGGCTCAAGACAAAACAATGACTTAAAAAACAAGCATCAAGGATGCCTCTATGTATTGGTTTATACCTCAACCTACTGGTGATATCACCACCGTACTGTCGATATTACCTGTGAATCATTCTATTTTCTACATGATATAGGACAACAATACCTTGAACATTGCACTACTCTGAGTCTTATCTCAAGCTCTCATCTTTCAAGGAAACTGGTGCTAAATACGTTAAGCTCTGTGCAGCAGTGTCCAATTACTTGTCCAACCTCAACATTAGTTTAAAGGATCGTCATGTTCTTTGTATTTTCTCTGAAATTTATAAAGCCTCAACCAGCTGTATAGTGAAAATGGAACTTTGCTAATACCTAGGTAATTATGACACGACTGAGGTGGTAGATTACACTCTTTTATCATATCTAGCAGTGTCTTAGAACCACAAAAAAGGAAGCTTTTCCAATAGGACAGTAGAGGCCTTTCCAGAAACCAACCAACATAAAATACAGTAGTATATAGAAACAAAATATGGAAATAGCAGTTGTCTAAATAACAAACTGCTTCACCTTCGTAGTATGGCATAATCTTCACTAAGAGGACTAGGGAATACAATCCGTTTAGCGATTATCTAGAGGCAGGGTCACTCACTATATTACTACTATAAGTTCAATCATATAGGGAAGCGGAGATGGAGCTATATAGTAACTGAAAACTATGCAGCTGAAGCTCTCAGGAAATTTTGGGGCTCATATACAGCATTAGTCAGATATACGTTTCACCATCAGACTGAACTAAAAATATTTCGACTCTCACTACATATTAGTAAAGAAACATACTCAATTCCTACTAAATCATGTGGTCCTGAAGGACAACATCTTTCTGTCTACGTTTCTCCGTCAACGACTCTCCTCTTTCTGCTTACCATTTTAACTACATTCTTATTTAGCGTGTCCTATCTCATATATTATCTTTCTAGATAGAAAAACTTGAAACACCAGATTGAATCATTTGATGACTTAATGGCAGAGATTAAATCGGACATAAAACCTTTTGACAACAGCAACAACATCCCCAGTGTAATCCCATAAGTGGGTGGGGTATGGGGAGGGTAGAGTGTACGGGCCTTACCCCTACCTCGTAAAGGTAGAGAAACTGTTTCCAAAAGACCATCGCCTCAGCGCAACAATCAAAGTAGTTATGAAAAAAGGTAATACGGTAGTGGAGAAAACAAGTCAACTAATACGAAAAGTATACAAGGCATTCAGAAAAAAGAACAGCAACAGATTAAATATTGCGGTAACTGAAACACGAAAGATAACAGACAATAACAGATATCAGAAGCAAGAAACTACATGTATAAGGCTAATAATAATACATGTATAGGACCTTTTGACATCATACAAAATTAACAAAGAAGAAGCTACATAGCAACCAAGAAATGAATAATGACCGAACAAAGTTTACTACCGCGACAAACTTAGAGCTCCAAACACTCGAATCCTAACTTAGTAACATACAAAAGAGGTTTGAGAGTGATTATTTTGATTACCTCCTTTGCAAGTTCATTAGAACTGAGTACAACAATTGTGTTTGCGCCGGTTTTGATGGAATAGATAGGTCCATAAGTTTCAGCCCATTTTGTAAATGTCTTGTGGGGTTTTTTCTCAGTCATTTGCAGTAAATTCCCAATCACTGGTAACCCTGGAACCTCTGCACCAAAATCCACACATAATTCTCATCAGCATTTACCTATCTTCATGCAATAAAGGCAGGTGGAGCAACACATAACATAGATATAATATGCCGAAAATTACTAAAATTTCATCATTTTTTACATAATTTTTGCAAGATTCAACTGGAAAATCTAGAAGGCTGAACAACGCCAAGGTGACTTTCGAATCTGCAAATCACTGAGCCAACCTCTAGTCGTGTGTACAGGGATCAAAAATCTATGTATGTACCTAAAAAAATTAAAAAAAATACATATACAATGTATATTTTTTGACGAGGACCACCTAGATCACTCCCTGGCTGAACCATCAAATTTAAATTACGAATCCGAAGCCAATAATTTTAGTTCAAACCATGTATTTGTATCACGAAGTTCACTAAATACATACAAAATTAAATTTAAAACCGAGTTAGTAACACCTGATGTCGCTATCCTAAAATTTAGAACACATAACGTTCAAATCCTGACTCTGCCGCTGATTATTTAGGGGGTCATTACTCATTAAATTCAATTCAAATAGAATAAGTGAATTGAAACTCATACAAGATTCAAAAGCAATAAATTTACCTGGTACAGGTGGGAGAAAATTAGAAGATTTTCTTTTTTGATCATTAACATATTCCTTAAACAACCATAGTGAAATCCCACCAAGAGCAACAACTGGACCTCCCACAGTAAGAACAGTTCCTAATGGTACTGCTTGAAGATTCAAAATTGCATCCATTTACTCCACTTCTGTTTTCAAGAATAACAAGAGAAAAAAAAAAAGAAAAGTTATGCACTGAAGTTGGTGACTTTGCATATTAGTAATAAGAGAAAAAAAAAATGAAAATTTATGGACTAAAGTTGGTGACTATGCATATATTAATATAACACCAAACTATGTTTCTCAGATTCTTCAAAAATATCGATATGTGTGTGTCAGAAGCTTCAAAAATACCGTATACATTTTCTTTCTTCAGAATCCGACACAAATGCGACAACATTTTATAAGAGTCCAAACAACATAGACAACAAATGTATAAACAAAGAATATTGTACCTTTTGGAAAATGATACCAACAGAGAAACTGGGAAACTGATGAAGAAAAAGACAGTAAGATATAGAAGGGTGTTTGTCGTTTTCTTAACTTTGAGTTATGGATGGAATATACCAAACTTATTAATTATCAAAAGTTGCAACCTTTGGAGGTTTCTTTTTAGAGGCAAAGTAGTCAAATTAATAAAGGTAAAAACATAGACATCTTGGATGATCTAATTATTGATGGTGAGTATTTGGACTGGCTAGACACTTTCTGTCACATTAGCTTGGCAACATGCATATGTGTAGTATTTGACTGCCGTTTTGAATCAGATTTTAAAAATTTATGTTCAATATTTGTCTCACCATGAAATTTAATTGAATTTTAGATTATTTTCTAAATATCTTTAAATATTAATTTTATCATAAATTTTGAATTAAATTTTAAAACTTATCTTTAATATTATATGTTGACCATACATCTTAAATCAGATTACAAGAATGTGTTTAAGTATCTGTTTAACTACAAATTTTGATCATATTTTAAAAATATATCTTTAAATATCTGTTGGCCATATATTTTAAATCAGATTATGAAGATCAACCTTTAAATATCTGTTGACCATATTTTTGAATTAGCTCTCAAAAAATTTATCTTCAAATATTTGTTTGACCGTAATTTTGAAATTGAATTTTAATAATCTGTCTTGAAAAATTTCAAGTCCCAAAAACTAATGTTGTCCAATTTTTGGGATAAATTTCACTTTCACTCCAAAAAAAAAATATTTTTTTCAAAGTAAAATGTATGTCCAAATATAATTTCAGTTTCAAAAATCACAACTTCAAAGACCTTGAATTTACAAGTTTCAACTTCAAAATTATGATCAAAACGCGAGCTTTTTGTCGGAATCAAGATTTTAACTTATTCTATTGGGGAAAATGAAAGGTTTTACCTTATTTTCTAGTTAAGGAAAAAAATAAAAAAATAAAACGCTAATTCATCTCTAAATGACTTGTAGTTAATAGAATCTTTTTATGATCCATCGCTAAATAAAATTAACGATGAATTTTACTGTTTGTCACAAAATTTGTCCATATCTAGTTCCCGTTCTTTTAGTAGAGAATCTCATTGCATAATTAATTTAATAATTAATTCTTGATAAGTAATCTTAGTAGTCCACTTGATTAACTATCTAAAATTTTACGGGGTTCAATTCTCCATCTATTAATTACCTCACCATTTTCCTTCCCCTTCCTTTTAAAGTCAAAACATTGTTAACTGTTCAATTTAAAAGTACTACATTAAACAATATATTAGTAAACAAGTTAACCTAAATAATAATAGTATTAAAATTAAACAGCTAGCACCTGCGTATGCCCATAAAGCTATTATTGCACTGTGTGGGTTCGCACATAAATCGTTCAGTACTTTTGCTATTATTTTATTTTTATTTTATATATAATAACATCTTAGTATGACAAATATGGGTAAAAACTTACATGTTAGGATCGGGTATATTTTGGTTTAAATCGAAAAAATAAAAAATCAAATCGAAAATTTAATTTCGGTTTGATTTTTTAATTTTTCAAATCGGTTTAAATTTTTAATTTTTGAAATTCGATTAAACGATTCGGTGTTCGATTTTTCAAAAAAATAATTCGGATAAACCGAATAACCGAAATTCTATAAATAATTAATAATATATATTTTATTTTATATATATAATATATTTAATATATGATATGATAATATAAATATATAATAGCAACCCTAATAACTCATAAGTAATAGCACGTCGCATACAACTAGCAACATACGTCAGTTCAATAGTTGAACAATCGATCGAACCATAGACCGCCGGTGAGATCGTCGTCTGTACAACAACACCTGAGCCGACGATCAGTCGACCAAACGATCACTGTGGGCTGCAGCCGACAATGCCGACTGTGGTCTTTCCGGCAGCGATGACTCTTCCGAGTTTCGACTGTTTAAGCAAACTTATGCATAATAAAGATATATATTATGTTAAACTTATGGTTATACCATTTAGTTTCATCCATGTTGAGTTATTTATATCTGAGAATGAAATATAGGTTTGAAAAATATTGTTTTTTTAAGAAAAATCATTAATTTTAAAAGTCCAGTCATAACAAAGAGAGGTTCACTACTTTAATCTTCAAAATTGAAATAAAAATTCAAAATAACCGAACCGAATTTATTTCGGTTTGGTCACGGTTGTCATTTTTGTCAATTCAAAAATCGAAAAATCGAACCCATATTAAATTATCAAACCGAATGCCCAGCTCTACATGCACCCGGTGTATACACCAAACTAATGTTCTTTATCATGATTAAGTAATTAAATTAAGTAAAATACTTGTTAATTAATCATAGTTATGTAACATAAACTCTAAATTCAAACACATAACATACATGTATTGACTTGATGTATACACCGGATGCGTGTATGTTTTAACCCCAAATATATAAATAATGGGCATTACGCAAGATTTGACCGTAAATGCATTTTACTCAAAATAAAAGTTTCCATCTTTTGTGGTCTTGTGTCACATCTTTGCTTTACAATATTCCGAATAAATTTTCTCAATGTTCAGTTGGGAAAAAAATTATTCTGAACTTATTTATCATGACAAATGATCTAACACAAAACAACAACGTAATTATCAATATTTTTTAATATTATACATTTTTTTCAGAATCTGCTCTATACATCTAAGATAACCAAAAGTTAATTCCCCTTCTAATGCACAGTTGCAGAAGAAAGGAATGTGCAGAATTATAAACTAATTTGTGTTTTTACCAAATATGAGGACCTAAATATATTACAACAACAAAGAAAAAGGTGCAAGGATATACAACTTCTTTTTACATTTAGTAACATGGTATGAAGGAATTGCCATGGAATGAAAATTCACCACTCAATATCCTTTGAATATTGGCGGTGGCATGGTGATGCATAAAGCGAACCAATGGATGGTGGAAGTACCACATCTTCGAAGGGTGGAGGCTTAGACAATCCTGGAAGAGGAGGTGATGGAGATTTTGACTGTGGTGGAGGGGACTGAACATGTTGTGGTGGTGATCGGACAAGAGGTGGTGGAGGAGGCGGTAGAGGAGAGTGAATAGGTAGTGGAGGAGGCGGTAGAGGAGAGTGAACGCGTGGAGGTGGGGAGTAAACTTGTGGGGGTGGTGGAGAAGGAGAGATTTTTGGTGGAGAAGAATGAACAAGTAGAGGTAGGGAATTAATAGGTTTTGGTGGAGGAGAATAGTTAGGTTCACACGGAGGTTTCAAAACAAGCAAATATGATAAATGGAGGATTACTGTTGCGTTTTTTTTCCTTCCCTTTGGTATTCGGATTAAATTTCTGTCAAATAAACTTTGTCCAAAAAGATAGTTCTCATTGATCGATCATTTGCCAAATCCGAATCCGAAGCTGAAGATAGTTCTCATTGATCGATCATTTGCCAAATCCGAAGCCGAAGCCGAAGCTGAGCAAGCGACGACGATGGCGCGAGGCATCTCTTATTTCTTTTCTCACTTAGCATGTGGAAATGTGTTTCATAATATAAACACTTTAAAGCTTCTTTCTCCCACCAATGTGGGAGAATTTAGTAAGCTTTCCTATTTTGAGCACACTTTCCATTTTGGTGTAAACTCAATTTTCTTTTCCACTTAATTCCCTCCATTTTCCATTCAAAACACACACATAGAACCCAATAGGGGTGCCTCCAGAATTGTTCGACAATGATCTTGATGCGGTTTTTTTGAATGACAATCGTTTCACCTCCAGAATTCTTCAAGGAAAGGAAAACAAGGTGTGAAAACAAAGTTGAACAAGGAAGCAATCAACCCAAGACGAAATTCAAGGGAAAATGCTTCAATTGTGGCAAGATTGACCACAAGTCCACGAATTGCCGAGCCCCGAAGAAAGGCAAGAAAAAGGATCAAACAAATATGATTGAATCCAACAAAGAATGCGATGATCTGTGTGCTATGTTCTCAAAATGCAACTTGGTGGGAAATCCTCGCGAATGGTGGATGAATTCTGGTGTCACCCGCCATGTATGTGCCAATAAAGAGTTGATTTCGTTATTCGCTCCAGCTCAAGTAGAAGAAATGATTTACATGGCTAACTCTGCTACTGCCAAGGTAGAAGGAACAGGAAAAATATGCTTGAAAATGACTTCAGGAAAGGTCTTGACACTTAACAATATCTTGTATGTTCCGGAGTTACGTAGGAATTTAATTTTTGTTTCACTTCTAAACAAGAACGGATTCAAATGTGTAACCATTTCTGGAAAAGTTGTAATTAGCAAAGGAGAAATGTATGTAGGAAAAGGCTATCTCACCGAGGGCCTTTTTAAGATGAATGTTGGAATAAATAAAAGTTCAAATTCTTCCTATTTGCTTGAGTCTTATGATTTATGGCATGAACGTTTAGGCCATGCTAGTTACAAAACGTTACGAAAACTGATTAACTTAGAAGTTTTGCCAAACTTTGAGTGCAATAAATCAAAGTGTCAAACGTGTGTGGAATTTGGTATGCAAAGCATCCTTATAAGTCCGTTGAAAGGAATTCTAATCCTTTAGATTTAGTACACACTGACATTTGTGATATGAAGTCAACACCATCACGTGGTGGGAAAAAGTATTTCATAACTTTTATTGACGATTGCACTAGATATTGTTATGTCTATTTGCTAAATAGTAAGGATGAAGCAATAGATGCGTTTAGGCAATATAAAACTGAAGTTGAAAATCAGTTAGATAAAAGGATAAAAATGATAAGAAGTGATAGGGGCGGATAATATGAATCTCCTTTCGCCGAAATATGTGTAGAGAATGGAATTGTCCATCAAACTACGGCCCTGTATTCACCTCAATCTAACGGAATTGCGGAAAGAAAAAACCGAACTTTGAAGGAAATGATGAATGCCTTGCTTATAAGTTCCGGTTTACCGCAAAACTTATGGGGGAGGCTATCCTTACAGCCAATCGTATACTCAACAGAGTTTCCCATAGTAAGACACAATCAATTCCTTATGAAAAAATGGAAAGGAAGGAAACCCAACTTGAAATATTTCAAAGTGTGGGGGTGTCTAGCAAAGGTCCAAATTTTTATGCCTAAAAGGGTTAAGATAGGACCTAAGACTGTGGACTGCATGTTCATAGGATATGCTAAAAGCATTAAAGCATGTCGATTTTTGGTTCATAAATCTGAACATCCGGATATAAATAAAAATACGGTAATTGAATCAGATAATATTAAATTTTTCGAAAATATTTACCCGTATAAAACTAGACATGAACAGTCTAGTGGAGGATCTAAATGACCTCGAGATGAACCAAGTGAGAATGTACATAATGAAGAGAATCCAAGACGTAGTACACGTCAAATAACTTCTACTACGTTTGGATCGAATTTTGTAGCTTTTCTCTTAGAAAATGAGCCTCAAACATTTAAAGAAGCGATGTCGTCGTCAGACTCATCCTTTTGGAAAGAGGCAGTCAATAGTGAGATTGATTCAATCTTAAGCAACCATACATGAGAATTGGTTGATCTTCATCCCGAAAATAAACCTTTAGGTTCTAAAATGGATCTTCAAAAGGATGATGAAAACGGATGGTACTATTGACAAATACAAGGCAAGACTTGTAGTAAAAGGCTTCAAACAAAAAGAAGGCCTTGATTACTTCGATACATACTCTCCAGTAACAAGGATAACATCGATTCGAATGTTAATTGCCTTGGCTGCGGTATATGGTCTTGAAATCCATCAAATGGATGTGAAAACCGCTTTCCTAAATAGAGAATTGGAGAAAGAAATTTACATGGAACAACCTGAGGGTTTTGTGGTTCCAGGAAAGGAAAACAAGGTGTGTAAACTTATTAAGTCATTATATGGACTAAAGCAAGCACCAAAACAATGGCATGCGAAGTTTGACCAAACCATGTTGGCAAACAGATTCAAAATAAATGAATGTGATAAATGTGTTTATATTAAAGACACTCCAAATTACCAGTCATTGTATGTTTATATGTGGATGATATGTTGATCATCAGCAGAGACATTTCTGACATAAATGCAATAAAATGAATGCTCGAGAGCAAGTTTGATATGAAAGACCTTGGAGTTGCAGATGTGATCTTAGGTATAAGAATCCATCAAACTCCACAGGGGTTGGCATTGTCACAGTCTCATTATATTGAAAATGTACTTGACAAGTTCAAGTATATGGAATTCGGTATTGCCAAGATTCCATTGGATGTGAGCTTTGCACTTCGAAAGAATGACGGTGAAAGTGACTCACAATTGGAGTACGCAAGAGTATTGAGATGTTTAATATATATAATGAATTGTACACGACCAGACATAACATGCGCTATTAGTAAATTGAGTCAGTACACGAGTAATCCCAACAAAACTCATTGGATGACAATGAAAAGAGTTTTGGGATATCTTAAATACACTCAAAACTATGCATTGCATTATAATGAATATCCTGCGGTACTTGAAGGATATAGTGACGCAAATTGGGTCACCGGATCGAATGAAGTAAAATCCACAAGTGGATATGTATTTACTATCGGTGGAGGAGCAGTCTCTTGAAAGTCATCCAAACAGACATGTATTGCTCGCTCTACAATGGAATCTGAATTTATCGCATTGGATAAAGCCGGTGAAGAAGCAGAATGACTTCAAAATTTCTTGGAAGATATTCCTTATTGGCCCAAGTCAGTGGCACTAGTATGTATATACTGTGATAGCCAAGCGGCAATAGGTAGGGAAGGGAGCATGATGTACAACGGTAAATCTCGTCACATACGACGGAGACATAATACCGTTAGGGAACTTCTCTCTAGTGGAATTATCATTGTTGACTATGTAAAGTCTAAATATAATGTGTCGGATCCACTTACAAAAGGCCTATCTAGAGAGAAAGTGGAAAGGACATCTAAGAGAATGGGTTTAAGGCCTAGGACAAGTCAGCATGGCGGTAACTCTACCTAGCAGACTGGAGATCCCAAGAGCTAGGTTCAAGGAGATCAAACAAAGTTGTGTCTGACAGGTTCAACATTGTCAATTACCCAACCCATTCTTATGATGTAGACAATGTATCGTAAACTAGGATAAGACTTAAGGTGAAAAGTCTTTTAATGATTATCTAAATTTGACAGATTTGACCAAATAGTTAAATTTATAGGATTGAACGTTTAGAAATCACCTATGTGAGGGCGAAGTGGAAGCCGCTTCAAGGAGAATGTTAGTAAAGGCCTATTCTCTAAGCTCTCATGAAACCGGGACGTGTTCATGGCTGAAAAGAACAAAATCGTGAGAACCATAAACAGTAAAAGGCTGATTGTGTGACATGTGTTGTCTAGGTGTACATTAAAGCTCGACGGTTTAAAGATATCAAATCTACCGATTGACCGAGTGCAACCGATGCATGATCACTACGGAAAGTTCAAAGGGAAACCCACTTATCCAGATGCAATCAGTCTTTGCTTGATGATCACATAATTGTCCGTAAAGTTTTTCAAAAAATAACCATTCCCCATTCATGTGGGGGATTGTTGGGTTTTATGTGTGTGTTTTGAATGGAAAATGGAGGGAATTAAGTGGAAGAGAAAATTCAGTTTACACCAAAATGAAAAGTGTGCTCAAAATAGAAAAACTTACTAAAATTCTCCCACATTGGTGGGAGAAAGAAGATTTAAAGTGTTTATATTGTGAAACACATTTCCACATGCTAAGTGAGGCAAGAAATAAGAGATGCCTCGCGCCGTCGTCGACACTCGACTTCGGCTTCGGCAAATGATCGATGAGATCTATCTTTTTGGACAAAGTTTATTTGACAGAAATTTAATCCGAATACCAAAGGAAAAAAACGCAACAGTAATCCTCCATTTATGCATGCATGCAGATTTCGAAACAGTGTTTTGAACTGATGCAATTCTTCAACGAACTGATGTACTATTTTTGAACTGATGCTTCGAAATGATGCACTGTTTCGTGAACTGGTATACCTGTTCGGAAAAGGACATGGTCTTTGGATGAACGAACATGAATTTCCAGAAAAGACACACCATTTAAGTGAACCACTGCCACCTTTTCGAAGAGGCATATGATAGGCTCTATAAACCTGCTTTGATCCACAGGTTTGAGATACGAAATTTTCAGAATACAAAACTCTTCTTCTCTTAAAAATATTCTGTGTGATCATTCAAACCGTTGAGTGCGTTCGTGGAATCCAATTATTTGAGGTACCGCTATAATTGGATTGAAGGCCATTTTATCCTGGGAGGAAAATTCCATAACCTCGGGTAGGGGAATTATTCCTTAAGGACACTCCATGAACTCGGGGGACTTGGTCTAAAATTTCTGTTTCATCTATTTTCTGATATCTAACACACTTCTTGGATAGATTATTAATAATCTTGTGTTGAAGGTGTTAAAGAACTTCAAAACTGTTCTTGTTCATACATGAACTTGTTATGAAGTTGTTGTTGTATTAATACAGATTCTAGTACCCGTAGAAGAAAAATAACACCCCCTCCGATCCCTCAAAATTATGAAACCTTAGATCAAGGATATTTAAGACTAGATATCGAGAGAACAGCCTTTGGTAAAGGACCAACCAAAAGGTTGTTGCTAGCTAACATCTAATTCGTGCAGCAATTTTAGCCTCTTGACACTTTCTGGAATGATTCCACAAAAACGATTTGAGTAGAGATGGATTAGAGCTATGTCTGCTCAGTAATCCCCATTCAACAGGAAGGTGGCCTGCAATGTCTGCATGGTTACGTTGAGATCAATTCCAGCAACAACCGCGACACTAGGATCATCAAGAGCAAGAGAACAAAACACAGTACCCTTATAGTTACAAACTTCTGGACACCTTCCCGGTCAGTTACTAGTGAAATAATTGAAAGGGTCTGAATAAACAGCCTCTTTCCAAGCTTTTAACGCGTAATAGGGACGCCTAAGCCTGGGATTCGAAAATGTAAAGTTTAGATTGATCTCATATATTCATAATTCTCTGTTTAATCAAGTCACCCGGCCTCTTCAGGCAACATATATTAAGAGTTGACGTCTTCCAATAAATGATGCTTCTTCATTAGAAAGTGCATAAGATAATGAAAAAAAGAAAAGGAGGGAGGAGGAAAATGAGAAAACTACTTAAAGCATGCATTTTTGTTTTCTCAACTAAGCCTTCGCTTGGGGTAACTACCAAGGTAAAAAAGATGATGTTATATATGTTGAATAAACGGACGGCTTGACCACAATTTCCCAAGTAAGAAATAGATGGAAAATTCAAGAAAGAAAATAGATTTATATATGAAAGATCAAGGTATTATCCTCATCATATGAGAAATTATGAAGCTTGACTATTAGAGAGGGAAGAGTACTAGGTGGGATAGGCTATCAATTATTCATTAAAAGTTAAAAGAGTATTATTTTAAGGGAACAAGATACCAAACAAATTCTTGATTTTCCCTAGGACAATAATGGGTTAATTATAGCATATATATATATACACGAGGAGCATGTCCCATGTCAGTACGGGCCCAGCATTAAGATATTTTAATTATGTATATAAGTTAAATTAATGTCAATTCGAATTATGAATTATAAAACATGAATACACAAAATTAACGTATTAACTACTTAATAATATTTTTCAAGGAACCAAGTCTCACAAAATAATTATGTATATTTTATTTATATAAATGACAAAATTCGGTGGATTTTTAAGTTTTAAATCTTTAATTATATGACAAAGGGTTATCTAGTCATGCATATTACATCACATATGGCTTGCAATTAATAATTCAAAATTGCATTTTACTCCCCTACTAAGTTGATATATAACATTTTTTACTTTCATTTTCTCATTCTCTTTTATTTGTCAACTTGTTTTTTGAAGTTAAATCAAATTAATATTTTAAATTTTAAATGTTTCAAAAATTATATATAAAAAAACTATATGTTATCTTTTTTCATATTAATTTAAGTTATTTAACTTTGAGAACACGATAAAACATACTTATGTAGATGTTTTATTGAACTATGTTTTTATATTTGTTCCTTCCATTGAAATATATGGGTCGTTTGTTAGGGTGTATAAAAAAAAAAATCGAATAGAATGTATTAGTAATGTCTGCATTAATAATGTTTGTATTAGTAATATTGATATTATTTAACATTATTTCTTATACATTGCTTGGAGTGATGTATTGGAACTTGCCTTTTCAATCTTGATATATTTAAATAATTTTTTTTTTAAAATGAATTGCATATATATTCTAAGATTCATCTGAGATTTAGTACGGGCTTAATATATGTTATTTTTTTGTCTTAATTTATGCGACACAAATAAAATTTAGATAATCAATCATATATTTAATATGTTTTCATATATTTTAAGTTGCTAATTATTGTAATTTATAATATTTTTATGTAATTTTTAAATAATATACGTTACGCTCTTTGTCCAAACTTTCATGGCATAGATAATCAATTATATTTTTAAAATAACTGAAGTTTTAAATTATTGTGATTTATAATACTTTTCTTCTATTCCAATTTAAGTGACACTAATTTAATTTTGAGAGTCAATTAAATATTTTATATCTTTTAAAAAAATTTAAGTTGTTAATTATTGTGATTTATAGTATTTTAACATATTTTTGAAATATATAACAAATTAAATTATTTTTAAATATTTTAAGTTGTTAACTATTGTAATTTATAATACTTTTTATGTAATTTTTAAATAATATATTTTACTCTTCTTGTCCAAATTTTTGTGTCGGCAATAGTCAATTATATTCTTAAAATTTTTAATTATTGTAATTTATAATACTTTTTCTATTCCAATTTAAGCATCACAATGTTTTGATGGCCATAATAATTAATTAGGGGTGATTTAGTAAAATCACGATTGAAGCAGTGAAACAAACATGTCTTAAATGACTTACAACACCTAACTAAAAGTGATATAGCAAAATTACTACAAACAAAATACTTGTGAAAAAAATTTAAGTGGACCTCATATAAGACGTCAAGTTAGTTTAAAACATCAATAATTAATTATCATTTTATATATTTTACCTTTTTTATTAAATTTTTTTTTTTTAATACTTAGATGACTTATAATAATTAATTAGAGGTGATATTTAGTAAAATTATGATTGAAATAATTGAAGCAGACATGTTATAAATGTAAATTTTACTTTTTTAATAAAATACTATTATTTTTGTAATATGTAAATAACTTATAATAATTAATTAGGGGTGATATAGTAAAATTACTATTGAAGGATACATATTATAAATGTCTATTTTTTTTAATTAAATATTATTAATTTTTAGTACATAACTAACTTATAATAATTAATTAAGGGTGATATAGTTAAGTTGTGGATTTAATATTATTAGTTTTTTAATACATAAATGACTTATAATAATTAATTAGGGGTGATATAGTAAAATCATGATTAAAGCAGTTGAAACAGACATGTCGTAAATGTCTATTTTATTTTTTAATTAAATATTATTAATTTTTTAATATATAAATAATTTATAATAATTAATTAGGGGGTAATATAGTAAAATCACGGAGCAAACAGACTGCTGAAGCAGGCATGTTGAAATCCTCTCTTCTATTATATAGAAATACTAGAGGTGCAAGGCCCGTGTCAGCACGGGCCCAACACTTCAAAAATGTGTTCAAGTATTTAATACACACATTGTTCAAAATCTTCAAATATATATTTTTTTTTACCAAAAAAGCTAGTTCGAGTATATAAAGATTGCAACTTTTAAGTTCTAGGATTTATATTGGACTAAAAAACTTCATCAGTGGAGGCTTTAATTAGCACCGATTTTTTAAAAAGAAAACTGTGATTTTACGCTACAATTGTTACAATACTCGAAATTTACCTTGGATCAAAAGTCCATAGAGAGACATATACATACAGACATATATATATATACAAAATGGTACTGTACATATTATTTACATAAATAAAAAGAGTTGACGCATCCTCAGATTGAGCTCTGCAAATCTAAGATTGAGACCTGTTGCGTGAAATAATATTTAGTTTAAGATTTGCAAGTTAATTATTGAAGGTTCATGAGGTCTACGTTATATTTAAGGGAGTTCACATAAACATAGTAAACTTAGCAGAATATAGAGCAGGAAATACAAAAAAAATAATAGCAAATATTAACCATCAGTTGCACCTCATTAACATCTTGACACACAACTACTCATGGATTAAGAGTCCTAGAAGTTGAGCTGAAGTAATTTGTCGATTCATAAATCATGTTCTGATAAAAATAAAATCAACAACAGCTTAAACAGAGACTACATTATTTTTATCCTAATAACTTACATTTCAAATGTCTAACTAATTAAGCTACTCCAAGAGAAGTAAATGCAAATATGTTATATTTTATTATATAAGTTTGAAAGTGTTTTGCTTCTTTAGTATTTCCTAGATAAAGACTCTTCAATTCAGTGGGAAGTTGATGGAAAATTAGTCTGACAACACCTTTGACATAATAAAAAGCAGGTGGCTTGTATTCAAATTTTCTTACACAACAAAAATTACATTTCGAAACAGATCTTAAGATGACGTAATTTGTGGCTGGCTGTGTTACTGTTGAGTTATCATTATATTGTTCAATACTATTTGATGTTGATCCTTGCTCAAATTGAGATTGCTGTTGCGTTAAATTAACTGAGGTAGCCCCAAATCGTCGCTTGCTTGATTCAACTTTACCAGTTCGCACTTTAGCTTACAAAACTTCTTTCTTATTGGATTGCATTGTTTTATATAGTTCGTGACATCTAGTTTTTCTATCTTCATGTGTTTTTTCAAAGTTTGAATCTATTTGTTTATTTCTATCTGACATTGCAATTGATTTTCTAATACTGGTTAACATGACCGACATATTTAACATATATGTAATACGAAAGCAAGTATACAATCATAAATGCACAATAGTTGCACAAATTTCAATCTGATAACGAAAATATTACCTACTAAGCGAAACACTGTACAACAGCACAAACAGAAACTTAGCACACGAAAGCTGCAATTGCAAAGAAAAGAAAATAGATAAGAATTAAAGACTATCAGTACTTATTTAAAAACTGGAGCAATATTATTATAATGGTATTAAAAAATAGGGGAAAAGAGCTAGTTTTTTTTCAATCTCAAAATGTAAAATCTGGATAAGATTTGGTGCTTAATATTATTACTTTTACAATTTAATTGAGTGTGATTACATTGCTTTAACGTATTTGATGATTACTTTAATATAATAAGCTAACTAATATCAACAGAACATGTTTTCTTCTCTTGATCTTCTCAATATGATACCTACATCAGCTAATTCAGGGAAAAAAGTTAAGAGAAAGCACAAGCTTTTGGCACTGTCCACATTCTATAACTAAAATGGATTAGATATTCGAAAGTTGTATGAAAAGTACTATAAGTTGTAATTATTTTCATATCAATACAACACATAACATAAAATGTTGCAAACGTCAAATATTTCACGTTTTCAAACACACACACTCAAAATTTCAATTTTCAACTTCATAATCTATGGCCTAACAAGAGCTAAATTACAGTTTATGTAGTTTGAATCTCAAATTTTGAAAAGTGATAAGTATTTTGGAAATCGGTGAGTACAATATTTTAAAAAATGCAACTACAAATCTTTTTCATGACTATAACCAGACCTATTTCAACAACAACACCATCCTAACTTAGAAGCATTTGCTATAACATCATTAAATTTCTAAAATACACAAACAAAACTCACAAGATCAAAAGTTTCCTATAAAAATATTGAATATTAAGAATTTGTGTAAAGCTTAGATAATAAAGATCCGAACTTCAATAATTCAATCAGTAAATAAGCAAAGGAATTTTGAAGAAGTAGCTTATAGAAAGAAGATGTAAAGACATTATAATAAAAAATGCGATATTGGTTAAGTTTTCTAAATTAACTTCAGGTGAATGCATTTAAGAATGATTTGCATCTACTTGACATAAAGAATAAGATGGAGTCACAGATTTTGCACCAATATTCTCATCACTCCTTCCACCTACCATTTTATATCAAACAACTGCAGACATAATATGCCATTTTTCTTTTACTTGCAGAATCACCTAGTCATCATATTGTCCTGATCATTCAGCATAATATTACTTTATCGATTCCTAAAGTTAATTTATAGGTAATCCAAAAAATTACAGAGATCTATAGATTAGGTTTCAACACGAAAAATCAAACATCTAATAATCAGAATTATGATCATCTTGTATTATTAATTGGCTTAATACAATCCTACATTATAATCCACGTACAACTGTTCAGAAACCAAATCTGTCCTTTTAATGCACTGCGTAGACATGCAATTTTCCTTTTCAGATCAAATGGTAGTATTCCTCAACAGAGTAGATGCTACCCCTTTCTTTCAAATCATTAAACTCACACGAAGTAGTCCTACTAAACTTCAACTGTCCAGTCTTATCACAATATTGTAAAAACAAACAATTTTTTTATAATCCCATATGGTACTTGAAGATATTTTTTCTTAATTTTTTTTTTAGATTTTTACAATCTTTATTTCTTCCAGTGATTATTGCAGACCTTTTCTTCCTTGTCAAGGAGAAACCTTTTCCCTGCCTCAAGCTAAGTGTTTTTCTCTATTATATATGAGTAATTTCTTTCTCAGAACTTTCTGCTACCTCTTTTTGATATCGGACATGTAGTTATATGTTACCAATTGTTACTGACTCTGTAGTAGATTGGCAGTATAATTCAGTCTATCTGTACGTAAGTGTTCCTTAGCAAGAACAATTACCATCACTATATAAAATCTTAATCGATAGCTGCAATATCTACTTTAGGAGAAACTTTCTTTGCAATTCAAACAATTGTAGAGAAAATGATCATAGTTTTTCAGATCCAACAATTTCAATCTAACTGAATTGAGTCTTCTTCTTGCATGAGAGTAAAAAAAAAATTCAAACGAAATTCGAGGTAAGAAATTTTCATTCCTCTACTATTAGAACGAAAAATCCCCAATTAAAACTCAAAAAAACATAAATCAAAAAGCAAAGAAGTAATAATCACAAACTGCAAATTGTACAATATAGAATAATTTGACATCAAAACATACCCAAATAAACTCAAAAAAAAATAAATTAACACATTTCAATACCCAATAAATTAGGGATCGTGTAAACATACCCGACAGAGAGAAATTCACTCTTTTTTTGTTTATTATTTAACACAAAAAAAGAGTTTTTCTTTAACAGAGAAGAAAGAGTTGACATTTTCTGAGTTAATGTTATGCGTTAAGAAGAAGAGTGGGAAAAAGTTCAGTAGAAAGATGGAGAAGGCACCACGTATCTTGTGAAAAATTTGTGATAGCTATATGTACGTGATTATTAGCTTTTGTAATGAAATGATTAAATTATCCTTAGATAAATTTGTTATGCCATTAACCAGCCATGTCGAAACTCCACTCCTCTATTATATAGAAATATCTCCTATGCTTACATAAAAATGGAAATATTAACACTTGTCCAAACATATATAGAACTATAAGATAATTTGCAGTGTACAAGTGCTCATATACACTGCATGTGTTACATGATTATGCTGAGATGATAATTTTCACTGGATGGACTGTTTATAAATGCAAAGTACCCTATTATGAGAAATGAGCACAATAAAATGATGAAAGAAAATAATTATAAATCTATCTTAAAAAAAATAAATACCGATGATTTGACTCTTTTTAAAAATGAAATACAAGGACAATTTTAAAACAAAATGAGTATGATATTTATTCAATACTTCAATTAACTCCACACAATTGCAATTCAAGTAAAGTTAGTTTTTTCAAATTCCTTTCTAATACACAATTATATTGTCCCATAACCAATCTAATGCTTTGATTTCCTAATTTCTCAACTAAGAAATTCTAAATATTTTTTTCATTATATACTCAATTTTCTTTTAGTTGTCATCTTTTCAATATTTTTTTGAAATCCATCTATCGAAAATTCTACAGTTTTTTTTTTAAATAATAATAAAAAAAAATTAAATATAGGAAACGATTGAATTAGCTGATTGTACCTTAACGTAACAAGTGTTGTACTTTATTTCTTCACTTGATCCACGCGCCTTGATTTCTACGTACACGTCACAGTCCTCCACCAAGGCAGAATTCCAAAGGGTACTTCAGTAATTTCACTTCCCTCCCCCCCCCCCCACAAAACACCCACCCCTACCAGCTCGTGCGGATCATTGCTCTCTGCAGAAATTGTTAATTTTCACCTAAAACTTTCTTCCCAGAGTGAAATTAATTTCCAATTATTCTCAATTTTCAAGATTTGCTTTCTGAATTTTGGTTGCTGTATGTTTGTTTTCTTGCTTAATTTAACATCCACAGATTCTCAGAAAAATGGGGTTGAAGGAATTTTGTGGGGTTCTTTAGGTGTTTTGTACTTCAAAAATTTAGGTGAAGAAGAGAGGATTTAGAGAGTTATATCGAGATGTGTGAATCAAGAAAGTCTCATTTTCTTGTGGGGTTTAATCCCTCCTTGAATTATGAAAAGTTGGTAAGCATTTATTCACATTGATGTAGTATTGCTCTTAGCTTCACAACTTTTTCTTAATTTTTTATTTATTTGGGGAATTGAACCTTTACCAATGAGGTGAAAGTTCAGGTAGCCGACCAACTGAGCTACTAAGATATCCCATTTGTTGAATTTTTCTTTTTTGTTCCTCTATATTATGCTGAACAATTCTTTACTTTGGTAAAAGAAGAGTTAAAACTTTTTTCCTTTGCTAAGTTTGTTGGTATAGTTAGTGCATTAGGGCTAATTGTTGTAAATGGGCAAAAGTGTTGTGAAGAAAGGGGTTGACCAAGAATGTTGTTTTTGGATCAAAGCAACACACTTTAGTGAAACAAGTGATGAAGAAAGGGGTTGGCCAAGAATGTTGTTTTTTGGATCAAAGCAACAAAGTTTGGTGAAACAAGTGTTTTGAGGAAAGGGGTTGGCCAAGAATGGTGTTTTTGGATCAAAGCAGCAAACTTTAGTGAAACAAGTGTTGTGAAGAAAGGGGCTGGCCAAGAATGTTGTTTTTGAATCAAAGCTAGTGAAACAAGTGTTTTGAAGAAAGGGGTTGGCCAAGAATGGTGCTTTTGGATTAAAGCAACAAACTTTAGTGAAACAAGTGTTGTGAAGAAAGGGGTTGGCCAAGAATGTTGATTTTCAAAGCAACCAACTTTAGTGAAACGAGTGATGAAGAAAGGGGTTGGCCAAGAATGTTTTTTTTTTTTGGATCAAAGCAACAAACTTTAGTGAAACAAGTGTTCTGAAGAAAGGGGTTGGGCAAGAATGTTGTTTTTGGATCAAAGCAAAAAACTTTAGTGACTGTAAGGACTAATTATTAACAAATGCATGATGTCAGTTAATGCTGCATTGAGATTGTTTTTGATTTAGGTTTCTATTTTAGTAGTATTTTAAGTTGCAGTTACATCATTTAGTAAATAATTTTGTCATACAGGTATGAGTATTGGATGGACATGACCTTATATAGAAAGTTGCAGAGGACACTCATTAGAGTAGGAGGTTAGTAGGTAGTAGTGTGTTGTCTACTTGTCTTGCTATCTGTTCATACAAGTAGTTGTAGTATTGCTCCAGTTGTTTCTTGTCCTTCGATTTTGTTACTATCTGATGTTTCTTGTACTTCGGTTATCGTATTATTTTGTTGTAGTTACTGCTCAATATGCTTTGTGATGCTTTCGTTTCTTTTGTTCTCTTTCTGGACTGTTTTTCTTGAGTCGAGGGTCTATCAGAAACGAATCGAATTCTCTACCTCTGTGATAGGGTTAAGGTCTACTTACACTCTTTCCTAGACCACGCCTTGTGGGAGAATACTGGGTATGTTGTTGTTTAGATATGAGTATTGGATGTCCTATGTATCAGACAATGGTACATTCATCATTTAAGTTTAACAAGCTTCATAATCTATTCTAAACTGAGGTCTCAACTCAGAGTATAAGGGTCTTAGCTTAGGGCCTTGCGTAAGTGTGAGGCAGGTTCCATACGAATGAGCTACACAAGGCTGATGTGTGATACTGCCTGAGGCGTATGTGGCCAGGCGTGTGATACTTTTTCGACATGGTTATTTCAAGGCAGTATGAGGAGTTTTGTAATAGAGACCAGTAGCAGTTGTTCTTGGAACAGCTTGCCTATGCTTTTCATAATGGAATTATTTTATTTTAGAAACAGACTCTTTCGAAGAACTTAGTGTTATCAACTCTTGGAACGACATGGTTGGTAAACTCTTGCATAGTTCATCAACTGTTTTGATTTTTATATTGCAGAAAGTTCCATCAAAATTCACTAAACATATAGAAGAAAGGGCCTCAGGAACAGCAGTTTTGGTGGGTCCCAGTGGAAATTCTTGGCATGTGGACTTAATACAGCAAGATGATGGTTTATTCTTCCACAATGGATGGGCTTCATTTGTTAAAGATCACTGCATTGAAGCTGGGGATTCTTTGGTTTTCAGAGATGACGGTGATTTACATTTCACTGTGCAAGTATTTGATGAGAGTTCATGTGAGAAAGAGGCTGCTTATAACGCTGACTGCAGTCAAGGAGCAACAAACTTGTACAATCTTGCTCTGAAAAAACGAGACCGAGGAAACTCAGTTTTATTAGATTGCATTGTTGAAGGTGTTCCGAAAAAAATGAGAAGCACTCAGAACCCTTCCGAATGCACAAGTAGCCAGGATACCCATGAACTTGCATTTAGCAAGGATGGATACACTCCAGAAGATGCAGGAAGAGATTATGTTGCTAGCTTTCTCGATGAAATGGAGAATGCTGGAGATGCATTAGACAATACAGTTACCATTGCTGTGCCATCTCAAGCAATGGTTGTCTTCCATAACCCAGGTGAATGGTTTGATTATTGTTTTTTTTTTATTGTTTTTAGTTTGATTTTTCTAGTTTGAGTAGTGTTCTTTGAGTTGCCCATAAGTTTAATCAAGCCAATTTGACGTTACAGTTCTTTTAATCATGAACAGGCATTTAGTAAACAACAACTTTTCCCATTGAATTGTGCAATTGCCTCATCTAAAAACGAAGTGTTTAGAGAGACGTCACTTTTATGTATATATTTAGGTTCACAGCATACTTCCTCATGTGTTTCCTGATTCTTTACAACTTTGTAATATTTCTTGGAGTGAAGCGTCGAAAGCACACCTAAAGCATCCGCGTTTCTCGAGTTCCATACCTGAACTATTCGTTGTGTGAGTTTTCTACGTGATCTATCACTAAATGTTTATCGAAACACACTAGTTATTCATTTTTCCTACTGAGCAATGGTAAATGGTAATATTTCAGATAGGAAAATTGAACTAGTGATAGTTGAGGTGTTCGGTAAAAAATTGGTGATAGTTTAGGTAGGAAACTCAGACACCCGTAAGTTAAGACACGAAACCCAAAAATTGGGATAATTTAGGTGCGTTTTTGGCCCTTAACTTTGTTTCTTACTGTGCTCTCTTAACTAAAATTTTTTGTTGTTTCTGTAATGGCAATGAAATTTCAGCTGTTAGCAACAACAATATAACAAAATTTTAGTTATGCATTTAGAATCTAAAGCAGAGGTGAAAATAGGCAGTGGTACCTCCGAGGAAGGTATGTGGTTGCCTGCACAGGAAGCGGAAAAGGTTGCCCGTTTGTTTACCTCAAGTTTCCCCAGCTTTACTAAAGTTATGAAGAGGTTCAACATCAGTGGCTCATACACCCTGGTGAGTAGGTCTTCTGTTTTTTTTTAAAACTAATATTTCTTGTAATGTCTTGCTGCAACTGCAAAATCTTACAGTAATCTTAGCTTCTGTAATGCCTTGCTTCAACATCTCGTAGTATCGTGCATCAAATGTGCTTTCATAAATCTTTTTTAACACGAATCTTGTGGTTGTGGATTATGTGCAACATGGTAACTTGTTAGGTTTTGTTTTGTTGCCAACAATATCTAAGCTGTCTACTGATGTTCTGTTTATTTTACTAACTGCATAATTGTCTGTAATCTGCCTGTTTTATAGTGAGCCACAAGCCTATTTTGTTGATATGACTGTTGCTGTTAACTATATTACTATATTACAACAATGTAATCCGCAAGGGAGTTGTGGCATTCAATTACCTTTTGAACCTTCTGTATCACTAGTGATTGATTTATGGTATGCCTGACGTTTTCCAGGTGAATTTGCTTCATCTTGGGAGATGAATCACTCTGGAGACATTGGCTTTATTTTATGTTTAATTTGGAGTAATATTGCAACGACTGGACAAGTTTATTTTTGTTCTTTCACCACACCTGCGTATGCATCGGTTTGTTTGTTGATCTCCTTCATATTTTCTTGGCAGCACATCCCTTACCAATTTGCCACGGAATATCTTCCCAATTGCAAGGTGAAGATTTTACTTCATAATTTAAAAGGGAAAACCTGGACTGTGAATTCAATCCCGACTACAAGAGTTCAAACATCACATACCTTTTGCGGAGGGTGGTTGTCATTTGTTCGTGAAAATAACATTGATTTGGGAGATATCTGCATCTTCGAGCTTGTCCGCGAGTGTGAATTACGTGTGCGTGTTCTTAGGGTGGAAAGGGAAGGAAATGGTTACAGTAGTAAGGCAGTTCATGAAGGACTAGCTGCTGATTATGCTAAAATTTCTGGAAGTAAGTCCAGGAAAGTGGGAGCAAATTCTAATCACTGTTCACAGCAGGTAGTGAAGGCCATGACGTATGATAAAAAGGGATCTGATCATGACAAAGGGCATCATGGTAATATGTTGAAGAATCATCAGCTCCATTGCCAGTCAAAGATTAGCAGTGGAGATTCAGGTAATTTGAATGTCAATTAAGTAACTTATTTTAGCTGTCCAACCTCACACTGAATTTGTATTGAATCCTTCCAACCAGATGCTCGAACAGCAATCAGGAAACCTACTAGTTCTCAAGATAAACAGGGTTCTTTCACCAAGAGCTGTATGTCCATGAAATCAGTACCCGAAGAGAAATTAGCTGCTGAATCTTTCGTTTCTAATTTCCCTCGTTTCGTGCGAATCATGAAAAAGTTCAACGTTAGTGGCTCTTACACTTTGGTAAGTTCTTTTGCATGTTTTATCTTGTTACAGTCCCATCCTTTTCTGTCCCATCTGGTTTGTTCATTCTTTCTAAAATGTTTAATATACGGTCAAAAGCATTGTTTATCAACATGAACAATTATTTCCTATGTAGAAACTAAACGCCCACCAGACTTGACACCTAATTTTTTTTGTCTCTTTATAGAGCTGATGTGTTTGGTATTTGACCCCTCTTTGCCTTCTAACAGATAATTTTTTTTTAATACGGTCCGTCTAACCAAACATAAAATCAACTGTCGAAATAAATAAGAAATTGTCATCCGATTGGATCTTTTCTTTTCCTTGATACGTCATCCGAGTGAATCTTTTTTTTTTTTTTTTGATGAAGTAATATGTTTCATTGAAAAACACCTCTAGGAGATGCAAAGTAAAAGACACATAGTTACAAGTAACGGAATGACAAAAGAGAGTATTTAACTCAGCTCCTATATAAAAGTGTTAATCTAAGACACTTGCATATGTGCAAGTCAAGTCAATTTTAGGTTGTAGGTGCTCCAGGCATCCTTGTGAATGATGTGAATCTTGTTAGTGATACCTTTTTTTTCGTCACTGACCTATAACATAATTATAAATTTAGTGGTGTCTATTCTATTGGGCATACATTGAAGCATATTGGAAAACATAATGTCCATTTGACCTATCTATAAAATTGTGTTACTTTGCGTAACAATCATCTAGATGAAATTTATATGTAAATGGTCCATCCGTTTTAATCATATGAAACTCATTCCGTAGGACACCGCTTAATGTTTAAACACAATTACATTTTTATGCAGCTTTCACAACTTGAAGGGTCTGAAAAGCTACCTATTAATTGGAATTGATGTAATTACTAGGAACAAAGAGGTGTGAAATAATGGAGTCAAAATCCTGAATTTTTAGAATAGGTTTAAAGTATCAATGGATTTTATCAAGGAAATATTGCCATTAATGATTCTTCTCTATGGGTTCTTCAAGCAAAGGCTCTAGGAGGTCTCCCTGGTTTCTATCACTTTATTTCTCTCTTTCTACTAGCCTCTGAGTAAGGTTTGGGTGGTTGCCTGGTTGTTTTTTTTTTCTTCGTATTAGGTGTATTATGTCTGTACGGTTAGAAACCAAGTTGAGATTGCTCAGGAAGGAAATTAAAACTCGGTTAACTGGTTATTTGTATATATTAAATGTACGGGGCTAGCTGTTGTATGGATCAATGTGCATACTTTTGACACTATCTCGATGTGCTGAAGAAAGTATAATATTAAGAAAAAGATGTTCTATCACTCAACTGACTATTGTGGTCTCGAAAAGATTACACCTATGGCATTCTCTTCATTTCTGCTGATACTTGTTCCATAGGCTAGTTTAAGGTGTTGGAGATTGTGGCGTTTCTCATGCTATTCTTTGCTTTAAATTCATGTTCTTAGAGCTTTCTACGTCTTTCACAGAAAGTTCCATACCGGTTCTCAATGGAACACCTCCCAAACTGCAGAACAGAAATTGTGCTTCATAACTTGAAAGGAGAATGTTGGACTGTAAATTCAATTCCGACTGTAAAGGTACAAACGCTGCACACATTCTGTGGAGGATGGTCGGCATTTGTCCGAGAGAATGACATCCAGATGGGAGATATCTGCATATTTGAGCTCATTGGGAAATACGAAATGCGTGTACATATATGTGCAAATGGGGTAATTGCTGACCAGTCGGCCATTGTTGTGTCCTTGACAAGCTAGAGACCTTTGGTGTAACTCACTGTAGGAAAGACTACTTTTGCCTAAATACATGGTGAGATAAACTCTCCTTAATTCTAATAATTATGGTTCCATTGCATTTGATAGACTTGAACAATTATATATGTTCACAAGGTTGCACTTCGCAACTAAAAGCTTTTCAAAATCAGTAAACTCTTCCTTTCCACCACAATTTTGCCAAAACCTTTTGAGGCAAAAGTCGTATGAGTTTGACATGCCTTTTACCGTTCGTTCTTTTCAGATTGGAAGAATCCCAAAGCCCTCGTTGCTTTAGAAAGCTTATGTTGCCAAACTCTGTTTTCTAGCTATTTACGTATTTGCTTATGTAGTGCTATTACAGCCTGCTGGTGTTTCGAGAAATGGTGAAGTGCCACAAATTTCCAAAAAATATATTGTTGCAATTTTCTGCAAATTGGATGACGAAATGATGACTTCCCTTAAATATTTCAGTTTCTTTCTTTTCTTTCTCCTGAACACTATTACTATTTCAGTATCTGTACTTTCTTTGTATCAACATAAGGACATTCTGTTCAATTCCATCATCTGGTGCCTAACTACTCTTAGTTTCAGCTTGGCGTTTTGCTGGAAGATAATATTAGCGAAACTTGGATACACTGGATCAGAAAAGGAACACATCAATGTTATGGAGAAGTGCTAAAAGTAGGTTGGACGTTTGCCTTGCGTGAAAAGCTTCTCATTTTCTTAATGTTGTATATTTCTCTTGGTAATAAGTCATGTGTCTTAGTTCAATTTCCACGAAACATCTGTTCTGCATATATAAAAACAGAAGTTGGAACATCTTCTGGAATGATAAATCAAAATTTCACTGCAGAGAGTATGTGATATACAGTAGCACTAGTTTTATTACTACTTTAGATTCATTAGAACCTGTTCCTTTATCACTCTTATAAATGTTGCCATTAGCGTAAATCCAACTCTGCATATCGAACTACCAAATATTATATTGCAAAGTAAACGTAATGTGTGTTTACATTCAGAAAGAAGAAACTAGGAATAAGTAGGAACTAGAAGAATACCAAGTACTACAATTAGCTACAAGGATTCCATGCTCGACTTCGTATAGGTGTTCTCATTCCTTCATGAATAGGTGTTGCAGGTGCATCTCTTGCTGGAGTCATCCATGGACGAAGTGGAGTTCTTGGACAATACATAGGAGTTTCACTCCCCAGACCATAGCGTTCTTCCGCGCAAATAGAGTTATCCGCTTCCACAATCTCATAAATTTGACTCCGATCAACGTAAGCATGATTCATCTGAGCCTCCAATTCTACCCTGACTCTGTGCCCTCTAACTTCCACAACTCTCCCAACCATTCCATTATGAAGTCGTTGACGGATTTTGATTCTAGCATTCAGCAATGGGTCACGCCTTGCTCTTCCAAAGTCGTATCCTTTCTTCTGAGGTGAAGGTGGACGTCTGAAATTGGCTATTCCATATCCTTTCTTCGGAGGAGGTAGAGGTCTGACATTGGGTATCGATACTGATCTTGGTGATACTCGACAATATGCAACCTCACAGTTTTCCTCGACATGATCAGCCTACACATCAAATGTGTTGATAGATTTGTCAGGCAATACAGTGACTACATGTCCTTTAACTGAAGTAATAGTACCAGTTGCTCCTTCCTTACCACCAGAAACAACTTTAACATAATCACCAAGTTCAAATATCTTACACAAATCTTTGCTGTGAATTGCAACACTCTGAGGCAGACCTTCACTCTCTGGTTTAAGGTAAACAACATCATCGTCAACTCTCAGAACTCTTCCCTGTATGGTTTTTAGTTCTCCGTTCAGAACAACCACTCGATCTCCTTCCTTAAAGTGTTTCTTCCTCAGATTTTTCATGGGCAATGTGGAAAAAGATAATCTTTCTGCGCGATCATTGTCATCACCCCTAGCTCCGCGAAATTTCTCTAGATCATCCAGAGTTGGCTGAACCTTGTAACCGATTGACCTAACGGACACTGACTTATACAAAAACCCATCTTTGAATTTCAGAAACTTCATACCATTCACTGTATCAAAGTAATCACCAGTAACTGAATCTTTCTGCCGCGTTACTGGAATCCCCAACGCCTTAGCTTTAGTAGCACTCCAGAATCTCGTGGGAGGGCAGAACTTCCCCTCTTTCGGTATTTTTATACCATCAAACATGTTAACCAGAGCCCGAAAATCAATCCTGGGAATCAACTTTACGGTCACTCTTCGACGTATATCATCTCCATTCACAATCTGTGCAAGATCTCCTTTGTAAGTCCCCCTCTTCATCCTCACCCACGAACCATTCGAAAATTCTCTTTCTCTCTTCTTCACAGTAAGCACGTCGGACATCTCCTTGATAGGTACCATCACCATCTTATTTTTCAAGAAAATATTCCGCATTCCTTTACACGCCTCTCTAACATGAGATTCTTTATCTGCTTCGATGTATATAAAGTTCTGAAGATGATCAAGTGCGATTACTGATTTAATCTGCAGTTTAAATGCTTTATCAATTTGCTTCTGCATTAAACATGCTGCTACTTCTTTCTCATGACCAACTGCACACTTCACCATCCACAACTTAGAATCCGTTACAGTAGGCAAAAGTGCTTGCTGAAATTCCTCTACTGTATCTTCCTCTTCTTCGTAGCTGGATTTTCTTCCGTATCTCTCTTCAATTCTCCTCTCGAATTCTTCAATATCTTCTTCGTCTTCTTCATCTTCACCGATTTGTGGATGAATAACATGAAGTTGCCTGAGTGCAAAATTGTCTCTTTCATCAACTCGTGCATCGTCAATGAAATCATCTTCAGCATTCGAGTCATCTGAATCTCCGTTTTCATCACTGTCAACATCTGCTTCTAACTCGAAAAATTGTGAGGCTGCCCTCCTCCGTTTACTGTCGAATTCTTCTTCCTCCTCCCTCCACCGCTTTGGCATTATTTTTTACGACGTGAACAAAGTGACGAAAACAGAAAAAGATAGTTCTGTGTACTAAAGCTTCCGCTATGAATCTTTGTTGGTTTATGATTTTGTAAAAGGCATATGTTGCTTTTTATTTACAGGCATTGTTGGGTAATCCAATACGAAGAGGGATTTGTGTTTAGAAATCCTACAAATTAAAGGATTTGAATTTACGTGTTACTTGGCACGCACGTTACTGGTAGGAAGTCAAACGAGTCAACCGTTTTCCTAAATACTAAATTAGATTAGGTTAATTTAATATATTTAAATTAAATTTTAGATATGCAAACAATATATGAAAAGTATTATAAATGATAACTTTTCTCATATCAATATGATAGATAAAATAGATTTTAAAATATTGATTAAGGTTTATGTTATTTGACTCTCAAAAAGAAAACTATGACAAGTTAAAAAAAAACTTAGGGAGTACCTCTGTTCACTTTTATTTGGTCATATTGACCTGACATCCCTTAAGAAAATATTTATTAAAGATTTATTTTATTAAATTAATCTAGTTAATTAATGCTTCAAATATCTCAATTTAACTATTAGTACTTTACGTAGTCATTTAATGATAATGCTAAGCTTCTTTTAATTTTATAAATTCCATAAGTACTTTATCGCTCACTTTTATTTATCCACCGTAAAAAAAATAAAAAATTCTACACCCAACCCCCACCCCTAAATTTTTATTAAACAAAATCCCACACACCTCACCCTCCCCCACTCCGCCCCCTACTTTCACCTTCACCCCCACCCCAGTTTTTTTTTAAAATATAATTTTCTTTCTACCCTCACCCTAACCAACCCACCCTACCCTACCTCCACTTCCACCCAAACATTCCTAATTTTTATTTTTTTTAAGTACAATTCAAAAATTTGAGTAGAAATGGACGATCTGTTATTGAT